>OX463806.1:28604315-29208007 GCA_949825045.1 Argyresthia goedartella | reverse complement strand
CCCGCGCCCGCCCCTACGCGCACTTCATGCTCATTGCCAGACCTTTGCTCACTTCACAACGCTCTTCTTTATATGTATGAATCTACACTTAACTGTTTATCAAACTACAAATAAGTTAAACTCTTACCGGAGCACGGTAAAAGGTCAACAAGCAAACTCATCGTAGCTGCGATCAGGCTATGACTTGCGGTCGTTCGTCGCCGGACACTCCTATATTTTCCTTTAACGGACGATTAAGTTTAGTGTCAGCAGTGGATCGAATGTCACGAAACGCGCGGCAACAGTCCCTAAGAACATTCGTGGAAAGCTGACCGTTTTGCTGAGAACGATTGCTGCAAAGTTAGTTGCTCGTAATTTTACAAATAAGTGGTGCAGAGAGTTTCGTAAATAGTTACACCTAAAATAATTACAAATAAAAGACAGCCATTTGTCTTGTCTTGTCATTTGTCAATTACGTATAATTAAAAGTTCCCTAATAATACAACACAAAGTTTTCTGCTCTAATTTGTCAGTTTGCAGCATTTACACAGTGATTTATAATTAATTATGGACAGTATAAAAGTGGGTCAATAGTCGAACCCTTATCGACCGTCTTTGGCACGGCAGTTTGTTTGCTGAAGGATATTCGAAGGCTTCACCACGTTTCGTCACAGTAAGCTCCGTTACTCAAACCACTACCCGGGCAGAGGGTCGTCTTCGAGTCCTCGGGTACAGTCAGTGAAGGCGTCGTCATTGAGCCGCAGCGGAGGCTCGCCGGGCCCGGAGTACGGGCGCGGCGCTGCCGTTGGAGGCGCCGTCGCCGATGCCCGCCCCGGCTATGGCTACGAGGCACTGTCGGCCGCCAGCGACGGCAGCGAGGCTGACCCGGAGCCTGAGGAGCCCGCCGACTACACCGCCTTCGACATGGAGTCGTGCGAGGCGCCCTCCTCAAGGGGTTCCACCAAGGTGAACTTCCCCCCGGAGGTGGAGCTGGAGCAGAGGCGCTCCATCGCCGCCACCACAGCCTCCGCAACCTACCACCGCGGCCGTGGGCGCTCCATGAGCGCCTGGAGCGACATTAGCCGCTCCAGCTATCGCTGCGAAGACAGGTGAGTCCCAAGCTAAAACTTTGCAAATCCCGACTAAAGCTTACGTTACAGATAACAATGGTCTAATACTTTGTTGCTTTGCAATTTTTCAAAGGTTTATCTTAATTTCTATGTATGTACTATGTACTTGTAGAAGTAGGATTAGAATCTCGAAGTAAACCCAAAGTAAGGAAATTGACGTGGCGATATTAACAGGCTTGTTATTGTGCTGAGGAAGCAATATTTAGTGCTGGGAAAAGGTTCTTATCAGCGGGCAACGTCGAAAGAGAAACCAATTGTAGATGATTTCAAGGGATCTACATACATACATCCACTCACCGATATATTTTAAAACTTTACTATTCTCATTGCTTTTGGTACCCATTTATTATGCTCGGAGTTAGGTAGTGATTGACGCATTCTGCCGTAGCGGAATGCTGGGATATGTCATTCGCTAATTACACAAGGCATGCGCAATGTAGCAATTGTTTTACAAGCTGCACACCCCGCCGCCCCGCCTCCTCTTCCCTTTATTTTTGTTGTAATACATGACACTTTCAAACAAAAATGAAACAAAATGACAATTTCAGTTTTACTCATACGTAATAGACATGGAAAATAATTTCTTCTAGTTGCTTGCGTCTCTTGCGACATGCAAAGGAGTTCGTAAGTAATAAAATAAGCAATCACTTTTAAACTTAGGCAAAAGACTGGATTGGAAATTACAACCCTAATTGGACAAATTAAAGCTGGCTAATATATAATTTTCTTAAGTGTATCCTAGTGTGTAGATAGGTTATTAAAATCTTATTTGCATTGTCAATTCCGCATTCCGGCATTCATATGTGTACTATAACAACCATGCCAAACACACACAACGCCATCTACTAATAAGTAAGCTGAAGTAATGCTTATGACAGGATTTCTGAGATGAAGAGCTAAATTGGGTATGCTACCGATTTCAAAACGCAAACATCGCACTGCTACGCGTCCTCCCTCGTTTAATTTCAGATCGTAGCAACAGATGGCGATAGTATGTCATCTTTTCGTAAAAAATATGTATCGCTATCGCCATCTGTTGCTACGATCTGAAATTAAAAGAGGGAGGTCGGGTAGCAGTGCGATGCTTGCGTTTTGAAATAGAAATTGCCCAAAATTAAATTAGGGCGTCTGGCTTGAAGGCGGAATAAGACTTAACTCGTGTAAACTTTGACAACTCTATACAAATTTGTATTGTGACGCACAAAATTTTTTACGTTCATACTTTCCATGAACGCACCGTATTAGCTAGTTGTTTATTTCGGAACGGCTCCGTCAATGACGCGTTCCGTTACACACAGTGCAAACAATTATCACAAGTTTCCAGATATCTATTTCGATATCCGTCATAATCAATTTCTTCTCGAAGGTTTTATGAAGAAACACCTTCTTTAGACCTTAGTTGGGTCGAATTTTTAGCAAGCAGGGCAGATTCCGCAGCTAAGTAAATATCGATCTAATCCAAGGGCGTTGTATCGCAGGTCAGCTTTGCCTATTCGAGTGTTGAAATTCCATTTTTTTCTACACATCCTTGTCAAGTCCTGGTGTCTGAAGAACAGAGCTATAGTGCACGTTCGATGTTTGCCCGGCCCGTGTCAGTTATCAGGCATTGAGGATTGCTCGTCTTCAAGTAGTAACTTCAAGTAGTACTCGTTTCCATAGTTACTTATGGTGCGTATTTATTTTTCTGGGGCAATAACTTTGTGAAGACTATATTTGGTTCTAAACAAAATATCTCACCTTTCAGGGTTCTACTTCTTACTGGAGTATTCCCTTGAGGTTCCCATACAAGTGGATAGGCCACGTGGTGTGGAACTTGTGCCCTTTATCGTGGACGACCAACCTTATTGGTCACAAGGTGGTCACAGGGTTATCGAGCTGACTCTGTACTTCAATGTGTGTGTCATTGCATTTTAGCAGTGCGGTCCCGGGGAAGCAGGGCCTTTCATCCTGACACAGTCCACATATGACACCTATACAGTGCCGGATTTAGAGGTCTGGAGGCCTCGGGGCAACAAAGGAGTGGAGGCCCCCTGGTCCCAAATTATTGTCCAATAAAATGGTAATTCTTTTTCAGTCGAGTTTTCTAATAAATAATTTATTGTGAAACCAAGTAGAGATTCTATTATTATTTAACAAATACATAAATATAATCGTTAACAATAATAATCGGAAATTAAATTTTAGCGGTAATGAACGGAACCTTCCGAGCGTTATTCGCCGAAAAATCGTTGATGATTTCACTGAAATCCAGTTTGCAAGGTTTCAATGCTCAGGAGAGAAAGCTTTGATAGAAGATTTTATCCCATCGTGGTTCGAAGCCTTTTTGTTATAATTTTCATTTTTTTAAATGAGCGCTCTCCGGTGCAATTTGATATGATCAAACCAAATACATTCTCAATGCAATTTCAAGGTTTGGGAATGTAGCTCTGAAATTTTGATCTTCGAGAATTTGGAAGTAAAATAGTTCCGGAGATTGGTCTTTTCCATAGTCCTTTTTGTATAAGTCGATCAAAGACACAACTCATTACCAAGACTAGGTTCTTAATCATCCTGATAAACTTTCACCAATGCCTCTGCTGCAGTGTGCAAATTTTCAGCATCCATCTTCTCGATGTGATTAAGAAATCCAAATCTCGAACTACACCTTCATATACGGGCCTGTTCATTCCAATTTAGATACTGTTTATATTAACTCCCAGATATTTGACCGTTGTGGTAGACGTGAGAGAAGGGCGTGAACACGTATTCAAATCCTGGCCTTAGAATAAGCTTAGGCGAGCTTAATAAATCAGAGCAACTTAATGTTTCACTCCTCCATACAAATCAGCGCCCAGTCCAAAATGTAAGGAGATGTGAAATATAAAGTTGCTCTGATCAAATCGGTTTCATAGTGAAAGTTGCTCAGAAATGACCCTTAAAACCCCCTAAAATATGTTGAGTCCTTTCTGTTATACTCTGTATTTGTCACCGTAAACTATCGATAAAATATTGTGAACTGTGGCTCAAGCAGGAATAATTACCAGAGTGAAAAAGTTTTCGAGTTCAGATGAAATAAGTATTATGACATTGTACATAAGAGTCACTGACATTTCGATTCGCATACTTTTTCGACGCGTAATTATTCCTGCTTCCTACACTGAACAGTGGCTCATGCAGGAATAATTACCAGAGTGAAAAAGTGTTCGAGTTCAGGAAAAAATAATCTCATGTTATTTTGTACATAACAGTCACTGACAGTTCAATTAGCATACGTTTACGACGCGTAATTATTCTTGCCTCCTACACAGATTGCTTATAATTTAACGAAATAATTTTCGATGCTTTATATATAATTTATCCGTGTCAAACCGTGAAATTGCGAACCGCGGAACTCACCTTGCGCGGTGATGGGTTGAACGTCATTTGCCCCGGGCCGCCATCTTTGACTGCCTTATATTTCGCCGGACGTAAACTAACTGAGGATTTGGTTGTTTTAAATTGATTTAGTGCTGAACTACGACAATCGACAAAAAAAAGGAATGTTTTAGTTTAGTTTTTAGTTTTAGTTTTACTTAAACACGAAACGTGATACTACAAAAAAAAACATAGTTTAACCTCAAAACAAACGTCAATTCCTAAATCTTTATCTTTTAACAAGTGTTAAACAGGAGTTTATTTTATTGTGGTAAGACCAGATTTAATTCGTGTATGATTTTTCTTGTATGTATGTTATCATAATTATTATTTATATTCATAATTATTGATTGTACACAAATTTTACCTTAAAAGGGAATGAATGTACAAAGGCGAGCTTATCTTTAAAAATAGATTTCAAAATAAGGCATTAAAGGAAATATTATCATAAAAAGGTGCACAATAACTGGTATAATGAAAATGCCTAGGAATAAATCAAATACCTATAAAATTAATACAGTACATAACAATTAGTACCGATGTATACTACATACACTTTACTTATAATTAGACAATTACTTTTACGAAAGAGAGACGTAATGCTCTTTAATAGGTGTCTTAAAATAGAAAAGAGTTGTACTGTCTCTTATAGTGCAAGGAAGTTCGTTCCAAAGTCGAACCGCCCGAAACTTTAAGACTTGATTAAAGATGGGCGATTGTGAATTATTCGAATATTCGAATGTTGTGATACTACTAATATTAAGATTCGAATCCAAAAATAATTGATATCTAGTTTTCAAATTCGAATGAACGCTTGTTCATTCATTCCATAACCATACAAAATTGAGCATTTTTCTCAGACGATAAAATATACTTTTAGTTGTTATTCGTATAACTAATTACTGATTTGCCTCCGCTACTCCCGCCCCGCCAGCATATGCTCAACGTGTCCTAGAATACAGTCGCGCACAAAAGTTATTTAACGTCTATCGTCGTGGTTAATAACAACTCATAAAGTTCCTTAAATTTTGTAGATAGGTTATTTTCAAAAATTTATTGAAGAGCTTTCAAAATGATTTTTAAATCCCGCAAAATGTGAAATAAAATAATCCTGTAATTTTACGATATCGGTTGGAAGGCTCAATCATAAGGATCATTTATTTATTTATATTACATAAAAGGAAGAACTCTTTCCAGGAAAATTAAATTAACTATAGAATTTTCACTGACATTGCCGGTTTTCGACAAAATTCTGATTCAAAATAATTAGAAAATAATCTAGGAATAATGATTTTCTAAAACAGACAAGCATAAGAATCTCTTGCTAGGCGCCCTTTTATGGCGGCTCCTCGCGCTCACTCTCGGAACCATTGGCCGTTGGTCATAGTGATTCTCTATTTATCAGTTCTATCTGATGGAATCGATAGGGCAGGTTTATAATGTTGCGTTTTTACTACTCTTGGCGACGATTGTCATAAAATGGTCGTATTAGGCTCAAGCCTAACATGTGACAAACTTAGTTCGGATCATTGTGGACAAATCGTTGTGTAAATTGAATAAAATCTCTCAGGAGTTGACACACAGACTACCAACCGTATGAGACAGTTTTCGAAAAGCATTGATAAGCAACTTAATTACTTACCGTTTGTTGGGAGTCCAGATGACCTTTGCAATTCCTTGTTCAAAGTGATTGATAAAAACTTTAATGATATATTTAAATTAAAAACATCAAGGCGAGATTTAACGGCTGGGCTATAACTAGTAGTTATAAAAGCAGGAACAAATTGTGTTATTTATATTCACAAAGATGTATAAATGCCCAAGATACTAAATTTTTAGAGTACATAAAACAATATTGAAAGACATTCAAATTTGTGTGCCAACCAGCAAAGCCCCTTTACCTGAGTAGAAAAATTAAGCAAGCTGAATACAAAATTAAAACAACTTGAAAAATAATCAATACCGAAACTGGCAAAATTAAACCTCGGGACCGGAAATGTGTTCTAAATATAGACGATAAATTAATTCCTAAAGATCGCGAAGTAGCCAATGAATTTGAAGACTTCTTTAAGAAAATACCAATCGTTACTACCCAGTCCTTAGATTCATCCACGGTGGGGGCTTCATCCATACTATTAAATAATGTTGATAAGTGTGATGATATATTTCAATTTAGATATATTAATGTAGACACGATTGTTAGGGCATTTAATTTGCTAAATATTAAAAACACCGAGGATCTTTGGGGAATATCAATAAAAAAATAACTTGTATTATTGATTCAATTGCTCCATGCCTAGTTATATTTTTTTATAAGTGCCTAGATGGAGGAGTTTTTCCTGACGTAATGAAAAACAATAAACTGATTCCTTTATATAAGACCGGCAATAAAAATGATCCGACTAACTACAGACCAATATCAATACTCCTCGCTCTAAGTAAAATATTTGAAAAAAATATCTTAAGCCTTATTGACCCATTTTAATATAAACAGACTGTTCCATAGTGAGCAATATGTTTTCACTTAAGGGCTTTCCACTGCAGAGATAAGGTTCTTAAAGCATATCTTTAATGCTTGGGACTTGAGTCACAATATGCTATTGGTGTCTTCTGTGACATTTCCAAAGCATTTGATAACGTTAGTCACGAAACATTAATTTGTAAATTACAGCATCACGGAGTTCGGAGGAGAGAGCTCTAGAACTTGTTTTCTCTTGTCTTAGTAATATAATCCAGAAAGTTGATGTGAATGGAGAGAGGTCACCTGGATCTGTCATTTGAATGGGTGTCCTCATGGTTCAATATTGGGCCCGTTTTTGTTTTTGGTGTATATGTCGCAGGTAATTTGTATAATTCCGCATTTTGCAAACGGCGTCGTCCGTTTACAAACGCGTGCTGCTATGTAATATGCCGAAGGCAAATTGTCACTCCTTTATTTTTTAAGTATTTTTTGTTGTTCTTACATGTTCAACCTAACTCGAAGGATAAAGGAGGCTTCGCTTCGCTCACCCTCTTTACCCTTCACCTAAGCTACCGCAGCGTTTTGCCCTGAGAATTTGCTATTTTAATTTCAATTTGCAATTTGCCTTCGGCATATTACATAGCAGCGCGCGTTTGTAAACGGACGACGCCGGTTGAAAAATGTGGAATCTTACAATTTGCCTGCCACATATATAAACGATCTTGCTTTTTTTGTTTATGTGATACTGTTTTTTTGCTGATGATACTTCACTTATTTTTAAGATTGGCAGAAGCCAGAACAATTTTGACGATGTTAACAAAGCAATCACGCTAGTTCTTAAGTGGTTTACTACTAGGGCTTCCAAATTTTGGGATCTCTGACTACCGGTATTTTGAACGGTATATGGAAAAAAATACCGGTATTCGAGAAATACCGGTATTTTTGCAAAATATATAGAATTTTAGTAAAAATACTAAAATATCGTTTTAATACCGTAATTTATTCAAAAATACAGAAAACTATCAATAGACATTAAAGAGACACAAAAATTAGTACTTTTAGCACATTTTAGATCAAATTAAACCTAATAAAAACATTACAACATAATTAATACTATGACCGGATAGTTGTTCTTGATCACTGTTGTTTCTGGTACACATATGGTTATATAAATGAGATCATAATGTGAGATCAACGGCTACAAAAAAGACACAGGACAATACAAAACACAAGACAAGCATGAGTTCTTTCAGTACTTTAAGATCAAATTAAACATAATACTAAGATAATTATTGCTATTACAGGATAGTTCAAGAACCACTGTTTTCTTTGATACGTATAGGTAACTATATAAACGAGATGAGATCATAATGTGAGATCAATAAGTACAAAAACACACACGGGACAATACAAATACAGTACTTTAGTGTATACTTTGAAATCATAATAAACTTTTATTGCACAAGTACACAATATAATTATTTTAAGGTACCTCTACCTACCTATACTTATTACTAAACTTGACGAGAAGTAAGGCTGCTCTACAAAGTTTACGATATTGCTCTACAATACCAATAAAATATACTTTGTTCGGTACTTACATGGTCACTTCTTAACCCATAACACTCGTACACACTAATGTTAGCAGTTAAAACTAACTTTATAACACTTTTTCGACGATACGACAACCGAACTGCAATTGACAAAAACTGAACGACTGAGTGAATGATTTACGCGTGCAGTGCGGCGATCAGTGAACGCGGAAGAGCGCGCGTAGCGCGCGTAAATTTAAAAATTGAGCGCCGATTTTCGTAATTCTTAGATTTTATTAAAAATACCGGAACTACCGGTAGAGATAAAAATCTACCGGTGTTTTTTAGTAGCTTGTTTAGGTCCGATACACCGGTACTACGGTACACCGGTACACCGGTATGGAAGCCCTATTTACTACCAATAATTTAGTGTTAAATTCTAAAAAAAGCAAATGTCTAAAATTCGAGCTACCCAATGTCAGAAGGGATCCCACTTTAAGTATTTTAATGAATGACGAGCCTTTAGACTTGGTACCGTCGATTCAATTCTTGGGTATTAATCTAAATTCACAATTGCAGTGGGGTCCTCATACATCGTCTATAGCTGGAAGATTGAGCTCTGCAGCTTTTGCTGTAAGAAAAATCAAACAGTTTACTGATAAAGCCACTGCAAGATATTTCAGTTACTTTCACAGCATTGTGTCATTTCGCATTCCGTTGTGGGGTAAAGCCGCAGATATCCAATCAGTATTTGTGCTACAGAAGAGAGCAATTCGTCCCATATATAATATGAAATCCCACGATTCCCCGGGAACGATTTAAGAAGATCAATATTCTTACAGTGGCTTGTCAATACATATATGAAAAGTTGTACGTTCGGAAAATATTAACACCTTAGTCAAAAATTGCGATGTAAAGCCAAGCCAAGAATATAAAAACATCGCCATGTAGCGGGAAACCTATGAAACTATTTTCTTTAACTTTCAAAACTTTCTTTAAAAAGTAATGAATGTCTTGTCGATTGTTGTCAAAGTGGGGCGTCGATTGTGCATGGTATATTACTTGTGTTTTGTGAGTGAAAATGCCGAAAACTAGTAACAGTGGCTTAAGAAAAGTTATTCGCAGTACATCGAAATATTTTTCGGATAGAAAGTCTGAAGAATTGGACTCTATTCCTCTAAATAACATCACCAGCTTTCCAGTCATCATGACGTCATATAGTATGTGCGATGTGAATGTGAAAAGATGTCTGTCATGCTCACTAAAATTTCTTTTCTTGCGGCGGTTGTGTAGCGGGTTGCTCCCCTCCCTCAAATATGGCGAGGGGATGATGGCTGGTGCACAATTCATACTCGTGAACGGGTGCTGCTTGGGGGGACTGGTCCAGTCTGTTTTCTCATAAGTTATGTTCATTAGAGCTTGTCTTTGTTCTTATTTATTTATTTTGTTAAATTGTAAATTTGAAACATTATGTTATTGGCACTTATGGATACGATGTTAGAATATGAAATTAACAATATTGTCATAAGATTAGATTATTTGTATAATCTGCATTGTATAATAACAAAAATAAATTATATCCCCGTAGAATTTCTTGGTGCTATCTTCATTGACGGGCGTATTTCCGAAGCACTGGTAGAGTTTATGGAGTCTCCTTTTCCTGTGCGAGTTTCAGCTATGAAGTACCACTTGAAAGGGAGATTTCCTTTTTCAAAGTCAAATCTTAACAATCAGTCATGTACTCTTTAATTTAGTTGATCACATTATATTTATTTTAATCCATGTATTAGTATATAATAAGACTTAAGTAAGTGTTTGACTTGTAAAAGTGCTATATTTTTGCCTATTTGAAATATGAAATTGAGTTTGAGTTTAACGACACATAGATAACAAAATTTTTGGCAAGTAAATATATTAAAATTACAGCCTCCATAAACACTACCCTTGGTGACTTTGTCATAAAGTCGTATCTATGTACGACCACTGTATACAGACAGTTTGGTAAAAATAATTAAAAGCAAAGGCTCAAGCCTAACGACACATAGTAACTAAAACTTTTTCAAGTAAATATATTACAATTATACCCTCTATAAACTCATTTCTAAATTGAATTGGACGGTAATAAGATCTCGTAGCCTATCTCGGGCAGGACAGTTTGTGAGTTGTGACCTTTTCATAAGGCAACAAGTTACAATTTACAAGTAATAAGTAGACATATTGGAAAAAAGCAATCCTATTACTTGCCAATGTAGCCGGTTCAGTCTTTTAAAATTGTTATTCGTTCCTTACGACATGGACCACTGAAAACCCATCTCAAGTAGTCAAACTTATGAGCGAAACAATAAATGACATAGAAGACCGTGGGCATTCATCGCTTGAAATTTTCAAACGGCAATAAATATAATGATCAAATATTTTTTTCCTACCCAAAATGGATAAATGAACACCAAAAGTTGCAAAAAATATCAGGGCAAAATACTGCGGTAGCTTAGGTTAAGGGTAAAGGGGGTGAGCGAAGCGAATATTCTTGTTAGGTTGAACATGTAAGAACAACAAAAAATACTTAAAACATAAACTTAAGTACACAAAACATAAAAAGAAATTTGGTGATCATTTATCCAAACACAATTTGGTGGACATTTATCCATTCTGGCAAACATTTCGAATTTTTTGGTAGTAAAATAGGTGCGTTTTTGGTAATCGTTTCAACACAAGCATTTTCAAACCAAGTCCCTTTCGCTCTTGCTATGCAGATCTTGCCCTTATGAGCATACTTTAATACAAAAAAGGAGCCGATGTTTCTGTTTGTATGGTAGGCAACTGTCATCGGCTCTCGGTGAAAACGATACAATTTAATCTTCTTAATTAGGCCTTGATCTTCCGCAAATGCCACGCATTGCTGCCGCGTACCTAATTCCTGACTGAGCTTGATGATATTCCACATTTGACCCACTTCATGTGTACCTATACAAGTTTAGTTTGCGGTTGAAGCCGGAAAGCTGTGCCCCATCGACGGAATTGTTTGAACTCGTAGACTATGTTGGCGATTCCTCACGAGGCCGCCGTGATGCTCCAATCATCTAAAACACTCGAAAATTTACGAGTTATCCACAAAAACCGCTATAAATTACAAAACAATGTTGTTTAGGCTAATAGTTATCTACTAGTTTTTCCAAGATAGTCTAATTTGTTTGACGTATCAGACGTGCAAAAACGATTTTCTCTGTCAAATACAGTTTCATAGAGGGGCCGTAATGCACGGCCATGGAAAGCACGGCGTAACCATAACCTCAAAATTATTTAGATGAGAGTAAGTAGGCTAAATTCAAAATAAAAACATCACAGCAGCATTAAAAAAAATAAATAGTCTTAGATCAACATGCGACGAGCCCCCTAATTTATTACATACATAGACTGCAACGGGCGAAACAATACATCTACCACAATCGATAGAAAAAAGTAGAAAAACACTACCTAGATGAAGAGGAAGTTACAATGGATTGGAGCTTCAGATAAGAGAAGGTGACAAAAGCTGCCAGGGACAGCTAACAAACCTGATGTAGAAGCCTTCAAATAATGAATAAGGTGTTTAACAATAACACTAGATACTTTAAAAAACAGCAGTACATTCGTATGCAGAGTACAAATTGGTGATAACGATACTAAACGACTACAATACGTCGTAGCAAAGGCCTCTAATGTCACCTGCAGCCTTATGGCGTAACTTTCTGAAGTTCAGAACGAGTGTCTATGGTTCATCTCATGCTCATACAATTTCATCGATTGCGGGGTATCACCGAAGGCTCAGCTCTGAGCATCGTGTGAACGAACTAAATTGGGACGTGCATCATCGATGAGCGATGTTTTGATGTAGCGTTTTGTTGCGTAATGTAATCGGTTGCATAGATTATCATAAATATTGAGGAAATAATTGAAATTAAAGTTAAAAACCTTTATTGTATCTTGTTAACCTTTTTTTGTGTTTCTGTCAGTCAAATACTAAAAGTATTGGCTTAAAAAAAAACATTGATTGCAAGTGCGTTTTGATAACGCTAAAAACACACTGTTTCCTTGTTGACATGACAGTTCAAGTCACAGAGTACATTATTAGGTTCAAGTTTCTCTTTGTTTACAATTTCAAGCATAAGCACTCCCTAAGCTATGCTATTTTGGCTAATCCATTTAAATCTAAATCAAAGTATTCTTTTATTTTCAAGATCCGTGAGGCGTTATACAGATGTCATGTTCTTGGGATCAATATTGTCGTTGCTTGGTATCGGACATTCCGGCATTGCTGGTAACGAGGCGGGTGACTCGCTAGCAAGGAATGCTGTGGGGACCGGTGATCCTTCTTATTTTAAGATCCACTCTCAAGATCTCGCTGCTGTAGCTAAATCTCGACTAGACAATTCCTGGCACCATAAATGACAAATTTCACAAAGTGGGGGCTTCCGCCCCCTTATCGACACTGACCAAAACTTTAGAAGGTAAACACTACGGTACCATTCAATCAATAATTCTGAGACGTCCTTGGATCTTTAAGTTTAGGGACCTAGATAAATCAGTCACTTCTGTCATCTGTCGTCTTCGTTTGGGACACTCCTGTCCATCTCGCAAAAATTAGGATAAGGGATTCATCATTGTGTGAATGTGACCTGGCTGACGGTACTCCTGATCATTTGTTTTTTGAATGCCCTATCAATCATATTTCCCTTTAAGATCTATTCCCTCCGAAATTCCCTCGTCCTGTCAATCTAACTTCCTTCTCACCTTATCTCACCCATCCTCTGTCAATTTACTTAACAAATTTATATCTACCAACAATATTAAATTATAGTCTCAGATTAAAGTTCTCTTTTTATTACCTGTTCCACGTGTTTTCCTATTGTGCAGGTCTCATCACGTGACATTGGTGAAATTATTGTGATAGAAGCTCTTACCAAAAAACTTAACTTAATTTCAACCATAGCTTTGGCTTACTAAAACTGTATTTTATCAGGTAGTTGGAATTCCCCATTTCCTACGCCCTATAATAGCGTAAGTCAGTAAGTCGTGCTGCGCTGAGATGGATTTAGAGAAGCCGACTGAACCTACTTGAAATACCTTCAATAAGTTTTAATTTCAGCATGCCAGCACGCCGAGTTGTGCCGAAGGGCCAGTTCCTGATGATGCTGGAGTACGTGGAGGGGAAACATGACCCACTGGGAAAAAATCAGTGCGGAATCAGTGGGGCAGCTGACAATCACGATGAACGTGGTGCCTGATGGAATACATAAAACAGAGAGGAGTGGAGATGTGAGTTTAAAATTTATTACCCTGTGTTAACAGTCACGAGGATATACATATTATCAGCAAGATTTAGGTTTGAATTTGCTTCTTATTTGCAACACATATGTACTACATATTTGTATAATATTCACCTTGTGGTGACCGCAGAACAGAATACCAATTGCCATCAAGAAAGAAAGAAAGAAAAGAAAGAAAGAAACATTTTTTATAAAGACAGTGAACACACTACAATTAAAACAAAGAAACAAAACACAGAGATAAATAGTTGCATTGACAGATGATATAAAATGAAATCATGCCATCACCTCTTCTCTTCCCGAGGTTGTATTAGGAGGTGTCAAAGGGAATATGCCTAACAGCGAATGGACAGCAGCATCTCTTATAAACAACCACCTTCTACAGTACTGCGATCACCAACCCGTCTGCTCAGGATGGTGATTACTTTGTGCAAATACTCTCATTTTTGGGAGGCCTTTATTCCAGCAGTGGACAGTTATAGGCTGTTCATGATGATGATGATGGGGACTATTTACTAAAAACTCAATCTCTAATTCATTCATTAGTCTCATATCTTCAATATGATGGAAATGTTTCAGTGGTATGTGGTGAGATAAACTACTACGGGACTGTATGGGGTCAATCTAGCTCAACACAGACGTTGCTGTTAATAATTTTGTAGTTATTTATTCCTGCTTATTAATCATAATAATTAAATTTTTCATATTTGTATTAGTTCAGCACAACCAAATTTTTATAAGAGATCTAAAAATCAATCTGTGGGAGTTTCTACGCCCTTCCTCTCCCAAAGTGGTCCAATGTAGAGAAGAGGCAAAAATTTGCTTAAGTATATGTAAATATCTACAGTAATAAAGTACTTTGACTTTACTCAACAAAATGTTAATAAATAAAACTCCATGCCAATGGGCAATATTTTGTTTTGAGAAGTTAAGATAAAAAAAGCAATAAAAATAGAAAATTTTATTTTTACTGCAGATGACATCGATGAGTGCAGACTAGCGACAGAAGAACTAAATGCGAAATCCATGGCGGCCTTTTCGGCCAGCGGAGAAAGGAGCGTGCGGACACTGGAAAGACTAGCAACGCATTAAGAAAACAGTCATGCATCCTCAACATCACCTAAAGAATAGTAAATTTATCATTTTGTAACACTGAAATATTATAAACACAGATTTGTAACAGTTTTTTTAACATACCCATGCTTCCATGAGCCAACACAGTATATTACTTAAGAGTAAGTAATGAATTATGCTAATAAATGCTATGGATTTCCAAAGAGTAGATCAAATCAAATCAAAATGTTTATTATCCAAAAACACAATTGTACAGTAGTTTTGACGGTAGCTCCCACACTAGGCGCAGCCTGTGTCGTGGGCGCTTGTAGGCAGAATTACCATTTTATTGGTAGTTTGTTTAAATTCGCACACAATTTTATAAAACAAAAGCAATTAAACTTACACTTACGAGAAATACAATTTTATAAAAAAATAACACTTATGGAAAAGAGAAAAAAATATTAAAAGTAGTCAGTTCTGATAGTAGGAAGTAAATAAATATGGTATGGAATAAATGTAGCCCATTAATATCCTCACCGAGGAGCACAGGCCTTTACCCGGACACAAGTAAGATTTGGCCATTCTCCACCATGCTGACTCTGTGGTTGGTGGAGGGGTTTTTACCACATGGTGATAGTAGCTGGCACCTACAGCTTAACGGGTCAACCGAAACACCGAATGTCCTGAACGTCCGATAATGCACATGTAAGAATTTGAACCTGCATCTCCTGTGTGACAAGCAACTTTTTTGAACATACCCATGAGCCGTACCTTTCCCCAGCAGCAGTCATACTCTCCATGTCTGCTTTACAGGGCATATTTACGAGAAGGTAATTAAGCTAAGAAATGCTTTGGATTTCCAAAGAGTACTGATAGTAGTAGGAAGTAAATAAATACATTACTTACAAGTGAAGTGCTGGGAGAGTGGTACTGTTTCCTGAGGTAGTATGCCTCTTGCTGTACTGGCCGGATTATGGCCAGAGCCATCAATACACTCGACTATTCCAGGGAAAAAGACAATTCTATGAACCTGCAACAAAAAAATACTTTCTTGAGACGATGGCTCATTCACTCTGGTACATGGGAAACAATAATTGTCCCTAGAATGGATGGGTGGTTTAAAGCATATCCCTAAGACAGTCTGACATTGTAGACTGCCAAATTGAGAAGACCTTAAGTCCCAATACTTACTCTTCTGGCAGTAACCTGTGGTGTAGAATGTGATGTGCCAAAATAATTTTTAAGTTTCACATATATTAATTATTGATTTATTTCGTAAGTATATCTTTTTACCCGAATGTCTGACCGCACAGCGCTAGTGCGCTGGCTTGCCGGCAACAGGTAAAATTTTCATTCGGAAAGTTCCCTTTGCGAGGCGGAAAAGTCCAACAAATTCAGCCTTCGGCAGCATTATCCGTTGACTTGCGACCCTCGGCAGCCTCCATTCCTCGTTATGGAGACAGCTGATGCGTTCCTACTCTGCTGCAGCCAGCAAGACAGCCGACGCCATCTCAAAAACTAAAACAATAATCCTAACCTTACCTCACCTTTGGTTTTTTACTGTTAAACAATATTTTCAATAATCACCAACCAAATTATTATTGTTTAAACGTTCCAAAATCACTAAAATAAGAGCTTTTGTCCTATTTATTCAACATTATTCAGTGTCCGATTTATGCGAAGCAGTGTTGTCATTAGGACAATCTAGTTTGTGGCTGCATAAAATAAAAAACAAGCCAGTTTTATAAAAAAAACACTTTCGAAATGTGGTTAGAAGTAGCTAAATAATATATCATAGTGTTCTTTGCCAACCTTAATATTCTATTACTGTTGATAAAATATTATTATTATCATAAACAATGATATCGTTTCGGTAGGTATATTAGGATATGATACTCCGTAAAAGGCGATAACCTCAGATTTATTTAAAATTACTTACTCGGTCGACTTTCAACAGTAATAATCTAAAAATTACCAAAATTAATTTTGGTAATTTTAATTAAGAAAATCCGCTAGATCTAGCCACAAAGTGGCTAGAACGGCAACACTGATGGAAAGCCAACGTCAAAGTAGGTCCCATCTTCTTTTGACATTTGGATATGGGCTTGGGTTTCGCTTGAAACATTACATGATACCGATTTACGTCAAATCATATAGGATTTCGTTCATTCAATGAGCTTGGGTTTGGATGCTACTTGCATGATACCAATGTGACAGTTGAAGCTGGTGCAAGGTATCAAACGTAAAAGTCTATGTGAGTTCATAGCTCAGACTAGTTACGCCATAAGGCTGCTGGAAACTGATGTAATTCCTATTAGATGTCGTTGTCTATGTTTAGGCCCACTTGCGCCAAAGAGTTAACACATGGATTAAGGTATTAACGCGATATTTTAGCTGTTGCTGATACATAATTAATCTGTGTCTAGTTTTTTTTTATGTCAGATTTCACGACTACTTTTTAGGGTTTCGAATACCTAAGGAAAAATGAACACCTAAAGGATAGCTTCGTTGTCCGTCTGTCTATCGGTCTGTCAAGAGCACAGATATCGAGAGATACGCCCTTGGCGCTAAGCTTGTATCGGAACCAGTGTCGCCGAAAACTAAGAACACGCATACATTTACACCACTCGTACATCAATCCCTCCGCTTTTATTGGTCCGTGCAATGTCATGCACCTATCGTCCGAACACACCCACACTACCGCAGGTATACTAGCTAGTCGAGCTAGTGTTGGGACAATGCAAGGACAGCGTGTATCATCGATCGATTTTAATTTATAGACACTGGTATAGACAGTCGTATACAATGCCGGGTTCTATAAATAAAATATTAAATTGTTTGTAAATACGACATATTTATACGACATACGACATACGAGACCCCTTTGCCTCTCTTATTTTTTTCAACAGATTCCTTACAGCAGGCAAAGAGGTTTCTGAAGGTAGAATAACTGTGAACTCTTCGGACCTGACTGAAAGCATTGGAATTTCCGATCAATACTTATAACACCCCATTATCCTTAGTCGGGCGAGGTTTTAAACAAACTTAAAATCTAAACTGCCTGTTTGGCAATCATTGGAATAACTAACAATAAAATTACGTATTATGAGCAATAAAATAACTATATTATTACATTAACTATGTTAGTAATTCCGGAATGATAAAATCTATCGATTCAAAAACATAAATCTCCTATCACTATCCCCATCACTATATGTCGTAGTATTGTAGTGAAATTAAGATACAAAACAAGCAATGTATAGTAAACTTAGCGAGAACAACATGACATTGTCACTTTAATGTCAATTCGTGACGAATTTTCCGCGAATGATTTATTTTCGTAATAATGTTTATTTCTTGTACTTTAAGAAGAAATAATAGTTGGAGTAAGTTGAGACTTACAAGAGATATGTGACACCGGCGTTCTTGGAGTTCACAATCTCGCTTCTACTTTTGCACGTGAGTATTGCACAGGTCGGCATTTTCGAAAAACAACGGAAATGAATTCGTCACTGCGGTCGCCCGGAGACTACCGAGAATTTTTAAATTCTAACCTGTCGGAGCTACATTTGTGCGCACGTGCCACGCCCCTCAACCTATCTCTCGATATCTGTGGTCAAGAGTATCCTTTTTAAGGTTCCGTACCCAAAGGGTAAAAACGGGACCCTTTTACTAAGACTCCGCTGTCTGTCTGTCTGTCCATCTGTCACCAGGCTGTATCTCATATCATGAAGCGTGATAGTTAGATAGTTGAAATTTTCACAGATGATGTATTTCTGTTAACAACAACAATACTAAAAAACAGAATAAAATATATTTTTAAGGGGGCTCAAATATTATTTATTCAACAACAATGATTTCAATAGCACATACAAACTTATGAATGCACCTGGTTACGTACATGAGTGTGAAAGTAGCCGCACAAATAACTTTGTAAACAACATTTTGCTAAGTTAAATCCAAACTATTCACTCCACACCATCCCTACCATTGTACGGTGGTACGGAACCCTTCGTGTGCGAGTGCGACTCGCACTTAGCCGGTTTTTATTTAGGGTTCCGTACCTTAAAAAGGAAAAATGAACCATGATCACTCGGTTGTCTGTCCTAGGTGTGTAAAAGTTATATAAAATGACTGATTATTTATGTGACCCAAACAGAAATGTGTTACGAAAGCAGGATGCATTCGATTTTTAAAAAGTTTTTCAAACTGAATCGTGGGACATGTCTAACTAAATGGCTTTTCGCGAGGATCCATCGTGCGAGCAAAGCCAATGAAATGAAGATAAGGTAGTAAACGTAACATAAATAAACAGTAAATTAAATTAAATTCCAAGACTCAATGATTCTAAAGAATCCTGATTATAATTATTTATGTCCTCGTTGTCGATGATTATCAAACAAATGTGTTAAAGCGAGATAATTGGAAGTAAAAATAAACATTTGAAATCATGAATTCTTTAATTCCAGTGACCACGTGTTTCCAAAATTCCAAAACGTGACACTTTAGGACACAGAGACCTAACCTAACCTAACCTAACTTTAGCACTCGGACGGCAAGTCCAAAAAGAAACCAATTAAAACATTAGGCGTTACGGCAAACACAGATTTTGTTCAATTTGTAAGTCTTGAGTGAAGGCCAAAGTCTGTACTGTTTACCACCCAACAGCGTGAGCCATTACACACAGGTTTTCAGATGTATGCGCCCCGTCCCAATCAAATCACTTTTAGAAATGTCAGCACGTTATCATCCCACTCCAACTAGGACCCTATTTCTTAGAGAACTAAGGCTGTGCTCGGTAATGGTCGGTAGTCTGCTGGAAGCTAAAAGCGATATTCGGATTCCGACCGCACCAGAGCTCATCAGCTAGGTCAAACCTACTTTTAGTTCTCTGACTGTAGATATTTATTCATTCATGGAGTGTCGCTACCATAGCGGCTACCCAATTTAAAAAATACGGATGAATCGGGAAGTTCCCGAAAGTATACCTATTAATAATAATACCTTGGACACCATTTACACATATTGATCTAGCCCCAAACTAGGATTCCCTGTATCATGGGAACTAGACAACGATACACATACTTATATAGATAAATATTATACATAGTCGGTCCATAAGTTCTGTCACAAATATTTTGCCGCATAGTAAGTAATACCAAGTTTTATTTTATTTAATACTATATATGGTTTGATAGCTCATTAAATACTGATAAATTAGAACGATTATTGGATTTAAATGCTTAAAGCCATATTACACAAATGCTAGTTTCTTCAGAGATTTTGCACTTTTTTACCCAATCAAAAATACGGACGTGATTCACTTTATCTTTTTTCCATGACTCTTAAAACCTTTCAAACTTACGTGAGATTTTAGTCAGAAGCCTCCCTGAACCCGTTACCTTCATTTTGAAGCATAAGATAACTAAGTCTGGGTAAAAATAATTTTCATATTCACATTTTACGTAGTGTACTTGTTGCCCACAAGATCATTTTTATACGTTTTTCTGAAAACGTAAAAAGTACGTAAAGTTCTCTTTGGGAGCAGTTGGAACTGAAAGCTAACAGAAAATCAAATGCTAGTTGTTAAGCATGGTCTAAAATCGAGGTTTCAGAATAAATAAAAAAAACCTTGTTGGTTATCTGGAACATTGTTTTTTTATTAAATTTGTGGTAAGTGGTATTTGTGTCAGTTGCGGCGTGTTTTGGGTTCGCGATTGTCTCAATTTATAAGGTTTTTTGTCATATTGCGATAATCGTACAAAATGTCTTGTATTGCAATTTTATTCGTATAAAATAAGCTTTATAATCATGTATAATACGAATAAGAAAAAGTTTATTGCTGAGTTTAACTATCAAAAACCTTGTGAAAGAACTTAAGGACCGACTAGGTACACTTAGATAGATAAACAATCATGACTAGGGTACAAACATCCGTTCTCATAAAATAAATATTTGCCCCCACCGGGACTCGAACCCGAGACCATTGGCTTCGTAGGCAGGGGTCACTGCCGACTCGGCCATTCGGGTCGTCATATTTCATGTGAATATATTTTTGTATCATGGGAACTAGACAACGATACCCATACTTATATAGATAAATATTATACTTAGATAGATAAACAATCATGCCTAGGGTACAAACATCCGTTCTCATCAAACAAATATTTGCCCCCACCGGGACTCGAACGCGAGACCATTGGCTTTGTAAGCAGGGTCACTACCGACACGGCCATTCGGGTCGACATATTTCATGTAAATATAAATAGAACTTGCCGTAAATGAAAAACACAATGCGGAGAGGTACATCAAATATAGTTTTTGAACTGCCAAGGTTACCCGGAAAACTTCCAAAACTCCGGAATGTTTTGTATAGGGAAACTTTACCAGAAGTTTTTATATCTAATTCGATCAGACGACCGCTGTGGTGTTGCGATCGAAGCTGTGCTTACCAAGCGAGAGGCCCCAGGTTCGGATCCCGGATGGAAGAGGGAGGAAGAAAAAATCCCCAGGTCATGGATATCGCTGTTTCTGGTTCCCACGTCACAGGCTATCAAAGTCAAAGTCTAAATAAAAAAAATATATTACTTTATATATTAGTTGGGGTATATAAAATCTTCGTATTTTATATGAAAACTCAAGACATGTTTTTTCCAAGGTTATTTACATTTAATTACAGTATGTATCTACCATTTTGTTCAATGACTTTCTGCCATCTTGTAGGTAGTGACATGATCCCGTTGCTGTAGAAATTTCGGCACTTCTAATCAAAAAACTGCGACAAGTAGTTTTGGCAGTCTTCTCTTGATGTTAACCTGACTTTGCCTAAAGAATTCTGAAGAGAGCGAAACAGGTAGAAATCTGAAGGTGCAAGGTTAGGGCTATAAGGCGGATGCATTAACACCTCCCAGCCAAACTCGGTTAATTTTTGCTGAGTGGTTGAAGCTGTGTGTGGCCTAGCGTTATCGTGATGAAAGACGACCCCCTTTCTATTGACCAATTCCGGTCACTTTTTCTCAACTTCTTGCTTTAATCTCATCAGTTGTTGGCGGTAGAGATCCGAATCGATGGTTCTGCCCGGCGGTAAAAGCTCATAATGAACAATGCCCGTTAACTCGGGTTTTGCCACAGTCTGTGAAGCCTGACCGACCTTTGACCACGATCTTTCTCGCACGTTCTTGTCGTACGTGATCCACTTTTCATCACCGGTTATCAATCTCCTCAAAGACGGTTCAGTTTCGTTACGTTTTTTTTATTTTATTTATTTATTTACTGGTATCTTATTACAAACAGAGTTTAATATTCTTGACCACCACTTAAACCACTGAGGTTTGTGTGTGGTGTTATCTACTCCTTATACAGTATTTATGTTTATGTACGCATAGATGCTAAATATGTAGGTATAATTCAAATACAAACTGTTGGCTATATATATTCTAGTTTTCGGCTATAGAGTGTGCATTTCTCAAGTAGTATTTACCCCTTGTAATTTTGAACGAAAATAAGATTTAAGTTTGTGTTTAATGTTTGTCTGTGTGATCGAGTTTAAGGTTTGCGTAGGTAAGTTGTTAATCAAGCGCGGAATCATGTAGGAGCTCGTCCGCTCGCCGTAGGTATTATTTGCGTCTCAACAAAGAATTGCAAATTTGTATACGGTTCATTAAATTTCTTTCAGTGAGCTCGTGTGACACCCATATATCGAGCTTTTTTGTGTACTCATATTTGTTTAAATGGTTCAAAATAGTTTTGTGAGTAATCTTCAGTTCTTCAGCTATGTCGTGACTATCATAGTCACGACATGCGGATCTTGCTCCACTTTTTCGAAAATGGCGACCATTTTTTCCGTGACTGGGCGACCAGAGCGAGGTGCATCTTTGACTTCAAAATTCCCGCATTCAAAACGCTGCTACCAACTTTGTGCTACTCTCACCGACACTGCATTTGGTCCATAAACGTCACAATTTTTTTTTTCGTGGCTTGCTTTGCATTTTTCCCTTTTTTGTAATAAAACTTTAAAATGTATCGAATTTCTTCATTTGATTCACTCATTTTGTCAGAAAGAAAAACAAATGAAAAATAGCTTTAAACAACATGTTTCTATGTTCGTTCTTTTTTTGAAATTTAAACTTTTTAATGAGATCAAAACCAGCCAGGTACAAATAATACAGCCAAAGATATTAAATTCCAAATATACCCACACGAAATACGAAAAGACTTTTTACCCGACCTATTATTTACTTATACTTAGTAAACGTTATTTTTGGCCTCTTCTCTACATTGACCACTGTGGTAGAAGTGTTGTGATGTCGCTGTTTCTGGTTCCCACGTCACAGGGTATCAAAGTTTTATAAGTGTTGATATTGACATATATTTAGTAAACGTAATTTTTTGCCTCTTCTCTACATTGACCGCTGTGGGAGAAGTACACCCACGAAACACCCACAGATTAGTTTTAGTTAGGTCTCTTTTAAAAATTGGTTGTGTTTAACTTATACAAATATTACAACTTAGTTATTGTAAATAATATAGGACTAAATAATTGCTAAATTATTAACAACGAGTTCTGTATTGAGTAAAATTAACCGCATAAATTCTTGTCATTGTTTTTACATGGTTTTTAAATTGTGGCGTAGTGTGTGGCCAGAATCAATGTATGTGCCTCTATATAAATGTTTGTTTGTTTGTTAATCACATTATCTATCACATTCAAAACAAACAAGCTAAAGCCTTATACCACTGCCTAACATTTAGAACTTGTAATCGAAACTAACACAAATACTTAAGCACCTATACTCACATATATCAATCAATGGCTGGTGTGTGTGGAATTTCCTCGACAACTGGGTAATTAGCGAACCCGATGTTGAGTGGTTTCAATTTTAATTAACTCTGCCGTATTCAACGAATTAGGTTTGTTTGTAAATAGATAACTAGAAATACATAACGGGTATTGATTTTTAGTAGTTTTTATAACGATACGATTTTGTACGAGGATACAAATAGACCTTGTAACCCAATCCGAAAAGCAAACACAGAATAAATAATGCTTTTGTTTAAATGCTGTCCTGCTGAAGAACAGAATAAGTAATACTGTGGTTTTGTTGTGGTTTTGTTCTGCTGTAGAATTCATATTATGTCCTAGATGACCCTTTTTTTTAAAGAAAAAAAAGCTTTTATACTGCGGCAGTCCACGACCAACTATTGGCAGAAGCTTAAACATAAAGATTTTTGTTTTTTCGGCTGTCCTTTGCGTTTTCCAAAGTTTCGTAAGAATATTTCCAAGTTTTAAAAGATTTGAAAAAAAGTTCTTTCAAATCGCTCCAGCTGTTTGCGAGATTCGCGCTTATAAGCTCCGCAGAAAGGTAATGCACTGGTCAGTTTCCTTCAAAGTTGTAATTTGACGTCATCGCCAAGAGACATGCAGTCGGTGTGAAAAAAGCGCAGTACGGTTAGCAATGATTTTGTTCGAGTGTGATTGCGAGTGACAGAAAGGGAGAGAGACAGAATATGTTTAATGATTTCATTATATTTGATTTAATTATCATCTGTGAAGGTATTTAATTGACATCATTTCATTTTTGTTCAGGTAAAAAGATTTAATGTCCATTGACATATATTTGAATGCTTTATACGAAACACAATTAAATATATTTTTCTAATCATTACATAGTTTTAAAGATACTTTGAAAATAATTCAGATATCGAGGATGTAGGCAGAAGAACTACGTTACCTTTGCCTAGCATTAAAAAAATACTAGCTGACACTAGCTTTCAGTGTCACCATAACATCTAACTTGTATCGTAAAGTCCATTTCACGAAACAAGTCCCGCAGACGTAGCGCTGTATTCGCGCGACATGATGTTGCCAGGGTTAGGTTATGTATGTAGGGTAGGGTAGGGTATGTAGATAAGGGGAAATAATTTATCGTTCATTTACTTTCATTTTATTAACTACTACGACTGGAATTTTTATATAATAAAAAAATAAGCTTTTATTATAATGTAGTAGGTATTTGATGTCCATACTGCTATGGTCAGATTAGTGAAAAATAAAGCTTCCTGTAATTTCTAAAATATAAAATGGTGATGTTCGACCAACTTTAAATTAGAAAAATAAAATAATATTTAAAAGTTTTATTGAATAATTATGATCGGTAATATTATGATCACTGTCAGAAGAGCAAAGAATAGAAACAGAATCAGATTCTGTTACACTATCACAAGCCGTGGACATAATAAATAGATCCATTTCTTCATCCATAAGACCATCATTTTTTAAATAATCTTTTCCAAATGCTGTACATGTTTACATTGAGCTGCCAAATCTTTCTCTGTAACAGTCTCAAAAGCCTCTTCTGTTAGGCGTACAATTTCTTTTGGATCTTGGCCCACGTTTTTATCCGCTACCCGTCGGATTAAGACCGCAGTGGTAAGGCGGCAATTTTAGAAATTCATGATTGTGAGATTTTAAAAATGCATCCACAGAATATGTAGGTGGACCTTTGTTTTCTTTAATTAATTCAAATAATACAGCTTTTGTCCAAGTATCTTCAAAATATACTCCCTTTTCTCGCAGTCATTCCTATATGTCACGTTTAATACTTGACATTGTAGGTGCTTTATTTATTTGAGTGCAGTGATACGGAGCGTTGTCCATTACCACAAGTGACCTTTCAGGTAGGTTAGGAATCAGTTTTTCACTCATCCATTTCAAAAAAATTGTTGAGTTATGGTAATCTGAGAATTCGGATTGGGATTTAAACATTATTAATGCACCATTAACGAAAACATTTTCAGTTCACGCATTATCCAACGACTCCCTGATGACTCCCAGACACGAACATCCCAGGCTCCCCTCACTTTGCCAGCAACTTTTGGCATGATAAGTGTTATGTATATAGTTCTCGTCTAAACTACAGAGTTTTTTCTCCACAGTGCGATTTCTTCGGATTCTCTGCAAATATCTTGAACGCCATGCGGTAATATCATATCGTTTCACAAGTCATTTTCGTTTCGATTGGCCGATAACCGATACTTTGCTATATACGGTGCAATGGTGAGATGCTTCCTTGAAAATTTATGTCTTCTCTCAAAGCTGCACGTAATTTAGCCAATGTTGGTAATTCCTTCCTCACAATATAAAACTGTGATTTTTTTGCCGTACCGCGCACAAATCAAATCCAACCAAGTCGAACTTTTTGGTATGCGGGCGACACTTCCCAGGGGTGACGATAACTTTAGAAGTACTCGCCGCTGTTGCTCCTTCTTTTGTAACTCTCGTTACAGTTTTCTCTGACACAACTGCAATAAAATGAACAAGTTTGAATGATTATTTTCGTATTTAATTGCATTATTGTTGAAATATAACTTTACAATTTTTTGTTGTGTTGTGTTTATTGCTTTTGAATTTTCCTTAATAAAAATCATGCATAAAACAACTTTACCACACAATTTTAAAACTTTACAAACCAATCTGTAAGAAATCAATCGGAAAAAATCTGTATATGGCAGCCCCAAAATTTACCCGTCATGGCGGCGACTCTCTTGCGAACACTGTTTATTGATATTAAAACACCGTGATTCTTGTGTTCCGCTTCACAGAACTCCTTCACATTTAATATCATTTCTCGACCTGCACTTTTTACAACTTTTGGCATCGTAAATAATCCATTTAACATAGTAATCCAATAATAAACTCACAAAATATCTACCACAACAAACGCACCCAATAATAAACTCACAAAATATCTACCACAACAAACGCACCTTGATAACATCGACAAACGACAACATGGCCGATCTCCCCATCTGTCAAATTTAGTTCCACATTGTCCGCGGGACTTATTTCATGAAAAGGAGTTTAATAAGCATAACGGTGCGTTTGATTTGTTTGATCGTCCACCCAGACTCGCATAAAATTAACAGAAGAATAGCACTATACAAGTTCTAAGTCTGCAAAAGAAATAGCATGTAAGGTGGGCTCATGGCGGGCGTCAACTGAGACGTTCAAACCGAACGCAGCCTTCTTTTTTTTTACTTTCTGGGACAGGCAAATACAAAGCCTGACAATGACATTTTTTTAAGGTTTGGCAAAGGTAACATGGCCAACATCAACTTTTTCCAAAAACTCAAGATTTGAAAAAACATTTAAATATGAACAATATTTTTTTTTGGAAAATGTTAAAATCCCTTAAGCTCTCGACCAACTTTCGAATTAGCTTTTAAAATTATGGGGTTAATTAATCATTTGAAATGTTGTCAATTATGAAGAACAAATTGGGATATCGATTCAAAAAATGTTATCAAAAAAGGATGAATTTAATAGAGAGGCCGAAAGTCATGGGGAGCTAGAAATCGTAGCTAGAGAGAGAAGTAAGCCGTATTGGTGCTGAAAAAAATCTGCGATATATATTGAGATAGCTGGATCCATGCTCATTATGCTGTGAAAAGGTGTTGCAGTCTGCTAAGGATAAGGGAGTAAAAAAGAACTGGTTTCAAGCTGGAAGCAAAAACGGATTTGTAGATGGCGCATTCCAAATGTTCATAGCTAACACAAAAACTGGCGACTACCATGACCTAACGAACTCCGATATTTTTACTAAGTGGTTTGAACATTACTTAGCCTAATATGCCGCCGAATTGCATTATAGTAATGGATAACGCATCATACCATAGTAAAGAGGAGGATGGGCCTCCAATAAGGGTTCAAAAAGCAGTGATAGTCGAGTGGCTCAAGGCACAACATATATTTCCAGAAACATATACGAAACCTGAATCACGAAAACATCATCAATGCCTAAAAAACTCCTAAAAATGTTATCATTGATAAGATTTTGGCTGATCATGCTCATGAAATAGTACTATTTATAACTGTGATTTTAACCCTATAGAATATATTTGAAATCTTGTTAAGAGTAGAGTCGCCGATAAGAATATTAGACAGCTGGAATCTAAATAAAGGATTTCTTTTAAAGTCGAAGGTCATCAGGTGTAAACCTGATGACTGGAAGAAAGAAGTCAACTCTATCAAGAGCTTCGTCGTAACTTACTGGTACGGAGATATATTGATCGATGAGGAGTTAATACCGGGTCTTACAGTTAATCAGATTACCGAAAGCTCAGCTACAGCACTAACTCCGAATCTGAGCAGGAATACAAGAGTGGAGTATGTTGTTTGTATATTATTGAATTGTATATCCCAATTTATGTATAGGTCTACCGGAATCTCATGGCATATAAAAATTAGATTTTCATATGGCCATTGCCATATGAAATAGTCCCCTGTAAAATCAAATTACGAGATCTGTCAACCGCTGCCGAGATTTTGTTATATCTTCTTATTGTTGTTGTGAAAATGTCGAAAAAGCTGGATCTCAAGCGAGAAAAAAGTCGCAAACCCTCCCACACCCATACATACTTCTTGAATTAATTTTATTTGTGTTACTTATTAATATACTTTGTACTTAGTTTTTCTTATATTTATATTTTCCTAGTTATAATATATCATGTGAAATACATACATTAGGAACTAGAACTTTTATTTATTTTTGAAAATACTAGGAATTTTGGCGCTGTTTTGCTGAAGTACAGGACTTACGCCAAGCTCAGCAACAGACGCTACAATGTTTTTCTTGTAAAATACAATCCAGCCTGCATTTACAGCACCATTGTAACTAATATGTCACTTTATTTTTGTGACAATAAAAAATAATGACCGGCGAGCGCTGCGAACGAAGGCTTCACTTCTGCTTGGGCACAAAACGTTTTCGTCAAAAGGATTTCTGTCCAGCTATTCCGAACAGATTCTTGTGACATTTTGTGAGCAATGTTCGATACTTATTATATGTTCTTTTTTAATCAGTTTTTTTAAAGGTGCTGAAAATGTACCAAAAACACTACAGCCCACAAACGGCTTGACTGATTTTGACAAATGAGATGTCGTTGGTTTATTGAGGACCGTGGGAGTGACATGGGCTTTACAAGGTGACATTTAATTAGCTGGCCATATTTGGGAAAAGTTGTTCATAATTATGGGCACCTACTATCATTCCCCAAATTATGGTCAGCTATTTAAATGGCAACAAATATAATGACCGCCAAAATATTTTTTTCCTACCCAAAATTACTAAATGACCACCAAAAGTTGCAGAAAATATCAGGACAAAATACTGCGGTAGCTTAGGTGAAGGATAAAGGGGGTGAGCGAAGCGAAGCCCCCTTTATCCTTCGTGTTAGGTTAAACATTTAAGAACAACAACAAATACTTAAAACATAAACTTATTAAGTACACAAAACATAAAAAGAAGAGTGGTAATCATTTATCCAAACACAATTTGGTGGACATTTATCCATTCTGGCAGTCATTTCGAATTTATTGGTAGTAAAATAGGTGCATTTTTGGTAATCGTTTAAACACAAGCCTATTTAAATGTCACTCTGTATAGTTTTAGTGAAAAGTCAATATGTACAAATGTAGTTTACAAATTTATAGCACTTTCATTCTCCATGTACGTAACCAGGGTATTCATAAGTTTGTATGTGGTATTGAAAGAAAATGCAGTCGGGTTATTTGTACTGCATTTTCTTTCTATTCCATGATCAAAAATCATTAATCATATCATCATATCAATAATCATTATAATGATTCCACTTGTTCATCCGATAATTTCTAGGGGTCCTCTGACCTTCTTCAACCTCTTTTTTAACCTTACACCTCTGTGTAAGGTTGAAAAAGAACGAAAAAATACGCAAATTTCCTGTGTCGCTTAGGTCTACAGCTCATAGAGCCACTAGTTTTTGTTATTGTTTCAATCTGAATCTTAAAGATCATGATACCCTAAGGTCCCGACACTTTTTGTAGGCTTGCGTGGAGACATGGGTCCAACAGGTAGAGACAGCTTTCAGAAAATTTATTCAAAACAAATATAAGATGTGGTGCACCCGTTGGGTCTGTCCTCTTATACACGTGCACCAAAAATTAAATCAAAGGACATTCCCGCCAGGTGCATAGGTCTATTGCAAAATTAAGGGGGAACTAAGGAATGGTCTAATTGGGGATGGAGTTTTCAATGGGATGGTAAGTCTAGGTTATCTCCGAAACTATGGACACCTGCCTAAATAAAGGCTCAATAATTATAAAAAATGGGCAGTTGGTGACTCGCCGTCCACTGATTGGGTCCCCCTTTTCTGCCAGCCAGACGTAAAATGACGGCAAGGTGGCAATAACGGTGTGAACGGCTAAGGGTGGAAACTGGACGTTAAACGACGATCACTTGCACCCTCAGGGTCCCATTACGTACGTTTCATGCCATGCGACTGATTGACGGGCAATTGTGTACCGATAATTCACCGATTACTCACGATTACAGGCAATGATGGCCAGTCACAGCGATTATGCTCTCTTCACAATCGTGTGTGCCTGCACTTGCCCATCATGGGCCATTGAGTATATACGGCAGTCTCTTCGGGCCGTTTAAATTGTCCACTCGCGTATGAACACCTAGTATGGACTCGCATTAAATTTTAACTTACCTACCGTCCACTCGCACATGAACACCTAGTATGGACTTGGAATTATATTTATTTTTATATAATAATTACTACTACCCACTATTCTTTTTTAGTACTGGCAATACTGAGCCGAAATAGAGGATAAATGTACCTTCACTATAGTATCTCACACTTGATTGGTCGACGGACTCTGTAAATGAAAAAAAAATCGGTAATGTGGCTGGCCGCCATGACAATTTGGCTTTTTATAGTCATTTTTCTTATGGCCATTGATAGGGCTACGGCAAGACAGAGCTGCGAGTGAGGCCCTCTTGGGTTCCACTCCGCCCGCAGATGACTGGAGACGAGGGCCCACGCTACTCGCTGGATTAGGTCCATGGGGTCATTGTATCACACAAATAATAATACTGCCCAACTTATATTATTACATGTGTGATACATAGACTGCTGGATGACGAGATGTGTTGGGCAGGATTGGATTTAGCAGCGGGCTGGCTTGCGAGTAAAGTAATTTAATGAGAGGTGATCACGGGATATTTTATTGAAGATGGCATATACAATTAGAATAATGCATATTCTCTTTGTAATACGCATTTCTATATTAATCCAATATCTATATCAAGTCCGTTATTTGAAGGATATTCAGCCATCAAGTCACGAATACCCCACGGAAGGTGTTTCTTATCATCTCGCTGTTCCATATGATATTACATTACGAACGGCGAGCGGATGCTGGGTGTGTGGAGAGGGCGGGCGGGGCGGGAGGGCCGCGGCACCATTCCAGGGCGGTCGCATGGAGTGGCGGAGGGCGGACCTCCTGACACCGACGGCCGACTCAAATCCCATTTAGTGTTACGGACGGTGTGAAACGCACGGCAGCCACGCCGCACGTGGCCCACCGAGTCCATACCCTCAAGCGCGATCCTCTGTCAAACATCCAACAAAATTGCAGTGGTAACCTGAAAACAATAAAAAAGCATTATAGTATTTCCAGCACATTAATTACCTATCTAAAACAGACTATGAAAATAATATGAACCGTTCAGCTGCATAAACTCACGTATAATTTTGCCTTGTTTATTTTTTGCTCGTAACCCATTATGGAGCTAGGGGAAGATATATTTTTCATTTACGGACGCAGCGGGTTTGTATTTAGTAGAAAGTGTGTAAATATTGCAGTTGAAGTTATTCGTAGAACACTTTGAACATACCTAAACATATTTTTTCAATCGCACTTTTCTACATCACCGGTATGGTAAATGATCACGTAGTTGTTCATGACACTATCTACAAATACAATTAATAAATTTTAGCAAATATTCGACGAATGCACTACTCGTTTTTGCCGTTGAAAAATAATACTCAATTAAAAAGGTACTCAAAAATGCCCACCGTCCGAAAAATTCCTAAGATGGAAAAAATCAAATTATGCGCTAAATTATCCGTATCGAAAGAAACCCATAACAATTTCCATAATTTTCAATAATTGTTTTATAAATAGGGAGAAGCCAGTTTGAAACAATTTCATAAAATTAAGGTTTTAATAGGAAGGTTAGGAAATATTCTCTCAATCTCAATACTTACAGTTTGTGGGATTATGCATTCCTCCAATAGACAACTTACTTCATCATTTTGCGTTTACGATAGGTTATCTCCTATCCGTGTAATATCGAGATAACAATTAATGCAGTATAAGCTTCCATCCATTTTTATTTCTAGGGGTCACAAAAATCAGACACAACGTGAGTTTAGAGTTACTATGCGCGCCAGGTTACAGGTCGATCGAACTTGCTGCCAACTTCAAATAATTTTGTTCCGAATTGCTTGATCCGATCGCACTTGTTGTGTTCCGAATAGCGTGAGTGGTTTGGTTCCAAATTGCACCTTTAAACGACAATCGAATGAAATGCTCGTTCTCTTATACATAAATGTTCCTGGTTCTACTCGTGAAAAAAAAACTGAAGAGAATTTAGCTCAAGTTTCTGTATATAGCAACCATTTCAGAATGTTTAGTACATAACGTAATATTAGAAGTACTTAGGAAGATTAGTAAAGTCGGTTAGGTAAATCACGTTGAATAAACTTGTACAATGCGGACCAATAAATTACTGTTTTTGAAATAACTGTTCTTCAGCTAGATCTATCTATTATTTTGAAATTAGTCTTCAGTTACCTCTATCTTTTGATTTTCAAAATAAGTTTTCAGCTATCTCTATCTGTTGTAATTATTTTTGATATTTGTCTTGAAATATCTCTATCCATTGGTTCTGAAGTTCGTCTTCAACTAGTTCACCCTGTTGTATTTGCATTGAATGATGAATGAACAAATAAAATAAAAAATTTGGTTATCTCCATCGATTGATTTGAAAGAAGTCTTCATTCAGCTATTTCTATCTATTAATTTTGATATTATTAATGTACAACTATCTCTAACATTTTTTATGAAATTTGTCTCCGGCTATATAAATTCCTTCTGGCCCCATACTAGGATAGCCTGTGCTGAGTCATGGGAACCAGAAAAAGCGACGTCATACACATATACGCATCCAAGTCTGGGGTAATTCAAGTTCCGTACCCAAAGGGTAAAAACGGGACCCTATTAATAAGACTCCGATGTCCGTCTGTCGCCAGGCTGTATCTGTTGAACAGTAATATTTAGACAGTTGAAATTTTCACAGATGATGTATTTCTATTGCCGCTACGACAAAAAATACAAAAAAAAACAGAATAAAATAAATATTTGAAGGAGCCCCTTCAAATATTTATTTTATTCTGTTTTTTTGTATTTTTCAACACCAATTATTATACATACAACAATTATTTCAACACCACATACAAACTTATTAATGCACCTGGTTACGTACATGGAGTGTGAAAGTAGCCGCACCAATAACTTTGTAGACAACATTTTGCTATGTAAAATCCAATCTATTCACTCCACACCGTCCCTACCATTGTATGGAACCCTTCGTGCGTGAGTTAGATTCGCACTTGACCGTTATTTTTTTAAGTGTCTATTTTATTCTATATTTATTGTTTATGATATTAGTCTTCAGCTATCTCAACTATTTATTTATGAATTAGTCGTCAGCTGTTGATATCCATGTTTTAGGGTTCCCAACCCGAAGGGTGCTAAACGGGACCCTATTACTAAGACTCCGCTGTCCGTCTGTCTGTCTGTCTGTCCGTCTGTCACCAGGCTGTATCTCATGAACCGTAATAGTTAGACAGTTTAAATTGTCACAGGATGTATTTCTGTTGCCGCGATAACAACAAATACTAAAAAACAGAATAAAATAAATATTTGAGGGGTCTCCCATACAACAAACGTGATTTTTTTGCTCATTTTTCCTCGATATTGATAAAGGCAACAGGCAGGCAGGTAGACGCTTGAAATATTCAAAGATTATATAGTAGATTTGGAATATTCAAAGATTATATTCACATTAAAAATAAATAATTAAATTAAAATAAACAAATATTTAAGGGGGCCCCGATACAACAGACATGTTTTTTTTTGCCGTTTTTATAGATAATGGTACTTTACCTTGAATAAATACTTTAATGCACAAAAACAAACATACAGAGACAACACAAAGAAAGATCAGTCAGATAGTACAAAAGGCGCGCTTATCTATATAAAAGAGATTTCTACCAGCAAACCCAGATAGGAAAGGAAAGTGGACTGAGAGAGTAAAAACTATTTGCACAACAAAATAATTCATACACAATAATAATATAAGTAGGTGCATATACCTATTACTAATACTACACCTAATTTATGTAATATTATATACATAAATTCTACATAACATACCCGCACAAATTATACATACTTAGATACATACGTATCATACACATACAAATTATATATATGTATATACATACTATGGAGGAGAGAGGTAATGATCTTTCAAGAGAATCTTAGAAACGTTAAGTGACGGGCTGTCCCTGATGACACTGGGGGGAGCTTGTTCCAGGGCCTGATCCTGAATCTTGCCCATATGCGACTAAGTAGTGTTGAGGAGTTGCAAGCAGCGACCGAGTGTGCGATCTCCGAGACCTATCCGGAGAAAGAAAATCAAACCGATCACGCAGGAAGCTGGGGTAGCAAGGGTTATGCAGAATACTGAAGAGAAGAATGGGTATCCCGGCGAAGACGTATTGGAAGCCACTTCAGTTCCCTACGATACTGGGAGACATGGTCATACTTACGCAGCACGAAGACAAACCGAATCCCGAAATTTTGAAGTCGCTCGAGATTGTTCAGTTGCTCTTCGTTCGCGCTGATCCAGCTGACATCTCCGTAATCAATGAGAGGAAGAAGAAGAGACTGGGCTATAGTAATTTTAGTATGACGAGGCAAGTTTTGAAGACGCCTGAGGGAGTGAAATGTGGCAAAGACTCGTCTACTAACTTCGCAGACGTGAGCAGACTATGAAAGCTGATTGTCAAAGATAACTCCTAGATTTTTTGCCTTAGTAACTATACGGAATTATGGTTCCATCATAAGTTACAGGTAAGAAGCAGATGCTGTAACACACTATGAGAGTGTCTGGAGCCGACAATAACCCCTATAAAAAAAAATTGGACTTGGCCGGTTTTTTTAGATTAGCCTTCAATATCTATTGTTTTTGAAAATAGTGTAGCTATTTTCTCTTACTGTTGTTTTTGAGACAAGTCTTCAGCTATCTTTATACTATAATAATGACTCGGAAAATACTCTATTGCCTTTCATGTGCACACTTTAATTATTTAACTTTCTGCCAGACTTTTAATTTTCTATTCCATAAAATTAGATACTAAATATTTTAAGGGGATTCCTCGTCCGTGCAAAGGCCCCCGTTACTCCAGGCGGAAAGACCTGCAGTGTGAGAGGGACGGAATCGGGGAAAAATGACATTACGCAGCGCCAAACCACATACAAATTGTTTCGAAATAAACTACGCTATTTTGACAAAAAGATTTTTAAGGAGAGTTACTCATACATAATATCCACATTTTTAATGCAATTCCGCAATTAAATAAGTTAGGATTTCAGAATTACAGGAAAAATTAAACAATTTAGAGGTCTTTTCGCAATTAAATTCTATCGAAAAAGTTTCACCCAATCGCGTTTTCCTTCTGTGAGAATCTTAATCAAATACTCAACAAACGTTAACCAAAAATCAAATCTGTAGATGACTTTATAGTGGAGTAAAAAACTCCATATTTTTTCGTATCACCTTAAAGTAATAATGTAAAAACTGAAAATCAACGAGGACAATTCATTTCTTGAGAATGCCGTCATCAATTTTGAATCATAATCTTAAGAAGTAGTTTTGCTACGACACTGGTATACGGAAAAGCTGATCCAATATATAAATTGTCAATTTTAACTCTCGACTTTAATTAACTCTTCATCATTTTTGAACACTAATGTCTAAAAATGGTTTAAAAATTTAATATCTTGAATATATACTATAATATACTCTGTTGCACAAAAACAGAAGATACAGATACAACAAAATGGAAACTAGGTATATAAAGGCGAGCTCATCACTAAAAAGAGATTTCTTCCAGCAAACTTAGGATAAATACATTTAAGAACAGGTAGACCTATGTGTACATCGTTAAATAATTAATATAATAAACTACTTACCTATATGTGCATATATACATAATATGTAGATAAAATTATACTGCAAAATATACATCAATGCAATATACTTACATCAGTATATTATGGAAAAGAAAGATAGTGTTCTTTTAGACGACTTTTAAAAATAATAGGTGACAGGCTGTCACAGATGGCGCTATTCTTTAATATTTATTATATATACTCTTGTATGCATGGATAAAATATTAACAATAACATCATGTGAAAGGAGCCGTTGGGAGGGGACGCCCAAGAAGGTCCTTTAAAGACCAAATCGGCGATTTATTAGTGAAGGGGCAAATACGAAGTACTCGCAACCGGCGAGCTTGCATGAAGAGACTTATGAATATTGAGGAAGCGAGAGATGTGTGCCATAATCGTAGCAGGTGGAGGTCTTTGGTCTCTGCCTACCCCTCTTCCGGGAAATAGGCGTGAGCTTATGTATGTATCTATGTATGTATGTATGTAACATCATAAATCAATAAAATATTTGAATATTACAATGGTATCGGATATCAATATTCATTATATCACAATAACAGTTATCGATAGTTTTTATTTCAGTAAAACTTATAATTTATTGTAACATTTTTTTTAATATTGCGATAAATTCATAAATTTTCATATATTGTTAAAGTTGAAACTTGGACCATGTTCGTATTTAATCAATTACGATGAAATTACAATCGATTATTTTATTAAGGCGATACCTCATCCGTGCAAAGGTCCCCGTTACTCCAGGCGGAAAGACCCGCAGTGTGAGAGGGACGGAATCGGAAAAAAAATAAAAACCGTAGCGCTAAACAACAGAATAATTGTTTAAAAATAAACTACTCTATTTTGTTAAAAAGTTTTTTCAGGAGATTTTGCGAATACATAATATCTACATTTTGAACGCAGTTCCACAATGAAATTAGTTAGGATTTCAGAATTACAGGAAAAAATAATATAATTTAGAGGTGTTTTCGTAATTAAATTCTATCGAGAAAATTTCATCCAATCGCGTTTTTGTTTTGGTGAAAATCTTAATCAAATACTCAATAAACGTTTACCCAAAAATCAAATCTGTAGATGACTTCATGGTGGAGTAAATGGATTCGAAAAAAACCCTATTTTATTTTCGTAGCACCTTAAGTTCTGTGTTCCATTGAAACATTGCGTAAATGCTACATGCCAATGAATAAATTTAAAAAGTAGCGTTAACAGAAAAGTAGCATTTTGCTCCCCCCTCTCGTCGTGGAGCAAAACTTACGTTTCCGAATGAAAAGTGTGAAATAGTACATTTCCCACGAGTTCGCAAAGGCTTATGTTTATGAACTGAGAAATTTACGGGACGAGCCGAAGGTGAAGGTCATAGCGAGGTTCATAAAAAGCCTTTTTGAACGAGTTAGGAATAGAATTTTTCCGCCTGAGAACCCAAAATCAACGTCGAAGTTGCTATTTTTAGCTCAGAAGTCGGAAAAAGACATTTCCTTTGTCAAACAAGCCTGTAATGTACATGTAGACATTGAGCGAATGTGCGACTTTGCTTCCTCGCACTGCTTGAATTACATGACCTGAATATACTGTTGCCACGTCAATCTTTCCGGGGAGATAACATCACACCCTCTTGCTCTTGAAAAATCTCAATAAACATTACGGAACGGATTTTATGCCACCACGTGAACTCTTCATTTTATTTGGTTCTACCTCTACCTATGCGTAGAGTGAACACTTATTTCGACAAAGAGTACTGTTTAAATCTCTGTGTTGTGATATATAACAGAAATGAAATAGTTTTTTGAGTTCTTCAACTCCCATCTAAAGTATTAATAGTATTATTTACTGATCAATATCGGGTTATTTACCGGAGTATAAAAGATTCCAACATCTGCTAGAGTATAAAGAATAGATCGGATATTGAATGAAACCTTTGCGTGGCTGTAGCCTTTTATCATAGCAGCCATATCGTTCAGGTGGAACCTTTGTGATCTCATAATTGCAATTCGTTACAAAGAGTTATAGAGGAAAATAGATATTCTGAACTTATTAAAGTGAATTGAATTGAATTCAGTTGAACATAGGTAATATATAGATATGTAGTCACTATTCGTCGAACGTAATTACTTTACATAGTTAACTGACATTTTGTTGTGAATATGCAATAAGAGCTCACAACGGGTTGCCCTACATAAAATAATCGATGTGATTGAGTAGCCTGAAAACGATAGGTGTTGTTTACTAAGAGTATCTTAATATATATAAGTACGTTTATTCATGCTCTTCGTAATAAAACATAAATTTTGTGAGAAGTGAACTACTTCCAGAAAATTAGGACGCCGCAAGAATGTACTTTTGGAACAAATTTTACCTATCGGACACATCTTTAGGTCTTACTCGTATATGATCAATTCTTTCAAATAAAATAGACCAACATACGCTTGATAACTAATATTATTCCTTGTTTCATGTATGATTCTAGATTCTTATATCATATCCAGTCATATCTTAAAAGGAATGGAACTGAACATTCTCATTCTCAAATTCTAGTTCTGATATAACGATGAAAAAATAAATAGTGGAGCTCCATATTCGATTATATCAGATCCGGTTCTATATCCCCAGTCCAGTTTAGACGAATAATCTTTGTTGACCAAAGTCCAGCTTCCAGTGAAGCACAAAAGTCAAATTTAAATTAAATGAATAAACTAGAAATTGAACTAGGCCCATAGTAAGCTCAACAGGCTTGTGTTATGAGCGCTCGCGTCGCCGCATGCAGGCTTCATGACTCCTCACTCGACTCATGTCATATGCCCCACTCACTTGCTTATTTACAAACTTGGATGGAACGGCTGCGAAAGGTGATGGTATCAGAATTGACCCATAATCGACAAAAAATTAGTTAAGAGAAAAATGTGTTCCCAAGAATTTCTTGCATTTGTTGGATTATGTGATCATTCACCCCATTTATTTAGGCTTAACATAGGCCGTCAAAGTATTCGTAAGAAACACAAGACATTACCTTGAAGAATATCGTAATCATTAAAAAGCTTTATTTGAATATCTACTGCATTCTTAATGTTATCGTTAGGTAAAAATAATAATTTTAGACAGAACACTCGTGATCAATGTTCACAGATATTATAACTATTTAGGCAAAATTGTTGTAGTTAATCAAATACAGTAAAATCAGACCGCAGATTGCACCTTATTTGTGCTACTCGCGATACGGATTCAGGAATCTTCGCTCAGTAACTACCAACTTACTGATGTTCATTGAGATATTCTTAGAGAGTATTGGAGCCAGTTTGTTAGGTGGACGTCGCCTATCTGGACTTCCTTAAGGCGTTTGATAGCGTCGATAACGACGTCCTAGAAGCGAGAATAAGAAAATCCTTTTCAAAACTTCACGCGATCTCCTCGGCCTGTTAGAGCGACGTATACACTCGGTGTTACGTCGACCCTAAACTTACATTCCATGAGCACTTTGGGCAAGGAATGCTTGAAAAAATTAGGATTTATGATACGGATTAATAATGGATTTCATAATTTGGGTTTGGTCCAGCTTCTATAAACGGCCCTCGTGAGAACCAAACTTGAATCTAGCTCGGTGGTTTGGAATCCATAAGAAAGCTCTTGCGTCGCTGGAGAAGGTACACAGACAAACCTTTTCTAAGATACGTATACAACAGAAAATTTGGATGCTACCCTTACCTTTATCCATCAGCTTCTATATTAGGTATGCTCGGATGTAACTCACTAGAGGTGAGAAGTAAAATCTAACAGTTTCTGACTGTGTGTCGATTGTTGCGACAATGACTGCGCAAGCACTTGTCGGTGCGATATGTGCGCTATTCATGCCACCAGCTATTAGCAGGCGGCACGCACCGTATGGTGGGGCACCGCAAATCTCCGCTATTGCGGCCGCGTGACAGCCTCAGCGCACTGTTGGCTGCGGCATCACTGAATTATCTGTTTGGTGATGCATGGAGGGACATAGTGCGAAAATGTGGCAGGTTCTACGAGAAGGCTGCAAGACTGCGATGTCCTCAGTTTAGTAATTTTGTATATTTTTTAAATGAATGTAGTTTAGTGATTTAATGTAGTTTATCTAAACAAGTATCATAAACCCTCTTTACTGCGTACAAAAACCGCACGTTACGATCAGCATATTGGTAAATTACTTGGTAAAAACTCATTTCTTATCTGAAAAATTACACATTATGTACACCATAATATGTAATTTTTCTACATATTATGACATTCAAATTTCGAACGCCGACGCCCGCCTGCATGCCGCCCCTAGTTTGTCTGTGAAGTTGGTACTACAGAACAAGCTAAACAACTGAAGAGTCACAATGCCGGTCAAACATGCGGTTCCTGAACACATCAAAGAGAGCTTATGATATGTGTGTAGATAAACTAGTGTAAAGCCACTCTCGAGTATTAATGCCCGCCATTATGTAGCAGTCACATAAACTACTATAATGTCTAAAGTTACGCATTATAATTATAATGGATATTTATCGTGTTTCTGCAGCGCCTTGGATTAGTCTGTAATGTTGCACATTCTAGGTTGAATAATAAATAAAGGGAATAATAAATTTTTGAATATTTTTGATTTGCAGTTTAGCACATCAAAAATACTGACAGCAAATATCAGGGCAAAATGCTGCGGTATCTGAAGGTGAAGGTTAAAGGGGGTGAGCGAAGCAAAGCCCATTTATCCTTCGTGTTAGGTTGAACATGCAAGAACAACAAAAAATACTTAAAACATAAACTTGAGCACACATAAAATATTTAAAACATAAAAAGTGTTTTTGCTGAACCTTTTTTGCTGTGCAAATCAGTATTTTTGATGTGCGATTAAATACTAGCCATAAATAAATCATAAAATTATTCTTAGCATCTGTAGACACAGAATAATAGACTACCTATTTTATTTTAACATAAAAAAATCAAGGTTTACTGCTATTTCAGACCAACTTTGTCAGTCTGTACAATTGGTTAGAAGGTTGCATTATTTCCTTTTTTGTAAGGAATCTTTTGGTACACATTTTGATCGTATCGAACTTGTTTTTTTTCTTCAATGTATTTCATTTGTACCTTCTTCTTTGTTCCAAAATTTAATGTAATTACTAAATATGATACAAAAACATGTAGTAACGATGTTTATTCGAAAATATTACAGTTTATATCTTTTTCTAAATAGGGATGCGTCCAATATAATCCAACGATTTCGAATGTAGTGCTACCCTGTTTTTATTTGACCTGTTCGGGAGCAAATTTTTAGCTTGTTTTTATCTAAGTTGACGCCCGGTTAGGTCTTCGTAAGGGAATCCCACGAATAGCAGTGGCCGCCCCAACCAACACTCAAAATGAATACCAAAGTTTCCCGGAAATACCAAGGTCACCTCGATTGTTTTTGGGTTTTGGATAGTTTGCTGCTTAGGTCCTATCAGAAAAAGAAGAAAATTCGGTTATCAAGTTTTATTAGTTGGTTTAAATACAAGGGAGCATGCTCTCTCTCCTAAACATAAAGTTAGCTTCTCTTAAACTAAAGATTTTTCTTATAAGGATCATCTACTTTCGTACGCGGACGACCGGTTTAACTATGAGATCACAATGGTGAAAGGTTTTAGCTATAGCCGAAAAGATTAGACTGTACATCACTCAGGTCGATTTCATTCGATACTAGTCAGGCGCCATGCAAGCTGTATTCTCCTAGAATAAGGGAAAAAACTACTTGACGTAGTGTCCCAACACATAAAATGTAAAAGGGCCTTACATAATTCTCAATACACAATTAAACACACTAATTAAAAAAAAAGTATAGTAATCGACAAAACACAGCCCAAATACTTCTACAGTTTATCTACAAATGTACAGATATATATGAAAAAATAAATAAATTAATTTAAATAAAAAATCTAGGCCAGATCACTGCCGCAGTCGGTGGGCAGGGTGCCGAGAAGGCTGGCGGCGTTGCCTCGCTGTATGGCGAGACTCCGCCGTTGCCCAAGGAAGGCTCCAGCCCTCTAGTCACACGAGGCGTCGACCAGGCGTTTAGAGAGCCCTTTAAGAAGTTCTCGCGCTTCCGGACCCCATGGCCCGAGTGTCTCGACGCCAAAAGGAACAAATATGTAGCCCAGCCCAAGAGCTGCATATTTGCGCCTCTTGTTGCCTTCCGTGGTCGCCGCTGCCGCGCCAGCCTTACGGGGGGTCGCCTGCACATGGGACTGTGCCAGCGTGTCCACGCAGGTTGCGTCCCACACAAGTGACCGCCCGTTTTTCCACGGGATGAGTGTCATCCCGTCCGGCCTTTTGCCATCGTCGCGCGAAATTCCCGGTGGCTCGAGGATACTGGGAACGCCTGCGCTGGCAAAAGCCCGGCGGATGACATCGTTCAGTGTGGCTTAGCGCAACAGACCGCCTGCGGTGCGGCGGCATGCCAGGCCATGGTGGCCCAGCTGGTCCTCGCCTCCTCCACAACGGCAGCGATGTGGCTCATTCGTTTTGGCCCCCAGCCTGAGGCTTACGGAAAGTGTGAAAGTTATATATTATCTAATAGCGTTCCCAGGCTCGCCGAAGGGAGCGGGTTCAGCCAGTACCCCTACTCCTGCTCACAGGAAGCCAGGAGGCGAGCGCTCTCTGCATGGTTTACGCTTGATTCCATGAGTTTCTTTTGAAACTCTATGGCAGAGCGGCTCTGCGAGAAGGGATTTAGGGGCGGGACTATACTTGGCCCGGCCATGATTGACCAGGCGTTCCTAGCCTCAGATAGGTACGCGACCTCTACGCCACCGAGTGACGGGTTTAGTATTTTAAAGATGAGGCCGGCAGTGCTGTGAACCGAGGACGGGAACGCCGGTAGAGCGATGTCATATGTTTTGCGGATGCCCTGGCCGCCGTACCGGATTGGTCCGTACGGTCAGTCATCTCGCAATTTAGAATTTCTATTAGGTTTGTTCTGATCATTTGTTCCAAATTGTTGAGAAGTTCCGGCCTTTTCCACATGGTCGTGCATCGAAGGATGTACGTAAATTTTGGGACGAATAGACAGATTTTTTCGATACTATATGCCATGCGTGCGCTGTCGAGTAGGCGGCTGGACGATTCGTTGTATTTCTTGACTACTCCTCCGGCCGTCCTTATGTCCGCTACTATTGCAAATAAAAATAAAGTATAATTCAATGATTAAAAAAAAAAGCTTGTCAGGGTTGTAAACTATGACAAATTATTTATCCGTATATTTTCGTATCCCTTCGTGGAGAAGGCATTATAGGGTTATGGCATGTTCGGTGTCCTGGTATCACTCCGCCCCAGCAAACGCACTCATAGCGCAATTGGGATGAGGTATCGTGCGGGGTCATGCTAAACGAGTTATTGGATCGGAGTTCGGGGGTTGAGCTGGCACGACTGCGCGCAGTTTCGCAGCCAGATTCGGGGCTCTGGCTCCATTATTTAACTTCTCCTCAACTAGGAAAATTTATGGACAATGATTCGTTGTGCGTGGCTGTCGTATTGCGCCTTGGTTGTGACATCTGCCAGTCTCATTCCTGTCGTACCGATGGGAAGCGCCCGGATGGCCTGACTTTGATTCTGTGGGAGAGGTGACGCTCATTGCTTTGGGATGCGACGTGTATTTGCTCATATGCCCTGCGCGCACTCTCACCTGGCGTCGACCGTGTCCACCCCGGGGGCCGCGGCGGAAGAGGCAGCGAGGATGAAAACCCAAAAAAACTCTTGGGCCAGTATACATAGTCAGGTCATAAGTTCTGTCATACAATAAAAACTTTTGAATTTAGAACGCTGGCCACAAAAAAGTTTATTGAATTCGAATTTCGAATTTTTCATGAAAATAAAAATGTACTTTTTAGAATTTTCCTCATTTTTAAATATGGAGTGGACACTTAAAGAAGACCGTGTCGCAGTTATTGCGTTGCATCGTTGCGGTTACGCGCCAATTCAGATTTTCGACTTACTGAAAATTTTGAATATAACCAAAAGATTCGTTTATCGTACCATAAAATGATACAATGAAGACTCTAGTGTAGATGACAGGTCAAGAAGTGGTCGCCCTCGCTCTGTTAGGACTCCAGCAGTGATAAAAGCTGTGAAGGGGCGAATTCAAAGAAATACCATACGTAAGCAGAAACTGTTAGCCCTTCAGATGGGGTTAAGCAGGACCACGGTGAAAAGGGTGTTAAATGAAGACTTAGGGCTTAGGGCATATCGAAGAAAAACAGGACATCGTTTGGACGCTCGTTTAATGGACCTGAGACTGAAGAGATGCCGCGGTTTGTTGAAGCGGTACGCGGGAAAAAAGCATCGGGAAATTCTTTTTTCGGATGAAAAAATTTTCACCGTGGAAGAGAGCTACAACAAACAAAATGGTAAGGTGTACGCACACAGCAGTGAAGAAGCGAGCAACCATATTCCGCGTGTCCAACGAGGTCATTTTCCATCCTCGCTCATGGTTTGATTGGGAGTCTCTTATTGGGGCTTAACTGAGGTACATTTTTGTGAGAAAGGCGTAAAAACGAATGCAGTTGTGTATCAAAATACAGTTCTCAAGAACCTTGTGGAACCTGTTTCTCATACCATGTTTAATAACAGGCACTGGGTATTCCAACAAGATTCTGCGCCAGCTCATAGAGCGAAAAGCACACAAGACTGGCTGGCGGCGAGTGAAATCGACTTCATCCGGCACGAAGACTGGCCCTCCTCCAGTCCAAATTTGAGTCCGTTAGATTACAAGATATGGCAACACTTGGAGGAAAAGGCCTGCTCAAAGCTTCATCCTGATTTGGAGTCACTCAAGGCATCCTTGATTAAGGCAGCCGCCGATATTGACATGGACCTCGTTCGTGCTGCGATAGACGACTGGCCGCGCAGAATAAAGGCCTGTATTCAAAATCGCGGGGGTCATTTTGAATAAACTTTATTACCATAAGAATCTATGTTTTATTAAGTTCATTTTGCTATATAAATGTTTACATACATAATAAACATGTCTAAATTATTTCATATTACACATGTGACAGAACTTATGACCTGACTATGTATATTCGTCCCGCTTGACATGATGAAACCACCGGGGTCTGGGGAGTGCAGGGCAAGGCATTCATTAGGGAAATAGGGCGCTGCCTGAGGGACCGTGGCTATAACCGCCGCTCTGGGTCCTAACTGATGCAGAGGATCTCTATCGTAGTGCAGCGCGGCAACGCCGCCAGCGTGATGGGGACCTTTGCATCTGATATGATCCGGGGCGGTTAATTTTCTTTTTTCATCCTCCTTCATATTCCACCGTAGACCCAGAGCTTTCATTGTTTTTATTTATTTAAGGTCGATGGTTACGTGGGGATGTTTGTAATTTTCAGGCAGATGTTTAAGGATCGAGGGCTCGTTGCTGGCCCATTTTTTCAGCATAAAACCTTTTTCAAAAGTTTGCGCTTTTAGCGCTAATTAGGTCTATCTATGTAACACTCGTTTTGCAGCACCTTATCGGCTAGTGGGTAGACATGTCCTTCGTCTTTAGCCAATAATTGGCTGCAACCGTCACACATACACAACAACAATTATTGTTGTTGTGTATGTGTGACGGTTGCAGTTGGCGGTTGTTGAACATTGATTTATTTTTATTGTAATCTACATATATAATTGTCGTTAGATGATCGATCATTAGAGCATTAGAGATATTCTGTGATGTAGCATAAGCATTGTCAATTGCTCTGCTAAATTTTACCATAGCGAACATTGCAGCCTGCTTGAATGGCAATATAATTTTATGGTCATCTTTACTTTACTTTACATTACTATACAAATTCTCTCTGAATGTGGACAGTATCAAAACCCTGACAGATAGACAATTTTTAGGAATGCGGAAGTTTCAGAATCTAAACCTTATAGCTTTGTCATCATTGCTTTTCTTTTCATTCCTTATACAATGGGTGGCCTAGAACCGGGGATAATATTTAAAAAAAAACGGTCAAGTGCGAGTCTAAATCGCGCACGAAGGGTTCCGTACCACCGTTCAATGGAAGCGATGGTGTGGAGTGAATAGTTTGGATTTGACACAGCAAAATATTGTTTACAAAGTTATTGGTGCGGTTACTTTCACACTCCATGTACGTAACCAGGTGCATCCTTAAGTATGTATGTGGTATTGTTGTATGGGAGCCCCCTTAAATATTTATTTTATCCTGTTTTTTAGTATTTGTTGTTATAGCGGCAACAAAAATACATAATCTGTGAAAATTTCAACTCTCTAGCTAGCTAGGTTCTTGAGATACAGCCTGGTGACAGACGGACGGACGGACGGACGGACAGCGAAGTCTTAGTAATAGGGTCCCGTTTGGAACCCTTCGGGTACGGAACCTTAAAAACGGACTCTATAGGTCACTAGTAATTGAATAATTATGGATCCAACTAGTTCAAATCAAAACTTGATTTTTTCTAACAAACTTATTCCTTAATTTAATGTAATGCAAATAATGCAACTCGATCGATTAAGCATCGTACTAATTCGGAGCTAATCGGAATGTCTCTTTGACAATTTAATGTTTTGTGTGACACAACTTGTGTCGGCTGATAGAAAAATATTATCGCACTTCATGAGTCCAAGTAGGTTTTGTTATTTTCTGAAGTGTTAATTTAATACTAAATTATTTAATGTACAAATTAGAAATACAGACACAAAGCGGAAAGCACGTCGCTTCGCTACAATTGGTCGATTTACAATATGTCTGCCGCTCTGCTGTACGCAAGTTGTGTACCGTCTAATATTGTTATTGTGAACGATTTCTAAATCCACGTTTAGTTGCATCATTTGAAAAGCCTCGGTTATTATGATTTGAGGATGTCTACTGCATAAACATAGTTTTAACAGCTCCCCATAAGAAGAAATTAAGAGGAGTAAGGTCAAGAACCTAGGGGCCATCGACTTGCAACAATGAGATCACCAATGGTGAAAGGTTTCAGCTAAAGCCGAAAAGGTTTGACAGTTCATCAGTCAGGTCGACTTCATTCGAAACCAGTCAGGCGCCATACAAGGTGTTTTCTCCTGGGTTCCGGAGACAAACTACTTGATATAATGACCTAACACAAAAAAGAAGTAAAAGGGGCCTTACATAATACACAATGAAATACACTTATCAAGGTTGTAAACTACGACAAGTTATTTCTACATTACTTATTTATGACTGATTCTAAATTCATAACAAAAAACTTGGATTGTAGCACATATCTAAATAAATTGGTCCTTGCTTAGAGAAAGCGACCATCGCCAAAAAGTGAGTTTTGAGATACAGCTATTTTAGTGGTATTTCGTTTGTATAAAATCCACGGTAACTAATTATTTGTTTAAATGTATAAAACAGTTCAGTAACTAGCTGCTTCCTAGAAGCACTTTGATTTATTTTGTTCCACTGAAACAGGAAAAAATATATTGCAAAGTTTCCAGTCGGTTTCAGTAAAATTTTAAATAAGGTAATATAATATTGTTAGAAACCAGAGGCCGAGATGATTTTTAAAAAGAAACACACTGAATCTGACTGATTATAATTTGAACAGAAATGGACTCTAATAACAATTATCAAAACGAATAAAGATATCGGACAATGTGACAACCATAATGGCGAGATGTTGAATCTGTGACAACGGCTGGGCAAGTGTGCGAGACAAGATGGCGGGCTTCTTTATGTAGACAGGCGTCCGTCCAGGGGTGCCTCAACAGGGGACGGTGCTAAAACGGCTTCTCCTGACACAGGGTCGTCCTCGACCCGAAGCAGTGGTGCCACTAGGACCCGCGACGTCGATGTCTTGACCGAGGTCTAGCAAAGGCATCGATAGGTCAGCACTGGGCAGAGCCGATGCAGCAGCATTCGTAGGCTCATCATCATCATCGTCTGAAATGAGAACAAGTGTTATAGGAAATGTGATAACATGGAGTGGGTTTAAACACACATCTCCTCATAACCTTCTTTCATACAATTCTCACTTCCTCATACGTCAACGTTCGTTGTTACTGACACATAACTCTCAAAAGCGTACATAGTTCATAATACATCAATCATACAGAATTCAAACATTTAGCTCTCATATACTTCACACCTATCGAGACGTCTCAAGAGCTAAAGAAGTAAGTCAAATAAGGCCTTCTTTACCACTCGTACACTTCGTTCTTACACCAGTGTCACCCAGCAGCACACCAGCATGGGCAGCCACCAGACAGCCCCTTGCTAGCAATCAGCCACCCACCAAGGTTCTAACACATGGTAACCAACTACCGAGGTCCCAACATATGGTAACCACCGGCAACACGGGACTTTCTCTGTCTCGTGTGTCACGAACGAGACACACTCGTTCGCCAAACCACAGCACCATGTGCTGCTGTACCCGTCAGCAGTTCAAGCTCGTAGCAGTGGTGAGGCAGCTTCTGCACGACTTTTGAGACAAAAACGAAGTCACCATTAGAAAACGTCTTAGGTTCCTTACAACCTTCATTAGCATGCGCATCCTATCGCCGCTGATTGGAACGCTGTTGACTCAATGTAGTTAGTGACCAAAGTGAAGCCTACACCCACAACATAATGGCTTTAATGCTGCAGAGCTCGCAGTGTACTTTATTTCCAAACCTTGTAATAACTTACTGTAGCAGAAAACAACTCGCTTGTGTCCTCCATCATGAAGCACAATTCCAACTTCCAATTAGCACAATTCCATAACCGATGGAACATGCATCAGTGTGCACCTCAATCGGCAAGGAAGGGTCATAGATTGCATGCACCGGTTTTTTGATGAGAAATTCTTCTAGGTCTTTGCTGTAGGTTGCACCTACAGTTCCGGTCCCTAATTGAAATTAATTTCATGCCGAGTGAAAGCAGCAATTCATTCGGTTTTCTGAGCAAAATAACAACTTTATCATGGCTCGGCCGTACCTGACCCTCGCTAATAGTCATGCCTGCCAAAACATTCAATATCCTTCGCTAGGAATGGACATTATTACTAGAAACACTGTCTATTGAAGTACTAACCTCCCCATGTATTCCTCCTAGATTGCTTATTACAGCTTGCCTGTGTCCTGGTTGTCCCATAATACATGAAAATCATCATCTTGAAAACTTCCGCTTTCTACAAAATGCAACGGGTTTGCCTTTCGTGGGGATCATACTTTGTGACGTACTAGTACGAACGGTAGACGGAATATTTTTATGCACCCTAGGCTTGACATAGATTGAACAAAAATCTACTAGGTTACTTGGATGTAGTTTTGTGTCTGTGGCTGCTATTCTAATGTGTGGGTCAGTAACACGGCCCACCACTATCGCCTAAATCATTCATAGTCACTCCAATTGTTTTGCGATTTGGCGCGATCTACATTTTCACACAAATCCTCAATTTTATGAAAATTATAGATGTAAAAATGATGGTTAGATCTCATCGTAGATACCAATCGACCTAATCGCATCCACAAATTGTTCTGCCATCGTACTATTTTTTGTCGGCATAAATACCTCGCTAGTATTCACGTTTGTATGAATACTTTCCGACACAGACCCAGCAGGCCAGCAGACTCGAGGCTCGATCGGTGGCGGCTGTGCACACCCGGTGCGGGGGCGAGGAGTGTCGCGCATTGAGAATGCTAAAGCGCATGGCGCCATGCTGGCGGCGGCGGCGGTGGGTCGCGCCAAAATTGTTTGCAGCGAGACGACGACGACGGGTAGAATTGAGCCACATGCCCAACTGTTTTGCGGTCTTCTAACTCATAAAGACGAGCCAACATCGCAGACATTTCCTGTCGCAACTGGCCTTCAGGAGTATGCTCCTTGTATTGTTTTCACTTTTCACATTATGATGTCGCTCACGTGAACGACTACTTTCACGGCGGCTGTGTTGTTGTTGATGTCGATTGTTCACAATCCGATATCTTTCACTCGTACAATTTAAAATTGATGTAGGCATGTGAGATAGCATCACAGGAATCCTATCCCACTTCTGATGTTAAAAACCAGAGGCCGAGATGATTTTTTAAAATAAACACACTGAAACTGACTGATTATAATTTGAACAGAAATGGACTCTAATAACAATTATCAAAACGAATAAAGATATCAGACAGTGTGACAACCATAATGGCGAGATGTTGAATCTGTGACAACGGCTGGGCAAGTGCGCGAGACAAGATGGTGGGTTTCTTTATGTAGACAGGCGTCCGTCCAGGGGTGCCTCAACAGGGGACGGCGCTAAAAATATAATATAAACCTAATGCATGGTCGCGTCGCATTTTGTATAATGCATTTTGATCGATAACCAATAGAATACAATAAATCATATCGTATAATGATTCTGGTATTTTCTGAAAACAGTATAGTAGTAGTATAGTATATTGTTAGTATACTAACAAATATAAACGACCAAACAAGAGCCAAAAAATAAGGCAGTCTGTTCCTTTGCTTTGTGTCACCTCTAAATATTATTAACGGTCTATAAATCCCGATTATATATATACATATATTTATATATATATATTTTCAGGTATTAACCCATAGCACATTTGACAGAATGGAATAGTTCAAAATAAAATTGTAAATATAAATGTAAAAATAGTAAAATTAAATTATAAAATCATCCGTATAATCAGCCATATAAATAAAAACCGTACTCAGTCATCAGAGTTACTAAAATGTTGTAACACCCCAAAAGAATCACTTAACAATGTAAACAAGTTCTTCTCAAATATAGGACAAGAATTAGCTCTGAAAACTCTTGACAGATTAAATGTAACAGAAGAAACACTTACAAAGTCACACAAGCCATTTTTCACAACATCAAACTCATTTGTAATGTTCCCCACTGATGAGTCAGAAGTAGCCAAAATGATAAATAGGCTGAAAAATCAGTGTGCATCCGGCTGGGACCACATATCGAGCACACTGCTAAAGCGTGCTAGGAATGTCCTTTGCAAACCTCTTACACACATCTGCAACTTGAGTATATCAACAGGAGAATTTCCTCAGGTACTCAAAAAAGCTGTTATCACTCCTGTTTATAAGGCTGGTGATAAGGAACTGGTAAGCAATTATCGTCCAATCTCCATACTAACAACACTGTCAAAAATTTTGGAATACATAATGAACGAACGCCTTACCAACTATTTAGAGTCAAAATTTATTCTTAGCGACAATCAATATGGTTTTCGAAGAAATAAGTCCACCAAAGATGCAGTTAGATCACTAGTGAATACCGTGGCTTCTGATTTAGACAGCGGTAAAAAGTCCTTAGCCGTATTTTTGGACTTATCAAAGGCATTCGATACCGTCTCAGTCAAATTATTGCTAGCCAAAATGGAAAGTATAGGTATACGAGGTATTCCACTTCAACTATTTGAAGACTATCTCTAACAGAACTCAGGTGGTAAAGATTGAGGGTACCTATAGTGCCGAGCTTCCATTCAAATTTGGCGTGCCTCAAGGCAGCGTGTTGGGACCCACATTATTCCTAATATACTCAAATGATCTCTGCAAACTGTCCTCGCAAAATTCAAAAACGTTTGCTTATGCAGATGACACGGCCATCGTATATTCAGGAAATTCGTGGGATGAAGTACGCTGTCACGCTGAAAATGGTCTGCGCAAGGTTTTCAAATGGTTGGACGAGAACTTGTTGACTTGCAATGTCGATAAGACCAAATACATCACTTTTACCATCAATTCAACCACACAACCTGATGAATCCTGGCATATTAAGGCACACAGATGCGACATACCTTCCGACTGTAACATGTCTCCTCAACATTGCGATTGCGATAATTTACAACGCACCCAGAAAATAAAGTACTTAGGCGTTCTCATTGATTGTCATCTTAGATGGGAGCACCATATTACCTCTGTTGCATCTCGTATAAGAATGCTTATTCCAATCTTCAAGAAGCTACGTCATATTACTAATCCGGAATTACTCAAAATAACCTATTATGCACTTGCGAGATCTCTCATGACCTATTGCATCGTAGTTTGGGGGGAGCCACTAAAACCCATTTCGATCGCATAGAGAAAGCCCAACGAGTCTTGCTAAAAGTTATACATTTCAAAAATATTTACTTCCCAACTACTGAACTTTACGCAGTTGCAAAGGTGCTAACTGTACGTCAATTATTTATATACAGTCTTATACAAGAGCAACACTCAAACATTAATCTTGAATATGTTTCCCAAAAAATATCTAATAAACGTCGTAAGGACTTAGTATGTCCAACTACTAAGTGCAAAACCGAATTCCCGCACAGATTCTATTTCTCACTAGCCCCATATATATATAATAAAGTAAACCGTATAATTAACATTGTCCAAATGACAAAACACAAACTAAAAACAATTTCCAGAAATTGGCTCATGAATCAAACCTACGACGCCTCTGAGAGTTTACTAATCTTTGGCACACGGTGAACCGAGTGCCACCTGTTACAAACTTACATTTACAACACGCATAGCTCTTATGCGCTGGTAATAATGCCTCACCTCATAACTCATAAATCCCTGGATTTTACTTTGTAAACTGCCAGCATTTCTTCAATACAATTCGCGATCTTATTTTTCAATACCTGTCTCTTATCAATTTGTTAGCAAATTAAAACAATATTTCGCATTATTTATGTAACTTATCGGCTATTAAGTATGGTATTATCTATGTATTACGTAAATATAAGTAAAATATTTCCTTGAACTGAGTAAGTATACCAAATCTACCAATCAAATTGTATCACTATAATTATTATTATCCACTTAAATTAAATTCCACTAGCCATAACCATCCTTAGTACCTATCTAGTATTCTTTTGTTATGCGTGCTACAGTAACCAGATCATGAACTAGCTTGTAATTTACTTATTTTATAAAAAAAAAAAAATTAACTACCCTCCATACTTACTGTGGTGAACTGAATTGTAATTGTAACAAATATGCCAACTATTGTATTATGTACCTGGTAAGGTTCGTACGACGGTTTCACTGGCTACTACTTTACAGGTTTCCTAGTGTAGTATCCAGGGCACCTACTACGTATCACTCACCTAGTGGTACTTTTCAACGGCTTTTACATTTTAAGTTCCCTGATGTAATTACTTATTTCTTTAAGTTGTTTTTGTAACACAGAAAAATAAATAATCTTTAATCTTTATCTTGGTCCCCTGGGCACCGACACATTGACATGTGTCGCCACCCAGTGAGCCAAGAGAGGACAATCTACCCTGTCACTCCACACCATCAGGAGACCGTTGGTGCTCCCCCTAAGCCTGGCCAATGTAGAGGCTATTCTGGAGCGCAGTATCGCATGAAATCCTTTCACGCGAGCATCCGCAAACATTGCTGATGCGCTACAGAAACGAGGAAGCCTCAACAGCACCCTGAAGGCGTTATTGTATTGGACTCGAAGAGCGTTGACAGCTTTCTGCGTATATTTAGCCCAAAGGCTGCAGGTATAAAAAGTTTGACAGAACGCTCGGGACAAAATGATTTTTACATCCTGTGTACACCTGGCAAACCTTCGAGCCAGCATATTGCATCTGACTGCTAACGCTCTTCGTTCCCTCTCTATATCCATGTCATCAGAGAGGTCTTCCGTGACCCACTGGCCCAGGTATTTAAAATTACTTACTTGTGTAACTGGTACGCCATTTAGAGTGATAGTTGGCACTGAATAGGTTTTATTCCCAGATTTGAACACAAGCAGTTCACTCTTTATACCTGAGCCCATGGGCCACAGAATACTCCTCACATTTCCTCAGCAGGAACCTCATAGCACTAATCGAGGGGGTCAGCAGCACCATGTCGTCAGCATAGCTGATGTTGTTCATGCTGACACCTCCTATGGAGCATCCTACTCTGGTGCTGCTGAGCTCCCCTATCAACCTGTTCATGTACAAGTTAAAGAGCGACGGTGAGGTTAACCCTCCCTGCCTCATCCCGCACTCCAGCCTGTAAACATCTGAAAGGGTGCTTGCCCATCTTACATTATTAGTTTGGTTTTCGTTCCAAAATTGAAAAATGGGCTTCAGTTCACGTGGGAGATGAGTTTCAGTTTTTAGTTTTTGCCATAGAACATTATAATTAACAAGGTCAAACTCCTTCGATAGGTCGAGGAAACAAGCATATACCGGTGTTTTTCGGCTAGTATAATATTTTACAGTATTTTCAGGCATAAAACAGCTGACTCAGTTGATAGTCCCGATCGAAATCCAAATTGGGCATCATTCACATTAAAAAAAATCCTAAGCTGTTTGTCTAATATATTGTTCAGAACCTTTGCTATTATAGTTGCAAGTGAGATTGGTCTATAATTACTTTTATCTGAAGGCTCGCCTGTTTTATTTTTAATAATTGGTACAACGATAGTTTTCATCAGGTCTGGCGGCAAGTAAGAGAGCCCTATACAAAAAGTATATAACAGTGACAGCACCCTAGAAAGATGTTTACCTGCATATTGTAGATGCTCTATACTGAGTCCATCAAGCCCCGGCGACTTGCCTCTGATCATGTGCCGGATAGTTTTAGTCAACTCCGCAGCTGATACTCACACAGGGGGGTCCGTAGGAGTAGGATGGTCAGCATCGAGCTTCACGTATTCATCTATGAACAATTTAGACTCCACTCGGAAGTGATTCATGAACATGTCTGCTATATCCTTTTATCGTTTATTCTATTGACACTCACAGGTGCGGCGAGCCTTGGATTCAGTTTATTTGTTGGTTTCCAGAAATTACTAAAAAAAAATGATCGATGATGATTTGCCAAAATGACCATCTTTATTTGTTCTTTATGTTTTTGACACCATTTTATTTTATTTTTAAACAATCTACGTGTATCTGTCATATGCTCATAAACTTCCCCTGACGTTGGTCTACCATGTGCATTCCACATCTAAAATCCAAGTCTCGCCTCCATATGTGCCTCGCTCACATGTTTATTCCATCCTATAATATATTTAGCTTTGCATACTTTTCTAACTTTATCATTAATACATACATATTGCAGCCTCTGATAGAATGGAAACTATACTATTATAAAGTTTATCAATCATATTTTTATGTTACTTATTTAAACACATTTTATCACAAAATTCAGTAAATTCAGATGAAAAGTCGATATCTCTTAATTTTAGGTTACATATTTCTCTATATTTATCAATTTGCTATTGGTCCCTTTCACCCCATGTTACTTTATTAATCGTCATGCTATCATCAGAAGATCTTAATTTAATATTATTAATATTACATACCATCACAAATGGAATATGATCCGACCAGTAAACTCCATAGAGAACCTTAGCGTCTATTACCGTTTGTCTCGCGGCACGGGTCACTAAACAGTGGTCTAGCCATCTGCTACATCCATGAGCGGCACTAACTTATATGTACGGTCGGAAGTAGTTCATAATCTACACACAGTCATTCCTGTTCAGATGAGAAACTAGTAAGCTCCTAAAGAACTGTTCACCCGGGTGTGCATTGTAGTCCCCCAGCATAAACACTGAGTCCACATTACAACTCTCAATTACTGCATTCATCTCAGTTAAACACTCCGTAAACTCAGTTAAGTTGAGGGTACAGTTCGTTGACATGTATACTGAGAAAATCAATAGTGACCGATCACTCACATCTACTCTTATTGCTGCTAGGCGAGTACTGTTGCGTGATATCACCGACACTTGTTGATAAACAATTTTTCTCCAAAGCAGGGCAACCCCTCCGTATGGCCTGCCGCGTAATATAACGGTGGAGTCTACTGCAGATTTACCAGTGAATGCGAAGTCTGGGTCCAGGGTTCCCAGCAACGGCAGGTCGTGTGACATAAGCCAAGTTTCTTGCAGAGCAGACTACATTGAGCAGAGCTTTTGAATGATTGACAGTTGAAACTTACTAACTTACTTATTATCATGATTTGAGATATATTTATATAGGTATATATATTTATTTTGTTTGCAAAATTACAGATGGAAAAGCTTTATTGATTAGATATGTTATTTGAAACTGACATTATGTGTATTAAAAAATAAATTAAAGAAACGTATTTTTATGAAATATCATTCATTTTGACGTTAATGTCAAAACATTTAATGAGATTAATTTTTTCACACAACACATACAGGTAAACATTAAAAACATACTAGTTGAATTAAAACTATTAGGTAAGTAGGAGGGCTACCTGAAAGAATAACATGAAAATGGAATAGGTGAGAACTTTCCGAGTGCAGGTAATTTTTACAAAATCCAATAGATGGCGATGGCGTGCCATTTTTCCAACTACTTATCATTTCAAACAAAATAGCACGGGATAGTTGCGTTCTGCAAATTAAGAAATTATTAAGTTGTTTAACCGAAACTGGACCGACCATACAACTATGATAAATTTAAAGCATTTCACAAAATTAAAGAAACAGTGATATCCGTTTTGCAGAACTTGATTATCCTGTGTTGGTCGGTTTCTTCAAAAAAGGAAATAAATAGCGTTGTTTGTGAAATCAATATTGTTAAAGCGACCAACGCAGGTTGACGGTTGGTCGACTTTTTCAAATAAAAAAGGGTAAAAATGGGATCGTTTTTTTTTTATTCAATAAATTTAAACCTACCCACAAAAACCTATGTCATACCAAAAGATGGAGAAAAAAATACGCTGCCATCCTTCTGTTAAGCAACGGCCAATAACAATCTCTGGGCCTAGCCACAAAATAGAGGGGATTGTTCAGAGAGAAGGCAGGACACTACAAGCGTATCGGTTTCCAGTTATGATCATCCATGCTATACGAGTACGGCGCAGACAGACCACGTGGCGCTTGGCTCGGGTCCCAGATTGCTAAACTCAACTCAATTTATTTAAAACAATTCGCGGCCAAAAGCTAATGACTTTCTGAAGCCAAGATAATGAGAGCTAAAGGCGATTTGCTGACGCGGCGAAGGTCAAGCTAGCCATGAGGCTATGTGGGTATGCGGGTATCACAATTCACTTAGTTATCATACAAATTACAGAACCTCTCCCGCTACCGTTTCGCCTGGTGAATACAATGTCGCGAAGCCACTAATTGACGGCCGACAACCTCCCGGTCTCCGGACTCTCTATTGTTCAAGACTGTCACGTGCAGCTCTTGCTGTTTCTGTTTTTTTTTTTTTTTTTTTTAAATAACATTACATATCATAGTAATATATTCTAAAAACCACTGAGGTTTATCTAGGTACATTTCATTCGTGGTTGTCATGCGGTAGTACAATATAGTCGGTAGGTACTGTTAAGTAATTATAGTTCACAATCACAATGTATTTTTACGCGCGTTTATAGCCTCAAAAACACATAAAAACGAGCTCACATCCATCGAACCTAAGCACTCCTACCTGTATAGATACTATTCTATGCTGCATGCCCAAGAAAGCAACTCGATCGCTCGCTACTGTGTGTTGTGTCACAGATTAAATAATAATTGTTGTGTAGTTGCCCTGAGTACCGGTTCTTTTGTTCTGAGCGGTGGGGATGTTATGGGTTCCTTGTGTGATGATCATTTTCTTGGTATGGAACACCTGCTATTTCTACGTGGTTTTCAATCTTCTTTTGATCTTGTTCACAAAATTTTTGTTCCAGGGCTGAAATCTTTGTTACTAGATGTTTATTTGTGTTTGTGAGATTCTCGTTTTTCTTCTCAAGATTGGTTTTGATTTTGGATTTCATATCTTCCATATCCTCATCGAATTCGTCTACTTTGCTGCTGCAGAATTCGACGGCTTGCTGGAGGTCTCCTAGTTGTTTTTTGATAGTTTTTTCAATTTCCTTTGATATATCTTGGAGCATCTTCTTAATGTCAATATAAACAGCTGGTTTGGTACGGCTTGTTTCAAGAACGTTGCCTTCGCTTATGTCATCTTCTTGGTCTTCATCCGGTACGATGAATGATTTCCGATTCGGTGAGCTACGGTGACAATCGTCGCATGACCACTCAAAGTTGTCCACAGCTCGGAGAGCTGCAATCTGTTTAGTAGTCAGGCCAGCACAATCGTTACTAGCATGTACGAGTACACCACACTTGTTACACTCCAAACCCGGCAGTTTTTTAGTGACTGACTTTTTACAGACATCGCATTTTGGTAGCTTCGATGGAGCCATGAGGGTAGTTGCAATAAAATACGTGAGTTCAAAGTACACAACCGCTCTATTCGACTGACAACCAACGAATATTCTAATAGGTGCCGAAGTCTTATTGCTCTAAAAATATCGTCGCGGCGGTCAGCCTAGCCTCAATGTAAAATGCCAAAAAAATGTTATCGTTGTTCGATGGCATTTGTCGCTAATGATTAAAATGTACGCGTGACCACGAGGCGAAGTCCCGTACTCTGAGCTGCACAATCTGCGCTTCGCTGTGGTATTTGAAAGCGTCTATGAAGCTACATGGACAGTGAGCCTTATAATATAATTTTATAAATTTTCATAACTGCAAATGTTATATTTCGCTCTGAGCCGAGTGGTTAGAACCATTCAAAATATCTGAATAAATTATTTTCTATTTAAAGAGCATTCGGTTCAGCCTAATAGTACGATCATTTGGTAGTTGTAGTAGCCTGGAAAGTTTCGCAGGATTATGAAAATTGGTGATTTTGAAGATTTTCGTGCGCTCCTTCAGAATTTCTATTTTACAACCTGGTAAATTTGCTGCTCGCGTTGCCATATTGGAAAAATGGCGGCTAAAAATAATTTGTTGGGGATATCTCCGCTGTCCTTCCATCCATACGTTCGTCCGTCCGTCCGTTGTTCCGACTGTGTAACAGCAGGCTAAATCTCGTGAACTGTAATAATTGTCACAAACTGATTATTGTTATTGTCGCTTTAGTAATCAATTACGACCCACACAATTTTTTTTTAAGGGCTCCCCCCTATACTATAACAGTAGATTATTAACCAAGGGGATAAAGCAGTGTCTTCTGTCGCGGGTGACGATTTAAAGAAGTTGTCTTGAGGGAATGAACCCAGGGATGCAGTTCGTCTGGTATAATTTCCTTTCTGCACATTATTATAAAATCCTTTTTTTTCGCTTCTGTTATGGGCAGTAGCTCGTCTTACAGTCGTATAATGTCTTGGGGATATTCATTTTCTTGTTCAGGAAGTTATTTTTCACAGTTTCTTACAGCTACATAAATTTGGTTTACTTTAAATGACTTCGTGGTAAAAGCGGGTAACATGTTTTAAATGAATTTACCAATTAGCAATATTTTCATACTATACCTAATTACTGTGTGTTAACAATTCTTAAATGTTATCGGCATAAAGCTAAGGATATAAAAATAACAAAACATTATGAGCTAAATACATACAAATCCACGAAACCGCAACCGAAATGCATATCTCATTTTCCTCTTAACGTCTACTGTAATATGACTTATAGGATTTTAGTAAAGGAAATTCTCTTGAGTTTATGGTTTTATTGCGATTTAGAATTTCGCCAAAAATCGATTCAGGGCAGCTATCAAATAACGGGTTTTACCTCCAGAAAGAGCGTGAAGAGTACATCACGGCAAGTAGGATAACTAAATTTTGACCATAACTCGACTTATCGGGTTTTCGCTCGCAGCTCTCGATATTGTATATATAGTTCAGTATTGGCATACCACAGATATCGGGTGGGACCACTTGGATTTGTGAATTCGGAATTTGGATGTCTCAATCAGTTGTGCTAGGAAAACGTATACGTACCTGCTTATCAAGAAAGTACATCTGCGATCCCTTTGGGCAACATATTAAAAACCCCTTCCCCTCCCGTATGTCGTTAATACTTTTTATCTAGACACTTATCATAAACCCTCTTTACTGCGTCCAAAAACCGCACGTTATGATCAGCATAATGTTAAACTACTTTGTAAAAACTCATTTCTTATCTGAATAGTAACATTATGACCATAATGTGTAAATGTTCTACATATTATGACATTCAAATTTCGAACGTCGACGCCCGCCTGCGTGCCGCCCCTACTTTGTCTGTGAAGTTGGTACTACAGAACAAGCTAAACAACTCAATGCCACAATGCCGGTCAAACATGCGGTTCCTGAACACATCAAAGAGAGCTTATGCTATGTGTGTAGATAAACTAGTGTATGTAACTGTACATAATTAGGCATTAAAACTATTAATACATAAAATTTTAATGCCCTCCATTATGTATCAGTCACATAAACTACTATTATGAAATTTCTAATGATACGAAACAGATAAAAGCTTAATAATAGACTCTAAAACCATAACGGCCGGCCGGTATTTCGACGGCCTCTGTGGCGCTGGGGTAGTGTCCCTTGCGAGAGGTCCCGTGTTCAATCCCCGGCTGGGGATAGAGAAAAAAATATCCAGATCTTGGATGTTTATATGTGTGTGATGTCGCTGTTTCTGGTTCCAAGATGCAGGGTATCCTAGTGTTGGGCTAGCAGCAATGTATATGCCTGTATGTATAAAAAACGGGGAGGCTGTTTGGAGTAAATAAGACCACATTTTTTTGGAAGTAGAACTCATTGTAGTGAACACATTTCGGCTTTAAATTTGGTCCTCAGTTGCACAGTGGTTGAGATATGATTTTTAAATGTTTTGGAGAAAAATACCCAAAATCATCAACTAAATTATTATGGATTCCACCTAAAATTATAGATGACATAATAATATTATAATTTGTTATAAATATTGTACATATATTTTTTCAGCTTAGATCATTTACATTTTTTAATAAATCATATATTTTGAAAGTCATTTTCGTCCGTATGTATACTTATATGTTTGTATAATTGTGTGCTTTGTCAGCCAAAAGACGTAAACAAAGGACTCGATACAAAAAGGACAAAAAGGATACAAAGTGCTTTATAACTGGAGAAAAAAGGACGAAACCAACAAAATCACCAAACAAAAGTCAATCTGTGAGTACAATCGTGGATATCTTCGCCGCTAAGGCCTGAATTTCATGACGATCCCGGAGTTTATAATCGGGCTATCAGAAATAAAATAACTAGATATAAACAAAAAAATAACTTTTAAAACACACATAAACGGCCAAATTTTGGAAATAAACACACACACAGCTAGTATCTGTCAAGTATCAGGACACGGTCATGATACTAGACTGTTGAGCAGAATTTCCAACTACAAAACACGAAATCACGTTCAGAAACAACTATAAGCGAGATCATCAGAATCTTACAAATTACGTTTCGTTACACGGCAACCTTCCAATATTAAAAAGAGAAATGTACTGCCCGAAAGAGAAGATTGCCGATCAAGCAGTTAACTTAACAAATTAAAAATGTTAGCTATAAACAAACCATAAACAAAGCCAATGCAGAAAAGCTTGCTAAATTAGACAGCAAAATCGAACAGATAGAAAATAATATCACTACGAAAATCAACAGCAACATCAGTGAAAAATTTGAACAACTCCAACATGAAGTTCAGGAACTAAACACCAAGAATGAGGAGCAGGAAAGAAAAATCAACTACCTGGATAGGGAAGCGAGAAAGAAGAACCTTATCTTTTCTGGTGTAGTCGAAGAAAAAAAACCCACAAAGAACTTGAGAAGCTCATACAAAACATGATAGTTGGAACGCTAGATGTAGAATGCTCGTCTGCCGATATACACTTGGTGAAAAGAATTAGAGAGTGGCTTGAAAACGAGACCAATATTACTCAGCATCACAACGTAGGGAATAAAAATTGAGATAAGCAAAAACAAAAAGAAGTTAGAAGGTTCGGATGTTATGTAAAAGTACAACCCCAATTTTTTTATTTAAATTTGAAATGGACTCCAACACGAACTTAAACAAGAACTAGAAAAAGGACAACTCGCTTTCTTCAAATACGACAAACCTATTACTAAATAAATCAAATAAAAAAACACCTCCCCAAAAGCCCTAATAAGGATGAAATGAAAGATGGTCATAGAACACACCATCAGCACCTCTCCAGAAAACGACGTCAAACCAGTCCCACAAAAACAACCAACTGTCAACTTCAAGTCCAAAAAAGCTGAATCAGCCAATCAATTATATCGATTCATGAATCGATCAAATAGTACGGGCCCAAAACTTACCATAAATCCCCAGGCACAGAATAAATAAAATAACACAAGAACGGCAACTACCAAAATCTAGTAACCACATATAAGTCCTCTCTTTAACAAGATCTATTAAAAACAACCAAATATCAATACAACATCGCTCCCAATACCATGGTGGTCGCTAAGAGAGTTTAAGACCAAAACCCTTCATCAATATTAAAAAATTAAACACAAATAAAAACTATGAACTGCACCTACGAAATACGATCACTAGCCTGCAAAAAACAGCCTACTAAACATAAAATGGGATATTATTGGTCTAGCATTAGTAAAGAAAAAAAGGTCAAGAAATACAAGAGAAGGATGACTATATCCTATTAAGGACAAAAAGAGGAAGAAATGATGTTGGATTTATAATCAAAAATAGACTAGAGCAATTCATAGAAAACTTCACGCCGTATTCGGATAGGGTGGCACGCCTAGACTTAATGTTCAAGGAAGAAGCTCTAACCTTTATACAAGTATATCCCCGCAAAAAGATCGTCCAGACTCAGAAGTAGAAGTATTCTACCGAGATGTTATCAAAGCTTTGAAAATAACTGACAAAGATACATTTGTGATTCTTGTCACCCTTGAATGCGAAAATAGGACAACTACAAAAGATGAAAACTTAACTACAGGACCATTTGGGTATGGAGATCGTAACCTCAAAGGTGAAAGACTACTACAATTCTGCTCAGAAAATATGCTTTTCGTTGCGAACTCCACGAGTATGTTCAAAAAACCACAGAAGAAAAGATGGACTTGGCAATCACCTGAAGGAAAAACCAGAAATGAGACTCAATTCATCGTATCGAAAAACATGAAAACGGTAAAAAATGTTGACGTTATCAATACTTCATTCTCCTCAGACCACAGATTAGTAAGATTTGAAGTTATACTCAATCGTGCCATATAAAAGAGCAGAAAAAACATAGGTTTAGCAAATACAAAACATCTAAACCCACTAGAAAAGGACTTCCTCAAACATGCTCCACTGCAAGAAAATGCAAACCTTGGCAAAAACATAGAATACACATGTAATTGCACCATCAACTAAATAAAAGCTACTTGAAATAAACTACCACATAGAAGAAGAACAAACAATTAACAAGGAGCCATAATGACTGAAGACATACAAATATTAATAAAAGAAAGAGAAGAACTAAAATCCATATTACATCGAACAAAAGAATAAAAGAGAAGGTTAAAAAACCTGTACAAAATCATTAAAAAAAAAAACAAGAAAAGCAATAAACCCTACAGGATGACAAAAATAATACAACAGCTACAAAATACCGGTTCTATTAAACGAGCACATGAAAGTTTTGACTACAACAAGAATGAAGATGAATTATGAAACTAGAGAGGAGAGAGAAACTGTCGACGGACAGTATGTTACGTCAACAAAAGCTCTCCTAGCTGTGGCAAGCAAATTCTACGTAGTTCTCTACAAAGATAACGAAAGTCCTGACAAACATACAATAACCATGTCTTCAACTACAACTGAAGTTGCAGAAATGGCACCAATTCTAGTCTGAAATCGTTAGCTCGATTAAAAAGCTAAAAACAAAATCCCAGGAGAAGATGGCGTGACTAAGATGTTCTAATAGTGTTCTGCGACAGCATCATGAAAATGTTTACACAATTCTTCAACAGATTATGCTACGAACATCACTACCAGATTAGTGGAAAAACTGTTTGTTCATCCTTATATATAATAAAGGTGATCCTAAAAATATTGGGAACTGCAGAACTATCAGCCTCTTAACTACAATATTCAAAGTATTCACCGCTGTAATGATGAAACGACTAACAAAGCAACTAGATTAAAATCAATCTAAGGAACGGGCTGGCTGTAGAAAAGGCTTCTAAACAATGGATCACATATTTAAGGTCGCCCAAGTTGAAGTTGAAAAATATACTGAACATCATTGATTATACATAGCTTTTGATTCCATAAAACATTATGCTCTGTGGCATGTCCTAGAAGATCAGGGTATTGAAACGAAATATATCAATATACTACGCACGATCTATACAGACTGCGGTACTGGGTATTGAAACGAGGTGTTCGGCAGGGTGATACAATCTCACCTAAATTGTGTATTGCCGTACTAGAAAATATCTTTCGTAAACTATACTGGAAACACTAGGGCAAAAAAGTCAACGGTGAACATCTGACTCACCTTCGGTTCGCATATGATATAATAATAATAATAATAATAATAAATCTTTTTATTTCAGGTATAAAAACCCATATTGACAAATACCTTAAAAACTAGAGATATATAACATTTTATGAACCTAATCTAACTTACTTTAACTTAACTTAAACCTAGCTAGGGATTTTCTTCCTCGTCGGTCTCGCCTCCCTATAGCGTCTGTATACGATGCCTTCCGGCCAGTAGTCCTTGGCCAGGAACATCTTCTTGAGTTCGGCCGGCACCCGAAGTTTAAACGACAGGAAGTCCTTTGGTCTTTCTGACTCTAAAGGACTTATCTGCAGCGTAATCGACTTCTGACTGCAAGGCGGAACCTGGACTTTCTTTACCCTTTCCTGGATGTGACGCTCAATGTCCTCTTTGGTCATATTCACGTCGAGCCTGGAAAGGTATATCTGCGTCGTGGGAGCGGCAGCTTTGAGGCTGCACTCGGCGGCGGGGGCGGTGCCACGCTGATTGCGGCTGCGTCTGGAGCGGCGTTTCCTGTTGTGGACCAGGATAAATCCGTCTCCATCAACGGTCGCATTCGGCGGGACGCGGGCGGACCTGGACAGCGGCGCGCGCGGCGCAGCCTGCAGTTTCTGTTGTTCGGCGGCGGGCGGTGCGGGGCGCGGGCGGCGGCGGCGGGCACGGCCTACGTGTCCCTCTGGGGTTCCGGTGTTTTGGATGGACCAGAAGAGACCGCATCAGGTGCTGGTCGAATTGGCTTCGTGACGTCACGAGGCGGTGCGGTATTCGTCGACGCGGGCTTAGCAACCCGCGTAACTAGGTCAGTCGCTTGTTGGGCGTTTTTGCTGACCGTCGCGTTGTCGGCACGCGCGTCGGCTATTCGCTGCGTCGGCAGCGAGGTATGAGCCTGACGCAATACTGACAACTCACGTTTGAGGTCAGCGCAGATGCCCTCCGAAGCCTCCAACTTGCTTCGAATTTCCGTGACGTCACCCTGGAGCCGCACGATATCCTTCAGCAGCCGGGTGACATCGACGTGGTCGAATGTCACCAGCGGCAGCTTGTTGAGGTCGCGGGCCACGTAGGTCGGGACATCATCGGGTTCGGTCTCCTTGAACACCCGGAAGATGTCCTGGAGATCCTTCTTCCCGCTCGCAGCACCCCTCCCCCCGACGAGGCGCACGGTGGTGACGGCGGTTTCCTGCAGAACTTTCTTGGCGGCGGCGATCTCAGCCTCCTTGAAGCTGGTTGAGCAGATCTGCTCCAGCGAGAGCTCGTCCATCACGTCCAGCTTCTGTTGGACGAAGGCGAGCAGCTCGTTCACCAAGATTGTGTCTGCGCGCTTGGCTGTTACAGCCATGGTATTAATATTGCGAAACTAGGTAGTCGCTAATTTCCGGGGCATCGTCACGGACGCTGCTAGGAAGCGACCGTTCGTGCCGGTGTCACAGTTGCAACTAGTTGTACTATCCGAAACTCCCCAATACCTTTAAAACATCCATGTATAAGGAAAGCAAACTTTGCGGACCACATATGTTTTGAACCCAGACAAAAATATGGCCTATGACGAAAGGAGAACAGATACCGATATAAGTATCTTCAAAAAATATAAACTACACGAAATATTATTAATACCTTGGTCAAAACATATCTTTCAAGCAGAAAGTTGACCGAAGAAAACCTATGGAAGAAATATTAGGCCAAAAAAGAAATATTTAAAAGTAAATTACCAATAACACTTATAAAGAGGGTGATGGACTCCCAAATATTACCAAGTGTGTTATATGGATGCCAAACATGTTCTACCACAAAGGAAACCAAAAAGAAGCTAAGATCATTCCAAAGAGCTGCCGAAAGAAGTATACAACACATCAAGCTGAAAGACCGGAAAAAAGAGTCGTGACGTTCGCGAATATACGGAGATCCAGGATGCCCTAAAAACAGCAGCGATACTGAAGTGGAAATGGGCTATACACCTAGCAAAACAGACCGACAACCGATGGAGCGTACGTGTTCTACACTGGTACCCACGAGACGGCAAAAGACCCCCGGCCGGCCAAGCAGAAGGTGGAGTGACGACATCTTAGATGTCGCCGTCAAAACTTGGACTCGGCTATCACAATCCAGAAAGATCTGGCACCTGATGGAGGAGGCCTATATCCAGAAATGGATGCTCCCAAGAGAAGAGGACTTATCATAATAATACTTATAATATACTATTATAATTTTACTTAAGTTAGCTTATTGGATAAATTATTACTTAACCTACATAGGGGAATAAAGGATTTTTTAACTTCTCTTGAGAAGTTATTATAATAGGTCTGAAAATTGAAATAGGTAATTTTGTGTTTTCTTTACGTTTTAAGACCTGGAGAATCATTTGCAATCATTTTTAGAGTGATGTCTGTGTGTGTGTGTGTGTGTGTGTGTGTGTGTACGTACGTATGTACGTGATCAAAATTATGGAATTCGTTTTCTCAATAACTACTGGACCGAATCGCTTTGATGACCATATCAATCGATACGCCACGTCATGACTTAGATCTGAAAGGAGTCTAGAAAAAATCGGTCCAGCGGTTCGTTTTTTATTTGTAAAAAACTGACTTTTTTGAACACGCAACGTTAATTTTGTATGTAATTCCAAGTATTGAGGGGTAGATGTGGGTTTTTGAGGGTGCTGGTTTCGAATCTTTCATCAGTTTTTTAAAATTCAAAATGGCGGACCCACTATGACGTCATCTTTTTCGTGAAAATTCTTTAAATTCGATAAAATTTATTAATTATTGTTAGATATTCCAGTAATAATTCTCAAATGATTTTCTAGGTATCGAAACATTAAAAAAAAGAATTCTTCTCAAGAGAAGTTGCTTGTACGGTACTTGCTGCCGAACCGATTTTTATATATACATTTTTATTGCGCACTAGGACTGTCCTGTTGTATAAACTCTCCTGTCTTGCCTAGGTTTGCTGGAAGAAATATATCTTAAGAGATAACCTAGCTTGCTTATAAGCATAATATTACTTGTAACTGTCCGTCCCTTTATATTTTCATTGCAATAAAGAATATGAATGCTACTTTTTTTATTTGATTGAATTTATAATAACTTAAAACTCTATTTTTAGTTTGTTACCTCTAAAAAGTTATAGAAATCTTGAAATAATAAATCTTAATTTTATTCACTATCAGGATAATGAATGCCCAAAACAAAGTCAGGGGAATCAAATATCCGTAATTCAGTCTGGAAGCAGTCTGAGGCGTAGGTAACGTATTTGAAGGGTGACCACAGCATTACATACATAATTAAGGATTCATAATGATATTCATAAATTTTTGATGCACCAGGCAGGGGAATCAATTGTTAGAGCAGAAACATTTTTTGTCTCCGATTCAAAAGTTCATTTAAAAAAGATTAACCGTCTATATTTTTAATTCATTAAATAAACTGATCTCGTAAAAAAATCGTTCACCTGAATTCCTGCAAGATTTTTGTTTTTTAGGAAGATTTTCCAAAAAATATCATGGTTCATCAGTTTTTAGGTCAATCGTTTTTTATTTCGTTACTGCGGGTACTTTTTGCCCCGGGTCATCGAAATTGTGGCCTGTCAAGCTTCTCCATGATCGTGACGGATGACCCAGATATGGAACTTTCTTCTCTTAATGGTAGTCATAATCATCTCAGAACTTTCTCATTCACGAACGTTTGATCTCTTCTTACTCGCACCTACAATCAAAACGATCAAATAAAAATATTGTTATTTCAGATAGGTACAAAGCAAAGTGTATGATGTTAACAGACTCCTGCTCCAATTTGTTTCACAATGCAAAATCTTAATATTAGATAAAATAACTGTATTTCTTATATAGATTTATAATGTTTTTAGAAGGCTCTTGTCATTACATGTCTAAAGAAAACTTCGGTTTTTCAATTCGTAATATTATTCAATGTCTTTTATAGTGTCGGAAGTGGGATGTGTGTTGTCGATAACTGTTTTATTTGGGTTACTTTTTTTGTGTGGTTGAGTACCTAATGGGTGTTGGGTTTGGTGTATGAGACATGCTGCCGTCTTGGCCGCGTCGTCGTAGGGAATAGCGCCGCACTGACTCACTGTGGGTAGCGGAGCAAACGAACGCGCTGACTGAGCGACGGGGGGGGGGGGGCGTAAAGTGGGGCCTGCCGCTATGGTAGCGTCTTGGTTGTAGCAGAGCCCAGGTTGGACACTCGTTACCGGGTAGGCGAATTGGCGCGATGGTCCCGATTGGGGGGTGAACGGGCCCACTGGGTCTGGAAGGGTGAAGTCACTCGGTCTACGATAAACTACCTGTGGAGAAATGTTAGTTTCTATGTCACCGAGGTTTGCGTCGAGCCATGAATAAAAAAAAAAAAAAAAAATACTAAAAAAATTGTTAGGGGATAAATTCTATGTAGAGTCAGTCATAATGCCATATGCTACAATGGATCAGGTGCTGAAATCATGTAGAGTTTTATGTAAGGACTATTCAAAGAAAGATTTTGTAATAATAATCGCAGGATCTAATGACAGTGACCCTATGAAATTACAATCCATGTTGTATTGTAACATGTGTAAAATGGAAAACACAAATATACTCTTATGTAATCTAGGATTAGGCCTGGGGAAGCATCTGAATGAGCGCAAAGTAAACAGTACATTTAAACACCTGTGTTCCCGCCTTACGTGCGCGACTTATGTCGACATACATGATGGAGAAACCCCCTCTTTGTTGTATTCGTGTAAATCCCTGCATAGAGAAGTGCTTGGAGCTTCGTATAGATCTATTTTTGCTGAGTACAAAAAGTCGAGTAATGCACAACAGAACCTTGTTAATGCGGAGACACAGACGGACATTGCAGAAACTAATAATAATATTAAAATTAACTCCCAGGTTTTCTGGAGAAGCGAAGAGATTCATCCAAATACGTAGAAATACAGATTTCCAAAAACATTGCAAGCAAAAACAACAATAAATCTGATAGAATAGCCCACATAAATATCCAGAGTTTAAACTATAAAAAAATACCCCAACTAGAAATCTGGCTTAAGTCTCCGGCTGGAAGGGTTGTTTCGGTACTGAGTGTGACTGAGCACCACAGGGTATCTGAGGATCTCTATCTTATTCAAATTTCAGGCTTCAAGTTGGCTGCTAGTTTCAGCCGTAGAAATAGAGACAGTAAGGGAGGAACTTGTATTTTCGTCAGATCACATCTTGAACCCGAAGCACTACCAAAGATCGAGGAAATGTCTATTCCTTACTTATTTGAGGTATGTGGAATAAAATTAAACGATACTTACATCATAAGCCTTTATAGACCCAAGCCATACAAGAACGATAACTTTATATCAAACCTTGATAATATGCTTAACAATCTATGCAAACGTAATAATGTACGTAAAATTATTATTTTCGGTGACTTTAATGTTAATCTCATGGTACAAGATACAGAAACGAGAGAGCTTTTAAGTCTCTTACAAACTTACAATCTGAAGCATTTTATAAAGGAACCTACTCGAATAACTTATCATAGTTCAACATGTATTGATAATATTATATCCAATACAACGCTAACACAGGTAAATGTTCTTGAAATTGGCTTATCGGATCATACTCTACAATGTGCGGTTATGGAACGACCACTAAAAAGAAATAAAAGTTCTTACACAATGGTAAGAAATCTCAAGCCGGAAAACCTTGAATACCTAAAAAACCATTTGCTCTTGGTTTCTTGGGAAGGTGTGTACAAAGCCATAGATTGTGATAAAGGGTTCGATATATTTCATAATACCTTGACTAGAGCTTTTGACACCTACTGCCCTGAAATAAAGGTGAAGTGTGATGATGGTGGTAAAAGTAGACTGGGGTGGCTAACACCAGGTATTAAAAAGTCATGCGAAACCAAAAGGGAGATGTTTATTTGTCTGAAGTGCTCAAATTGCTTAATTTTAAAACAGCGGTATAAACTGTATTGCTCTATTCTGGGTCGAGTTATTTCTTTTACAAAGAGATCCTACAATGAACTGAAGATACTTAATTCACACGACAAAGTAAAGTCAACATGGGACTTAATAAAAACCAATATCAAGGGTAAACGCAGGAAGGATCTCACCAGTTACGTTGGTCTGACTGACGGTACAAACATAGTGGAGGCAGACTGCGAAGCTCCTGATGTATTTAACAACTTTTTCACAAGTGTCGTAGGCAGTATAGCTAACATTCCTGAAACTCAAATAGACCTACCACATCTAAGCCCCGATACGATGTTTGTCAGACCGATAAGTTTAGAAGAGTTACATAAAGTAGTTAAATCCTTAAAAAACAAAAAATCATGTGGATATGACAGTATTCCCTCGGGTGTCTTAAAGCACATATTGCAAGCTATCGCCGTGCCACTGCTGTTCTTACTAAATAGATCATTTACGGAGGGAATCTTCCCACAAAAACTAAAAAAGGCCCACGTAAGACCGATTCACAAAAAGGATGCTAAATTAGATGTCAACAACTACCGACCTATATCTTTGTTACCGACCTTATCAAAGGTGTTTGAAAAGGCCATGGCAAACAGACTCCGATCCTTTCTCACACTAAAAAAAATCTTGGCTAAAGAGCAATTCGGGTTTCAACATGGAGTATCCACAGCTGACGCTATATTTGACATGACGGATTTCGTTGCGGAGGCTCTAAACGGTAAAAAAATGTTATGACGGTTCTAATCGATCTTTCGAAAGCATTCGATTATGTCAATCATGGTATCCTATTATCCATTATGGATAGATATGGGATCAGGGGGGTTGTGGGTAAATGGTTTGCATCATACCTTAAAGAAAGAGAACAGAGTGTCCTCCTTCCAATCTTGAACCAACCAAGGACTCTTATAAATATGGAATCTAAAACTACAACAATACTTAAGGGCGTCCCACAAGGTACTGGGGCCCATTCTCTTCCTTCTGTACGTCAATCATCTTCCAAACCTGATAGACGATAAGGTAATAATGTTCGCAGATGACGTCTCTGTCTTTTTCAAATTTCAGCATTTTCAAAGTTCAGAAGGGACTAACTTAGCAGATCGTATAACGCAATCAATAAATATTGTTATAAACTGGTTTAAAAAACTTGACCTAAATACCAATCTTAATAAAACGAATGTCTTGTACTTTAGAAATTACAACAACCCGGATGTTGCTCTAGAAATTAATTTCGATGGTAAAAATTGCTGTACAGTATCAAATGCTAAATTCTTGGGGATCTATTGTGACGAAAATATGAACTGGAAGAAACATGTAGAGTGTCTGGAAAGAAAGCTAAGCAGCTTCTGTTATGCCTTGAGATGCCTAGCAGCTATCTCAACTTCAAGAGCCACTATGCAAGCTTACTACGCCTTTTTTCAGTCTAGGGTGCTCTATGGTTTAGCAATATGGGGGAACTGCGTAGAAATTAAAAATATATTCATCCTACAAAAAAGGTGTGTGCGGATCATCGACGGACTCAAGTCAAGCAGGGAATCGTGTAGAGAATCCTTTGTCAAACTAAATATTCCTACTATTACTGCCCTGTACATACTTGAGCTTTGCAAATTGGTGAGGCGTCACCCGTCAAAGTTTCCTCTAAGACCTATGGGAGTCAGCGTTCGGTTAAACGAAAGGTACCAATACAATCTAGAGGAGCCAACCTGCCGGACTGTCGCGTACTCGCGGTGCGCGAGAATGGTAGCCATAAAAGTGTATAATAGGCTTCCTGACGAAATAAAATCACTTCCTACACCTAGTCTTATTAATAAACTCAGACAGATACTTATAAAAATTTGCCCCTATGACCTAAATGAATTCTTTAAACATAAATTTTAATATTATTTATCTGTATTGTTATAAACTATGATCCAATGTTGTATTATTATTAATTGTTAATTGATGGACATGTACCAATGACATTTAGTAAAACTAACTTATTTATGGATGTAAATATATCTTAATCATAATATTGCTACGCCCTAAGGGTAAAATTACATTGAAACTACTGTACTTATTTAAGACCTTATGTAACATGTTTTTTATTGCAATAAATATATTGATTGACCATTGCGACACCCGGGCGGCTCCACGGTTGCTTGCTCGGCTACCTGATTGGCCATAACTGCGCGTGTTCGGTTTCGACGGCCGCCACTTGCGCTCGCACGGTAGCCGACGAGCTTGATGAGGAGGAGGCGAATGGATTAGTGCCAGCGTGCGAGCCTTGTCGGGCTTGTGACTTGTCTTCACCATTTTACTTTGTTTTACACCCAACATTATTTACTGCACAAAACACACAAAACTAAAGCAAAAAAAGAAACACTAATTGCACCACTTATTTACACTTTTATTGTAATTATAAGACACTCTGACACTATAAAAGATATTGAATAATATTACGAATTGAAAAACCGAAGTTTTTTTTAGACATGTAATGACAAGAGCCTTCTAAAAATATAATAAATCTATCTAGCAATACACATGTTCTCTGGCTAGTACCATCGCCAACAGTCACGGTTCAGTGTTGAATTGCATACTAAGAAATGTAATTATATTGTTTGACGTAAATCCTTTAACATATATTTTTTAAACTCTAATAATCATTAAGCATAAATGATTACGCATGCTTTTCTTAGTAAACATATACATTACAAAGACGACAATTTTACAGCAAAAACATAAAACATAACAATAATTTCGCACCGTAGAGAAAAACATAAAGAAACAACAAAAAATATATACTCAAATGCCGAACAATCTTCACTGAATTCGTATATCAGCTAATATTATTAAATGAGCGGTTTATTTGCAAACGCTTCGCTACGAACCGGATTTTGTTCCTCGAAGTTATTACCTAACCTATAACCCAATTGAATTTTAGCTAAAGTAAACTAGTCAACTTGCTCCGCTGGTTGCACAATGCAATCCAAATTATATCCGATTTTGAAACTTCAACATCTGTATTGGTTCGTCTACCAAACAATATAAATTTAAAACAAACTATATAAAGCAAAAGAAAAAAAAACGATAAGATAACTGAACCAGAAGACATTAAACTTATGACAAACTCATCATCCGAATAAAAATTACGAACACAGAATTATGCTAAGCCTTAATCACATAAGACTCTGCCATTTATACATTTAGTAGTATAGGTGAAGAACTAAGGGGACATCCATAATTTAAGTGCGGTGTTTAGGGGTGGTTCAAACGGCTCACTTAATTAATGGATGCCTCCTAACTCTACATTCCGCGAATGCGCTCTGGTTGGTTAGTAAATAGAACATTCAACCAACGACATAATAAATTCTGAAATCTGATTTAATGAAAAGGAGTGCTGTTACACAATTACAACATTCAAAAACTGAATCAAAAACGAAATTATCTATAAATAATTATTTTGACTTTAAGTAGGACTGCGTTAATAAAAACAATTTTCATTTGTTCCAAGCGTACTTTTTTTTATAGGTTCTTCATTATGTTTTCATAGACGATATTGCGATGTGATGGCCGATGTGATGAGAACAGACAAAGCCCTAGAACACAAGAGATGCTGCCATTGTCCCTAATGAGAAGAGGTTGGAGGGCTCAGCGACAGACCCGCGAGAGCTCAAGGGTGTCGCTCACTCGTAGCTCTATCTTTGTACTTATTTAGATTGTTTGCATATATACGTGTACATCACCGTACAGAGATATAGGGCTCTTATACTTATAAGTAATTTCCCGCATAACGAGTTTAAAAATAAACAGTAACTAGAAGAAAGCGCAACTTTGTAAGGGCGAGGGAAAGGTTTCGAGAAAGAGAGAGAGAGAAATTTTCTAAGAACTGCAATATTTTTACCGTTGTTTTTGCCTTGTGGAGTCTCGCTGGCGCTATAGTGCCACTGCAGTCTATACAATTTATTTTATGTTTTATTTTTTGAGCTTATATAGAATATACGATTTCAATTATATTCGTGGAAAGAAAAATTACCCAACTCAAAGCGCAATCATATAGGTGTAACAGTTCCTTCATAAAAAGTACCAAACGCTTTGCTGGATTATGGCCTAGTTTGATTGGTTCTGCCACCCAAGAGAGAGGGACGGGTTTGAATCCCAGCTGAAGAGGATAAAAAAGTGTCTTACTGTTCGTAAGTGTATGACGTCGCTGTTCCTGGTTCCCACTACACTGGGTATCCTATTGTAAGGCCAGAATCAATGTATATATATGCCTGTTAGTTTATTGAAAAAATTTATAAATCTTAATTTTTTACGACGAGTTTAAACGAAACTACATAGTCAGGTCATAAGTTCTGTCACATGTGCAATATGAAATAATTTAGACATGTTTATTATTTATGTAAACATTTATATAGCAAAATGATCTTAATAAAACATAGATTCTTATGGTAATAAAGTTTATTCAAAATGACCCCCGCGATTTTGAATACAGGCCTTTATTCTGCGCGGCCAGTCGTCTATCGCAGCACGAACGAGGTCCATGTCAATATCGGCGGCTGCCTTAATCAAGGATGCCTCGAGTGACTCCAAATCAGGATGAGGCTTTAAGCAGGCCTTTTCCTCCAAGTGTTGCCATATCTCGTAATCTAACGGACTCAAATCTGGACTGTAGGAGGGCCGGTCTTCGTGCCGGATGAAGTCGATTTCACGCGCCGCCAGCCAGTCTTGTGTGCTTTTCGCTCTATGAGCTGGCGCACAATCTTGTTGGAATACCCAGTGCCTGTTATTAAACATGGTATGAGAAACAGGTTCCACAAGGTTCTTGAGGACTGTATTTTGATACACAACTGCATTCGTTTTTACGCCTTTCTCACAAAAATGTACCTCAGTTAAGCCCCAATAAGAGACTCCCAACCAAACCATGAGCGAGGATGGAAAATGACCTCGTTGGATACGCGGAATACGGTTGCTCGCTTCTTCACTGCTGTGTGCGTACACCTTATCATTTTGTTTGTTGTAGCTCTCTTCCACGGTGAAAATTTTTTCATCCGGAAAAAGAATTTCCCGATGCTTTTTTCCCGCGTACCGCTTCAACAAAGCGCGGCATCTCTTCAGTCTCAGGTCCATTAAACGAGCGTCCAAACGATGTCCTGTTTTTCTTCGATATGCCCTTAGCCCTAATTCTTCATTTAGCACCCTTTTCACCGTGGTCCTGCTTACCCCATCTGAAGGGCCAACAGTTTCTGCTTACGTATGGGATTTCTTTGAATTCGCGCCTTCACAGCTTTTATCACTGCTGGAGTCCTAACAGAGCGAGGGCGACCACTTCTTGACCTGTCATCTACACAAGAGTCTTCATTGTATCGTTTTATGGTACGATAAACGAATCTTTTGGTTGTATTCAAATTTTTCAGTAAGTCGAAAATCTGAATTGGCGCGTAACCGCAACGATGCAACGCAATAACTGCGACACAGTCTTCTTTAAGTGTCCACTCCATATTTAAAAATAAGGAAAATTCTAAAAAGTACACATTTTTATTTTCATGAAAAAATCGAAATTCGAATTCAATAAACTTTTTTGTGGCCAGCGTTCTAAATTCAAAAGTTTTTATTGTGTGACAGAACTTATGACCTGACTGTGTATAAATAATGAATCAACGTTGGCTATTCGTTGGATACGTGGATCGCGACGGAAGAAGTCTAAGATGGCTTCCTGCACACCTACTGGGAGTCCAATTTGCCCTCTTCCCTGTGCACGGCGCGGTTCAAAAAACTTCTCCACTCCCCTAAGTTAAAATCGACACGTATTACGTCGGTACGATTTTCGGCCGGCCGATTTGGAAATCGCTTATTTTATCGGAAATTATTTAAATCAAACATTTCACGGGTGGTTAATTCAGTCCTCGACATTTTCACTGGGTCGCATTTGTTCTTAACGTAGATCGCATTATTATCTTTTTGCTTTAGTATCGTGTAAATAGTCACCCACCCCTGAGCCGGGAGTAAGATGACAAAACAACGCCGTGTATATATATTAATAAGGGTAAAAAAACTGAGCCAGATCGCTGCCGCCGCTATCGCTGGGCAAGATTTCCAGAAGGCTGGCGGCGTTGAGTCTCTGCATGTGTGGCGAGACTTAGCAGTTGCCCAAGATAGGCTCCATGCCTCTGGTCAGTCGGATAGGTCATCGGTTTGAAGTCTAGCAGTAGCTGCTGATCCATTAAAGTTGAAGCCAGTGTTCCGATTATCTTGGTATTTCGCTATCAGCTCATTTACTACACCTTTACAGGGTATAACAGAAAGGTGTAGTCTTATGTTAGAGACATCAATCTGAACAACTTTCAAGAGGAAACCGATTTGATCAGAGCAACTTTAAAATTTACTTCTACATACAGTTTGGACTGGCGATAAGCTGCTATGACCATACATAAATCCATAGAAGTGAAAATAAAGCTAATCTGATCCAGTTGGTTTAATAGCGAAAAATGTTCAGAACTTTGTCCATAACAACCCCTTCAAATATGACTACTTATTTCTGTTACATCCTAAACAGCGGCAGATGATTCGTGAGGGTAGAGGTCAGACCGCAACAGACATTTTTTCCTTGCCTACGAGGAAGGATAACAGATACTGTATCCTTTCGGGACAGTTAAGTCCGTATATTCATATAAGAGCGAGCATGTTGGTTGAGACTGTTATTTAAATTTAAAAATAAAACCTTACATCATTGAACACGGGCTTCGCTCACTTAATGACGATAACATAAATTTTTAACAGCTATTTGTTTAACCCTAATCCCTACCCATTCCAGGGGTAACACTATTACTACCCAGGGGTTTGAAGGACCCCAATATATATTATATCAAACTTATGAAATAAAAAACAATTTCATTGAAATAATTATTAACTGGAATATACACATATATAAAATATATTATTTTTTTAGACACATTATTGACCTATTAAGCTTTAGTATGTTCAGCTTAGAGGGATTTTTGGCACATGTCACAGGTGACCTTCGTTTTACGATCCTTATCCCTTGGGCAAAAGGCACTTATTTTTTTTGCAGTGGGAGAAGGACTTGGGTCATCTAATGACCGCATCTTTTGTAAGATTCCTCCCAGAAGCACTGCACTGAAGATTTGCAGGCAAAGTTGACCATGTAAATCGTTCTTCCATTTGAGGGGTGATCAGATCTACGGCAAGTTTTTTCAAGAAATTACATCTTTTTATGATTTTTTTGTTTGTGGCTTTCAGCTTTTATGATTTTCAGCATAACATAAGAGTTGACACATGTTCACGAGGCCGTTAAATATTGCCCTTGGCCATCTTTTTCTTCTAGACATATTACTACGCACGTTATAACTACCCGCGTGTACACTACCAGTGCTAGCGACTGCTGACAAGTTGGTTGCCGATCTAACAAAAAAATAGTCCGAAAAACGCTATCGTGCGTTTCGTTATTCCTAAAATATTGACAAAGCTTTAATCACTGGGGTCTGGTGGACCCCGGGTAGGATTTAAGGGTAAAAGTATAGGCTATGGAGGAACAAATTTTTTACGGTCATATCTTTATCTACTAAATAACATTTAAAACCCTTCTCTTCTGGTAGATATAAATGGAAAGAAAGGCAAAGAATTAATAAGAATCCGTCTGGTCACCTTGTCATTCGTGTGTACAGACAGACCCGTCAATGTAAGGAAGTCTGCTTGTTTTGGTTCTCGAATGCTGGAGCAACATGATTTAGCCCCCCTAGCCAAGTTCCATTCACTTGACTTTTGCCGCGCGATGTCACGTAATGCTTTGCACGGCAAAAGTCACATGGCAAACATTTTCTTAGCGTGTCGTAGCAAGTGATAAGTTTGCAAATGGAACCTGGCTCCGGGGGCACCTTTTCGTAATAGACTGGCTTCATTATATATTCTTAAAAAAATAACAAAATACCTACAATACGTGACTACGTAAGGAACAATTAAAATATAATATGAAGTAAAATAACAAGTAACAGCAGTGAAGTGGTCTTTTGTTGCGGCGTGTCACCTTCACCCAGGATATAATGTCGATGTTCTTCTTCCGACTGCACAATCTGCGTCGAGCTGAGGAGCAGCGGATGAAGCACAGGAATCCGAAACCCACTCGTAACATCAACTCGGACACTATGACAGCCCCTTCCCGCTTGCTCGAGCGGCCCCTGGTCGCGCCCATCGATAGCCTGGACGAAATTGCACTTCAGATACCAAGGTTCATCACAATTTAATTCTATCGCTGTAGCTTTCTCTCGTCACTACTCATGGCTCAAGGCCATAAGCCATGTGGTTCTTTTTTAAACGCTTGCATAGCATAGTTCTTTACTTTCATTAGTGTTGTGTTGTGAGTTTGTGAGATTTTAGCCCTCGTGTCAAAGTAGAGCCAAGATTAGAGGCAACATCATCAAAATTCAAGAACATAACCTTGTTATGGAGAGCAAACCGGTCCGGCCCACCAGGGCTGAATGTCAAATTACCATCTGTCTGTAACACCCGAAACTCACATTGCCTCTTTCCCAAAATGCCTGAAATCCATATCGACACCTTCCACTAATGACTGAATGTCTGAATACCTTTGGCGTTTTGTACCAGGTACCTTTAGAGCCTAAGAGATATTCTTGTTAACACAACATTCGAGTTTTAGAACCAAAACTAACATGTTTGATAATACAAGTAAATAGATGGTATATCCTAGGTTTGCTGAAATAAATCTCTCAGAGACAAGATCGCCTTTTGACATGATTTTCGCTACTTTTATTTGTCTTTGTTCCATTGTTTGGTGCAATAAAGTAAAGACCTAAATGATTTTGAAAAAGTTTACTGCATTTTATGGCACTTATAAACATGAATATCAACTGATTTATAACAGGTTTATTGGCAGGTTTCATAAAATAAGAGTCTTACCCTCCATATTTTTTTTCTTATGATAGTAATGTCCAGTATCTGCATATTATAAAAAAACAGCACACTTTTTCTTACTAAAAGGCTTTGAAGTAAGCGAAAGTCTGCAACCTCGAAATATGAACTTACCTATAAAAAAAATCCAAACAAGTGAAAAACCTATTGACGGGGTTAGGGTGGGTGAAGCGTCAATATACCACACCCAAAGATATCATGTGATGTCCAGGATCTGATGATGCAGCTGGAAAGTGGCCATGGGAACTCTGTAATAAAACGCCGCAACCTTATTAAGTTTGGGCTCCCTTGATTATTCTTGACAAGTACTCTTTTCAAGAAGAATGAAAATCGAAGCATCTTGACAAGTACTCTATCAAGACAAATAAATGCCCCGGAAGGGTATGACCCGAAAAGCTTTCGGACCTGGATGTTGTTCTGCTACATCAACAAGCGGTAGGGACAACTCTTTCAAATGAGACACCGGACCAAATGACCTTGCTTGAACTGGATTTATGTAGCTATCAGTAGATGGTTCGTCCTGGTATGGAATTTTGTGCGGCAATCGTCCTACACTCAATAACACTAAATCAACAATTATACCCAAAATATTTTTATGATAAAATAAGCTACGATTTATCAAGGAAATAAACATAGATATATTTACATTCATTGCTTCTGGCCCCACACTAGGATAACATGTGTCAATGGGCGTACCCAGCATTTTCTAAAGTAGTAAGGAAACTCGATAAATAATAGATTTTAAATGCTTTTTAATGGCTAGCCTTATTTTAATAAGGATTCTCGCAAAATCTGTTAAAAATTTCGATTTCGATTTTATTTTGTGCTGCCAGTCTTTTCCTATATACACTCATCTTAAAGGCCGACAAGTCGGTTTTCTGTTATTGTTGACCGTTACCAAGTTTTTACTGTGCGTAAAGTAAGTAGGTACTGAACGACCTTTCGATAGTGCATGTCGTGCAGGGCTGTGCGAGTGAAATATGAAACACCTGTTTTATGGATAGATAAAGTTGTGTTTGTTTAACAATCTCAACCAATTCTATTTTCTTCAGTTCGCTCTGTGTCCAGTTCCATATACACCCACAGTTCAGCTTCACCAAGAATACCTCTTAAATTAATAGCTACAAAAAGGTTCCGTTTTTTTTTTCAAAAAGTCTTGTTACGACATTTGAAGTATTACGTGAGGGTGCAATGAAAGCAGTGAGCACGCAGGTGAATTGTCATCTGATAATGAATGAATCAAGGTGGGGTATCATTAATGAGCTCTTCCAAAATCGCTTGAAGTCCGTGCCAGTGGATTTGCACGATGTGTCTGCAAATTTGTAATCCTTGGCTTTGTAAGCTCTGTTTCAAGATCGTCGGCAATTGACTCTGCTTCGGCTATCAGAGATTCGCATAGCACATCGGTAATATCAATAATATAGCAAGTAAAACAGTAAATAAAAATGCCTAACGATCTGGATCAAGAATAATTCAGATGATTTATGTGCCTAAGTAGAAATTATCTTATTTTCAGATTTTACCTAAATCCTCACTGCGTTGTGGAGGCTCGGTTTTAATGTCCTTAATTATCATCCGATTTCCATAAGAAATACTCTAAATTTGTCTTTATAGCCATATTCTAAACTCCATAACTCTGTGTTCTTCAAGTAACCCGTAGTAAAAATATTCAAGAGTCCTTATAATACAAAAAGAATCTCCTTACTGCAAGAGCTTCGGGGAAAAAATGTGGCTTTACAGATCTCCTGGTTAACGCACTTCAATGTTATTCCAAAGAACAGAGTGAGTTAGTCGAACTCAGAGCTGCGACGTCTGAGTTAGTTCAGCTAACAACGCTAGAACGCGGAATTGGTAGGCTTTCTAATTGAGGACGAGGAGGATGAGACCAGCAAGGAAGACGAGCCCACATTACAAACTCTGGTCTTGACCCCCCTCAATGTGAGTGTTGCAGTGTCCACCGCTGTTCCGACCAAGAAACAGCATCGCCGTCGTCGACGAGAAATCACTTCGCAGCTCAACAGCATGAGCGCCGCGCCGCTCACTGTCGCGCGTTTCGCGCTGCCTGCTGCGTGTGTCATGCTGCACGATGCCGCGACGGCCGCGCCACTCGCAGTTACGCGCGTTGAGCCGCTCGCTGCCGTGAATACCGCGCCACCCGCCGGCCACCTGCATCATGGTGGGAAATCACTCAAAAATTAGGCGGAACGATTTGAATGAAAGGGTTGAAACACTTATAGACTTACATAGTAGGATGAAATGCAAATGCAATTTTCCATATGCATGTAATTTGTCCGAACATCAAAACAAATCTGTGCTTAGAATGAATATTTATTTGATTAATTTAACGTTTCTTCAATGCGATGCTATTTTATATTTCGGTATGAATAATTTTATTCATAACTTTACTCCGACTAGGGATACTTTGTACCTGTGTAATAAATATAGAAAATTAGTAGCTACATTGTTAGCTTATAATATATGCGACGCAGCTATAGTTGGTTTAACCAAGTTCAACTTGATATCAGCTTATGTTAAGATTAATATGACATGCACCCCTATTGGGAATTCACCTGTTAATCATACTTTGCATGCAACATTGGAATCTGTTCCAAGTAATTTAAATTATAATAGAGGAAATCTCTAGCATATAATAGCCATTAAATATGTCAAAATGTCCCACTTAAATATTACCCATCAAAACATCCAGGGGCTACCTGTCAAAGAACTTGTATTAGAATTATTTATAAAAAATGTGACATCGATGTTATTTTTATTACCGAACACTGGTCAAAGGAAAATGTATTTTAACATAAATAATTACAAAATTGTCAGTTGTTACAATAAAAAGACTGCTGATAGAAGTGGTACTTTGATCTTAGTAAAAATAATATTAATGTGAAACAACGGAAATATATTCTTGCACTTAGAAAGACAAATTGAGATATTCTGTGTTGAGTTGGATACCGATATTATTGTTTGTGTCTACATATCTCCAAGGAATCAAAAAAGTCTTGGCAATTTCAAAATATTTGAGAAAATTATGGAGGAAGCCCTCACTTAACTATGGAATAACAGAAAAAAGTTAATTATTTGTGGCGATCTTAACGTAGATTTGCTTTTAGATAAGTTTTTAAATTAAAGAAAATCAGTGTACAACGGTAAATCTAAATTTAATGACTGGGAATCGTTTTTAATTCATAAAAGTAGTGTTACCTTGTATGACCTCTATGAACGAAAGACCTTCAACTTTGATAGAAAATTTCATAACTTTATTAAAAAACATTCCAAAACTTTCAAGTTCAGTAGAACTGTAAAATCTTTACACATAAATATAAAAAACAAAATTCAAATAATAAAATTAAAACAGTTTGGCAAATAATAAATAATGCTAATTAAACAAACTTATTTTTATAGCATTATTCGCCCCTAAAAATCTACATTGCCTCCTAAATTACCAAGTCCGACACTATTAAATGATACTATCTTTACCACTAGTTATCTTCTATCTAAGCCACTCTAAATACAATTCAGCTTGGTGGTTATTTTGTAGCATCTAAATTTGTAACATGCATTCAAGCAGTAAACTTCTAAAATATAATTATATTATATCAAATAAGATATTCTATTAGCTTCAATAATTTAACTTAGTTCATTTAAAATGTAACTCATCCCACATAAATTGATCATCAAAATTTTGCTTAAATTGCCATCAAATAGTAAATTGTGGCCTCTAATATTACCTATTGACGGGGAAAAAATAAGACTTAGTTTAGAAAAAATATTTTTTGTATTTAAATATCATCATCACATGCTTGCAGATATACTTGCGATAAAGGTCTGGACAATTACAGCAACCAACAATCCACTTAAATTAACTCGACTGGCGCATCCACCAAAAAAAACTATTCATATCATTAAGTGATCTTTTTATTTGCATACACTTCGCTCCGCTTCTGTACGCTTCGGTTTTGCTTTGTCTAAATTCTAACACAACCTTTATCCCATCAATTTAGCTACAATGACCTACTCCATCCAAAGAGCAACCTTATTGGCAGACTTTGTTTTAATTACAGATAAAACAATTGCAATACGAACGCACAAACGGCAATAAACAAATATACGTGACTAACTCGTCGGTCCGTGAATCGAATGGCGCTCTCTGATTGGTACAAATGGCCGGTCGTTATCGTATCGCGCACTCGCGCCAAATCTTACAGAGGCTATTTTCACGATAAAAGATGTGTAATTTATTTATTGTGTGTCTATAGAAGCTTGACTTACATTTTTGAGGACCTTGTGTTGAATCTATAACACTTAATGGTGATAAGATGTAAAATTCGTGGCTGAGTTAGTAAAATAGGTGCAATATATAAATAAGAAGGACAAGTTACAATGATTGTTGATCTTTACTAGACGCTTTCTATAGAATATTTAGTTGGCGTTGTAAAAAAGACGAATTAGTTTATTAGATGTTATCTCATTTTCCCGTTGCTTAGTTATAAAATGAGAAGTTAGATCACGAGGCCAATAAATAAATCTGTGGCTGTCCTATAGTCTTATCAGGATTTTTCCCAATAATAAACCGTGAAACTGGCAAAGTTATGCCAAGAGACAATGATTTCTGCCTAAAGATAGGTGATGATGTTGTTAAATCCAACGCTGAGGTAGCTTGTACTTTTTTAAACATTCTTCACCAATGTACGCTTAGTCACAATAGAGCGTCTAAATTCATTGCCATATGAAGCAATCTTTGTTTAAAAATAAAACTACCGTCAGTAATGTATATTTAAAATGTCACATGTATATCCCCAGGATATTGTCAAAACATTTAGATTACTTAACTTAAAAAAATACTGAAGAACTGTGGGTTATATCAGCCAAAGTCACTAGTTCAGTAATTCTAGTTATAGCCCTACACTAAGCGTATATATTCAATAAATGTGTTGACATTGGAGTTTTCCCAGACCTCATGAAACACAGTAAACTGATACCTCTGTTCAAGTCAGGATACAAGGGTAACCCTTCAAGTTTCAAACCAATATCTTTTCTTGCAGCATTAAGTAAAAAAAAAATACTCAATCAACATCAACACTTCAACCGTACAAAACAACTCCACGCCAACATTACGGAGTTACAAATAAAGCGTTGCATCTACTAAGATCATAGAATTAAAAACCGGTCAAGTGCGAGTCTAAATCGCGCACGAAGGGTTCCGTACCACAGTTCAATGGAAGCGATGGTGTGGAGTGAATAGTTTGGATTTTACACAGCAAAATATTGTTATTGGTTATTACAAAGTTATTGGTGCGGTTACTTTCACACTCCATATACGTAACCAGGTGCATCCATAGGTTTGTATGTGGTATTGAAAGAATAGTTGTATGGGAGCCCCCTTAAATATTTCTTTTATCCTGTTTTTTAGTATTTGTTGTTATAGCGGCAATAGAAATACATAATCTGTGAAATTTTCAACTCTCTAGCTAGCTAGGTTCTTGAGATACAGCCTGGTAACAGACAGACGGACGGACGGACGGACAGCGAAGTCTTAGTAATAGGGTCCCGTTTGGAACCCTTCGGGTACGGAACCCTAAAAAGGCAGAAGTCAACGACGTTAAATCTGATGGATTGGTTGTATAAATTGGCGTGTTGTATTAAGTTTCCATATTAGGCCCAATCTTATTCCTGGTATAAATTAACGATCTGCCTTTCATGGTGGATAACTGGACTGACATAGTGATAGTATTCTGATGATACTTCACTGGTCTTCAAAATTTAAATACAAAGAGAAGATTTTGATGATGTTAATGGTGTATTGTATTTAAGCTTGAATTGGTTCACAGCTAATAATTTATTGTTAAACGCTGGTAAAAACAAGCGTACCAAATTCTCATTTCCCAATGTCAGGAAATTTAGGATCAGTATAGTGTTAGACAGTAACACGTTATAATTATTAAATGATACGAAGTTAAATGGAATTACCATTGCTAGCAAATTGCAGTGGAGACCCCGCATAGATAAATTAGCTGGGAAATTAAGATGTGCGGCTTACGCTGTTAGGAAAATCAGACAAAAAACGGATGTGGCAACATCTAGGCTAGTACATTTTACTTACTTTAATAGTATCATGTCCTATGGTATCTTGTTGTGGTGGAAAGCAGCGGATATTCAAACTATTTTTATTTTAGAGTAAAGAGCTATTCAAGCATTTTATAATTTACTCCTTAAGACTCCTTAAGAGAGCCTTTTATAGAAATTGACATACGAATTGTAGGTAGTCAATTTATTTTCGAATGTATAATGTATGTACGCAAGAACCTTACAACATTTTCCAAACTTAGCGATGGTTGTAATGTTAACCTAAGAAATAATCACAGACTAGTTGCGCCCCGGTTTAGACTCGCGAACGTAAGCAGCAATTCTTTCAAGGGTCAGTCATTCTCTACTACAACAAAATACCTCTGGAGATTTAGAAATTGCCATTTGAGCAATTTAAAAAGCATGCTGAAGCGACTTTGTCGAAAAAGGGATAGTACGATGTTCAAGATTAGTTAAATGACGGGATTTTATGGTTTTAATCTAGCTCAACACAGACCTTGCTGTTAATAATTTTGTAATTATTAACAGCAAGTTTTGTAATTATTAAATTAAATAATTAATTATAATTTGGATTAGTTAAGCACAAGTAATGTTTAAAAGAGATCTAAAAATCAAGATGTGGTAGTTTCTACGCCGTTCTTCTCCCACAGTGAACCAATATAGAGAAGAGGCAAATATGACGTTTGCTAGTAGTAGTAGTAGTAGTAGTAGATGTAAATATCTACAGTAATAAAGAAATTTGTCTTTGACTTTGATACCAATTTTAATTACCCCCCAATTTTAACGATTAACTTGCTGGGACGCAGAAAACCTAAAGTCGCCGTCAATATAAATTGTAGAATATATAAACAAAGCGCCATGTTGTCTTTGTCTATGAATAGGTGAACTGGGTATGTGATTAAAATATGTTAGGTGCTTAATTCATTTTCTTTATTTTATTCATCGCTAAAATATTCTGATGAATCGATAGTCGAATCGCCCACGTTAATTACAAATGGTTCCGTCGCAGCATCGGTGGCCGTATCTATTATCCCATCCAGTTTTTTAATTTTTTCTTCTTCTTTTAGGACATGAGCTACACATTTCGCCCACTGTACTGCCCCGACCCGCGCCAAACTGTGGTCCAACAAAATCTTCACATGGTCCATTTGTATGTTTTGATGTTCTTCCCAATGTAACCTTTTACTTGCGCCCATATTAATTCTATCGGGTTAAGCTTGCGATGATATCGTGGAAGGCGCAAAACTGTCACATTTTTTGATGCCGCCAACTTATCTACATACATTTTTTATGTTTTTGCTTGTCTACTTTAGCTATGAGATTCGCTTTGATTTCGGTTTCTTAAATTTGATTTCTTTTTCGCGCAACCAGTTTTGGATAGCCTCCTTCCGAAAACTCATATTGGGCGCATTTTCGATTTGACGCGAATGATATGAGGCATTGTCCATTACTATGACGGAACCAATCGGGATTTTCTCCAAAAAATATTTTTCGAACCACTTCTCAAATTTGTGAGCATCCATCTCGCCGTGGTAGTCTTCTTCGGTTTTCTGGGCTTGAAAAATAAATTTTCCGCCTTCCACGAAACCATCTTTGTTTCCGATATGTGTGATTATTAATCGTTTTCCTTTCTGAGGATTTTTTAGACCAGTAGAAAGTCCTCTTAAAAAGGCATCTCTACTTGATTTAATGTCGTCATCAAGCCATATGTAGTATGACCCAGCTGTGACATACATTAATCCATGTTTCGTCCATGTAAAATATTTTTTTATTTTGCTTTCTAGAATCGGCGCGCTGCAACAGATATTTTTGTCTCCATATTTGGAGATAAGGCCTGTCCAACATCATGCGTGCTCTCTTAACATGATTAAATTTCAATTTTTTCATCACTCGATATATAGAAGATTCAGATAACGACGGAAGACTGGAATCTTCATTAACTGCCACAGTCACTTGCTGCACTGTAGGCAGCTCACCAACAAAATGAAATTGATATATTTCGCGTCGAATAGCAGAAAATACGAAATCATCAAACTGATAAATTATAGATCGATTTGCACGTCTCTCTTTTAACTTCGGAATGTTTCCCGTTTTCTCATAGAATCTAATAATAGTTTATATGCTACCTGTCCTGGAGAGTGTTGGTGAGTAGTGGGCTTTCCTTAATTACTTAGAGCGCATCCACTGTTGTAGTTGACATAGTGAGCCTGTCTGTTGAGCGTCGCTTGTATTGCTAGTTCGTTCAACAGAAAAACAGCTGATCGCGGTGGCTCCTTAATACTTGTAAATAATAGTTTTAAATATAAGTACCGAGTTGACATAGTGAGCCTGTCTGTTGAGCGTACCATGGAAATAGCCTGTATTGAACTTGAACAACTTATTGTAATGAGCATATACAGACCACCAGATTCATCCTTTGATTTATTCGAAAAGAAAATGGATGAAGTGTTGATTAAAATCAGCGATAAAAACAAATTTTTTATAATTTGTGGTGATTTTAATGTTAATCTGTTAGAGGATAATAATATTTGTACTAGATTAAAATCTTTATTTTTATGTCACAACATGAACTATCTGTTTTTGGAGCCTACTAGAATTACTGCAACATCTGCTACCTGCATTGACAATATATTTACTAACATTACGCCCATTTTCAAATCGGTCATCAATAAATTAACCTCTGATCACTCTGGTCAGATAGGTATATTCAATATTAAAATAAAAAAGGACCAAAAAGAGGATATTACATGTGTGCCCGTTAGTGACACTCGGCTTGAACACTACAGGAATAATATTTTAGATAAACTATGGGAAATACCATACAGTGACGATCCAAATTTGTTGTACAACTCAGTATTTAACCTTGTCAAAAATGAATATGATACGGTATTTAAATCAAAAACTATAAAAGTTAATAACAAAGCTTTGTTTAGTGATTGGGCGACAGTTGGAATTCATAGGAGCAGACGAAGATTATATGAACTCTATGAAGAGAAATCATATAACAAAAATACGGCCTTTCTAGATTATGTTCGTAGTTATTCAAAAATGTTTAAACGCGTTTGTGCCGTAGCTAAATCTAAATTGAATTTAAAAACAAATTCATTAAAAACAAAATTGAATCTAGTAGCAATGTAATGAAAGCGACTTGGCAAATTATAAACAGAGAGACTGGAAAGGCCAAAGCTACACATAATAACTTCAAGCTTAAGATAGATAATCAATTGCTAAGTACAGACCTAGAAGTAGCAAAAGCTTTCGAAAATTTCTTTATGGACATTCCAGTTTCAACAACCAAGTCTTTAAATTCATCTCCCGCTGCTGCTGAATCTATACTTAAACAAAACTTTGAGGATTGTAAAACAGATTTTAAATTTAGGCACTTAAATAATGAAGACATTGTAAAAGCGTTAAAATCCCTGGAAATGAAAAAGACAGCTGACGCCCATGGTCTATCAGTAAAAATTATTAGTTCCATTGTAGATTGTATTGCACCTCACCTTTGTTGTATATTTAATCAATGTATAGATAATGGTGTGTTTCCTGACTTGATGAAACTAAGTAAAGTAATACCTTTATTCAAAGCTGGTAGTACATCAGACCCCACCAATTTTAGACCCATATCGATACTACCAACGCATAGCAAAATATTTGAAAAACTCATACTTAATCAATTGCAAAGTCATTTTTATCTCAATAATTTAATTCATATTGCTCAGTTTGGTTTCACAAAGGGTCGTTCAACAGCCGATGCTGGTGTTGAACTAATCGACAATATTTTTGATGCCTGGGAAGACGCAATGGATGCAATAGGTGTCTTCTGCGATCTATCCAAGGCTTTTGATTGCGTCCATCATGACACTCTTGTCAGGAAGTTACGCCATTATGGTGTAAAAGATCAGGCACTTGGCCTTCTGGAGTCATATCTAACAGATAGGGTTCAGATGGTCGATGTTAATGGGAAAAGATCACCTGGGTCTTCAATAAGTATGGGCGTACCGCAAGGTTCAATTCTTGGTCCTTTCTTGTTTTTAGTATATATTAATGATTTACCTTACCTTGTTAAAGCAAAACATGGGTTAGTATTGTTTGCCGATGATACTTCTTTGATATTTAAAGTTAAAAGACAGCAATCCAATTATGACGAGGTAAACAATGCTATCTCTAGTATAGTGAACTGGTTTACTGTTAACAATTTATTACTTAATGAAAAGAAAACTAAATGTATTAAATTCGTGTTACCCAATGTGAACCCGGTAACTACAGACATATTTATAAAAGGACAGAGATTGGACCTTGTGCAATCGACTGTCTTTTTGGGCATTACTTTAGACGCCAAACTACAATGGGATCCTCATATAAATAAATTGTCGAACAGATTGAGTTCGGCAGCGTTCGCAGTTAAAAAAATTAGAGCTCTTACCGACTTAGACACCGCTAGACTAGTCTACTTTAGTTACTTTCATAGTCTAATGACCTATGTTATTTTATTGTGGGGTCACGCTGCGAATGCTAATAGTATATTTATTCTGCAGAAACGGGCTGTTCGTGCAATTTATAGATTAGGGCCTAGAGTGTCACTGAGGGAAAAGTTTAAAGAAATCAATATTCTGACATTTGTGTCTCAATATATCTATGACAATCTTGTGTATGTAAAAAGAAATATAACTAATTTTCAGAAGTACAGTGATATACACAATTTTAATACTAGAAATAAAGACAAGTTGGTTGCTTATGTAAGCCGACTACATAAAATTAGTAATTCTTTTAAAGGCAATTGTATACGCTATTACAATAAGGTCCCTAATGATATTAAAAACTTACCTTTAGACAAGTTTAAAATAATAATAAAACAGAAATTGTACAAAAAAGGTTACTATAGGATCTGATCTGATTACTTAGAGGACAGATATCCATGGGAATAGATTGTTTGAGTAACAGGCTGTTTCGATATATAATTAGCATTCATTTTGTAATTTGACAATATTTTATTTAAAAAAGTAAACGCAAAAGATGCGACGACTGTGGAGTTTCTTCGGTGAGCTCTTCTCCACAGATTCCGCCATTGTGTTAGTGAACTCACACAAAAAAATGTAATGACGGATCTAAGTGATGTAACAACATCCTATGGAAATAAATGATTTTTGATTTGATTTGTTGTTGTAGCATGAGCCTTCCTTCCCTCTCTCCTGGGTCTTCGGAATTGCCCCTCTCTGGTCGGGGTCACTCTGTCCCACAAACCTCCCAGATCCTTAAGCTCTTCTAAGCAGATTGACTGAGAAGCCGGTGGCTGATTTTTTGGAGGATTATAAGATCCTCTCTCGCTTGACGTGGAAGATCTTCTTTCCGACATTTTATAGGAACAGTGATTCAAGATGCCGAGTGTCAGGGGTTGTAAAGGGATTAATTTTGGGCGGTTGGGTTTGTTCGGGTTATGAAAAATATTGTTGATCCACTAAAGCATATGATATTGAGCCAGGAGAACGGAATGGGATGGGTTGAGGGTGGTGCTGAGTATCTGAAGTTGTCGCCTTTGTGGATTCTTGATGGAACCAGAGAGTCACAGAACTGGGAAATAATAATAAAATAAGGAAATAAATATTGTATTATTTTTTGAGATTGTCAATTGTACATTCCAATGCTCTAGTTATTTTCGCTACAATGGGCAGCACATCCTTTTTATACGGGTATGTTGTGAGAGTTTTTTCAACATATTTGTAGACATTTATCGCGACCTTTATTCTTTTTCTGTCATTTGAGGCGTCTTGTGTTTCTATCTTTTCCTTCCTTGATGTGCTGACGTTTCAGACGTTCCTGGCATAGCATCACTTTCAGGCGTCTGAATCATTCTTTTTCGAAGGGGCGCAGAACTTGCAGATGTTCCAGGTGTAGAAACAGGTTCACTCGTTTTGAAATTATTTTGGTCGTAATAGTTGATAATCCACTTGGCAGTATCAGAATCCGTAGTCCGTAAAGCAGGTCATTGTTTCAAGGTATAACACTATCCAAATCACATCCTAGTACGAAAAATTCAGTAAGAGAAGACAAGTCGTTAGAATACCGAAAACACAAAAGATTTTAGGGCAACGCTGGAAGATCACACAGCTCTCGATAGAATCAAACATACGTTTCGATAAACGTATTATGATGTCACTGATTATGAAGTAACGCTGTCAGAACAAAATGACGGAATAAAATAAAATCACGAATAAAATAGGTTTATATTCAAATAGACTACAGTCAATCAAATATTTTTGAATATTGAATATACTCATACATCATTAATTTTCAAAGATCATATCATAAGAATACAGACTTCGATGAGAAAAAATATGACAGAACTCTCGACGCAGTACAGAATTGATTTTCCGTAATTAACTGGTGATTGTTGAATATTTCATGATGAAATATAGTGGAGAACAGGCAAGACTTGATGCTACATGAGATGTAGCATCAAGTCAGTATAATAACGAATAATGTTCAGTGAGACACCGTGACAGAACCTTGAGAAAATGGTTTGTTTACACAGTCCACAATTTATATTGACGGCGACTTTAAAAAGGAACTTTTATGACAGACGTCAATTAGAGTACTGAAGATTCTAATGTAGGCATTTGTGGGGCAACAACTTAATAAAATTTGCCTTAATTGTTGTCATTATTTTTTTCCGGCCAGTGGAAGTGAAAGGGTTATACGCCAATATTTGCTTTCTTATCATAAATACTTCCAGTTTCCGTTTAAATCTTGCACACGACCAGACTAGAGTAAACAATGTCGCTTTATATAAAATAAGCTGGCTAAAAACACACAATTTATATGAAATAAAAGCTTTTAGTTTATAGGAGATTTACTTGTGTAGTTAAATAATTATGTATGTTGATCTTGACATAAGTAAATTTAAAATAAAGTTTGTATATTAAATATACACAAGTAAATCTCGCAACAAGCTTTACATAGCATCACGCATTTTCTCAGACGGTGTAACATAGGCACTATCGTACACACTTATGTTCAATTCCCCATTTTGCGTGACCCCTGTCACGACACGACACCTGGCTCCAAGATTTTATATCATTTATATAGTTTAAGGTAATAAATTGATGGGTTTAATTAAATTTAAAATTTTATTTTCTTATTTTTAGAGCTTAAATAAAAGCTTTTTTTTCTACTATGAAATTATAATTTTTTCATTCAATGTTCACCTCGAGTGGGAACAAATTTGGTTTTTTTTTGCCAACTGACGTCCTGCATCTTTGAAATACCAACCGACCTACAAAATGTAAGCTTCATAAGTCAGTAGTTTTAAATTTTCATACAAACGTTAGCCCCCCATTTGCACGATTTAGGGAAGTAATTCCTGAGTAAATCCTGTAAAAAGTATCATGATTCTAGTTTCACCGGTTAAGGCAGTGTGTTGTTTTCTAAAGAAAAATATTTTCATAGTTACTTCGCAGATTCCCTAGAAAATGTGCGATGACTTATAAAATGATCCCCTAGCTGGTTTGAGAGATTTTCTTTAAATATTTAATTGTGTGTAGCTTGAGTTGGGGACCCATACATAAAATAGGTTCAATTTATTTTTTACTTTCTAACTATCAATAGCTCCGGGGATATGCATTGTTTTTGGGACTTACTGTATATGTATGTATTCCTTGTAAATATTAACTTTACCAGATAGAGAAATAAATAAATGTCAATGATCACAAAACCCGATATTCCAAAAGGATCACTCTATTTAGGTTACCACATTCAGTTGTAAACATTAGTCTAACACATAAATAGTAGATTTCACTAAAACTGTTCTAAACTCTGCTTATAAATTACAATATTTTCCAAAATTCTACTCCGACGAAAATCTGAACACAGATTAGCAAAACGTAACTAACATTTCGTTTAAGCGATGGGGTATGAAGTGACTGAAACAACGAATGAATGATATGCGAGCGAAGGGTTGGTAACTAAATATCCAAAGATGTTTTCAGAAGTTAACGTTTGTTTCCACACCGTGAACTATTTTTTATTTCGAAGACACAGAGAACTCTATTCTTTCAGTAGCCTTATTGTAATTATGACATCTAGGTCAGGACAGGACATATTGTCAGGGGTGGATCTAAGGGAGGGCAACCGGAGCAACATCCACAAGAGGGGGGCCCATACATAAATTGAACTTATGAAAAATAAACGGAACCGAACTTGAGCGCCAATCCAGACCACGACGCGGTTTCTGCCGCGGAGCATATTACTCAACGAAATAAGCGTAAAAGGGGTGATGTTGATTCGCAGGCCCTTCTGGATTATTTTAAAAATGAAATTCTGGTACTATGCAATAGTATTAGGGAGGAACAACAGAGGAATTTTACGTCTTTGCGCAGTACGATGGAAGATATAAAAACGCAAAATACCAAATTACAAGAGTTCGCAGAATTTTCTTCCGCAAAATATGATGAAGTTTTAGCTGAAATGAAAAAAATTGATGCAGAGAGAACTGAAAACCGCAAATACATACAAAGCCTGGAAGAGAGAGTCGAATTCTTAGAGCGTCAAAATAGATCCACGAGCGTCGAAGTCAGGAATATTCCCCAACAGTCTGGAGCATCCAAGCAAGACTTAGCCGACTTAGTCATTAAAGTAGGAAAAGCCATAAATGTTCCTATCCAGTATTCCGATATAAAAGATGTGCTTAGGACCAATCCCAAGAAGTCGACAATTAAGCCGATTATTGCCGAATTTACAACAGTCCTGGCCAAGGAAGCTTTACTTAAATCGGTAAAGAAGTATAACAAAGAAAACAAGGACGATAAACTAAACACAGAGAATATGAATATTTCTGGCCCGAAAGAACCTGTGTATATTGCTGAAAACCTGACGTTTAAAGCTAGATAACTGTTCTACTTGGCACGAGAATTTCAAACAACTCACAAATACGATTTCTGCTGGACGTCAAATGGAAAAGTCTATCTGCGCAAAGCACACGAATCTCCCCTTGTGAGGGTTGATTCTGAAGCAGACATTACGAAACTCAAAGAACAGAATTGACTACTGCCTGTAAATTTAGATATTACTATTAGATTCTGTTTAAAAACCCCATTACACCTATAAAACACTATACTGAGAGTACTCCCATGCGTTGTTATTATCTACTGCACACTCACACACTCCAATAACTCACCACTCAACAATTCACACATATCAAATCAACAGTCTCAAATATCTATGTACTTTTCAAACACCCCCTTATGTCCACAACATTTGCGCTATCTATTTATAAACATTAAAAGAGGGCCTTATAAATAAAATAAATGAAGAATTAGACTTATTGGGAGCGTTCGAATCTTATCAGTGCATAGGAGATGAATGTCTACTACATGTCGATAACTCCAACACTAGTTTGAGAGTATTCCGAACATTCGCAGCATAAACTGTAATTTCGACAAACTGGCTCCTCTACTTTCTTGTCTTAAACTTGACTGGGATGTGATCGTTCTTACTGAATGCTGGTTAAGTAAAGCCCCGAATGTTCCCATACTTGATGGATATCTCTCTTATTCCTCTAAGGAAGTAATAAACCAGAATTATGGAGTGGTCATTTATATTAGAAATAATATTGAACATAAAATCGAATACCCTAACTTTAAAGATGGAAATACAATAATTTGAAAAATAGGAAGTAGCTTAGCTATAGTAGCTATTTACCGATCACCCTCACATAACAATATCGATAATTTTTGAATAGCCTACAAATGTCTTGACTGACCTAGCATCAATACCATCAGTGGCTGTTATTGGGGATATAAACATTGACATCATACCTGAAAATAAGCCCATACTAAACCCAGACGATTACCTAAATTTAATATCATCTTTTGGCTACACTCCTACCCACCAATTTCCCACCCATGATAGAACGTGCCTAGATCATGTAATTCTTAAATCTAGACATAGCGCTAAAACAATAATCTTAAATGCCAGTATAACTGACCACGCCCCCACTCTACTGAATCTGGAGCTAACTATTCAAAGAGTAAAGCCCAAAAATGTAAGACTTCACATAAATTACGCATCTGTCAAATCCGATATTGACCAATGTGATTTTTCTGACGTAATTGTTTTAAATGAACCGAATGTTGCTGCAGAACTTTTTGTAACCAAAATATCCAACATAATAATGACTCATTCTACGGTCAGAAAAATCCCACGAAAACAACGAACAATAAAGCCATGGATTACACCTGGCCTACTCAAATGTATAAGAAATAGAGACCGTTTATACAAGAAATACAAAAAATCACCTAATAATCAAGTTAACAAAATTATTTACACTCGCTACAGAAATTACTGTAATAACCTGCTAAAGAAACTTAAACGCTCATACGTGAAGGATGAGTTCGAAAAGGCTAAAAATAAACCCAAGGCCACATAGGATGTTATTAAAAAGATTACTCATACGTACAACAAGTCACCTCCCCCTAGAGAACTAATACATCTGTCACCTGACCCCCTTGATTCTCTAAACAAAGTAAACCATTTCTTTGCAAGTGTAGGTGCCTCTCTTGCTAATAAAATTCAACACACCTCTAACGATGGTCACCGCAACACTGAATTGCCCTCCCAATCCTTTCTCCAAGATACACAACTAAACACACTTGTTATTCTGGAAGTGGATGTTGCCGAGATAAATAAAATTATTTTGGATCTACGAAGCAACTCAGCTATAGGCTGGGATAGCATCTCTTCATCTGTTATTAAATCGAGCCACTTTGTTCTTGCGCCAATTATAACTCACGTGTGCAAACTCTATCTCTCAAAAGGTGTCTTTCCAACAATTTTCAAAAAAGCTCTTGTTCACCCGATTCTCAAATGTGGGGACAGAGAGAACATTACAAATTATAGACCTATCTCTGTTGTTACTACCATGTCTAAAATATTAGAAAAAGTGCTAAATAACCGATTAGTAGGATTCTTAACTAAATACAAAATAATTGCTGATAATCAGTATGGATTCTGCAAGGGCAAGTCGACCGAGGATGCCGTTTTGCAATTAACGGAGAAAATATCAACGACTCTAGATAAAAAATCTAAGTGCGTTGGCATCTTATTTGACCTGAAAAAAGCCTTCGACACTGTATCAATACCCCTATTAATAAATAAATAAAGTTCTGCTGGTGTAAGAGGACATGCCCTAGATATTTTTAGAGATTATCTCACCAAACGTACTCAGAGAGTAAAAATAGAGAATCATCTAAGTGATGATATCGCTCTGTCATACGGTGTGCCCCAGGGAAGTATCTTGGGCCCCACACTATTTCTTTTATACATCAACGATCTGTGCAAACTTTCTACACCTAACTGCAATATTGTCACTTACGCCGATGATGCTGCTCTCCTAGTTGAGGGTCAAACCTGGGATAAAGCCAGGATAAACGCAGAGGTATCTCTCGGGGTAGTCATGAAATGGCTCGTCGCTAACCTTCTTACTCTAAATGTTAACAAAACCATGTATCTCACCTTTTCACTGACCTCCTCGGGGAAACCACCTCAAGGTTCTTTTAATGTTAGAGCACACAACAATTGCAACTATAGCAAATTTAGTCACTCAAACTGTTCTTGCCCGACGCTCAATAGAGTAGATAAAGTAAAATACTTAGGGGTAATTATAGATGACACTCTCTCATGGAAACCACATATAATTAATTTAACAAGTCGCACCGGAAAGCTCAGACGTCTTAGCTTAGACCGTCAGCAGACGAAAATGTTTTGTATACAGTGTATAATGCTTTGGCCCAGTCAATTATATCTTATTGCATAGCGGCTTGGGGTGGCGCACCAAAAACACTAATTATAAAATTGGAAAGGGCTCAAAGAGCTGTCCTTAAAGTACTTCTAAGAAAGCCTTTCAGATACCCCACTGAATTGCTTTATACTGAGTGCAAAATGCTTCCGGTAAGGCAACTTTTCATCCAACAGGCTATTCTGAGAACACGCACAAGTCGCCCATACGATCCTTTGCTACTCCTAAAGCGGAGAAAAGACAGAGTGTTTGAGATAGAACGCTGTAAAACCGCTCAAGCTCAAAGGCAGCTTTATGTCACCGGCCCTCGTCTCTACAACAAAATCAGCAGAGACGTCGAGCTTTATCATCTACCCAAAACCGTCTGCAAAACATTAATAAACAAATGGCTGCTCAGGCTCTCCTATGGAGACACGGAGGAGCTTCTTGACATTCCAAATTAAGAAACCAAAATAACAAAATTACCTGGATTCCATACCTCAACTCATTATCCCCCTCCTTTCCTTCACCAACTCCACATCCACAACTTACACAAAATTAACACACACACACTACACTCTACATTTATACTCTACATTCACATCACTACACACTCTCTTTATAATAATTACAATTAAGTTTTAGTGTTAGTATTATACCCACCAATTGTGTACCCTAATACCTGCCAATTGTGTACCCTAATTTGTTTTTATACTGTAGATTATTATTATTATTATTTTTCTGTAGATTTACCTTTTTTGATTACCTGCATAAATCAAAAAATAGTTAAGTACCTACTATTGTACAAAATAAAATATGTACCCACTGGGAAGTAACTGTCTCCCATGATACAGGTTTTTCCTACTTTGGGAGGCAGGGACCTCAAATATGTTAACCCTGTTATTTTGAACAATCAAAAATTATTCTATTCTTATTCTAATTCTAATGTTTCTTAAATCCAAATATGCATTCATTGAGCACTGATTTGATAATAAAAATGCCTTCAGTAAATATTATTGTTTGGCTGCCATCTCTCGTAGGTCGAATTAAAATGTATTTGAAAAAGCAAAATCAATTAATCGATTTAGAAGTATTGATTATTTGTTTCATAACCATTTCTCTTTATAAAATTGCATGTTTTATCATTTAAATGTAATCTCGCACCTGTGACCAAAAGATAAATTTCAAGGGTCAGGTTTTATCCCAGTGATCGAGTGTTTCTATAACTAAAATGATGAAATTCAGGGAGCTTCTCCAAAGCCTCTCGTGGACACCGGTTTAAACATCTGTTTACAACGCACAGAATTTTAAAGATGGTTTTCGAGAATTCCATGACTTCATCACTTTTTTATACAAATTAAATTTCCCAAAATAAAGGATTCTTAATGAAATAATTTCCTATCTCACAGTCAAATGTTTGACTAAGGGACTAAAAAGATCTAGCTTAAGAAAGAAAACCTTAAGGTTAATAATAATAATAATAAATACAAATTCAATTGACAAACAACAGGAAAATAGACTTACAAATATGACAAATAATATTCGACCATATTTCTAACTCCCTGTAATGAACAAGAAACGTTTAAAACAATAAGATCCCTGAACAACACAAATGCATCAGGATGTGACGAAATTGATATAAATATGTATACTGCAATTGAACTAACACCAGTCTTAACATACCGATCGAATAAATAATTGGAAGAAGGAACTTTTTCTGATAAACTAAAGAAATACATTTTTAAACCCCCATTTAAAAAAGATAATAAGGAAAATATGAGAAACACTCGTACTAATTCTAAAAAAATATGAAAATATTTTTCAGTAGACTGACTGGATTTGTATCAAAATATAAAATCATCAGGAAAGAACAAAAGGGATTCCAAAGAGGCAAATCAATGTTTCAAATGGTAAAGATTCTAGCGGAAAATATTAGTAGGAAACTATATTTATGAAGTTTGTATATTTGTAAAACAAAATATGGACATTTCACCAAAAAAATGTGTACTTAACTTTAACACCAGGTATCCCAATAAGTTTAGTAACTCAAACGGAACTGTTCCTGAATGTCGATACAAATATTAAATTCTATACCAACGGAACTACAAGACATGCCTTTTAATGTATTTAAGTATAAATTACGTAAATGGTTAAGTACTAAATATCCTTGACTATAAACCTTGTTGACATTTAATTATTACTACCTACCTGCTTTAAATAATAGAGATAATTTGCATTGTATTGCACTAATTGGGTGCTATTTTTGCATGTCACTACGTGGCTAGATGTGCAGTGCCGATAAATGTTATGTTACCACCTATTATGTTACCTTATCTACGCAAAAAAACGTATTTGAATTTGTAAAAGATTTCATGCATACGATGTTGTATATTTAAAATTTGGATTCCCTAATCACTACGAGGAGATTGACGCTGCAATGGCCTTGATTGTAGCTAAGTAAAACCCTTGCATTTGAGTCATATTAACATGTTTTTTTTTCTATGACTCACTAACAATGAGTACTTAACAAGAAAAGGTCAACTGCGAATCGAACTCGCGCACTAAGGGCACATACCACCGCACATTATTCTTTCAGTCTGCTCTTAGTTGTCACATAACACAGTCGCGTACATATATTGAGTTAAGTTATTCGAAATCACCCTCGTGTGTAATATGGCACCTAAAACTAAAAGATGTGCAACTTGCAAAAAAACCATAACCAAAAAGTGTCCGGGTCTCGAGTGCAGCCGCTGCGAACTGATTGTGCATGCAACTAAAGAGTGTGCCAACATATCCGCCAAGCAGCTGGCAGTGCTACGTGCCCAGAACGGCCTCGAGTGGAGCTGCCAGGAGTGTCTCCGAGGGATGTCGTCTTCGTTCTTTGTGCCGGAGGATGACCCTGAAATAGAAGAAGCCACCGAGCCTTCACGAACCCAAGCCCAGCCTGTCTCCATGGACATGAAAAAACTGCTTCAAGACCTATCTGCTGAAATTAGGAAAATTATGCACAAACAACTGGGAGATATCAAGTCCTCCCTAGAGTTTATTGGAGACCAAGTAGCATCGCTTGAAAATACTATCAAGAGCCAGAACTCTAAAATCAAAACCTTAGAGAACAAGAACGTGGACCTTCACAATGCCAACAAGCACTTGGAGCTACGAATAGCTGCACTAGAGCAGCGTGAACAACAAGTAGACCAATCTAAACTTGCTAGTCACCTGGAGATAGCAGGTCTACCGAGCTCACTTAAAGAAAATGCCGATTCAATTGCTAAAGCTGTCGCATCATTAATAACAGTGGATAGTTAAGACATCCGAACCGCCAAACTCATCCCAGGGCGAAAAGACAAAACCAGCCAAATACTTATCGAACTAAACTCCTCCAACAGCCGCACGAAATGGACTAAAGCTGCCAGAGACAAGTCTATCACTGTGGGTGACGTCACTACCTCGACTCCACCAGAAGCCGCCACTGATGCTGTCTACGTCCGTCGAGCCCTGACCCCCCAGGACAAGTACCTCCTGTACCAGGCAAAGAAACAACTACGCCCGGCCTTCAAATATCTCGCGTGCTCGTGCATGTAATTTTTATAGAGGGTGTCGCTATTGCCGCTATAACAACAAATAATGAAACATACAATAAATTATTGTTATGGCCATTTTCTTAGCCATTTTGTTTTATTTGTTTGTCGGAGAAAACTGCACTCTCCGGATGTTATCGGAAAAGATCTTTAATTGCAGGTATTGAGTTTTGTGCTTAGTTTTTTGTCATTATATGATTAATAATTGCTCATTCGAATTACAATCAAGTTTTTTTTTATTATATTTGATTTTATTTCTGTAAACAAGTTGCTCAATTTAAATCCAGTTCCGGTTACAACGAGCAAAGAGTTTCGTTAACCTGAGCCCATAGTTCAATACTTACATACTACATACACGAAACTCTTTTTCAATGTTTCGATATAGGGCCTTGAATGTAGTCCTCCTACCTAGTATTAAATATTTTATTGTTAAATATTAAAAAGGTATACTCGTACAAAAGACAGTCGTTTTACGTTTTTCGGTTTACAATGGTATGGAACCGTTCGTGTGCGTGTCCGACATCCTACTCGCATTTGACCGGTTTTATTTATTTAATGACTTCCTTCAAATTACGTGTTGTGGTTGCATATGCTGCTCCAGTGATGCTTTGACCTTTTTTGTCATATTCAATGAGCTAAATCCCTTTGGAGTCCCAGAATACAGTAGCCATGAGCTTTCCGACCGATTGCGTGACTTTTAAGTTCTTTGGAAGTGGTGCACCCTTTTTCAGCCACTGCATTGACTTGTGTATGCTCTTGGGTCGTAATGACGAACCCAGGTTTCTTCTCCGGGACAATCCGATTAACTACACTAGTAGAGTTTTTACCATAAAGCTCCAAAAACTCTTCACAAAATTGAACTCGCGCTTGTTTCTGCGGTTCTGTAAGCATTCGAGTCACCCACCTTACACTGAATTTCGAGAGGTTCAAGAAGTCATGAAGTATTGAATATATGACTGAAAGCTTGGTTGTCTCTGCTAACGCATTGATCTTGATTCGAACGTCTTCCGGTAAAATTTTCACGATTTTTTTCACGTTTTCTTCCGTGGTGACTGGAACGGGACCACTGGACCAAAGGTCATCTTCAATGCCTTCTGCCTATAAATTCACTTGACCACTTTTGAATGGTTGACGACGAAGGAGTGGCATATTTATAAGCTGCTACAATCTCTTCGTGGATGTTTTTTTGAGTTTTTCCTTGCCTCGTGACGGTCAATATTTTCGCCTTAGACATCTTGTTGCACTAGAATCAAGATTGTAAAAAAACTAATGATGAAACTTTGAATAATGACATAAGAGAACATAAACAAAAATTACCCAAGCGCATACAATTATTCATTTGCTAGCCTGGGCCACCCTGGGCCACCCTGTAACCTGTATAAGAAATAGCATTTAAGTGACCGTTGTTAAGAGCTGCGAAAAGTGCTTACTCACAGCGACCGTATTTCGGCTTGTTGACACACGACGGTTTTTTTGAAATACCGTATTTCGGCTTTTTGACATTCAAGGGGTTAATAATTATTTGTTTTGAGGCCAGTATAAAATCTATTTAATTTTGGGTCTGTTTGTTGGGTGATATCCATATCCAGCTGCGTTGTGGTGTTTGGACTAATTAATTTTAAGAAAACAGAAGCATGATAATGATAATCAAAGCAAAGGTTATTTTGAACTTAAGTACTACTGAACCGGCATTTCATTGTGTTTTCTCCATTTTATATTTGGCCAACTTTGTCGGTTTCTCGAAAAGTCCACTTAGTGAACCGTCTATTTCTCGAAACGGAAAGGAGACATGTGTCAAAAAAGTGACACCTATAAAAATATTGACACCTGTCAAATTAGTGACAACTGTCAAAACTCTGACACCTGTCAAAAATTACAAAGTTGTTGAAGATATGTTATTGTTGACATGACTGTGCTGTGTCTCTGCCATCCCATCTGAGTAAATGCGTATTAGATAACGTCATTCTGATCAATTCACAGGTTTCACAGGTTACAATACAACAGACTGGCAAAAATACGACTGTTTCGAATGACGAACGTGGTGATATGCTGTTGTGTAAAGTGCGTTTCATTTAGCAATTCCCTTCGCCGTTAAGTTAGCAATGAAATCACTGTTGCTAGCTTTTGAAACAATAAACGTGCAGTAGCTATAATTTGTATGTTATACGTATTTCATACTGTGCCGAGGTTTTAATAGCTACCTTCAAACCTGCAATTTTATTTATAAATTATGGGAAATTTAATGTGATTCTGGCAACCGTATATTGGATTTGCCCTTTTTTGGTGATAATTGACAGTTGTGCACTACGGTGGCTTTAGAGCACAAATGTCAATTATCAGCGGCAGAAACGCAATATCGCAATATAAAGTAGAATCCCGTGTGTAGAGTATTGATAAATTCGATTGCTTCTATAATTTTAAACACTAGGTTTTAAATTATTTTTATTACTAATCTTTTGACGCAATTATCACCATCCATATTCCTTTTAAATCCAAAAAGATAACACGTTTTAGGAGCGAACATCTAACTTTTTATTTATTTTTCAGATAGGTTCCATTGGCATTACGCTATATCAAACAATACAATTGATGAAAGGGATGTCTTCATAAAATATATATTTTTTTGGATTTGGAAATTGTCTCCTTTAGGAGAAGTAACGGCTCAAAGATAGGCATTTCTTAAATCCCTTGTCTAAAAAAATAAAAATAAACATTAAAAATCCATATTGCAGAAGCATAGCAGTCCTACTAAACTTATTAGACTCCATCATCATGAGTCACCATCCTCATTGTATCAGACTAAAAAAAATTGACAGTTCTACGAGGATCGATCCGAAGACAATAAATCTAAACAAGTACTATCTAAAATATACTCATAAAAATGTAAGTATATAGAACAAAATTAACCGAATCCTTTGCTCTGATATTGATGTTAAAAATGTGAAATTCAATATTAGCAATAATAGGCCAGTCGCCTACCTATCATTTTTAGCAGCATGAGTGTATGAATGTTTAGTATCTTTGGATTTTCTTTGAAATAGAGGCACTACGTGCTGACTGACGGAGTGTGGCAATTTAAGCCCGCAATGAAGACGTGTGAGGGGCGGGGCCGAAGGGGCATCGGGCTGGAAACAGCCATTTATCTAGGAAGGGTGCAATACTACTTAGACCTTGACACAAATTGGCTGCGTGGCTTCCTTCTGCCCAAAACGTATTAGAACGTTCAAGATTGTAGTTCTTTCTCAGTTGCCAACATGCCAGTGATTTGGCAAATTGTTTTGAAAAACATTAAATCCAGATAAAATATCTTAAAACTTCGAAAGCTGAATAAGAGAATATAACACTTACGGTATCCATCATATCGTATTTATGTGTCTAAAGTTTTTTCGCTACCCCATATCAAATTATTTTTGATTTTCAACGTTTTGATATTTTATTTTATAAGTATTTACATTGGAGTACAATAAAATGTACATTAACAATAAAATTAATGTCATAAATAATTACTAAAGAAAGAAAAAGTAAAAATATTAATAAAGGTATAAAAATAATCCAAATCGCTGCCGCCGTTGCTGCGCAAGGTGCCCAGAAGGCTGGCGGCGTCGCCTCGCTGTAAGGCGAGGCTCAGCCGTTGTCCAAGGTAGGCTCCAGCCTTCCGGTCATGAGAGGCGTCGACCAGGCCCAAGGAATGTTCTTTGAACAGCGCTCGCGCCTCTGGACCTCATGGAAAAGGCAAAGAGTGTGTAATTTTTTCCGAGGGCTGCATATTTGCAGCTTTTGTTTCCTTCTGCGGTGGGTGCTGCCGCGCCAGCCTTGTGGGCGGTCGCCTGTATGTGGTACTGTGCCAGCGTATCGCCACAAGTCGCGTCCTACACAAGCGACCGCCGGGTTTTCCACGGAATGAGTGTCACCCTGTCCGGCCTTTTACCATCATCTTGCGATATGCCTGCTGGCTTCATTATCGCGGGGACGCCTGCACTGCCAAACCCGGCGGATGGCATCATTGGTGACGTGACGTGACAGGCGCCCGGCACTGCGGCGACATGCCAGTCCGCATGGTGGCCCAGTTAGTCAACGCCTCTCCCGCAGCGGCAGCGATGTGGCTCGTTTGTCTTGGCCCCCAGCTGGAGGATTACACCTAGACTCCTTGTAGTCCTCTCTAGCAGAGGGCCTAAGCTCGCCAAGAAGAGCGCTTTCAGCCAGTCAATTTCAATTCAATTCAAATCTCCAAGAGTCGAGCACTTTCGATTCTCGATGTGTTCGATTCGACGTCTCCTATTTTGCGGGTGCCCAGGCCTCCGCACCAGATAGGTAGTATAGCCTGAGTCCAGTATTTCGGTTAAAGACGATCTAATCAATCAGTCTTACCTGTCAAGTAAGTCTGGCCTTTTCCACGAAGTGGTGCAGCGCAGGTTTTTGAGTCAAAACCGTTAGTTGATCAACTATCCACAGATAGTAAACCAGACCGACAGGGCTTAGAATTTACATTTCTTTTGATCTTACATGTCAACCTAACACGACGACTATTCGGGGGCCCTGGTATTTCATTTGCAATTCAAGTTTAAACCAGTTTACTATTTAACGGTTTTAACCGTTAGTTTATCTACTAACGCGTCATACAGTAAGCAGTACGCTACAGTATTCTATCTGTCGATAGTTGACCAACTAACGAGAAAAAAAACGTTAGTTTTTCAAGTAACGTTTTTATATGCAATTAGGAGGCTAATGGTACGGACACGACTGGACGATTCGAAAAATTTTGAAAGTTGGTTGCTGTCGAAATCTGGGTTCGAATCGTAGACGATTACTAGAGTACTAATGGGCGGAGAGACATGCAGTCTATAAATTTGATAGGAGAAGGAGCCAAAGTATTGAAAATAAAGAGGCCAATTAATGTTTCTGAGTGACTGTTAGGTTTGTATTCCGCTTCGGACTCGTGGTCACACCATTTTGTCACACCAGTGTGATGACGAGTAATTTATTTTCGTCGTGGTCACACCACTTTAAACAAGCGGGGAAATCTGCCCCCTAACATGCGACTATCATGCCACAATGAGCTGATGTCCGCTCATAAAATCGGGTAAGCAGGCGAACTCCTCCCATATATATCATAAACACATAAATATCGCCCAAATGGGCAACTTGCAGCTAGAAAGTCTTCAGCATATACCGAGGCCATGGCTAGCAGTAACATCTCACGATAACTGCTTCGCAACCAACACAGCGGGTTTGCGGTTTTAGTCTGTATACTACACGGGCTGATGCCGGCTCAAATGGACCCGGACATAGCAGGGAGGTCTGACTCCTGGGCATGGGTAATTCTATTTATTTCCCTCCAACAAAAAAAAAATACTCAGAACAATTACATTTACTGAGAGTTATATATTTTGATAGGAGTCACTATTTTTGACATCTGTCACTACTTCTGATATCTTTTAATATTTTTGAAATCTCTTTATACTTTTGTCAGGTTTAACTATTTGACATTTGTCACTCACTCTACATTTGACATCTTTTACTACTTTTGAGAGGTGTCACAATTTTTGACATTTCACAATTAACAATTCTTTATTGCACAGAATATTACAAAAATAATTAAAAACGAAATTAAAAGGCAAAGGCGAGCTTATCTCTCAGCAGAGATTTCTTCTAGTAAACCTATCAGGATAGCATACGTATAAACTGAAACATCTGTCACTATTTATAAACATCTGTCACTACTTTTGACATCTGTTACTATTTTTGACAGGTTAATTTTACATCTTTTACAACTTTTGTCAACCAACGACCAGTAGCACCTGTAAAAAGTAGCGACAGCTGTCTAAAGTAGTGATAACTTACAAAATATATAACACTCAATAAATATACTATTCAGTAGTATGATCTTGTTTAAAGTGGTGTGAACACGAGGAAAATAATTTATTCGTCATCACACTGGTGTGACCATGAGTCCGAAGGGCTCTAGAGATATACTACCTGAGTAGGTAGAGTTCCCATTTGGAATTGCTGTAGTCATCATCAACCTATAGCTATAACTTCGAAACTATGAGTGGACTGTTTTTCTTTCTTTGTGGATTATTTAAGACTATTTCTGGACTATTGTTGAGCATTGTTAAATTGAATTTTCAATGGTGAGGATTACAGCTTGAGAGTGGTTCTTTACTTTGGAATACAAAATATTGACCTGCTCATCATCGCCATTTTCTTAAAATTTCCATGTTATGTAATAAGTACGTTAGAATTTGTGGAAGAGTTTACGTCGATATGGCTTTCTTCCTTTAATTAATTCGAATTTGTTTTCGAAAAACATTTTTTTCAATTAAAACGCCAGCCTAACTTTTCAACGATTATAACTTATAAGTGTGTTTTAGATTTAGCATTGCTCGAATAGTTTTTACCGTGGCGTTTTTAGCATGCTATCCGAAAAAAATGTAGTAAGTAGGTATTAGACTTAAATTGTGTCCCATTTATACGGCCAACTGGCTTGGTACATGTGTGGTTTATTAGAATACCTACTTATTTTAGTTAAGATTGAAATTTAAAAATGCAATCAGTAAAACAGCAGCACTGCAGAGCATGCTCGAGTATTTTACCTGATGCATCTAGGTCATATATATAATTATATAACATGTGAAAAACCGATAATAATTATCGAATACCAAGCTGTACATGATAAGGTTTTCAACAATCGGCCAGTATTTCGCTAAATCATTAGCGAAAACTGGACGTAACTAGCTCATAGGTGTAATGAAGCACACTAAATTGCATTGAATCATTACGTGGCATTCATGAAAAATAAATAATCATACACTTGAAATTTAAAACTTACCCTTACATAAGAATCATCCACCTTCCTATATTTATTGTCTTTCCAATAAAGATTGAAGATAGGTAAAAGGTAAGGGTAAAACGCCTAACCTTGTTTTAGCCGCTTTTAGGGGAAGGTGAGGAAATCGACGTTACATAAGATAACGGAAACATGCAGGGGCCACATTATATTAGGTATAGACGAATACTAACGTGATTTGGGGGGAACCCCAATTCACATGAGACTGAAGTGAAATTCTAGCTAGTTCGGTCTCAATACGTGCTGCTTATCTATACGAATCAAATTAAGTTGTGAGAACCCTCATTTTCTTGTTCCTGAAAGCATTTTACATAATTGGCACCCTCTAGATAGGCGGGGCTTTTAGTGATAGCTAGCTATAACACTTATACTAATTGTTCCGACGGTAGTAACAGAGTCGGTGGCGGGGTCTTCAAATAAATAAATACAGCATGTTAAACGTAACTTAAGAGAATATTTCAGTGGCGGTATTTTTTCATTCACATTTTTAAACATGAAAGTAAACATAAACATTTATAGCCACACTAGGATACTCTATCTCATTTCTCTTGCAAGTAAACGGAACAGCCTATCGACTTGGTTTATGTTTCAAAAAATAGTCCACACGACATGTCAAATCTCTGAGATAGTCCTTCAACGATTCAAGAGTTATTAAGACATCTTGGTGAGCAGTACAGCTTGAACATTTGATATCATCAAATATCTCCGGACGACGAATACGACTTTTAGTTTAAAATTTGTGCCAACAAATAGTCCAGAAAAAGTCCACCGAAACGATAATAATTTCCACCTAGTTTACTTTGAAGAAGTTTATTATCAATGCAATGTTGAATTTCCCGTACATTTCAATATATAACGCTATACAGTACAGTCGTTTAAAAATCATATTAGGGTAAACCTTAATAAACCGGTTGAGCTCCATTATCAAGTGGTTTCATGCTCGCTTCTCACGCAGGAGATGCATGTTTAAATCCGGTTCCGGACCATATACCAATGAGTAGTTAACACCTATAATAGTCGTATGCCGATAAGTTATTTTTAGAATAAAATTAGTGAAATTGTAGCATTTTTTTGTTTTTTCGCCGTTGATGAACCTGGCAAAGTGCCACACAATATATTTCATCTTACAAAATAAACGATTGTGTGCGCACAAATCTCAAGCAAGTTAGAAATTGCAACCCGAGGCCACGCAGGCAGATGACGCATAACCCTGTCTTGAGTGTGACCAGTTTAAATTTTACGAAAATACCGAGAACCTCAAGAAAATACTGATATATACGGACTTACATGGGACAAATCTATTTTTATAAAAATAATCTTACTAAATCTCTAAAGTGGCTCGATCGGTTTGTATAATTCCTATTTGGTTTTATTCAGCTAAGTCCAGAGGAGGATTATTTCAAAACAAATTTACGAAAAAACGCAAAGAAACAGCCAAATAAACGAAAATATTTTGTATGGAAAGTTCAGCCACTTGCGGTTGATGGCATATATATATATATATATATATATATATATATATATATATATATATATATATATATACCTAGCATCACTCAAACTCCTTTGACGTTGATTAATTGATTTAGTACATTCAATCTCTGCGTTGGTAGTGGAACTTATATTTAAAAGTGCAATGCATAAAGTTTGGAAGCAAAGAGTTAAGTTAATCTGAGGTCTCATCCCTATTTTGCTCAACAACGGGCCGCTAATATCGATAGAGATTTCAAAAAATTACGAAGATGCCTCTAAAATGATAAACGAATAGTTTTATGACGGGGAACTATGAGAATACGAAAATGCGTTGCGAAGCCGCGCCACGGGTAGCTAGTATACCAATAAAAATACTGATTTTCACTGAGTCACAATAAAAGGTAGATTTATATTTTAACATCCTTTTTGAAGTATTATTATCACAATCTACTTCGTCTTTAACACCTTGCTTTGTTTTTAAAATTGCTGATACATTTTCCTTTATGAATCTGTTTCTTTGATCCGGTTTGGCAGCTTCTTTACAACAGGCGGTGAACTCGTCATCTTTATAACGTGAAAGCCGTCTTCTTCATACTTTGCCAAATGGCTTTGCTGAAATCATGCTGTCCGGCGGGATGCTTCAAGTAAATAAAAATAATTTTAAGTACAGGTATAGATACTTAAAATTATTTTCGTTCAACTGAAAACTTAAAATCGATTATTTATAATTTCATTGTCCTATAACGATGGCTGCCTTTCATGTCATATCTGTAACTTACTGATCTTTGCCCTAAATGAAATGTATATGTTACCGGCAATCTGCAAAATGCAGGTAATGTATGCAATTCCTAGTGTCAATTTGTAATATCAGGGCAAAACAGTGCGGTAGCTCTCAATAAAATATTTTATGTGTACTTAAGTTTATGTTTTAAGTGTTTTTATTTACCACTTCAACTAAGCTACCGCAGTGTTTTACGCCTCTACAGTCTGTGCGGAAAGAGAACCGTCATGGTGTCAAATGAAACTAACATTAAGATTTTATATGGCAACCCAACCCAGGCATCTGTCAAATGTCATAGTTTTAAAACATTAAGATGTATGAAGTCGCAATATAATGACGCAACGGTGTTGTCAGCATAACAAATACGGTAAATTAAGACAGCTGCGGCCTCAAATCATACGGCGGTTCTCTTTTCGCACAGACTTTACGTACATTACCGGCTGCGATTCGATATTGTATAGAAAACCTAGACAAAGTATGAAATAAATAAAATGTATACAATAACTTCAAGTTTTTGGCATTGTATATATTGCCTAGGGATTGTATAGTATACCGGATCATAAAAATTACCATTAACATAAAATTAGGTATACATAAAATTAGGTATACTTAAAAAAGTATTTTTAATATTGTCGGAAGTTAGTAAACTTCCGACAATATACCGACAATATTCCGACAATATACAAATCAACTGAGGGTCGGAAAAATCTATGAAATATACTCCATGAAAAGTATTAAAATATTAAATCTAGATTCTTTGAATCTCGGCAATGTGTGCGTGTGGCGGAGTGTGCTTATGCGGAAAGCAATGTTAATGTGTGTGTCCGGTCGCGCTCGCTGTTTTGTTGCTGCCGGTGCTGACCTTAAACCTTGAAGTGAACCGTGCCAGGTTCACTTCAAGGTTTAAGATCAGCACCGGATTCCAACACGCATCTCCTGCGTGAGAACCGGGCATGAAACCACTAAGCGGTTTATAAGGGTTCATCGTAATATGATTTTGTACACGACTGTACTGTATACTGTCCCATACATTTCAATAGGTACATGCTATTGAAATGTATGGGAAATTAAACTTTCAAAGTAAATCATTCAAAGAAGCCACTGGATGTCCTACGTTGAAATAAAAGTGACAACTGGTGGTCAGATCGGTTTATTATAAAAGCATAGGTCTTTTTCTTGGTGGCCGGGCTTACATTTAATTTAATTTAATAAAAAAATACATTAAAAATTTGATACTTATCTCGCGTGGTTAACGAAATCTTAATGTTGATCCAAAACGTAAACTTGTCCAAAAGGAAAAGTGGGTCTTCAAAGGTTACAGTGAGTTGGGGACGTCTCCTTTGACGTTCGTTTGCACTCGGCGAGGGAGTACGGCTCACCCAAAGCTCACAGTGGGCCTTTTGGACCAGCATGGGACTCCATGCGTGATGTTATTTCTCTGGAACTCAGAGAAAAATAACAATGACGCACTGTCCTACATAATTACACAGTTAGGGTTCCTATCTCAGATGCTGCTACACACATTTCAAAACACATAAACTTTAGATTATAAGTTTCCACACTCAATGTCAAAAACATATAATCTTAAAGGAATTATTGAACGACGAAGGCAAGCGATTGATTGTCTAAAAGTGTAATATTATAATGTTTTTCAATACTCTTATGTGTATAGGGTGTTCAGATCCACCATTGTAACAAAATGGAATTTATGCTTTATGTTACAATTGCAAATAAACACATTGAAATTGAAATTGAATCTTCCTACAAAACTACAAGGGACATCATAATAAGAAATGTCACAGGCTTCGACCAACATGCAAAATCCAGGCCATGGAGGGGACATGGGTATAGGACATAGGTTACCAGCTACTACTAAATTAGAAACTCCGCTTGGTCTACTAACTAGGTCATAACAAGGGAATTACTACATCATTAAGCAAGCCACTGCACCCGGTGCGCCACAAAGTTAACATGATAGGAATAAGTGAGGATCGGACACGGCATCATCATATCACCAATCTCGCCCCAGGAATGACGGATCACTTTACTCAAGTACTTCAGGATTAACCTTCAAGGGCAGGTTGGAGCGATGGTCCGATTGTGGTCTACAATTTGCTCCGACAAACAATTATGTGCAGCCGGTCAGCAGCTGTCACCCGACTGATGGTCAAAGGTCACGATTAAAATCTGTCTCACTGTGCCGACGCTCGGCGAAATGTCTCGCTGAAATTAATGGGCGTGAATACATACCGTGTTCAACTTGATGAAAATAGCACCAGCCCGTCACATCCCAAAAGGTCTTGATCAGAAAAAATGCTGCGTCGGCGACGCCACGCGCAGTGCGTTTGATCTGTTTTCCGTCTGAATAAGCGGTTGGGGAGCTGAAAGTAACCATTTTTACTGTCAAACTATCAGGACACAGCTAGACCGGAATACCACAAATCTCCAATAAACTGCCAACCCACCGAAGCTTGTTCAATGACACAAATTCACCCCGGCACCAAATGTAGATATTTAGATATAATAAGCAATCGTATTTTTTTGCCTCTTCTCTACATTGGACCACTGTGGGAGAAGGGGGCGTAGAAACTACCACAGATTGATTTTTAGATCTCTTTTTAAAAATTGCTTGTGCTTAACTAATACAAATATTATAATACGAATTATTGTAATTAATAAGCAGGAATAAATAATTACAAAATTATTAACAGCAAGGTCTGTGTTGAGCCAGATTAACCCCATACAGTCCCGTCATTTAAGTAATCTTGAACATTGTAATTTCCTTTTTTCGACAAAGTCGATATAAAATGATTTTTAAATTGCTCAAATGGCACCACCGCAATGCCCTTCAAATAAGCTACGAAACAAGAGGAAGTTGCGCACCTCTTCACTCTGCCACTCATTGACAGATGCCGCCACGTGTCTCAAATTCCAGGGCTACAAGCCGGTCCGGAGCGATTTGATGATATCAAATGTTCAAGCTGAAATCCTCACCAGGATGTCTTAATAACTCTGTAATCGTTAAAAGATTATTTCTGAAATTTGGAATGTCGTGTGGACTATTTCTAGACTATTTTTTAAAAACTAAATCAAGTCGATCGATAGGCCCTTCTGTTTGCTTGACGTCAAGCTGTAATCCTCACTAACCTATAACTGTAACTCGAAACTATATTCGAAACTATTTAGGACTATTTCTGGACATTTTTTAGCAGTGTCAAATTTCATTTTCATGAAGGTTTCAATGGTGAGGTTTAGAGCTTGAGGGTCGTCATCTAGGATACGATGATAATGATGTTAATGTGTACGTTAATTCCAAAATTCTAAATGTCTTTATTACTGTAGATATTTACATATACTTAGCAATCGTCATTTTTGCCACTTCTCTACATTGGACCACTGTGGGAGAAGAAGGGCGTAGAAACTCCCACAGATTGATTTTAAGATCTCTTTTTTAAAAATTGCTTATTCTTAACTAATACAAAATATAATATTTAGTCATTATCATAATTAATAAGCAGGAATAAATAATTACAAAATTATCAACAGCAAGGTCTGTGTTGAGCCAGATTAACCCCATACAGTCCCATCATTTAAGTAATCTTGAACATTATAATATCCCTTTTTCGAGAAAGTCGCTTTAACATGGTTTTTAAATTGCTCAAATGGCAATTTCAAGATCTCCACAGGTATCTTGTTGTAGTAGAGAATGCATTGACCCTTGAAAGAATTGCTAACCTTCGCGAGTCTGAACCGGGGCGCAAGTAGTCTGTGATTATTTCTTAGGTTAACATTACAGCTATCGCTAAGTTTGGGAATTTTTGTAAGGTTCTTGCGTACATACATTATATTTTCGAAAATAAATTGACTAGCTACAGTTAGTATGTCAATTTCTTTAAAAAGCTCTCTTAAGGAGTCTGTGCGTTTTAAATTATAAATGCTCGAATAGCTCTTTTCTGTAAAACAAAAATAGTTTGAATATCCGCTGCTTTCCCCCACAATAAGATACCATAGGACATGACAGTATGAAAGTGACTAAAATAAGCCTAGATGTAGCCACATCCGTGTTTTGTCTGATGTTCCTAACAGCGTAAGCCGCAGAACTTAATTTACCAGCCAATTTATCTATGTGAGGTCCCCACTGCAATTTATTATCAATGGTTATTCCAAGAAACATCGTGTCATTTATTAATTCTAACGTATCCGCTGGCCAACACTAAACTGGTCCCAACTTGTCTGACAATTGGAAGTGAGAATTTGATACATTTGGTTTTACCAGCATTTAACAATAAATTGTTAACTGTGAACCAATTCAAGGTTAAAGATAATACTCTATTGACATCATCAAAATCTTCTTTTTGTCTTTAAATTTTGAAGACCAGTGAAGTATCTTCAGCAAACAACACTATGTTAGTCAATTTCTCCACCATAAAAGGCAGATCGTTAGTATATACCAGGAATAAGAAAGGGCCTAATATGGAACCTTGTGGAACGCCAATTTTTACCCTCGATCCATCAGATTTAACGCCGTTGACTTCTGCCTTTTGAATTCTATTGCTTAGGTATGATCTTTGTAGATCCAACGCTTTATTTCTAACTCCGTAATGATTTAATTTCATTAGTAGCGTGTCATGATCTGTGTTTCATGAGGTCTGGGAAAGATCCATCATCAACACATTTATTAAATATATAAGCTAGGGGTGGGGCTATAACTAGAACTATTGAACCAATGACTTTGACACATATACCCCACAGGTCTTCAGTATTTTTTATGTTAAGCATCCCCAGGATATTGTCAAAACGTATAGATATACGTTTTGACAATAACCTGGGAATATACATGATAAAATTTGAAATCTACATTACTGATGCTAGTGCTATTTTTAATTAAGCCTCTGCTTCATATGGAGATGAATTTAGACGATCTGTTGTGAGCAGGGGTGCATTGGTGAAGAATGTTACAAAAGCTCGAGCTACCTCAGCGTTGGATTTAACAACATCATCACCTATCTTTAAGCAGAAATCATTATCCCTTGGTATAACTTTGCCAGTTTCACGGTTTATGATTTGGCAAACCATTTTCATTCTATTATTTGTATTTTGTATTTTTCTATTAATGTGTAAAGTTTTTGCAGTTCTACAAACCAACTTGAAAGTTTTGGAATATTTTTTAACGTAATCATGAAATTTTATATCAAAGTTATAGGTTTTTTGTTCATAAAGGTCATACAAGATAGCTCTACTTTTACGAATTCCAAATGTTCCCCAGTCATTAAATTTAGATTTACCGTTGTTGGCACTGACTTTCTTTAATTTAAAAACTGTATTGAATTCTGTTTGAATAATGTTGAAGAAGTCAGCATAGATTTTGTTCGGGTTCTGTTCATCAAAATCCGGTACTGGCAAACCCATATCTAAGTTTTTCATATACATCTCTAGTCTATGGGATGTAATAGGCCTATAAAATGATGGAAATAGATGGATAGAAATACATGACATAAATTAAATGATTTGAACAGAGTTATTAATCGTCTTCAGTGTTGTATCTACAAGCAGATCTACATTAAGATCGCCACAAATAATTAACTTTTTTCTGTTATTACAAAGTTTAGTGAGGGCTTCCTCCATAATTTTCTCGAATATTTCAAAATTGCCATGGCCTTTTTTATCTCTCGGAGGTCTGTAGACACAAACAATAATATGGCTATCCAACTCAACACAAGATACCTCTATTTTTCTTTCTACAGTAAGTGTAAGAATATCTTTCCGTTGTTTCATCTTAATATTATTTTTTACTAAGATTTAAGAACCACCTCTATCAGCAGTCTTTCTATTGTAACAACTGACAATTTTGTAATCATTTATGTTCATCATCATCATTTCAGCCTGTTAGCGTCCACTGCTGAACATAGGCCTCTCCAATCGTACTCCAGCGTGACCGGTCCGTAGCCACCTGCATCCAACGAGATCCAGCGATCCTCACCAGGTCGTCGGTCCATCTCGTAGGTGGCCGACCCACACTGCGCTTGCCAGTACGTGGTCTCCATTCAAGGACCTTTTTGCCCCATCGGCCATCCGATCTTCGCGCTATGTGGCCTGCCCATTGCCATTATGTTATGTTAAAAGACATCATATTTTCCTTTAACCAATGTTCTGTAATACAAATAACATCAGTGTCCGAATTATTAAGAAATAATTCTAATACAAGTTCTTTGCCAGGTAGCCCCTGCATGTTTTGATGGGTAATGTTTAAGTGGGGCTTGCCCTTAACAAGTTAACAAGACACTATTTCATTTATATAGGTCATTACCCAGACCTATGTAATAGAAGCAGACGAGATCAGCTATAATATTCACGAAAGCTTCAAAACCATATCGGTTGACATTTGAATTATAAAAGTAGAAATGTTAAACAAGAATCGTGTCACCTCATTTACAGAACAGGTCAAAATCCTGAATATAATCGCAATTTCGCGAATTTAGGACACATTATAAATTAATAACTGTTTGCTGAAATACCCCACCGCCCGGCAGCAACTGCCGCGCCGCCGCCCGCATGGGATTACCATTTACCTTCATTCGCTCTAATTGTATATAGGTAGGTAATGTAAACCAACCGTGGATTCAGTGAAAATTGGACACTTTAACCTTTTATTCTTAATGGAGTCTCGAACACTTTCGTTTTGTTGCTTATATACCATGCATTCCTTGAATTAAAAATGATAGTCCCCAACAGCGGCACTTAGAATTTCGCCATCATATTCAGCTCACTTTTAGAGGAATGGAAATTCAAATATTAAAGGCAGTCCTTGCAAACTGAATCGTCCGCTGTTTTTTTATGCGGCCTCGCGTGATTTCCGGCCGGTTCCTACTCTACAACCACGTGTCACAGATGAATAAATAAATAAATAGGAACAGAGAGAAAGGTTCTAAGGAGCCTGCAAAATTCATACCTATATTAGTAGGGTTGGCAAAAGAGAAAAAAATAAAATTAACAAACTGTTACGAGCTTTTCTTGACCGAGCAATTTTATTTTGTTATTCTTAGGGCGGTATGCCTTTGAAATACTTAGGTATCTAATACAGTTCGTCATATGAGGTCACCCACTTATAATCTCAACTACTCATCATGGAACATCAATATAAGAACAACAACATACTAATATTATGATATCGTGTAGGGTGCCTTGCGGCCACAATTTTATGTCATATATGTGTTTTCCCTAGGGCCATTATTTACAGAAATATATCGATAACAAACATTATGACGCATTATCTCGAGAAGGAAGAGGTTCAAGATGAAACGTATATGACCTAAAATGATGGAAAAGAGCCCTACGCGATAGCGAGTAAGCAATAAAAAAATATGCAATTGCGATACACTTTACTATACCCAGTTTATTATTTCACATAAAACAATCAAGCTTGTGAATGCAAACTGTTTTGACGAAAGTAAACGATTCTGAAACCAAACAGCAAAATATTTGTAGGGTAATAAATAATACTAATAACAATTGCCTAACTAAATAACACGGTTTGTGCTACCAACTTTAACATTTTAAATAGGTATACCTAGTCTGGTATTCATTTACTTACCTAGTAGACTCTTTGGTATAGTTAAAATATGAAATGTCTTTTCTGTTTCTATTATTATTCACACAAACAGTGCAGTACACCATTTTGAAAGTCCAAAACGTATACTTAAACACTTTAATAACTATTTACAGTTTATTACACATAAAACAATTCGATAAGGTAGGTGACAACAAATAAGACGTGGTTTGTGAAGGTCCTCCTTTTGGACACTGGCTGAACGAGCGAAAACCGGTTTTTTTCCAGTGACGGCGCGTACGCGACACAGCGGCTAGTGCTCACTCACACATGCGCAGTATGCTTGTTGTATGTTACCTACGAAGGCGTGGTTCTACAAACCTTTGTCTCTGGTCCTTTCTTCCTCTGTGCACGTGTATTGCTGGCGAACTCATGCTAGTACAAAATTAAATGTATTGTTGGAGAGGTATTTTTCAATAAATAAAGCGTAAATCATGGCGATTCCTGCATATTTTTCCCTATGACTTTGGCCACTTAAACAAAGAATACTCACCTCAAACCTACGAAATTGAGAAAACGAAGCGCATGATGCAACATTGACAATTTCACAAAACGATCTTTCTGTGGCGCAGCGGTTGTGGCTCTGCCTACCTTGCGAGAGGTCCCCGGTTCGATCCCCGGCTGGGGGTGAAGAAATCAAAACCCTAGGCCTTGGATGTTAATTTGTGTGCTTTTCTGGTTCCCACGGCACAGGGTATCCTAGTGTGGGGCCAGAAGCAATATATGTGCCTATGTGTGTGCCCTGTTGTGTGTGTTTACTTTTAATAGTTCCATTTGCTCGATCGATCGTAGCGATCGTTCTATAAAATCGAAAACATCCACATCTCTTGTTTTGCGCATGACAACTTTGGCAACAAGTGCCACGGGACGGGACTGTTCCCTGGAGTCGATGTATAGGAGACAAACCCTTTATTTGCCCTATTTGAAATTTAATAAAGACAATAAATGCCTTACATTGCTCCGTCTTAAAATGATACTTCATAAGTTTTCCAAGATTCATACATACTCATATTCTATCATACTGAGTGATGCACATCGAGTTCGAGTGTGTAGTGTATTCGGCGAAAATGAATGAATCAAAAATGTATTTTTTATCGATTAAACTTTAGAATAAGGTCTTCTAAACCTTTATTAAAAGTAAACGAAAAATACGTGCTGGAGCACCTCCATAATGGTAACATTACAAAATATTAATCAAACATAAAATATCAGTACAACTTTTTCATAAGCTGTGATCGCTTTAACTATATTTGCGTGTTTCAGTCGTCGGGATTTTACCCTTTTTGACGTTACTTCTACGTTATTTTTTATACATCGAGTATTATTTTGGAATCTACATTACAAGTTCATCGCGAGTAAAAAGGTATAAAAGTGTAAAAGACATGTTCTTATGTCCGTAACTTACCTCCGTATCGTATCAGCGTCGCGATCCAAGAACGCTAGTTTGGACGCCCGAAACGGTTGCGATCGAGACGCGACGTACCACCGTTCCTTGGACGCCCGGAACAGCTGCGATTGAGACGCGACGTACCACCGTTCCTTGGACGCCCGGAACGGCTGCGATCGAGACGCGACGTACCACCGTTCCTTGGACGCCCGGAACGGCTGCGATTGAGACGCGACGTACCACCGTTCCTTGGACGCCCGGAACAGCTGCGATTGTGACGCGACGTACCACCGTTCCTTGGACGCCCGGAACGGCTGCGATTGAGACGCGACGTACCACCGTTCCTTGGACGCCCGAAACAGCTGCGATTGTGACGCGACGTACCACCGTTCCTTGGACGCCCGGAACGGCTGCGATTGAGACGCGACGTACCACCGTTCTGTTTTGGGGTCCGTGCCGCAGGTCTTTTTAAAAAAAACTATTTAATTAACCACACAGATTTATTAGTTTTCACAATAAGTAAGACAACTTTTCAGTATCGCGGCTATGGGTTGACTGACTATTTTAGGTACAAAACTCTATATAAATGAAGTGTAAATTGCATGCGTCTGCTCTATTCACGTAATAAAGTAGTTCATAACAGCTCCCCCAATAAGACGAAGGTTATCATTAAGATAAACGAAGGGTAGAAACTGAAAAGAATATAATGCAAGGTAGGGATGGCTGTGTGAAAACTGCTATGAGTATACAAGATAAGAAAACTTAGTATTACTAACCCAAAACTTAAAAGTTACTAAGATTTCTAGAGGAAGATCTCTGAAATGCTGTTTTCTTATCACTAAATGGTAAAGCCTCTGGAAGGCTCTTGATTGACTTCTTGTCACATTCTTCATCATCAGTGAACTCAGTTAGTTCAATAGAATTATTAATTTTATTTTGATCCCTTTTAATTTTCTTATTATAACATTGATTAAAGATTTGAATGCAACAAGAAGTATTTTTATCAGTAACAAAACATTTTCTATAAACTTTATAAGTAACATATGTAAAAATAGCAGCAAGAATAATATAAGTAGCAATAGAGTAATAAGATGCATATTTTACGATATGAGATTGGCTTTGTGCCTGCTTTATCTGGTTTTCTAAATAATCTAATTTATGGGAGGCCACATTTAAAGATTCTAAATTAATATGAGACAAATGTAAAGGAGATAGCTTATCAATAGTGTTATTAATAATCTTGCGATTACAGCATTCATCTTCTGTAATATCAAAGTCAATAGAGAGTTGACGAGGAAGGGTTGAAGTAAAAACATGAGAGGGTGAAAGCTGTAAAGTCTGAAAGTAAGCAACACAATTATTTTCAAGTGACAATATTCCGGTACCTGATAAGGTATAATCTTTAATTTCATCTTTACATTTAACAGTGAGCTTATTAGGTTTAGATTGAACATAGATCCATTTTCCATCATGAAGCTTTTGCCACAAATTAATACTACCATATAACAACTTAGAATTACATATTTCAGGAAGTGACAAAGTGACTTCAGTCAACAGCTTAGTTTCACAAGACGGGTTACTAATAGTTGATAAGACAGATACGGAAGGACATATAATATAATCATAATTAACAGTTTTACATACATTGACATCATCAAGTAGTGCGTAACTCAACCTATCAGTTGTTACAGCCATATATAGCTTAGTGGGGTAAATAAGAGCGTAAGTCTGAAAGCTTGTATCATGAGGGGTAGGCAAAGCTATCATTTTATGAACATTAAATTTCTGAAGTTTAATTAAAGGTATTTGCAGAATAAAAAATAATTTATTGTTGTAATAATATGACGTCAGTTTGGAAAGATCAATAATAGTATGAATGTCATCTTGAGTTAGGGGAGTAGGAAAATCAACATTTTTCTGTATTGATTTACTATTTGTAGATAGTTCAGTAAACAACCTTGTAGGGGTAAGTACATAGGGGTGTAAAATATTAGACTTAGAAAATAAAATAGCATTCAAAATAGTATCTAAGATATTTGAAATAGCTAACAATGAGCTTTCAAGAATATTAACTAAACCATTAATTTTAGCTACATTTATATAATTATTATTAATCTTAGCATTTTCAGATAAGACTATGTTAAGCTTATTTATCTGTTTATTAATTCTATCTTCGTTATCATTAAGTTTACGGATAGACACATTAAAATTATTAATCGTAGATTGAACAACATGGATGTTGTCTTTCATCAAGGAAAACATCTCGTTTTCGTTCTGTTGACAGGCTGAAACAGCAGCATCATACTTGCGAGCATCATCTGCATCTAATGTTCCAAAGAAAAACTTCAATATTTCACCACCGAATTCTAAGGACCTTTTAAAACGTGTCTGAGGCTCTTGAGAGATAATATGGAATAGGGAATCGAATTTCAGTAAGTCAGCATTAAGTAATATTTCTAAAGGACTAAAAGTATCCTTACAATCAACGTTATAAGCTAAGTTCTGAGCTTGTTTACAAAGATAAGAAATACTATTCATAGATTGTTCAATTTTGTCAAGATAAGGCTTGATATGTGAGACCTCGACGTGAGTGACCACATTCCAGTAATCATCATAAAAGTATGCGACGGAAGTCGGGTCGAAATAGATTCCAGGACTATGGACTATTTCTTGTATTACGGGTTCTGATATAGAACCTTGAAAGTGGAGAAACCTGAAACAAATGAGAGTGGCTTTCAACCAGGTTTCAGTTCATTAACGTGATACTTCACGTGTTTGCGATTGACGCAAATAGTTACGTTATTTTTGTCGTGGACCTTTAAAACTTTGAAGGGTCCTTTCCAGATAGGAGATAAGGCTTTTCGGAGCCTGTGATGCTGTTTGAGATATACTAAATCTCCAACTTTGTATTTAATGTCCTTGGTGGAACCATCGTAATATGTTTTAGAGGACTCTTTACTTTTCTGTATATTTTCAAGGGCTCGTTGTCTACTATATTTCATCCTATATTGTAGAGCCCTAATGTACTCTTGATAGGTGGTACCGTCATTAGAGTCGTAGACACTACTTGGGATAGACGGTTGGTAACCGTAAAGTAACTCGAAAGGAGTGAACTGCGTTGTGCAGTGAGGAGTAGTGTTATAGGCCAATATAGCCGTAGCTAAATAACAATGCCAATCATTGTGGTTTTCGTTAACGAATGATTTTAAATACTCTTTAAGAGTAGCGTGGCTGCGTTCTAGCGCACCATTGGTTTGGGGGTGATAAGGAGTTGAATAAAGGGATTTAACCTTAAGAATTTGCGTGAGTTGTTTAAACAACTCAGAGGTAAAACATGTACCTTGGTCGGATAAGATCATCTTTGGAAATCCAAAAAGAGAAAAGAAGTGAATCAAATTACGCGCAACTTCATCTGTAGTAGACCCAATCATAGGGTAAGCGCAGGAGAATTTGGTCAAATCATCTTGAAGTGTCAAGATAAATTTAAACTTTTGAAATCCAGCCTCAGGCAGAGGACCAACAATGTCCAGAGCTAATCGCTCAAAGGGCTTGGTACTAGATGATGTTATAATCATTGGAGCCTTGTTACATTTCCGTAAGGGTTTATTTATTTTACATAGATTGCAGTCTTTAACAAATCGCTCAATGTCGGAGCGCATACCTTTCCAATAATAAGTGGCTCTAATTCTGTTAAACATTCTCTGAATGCCTGGGTGACCAGCAATAGTGGTACCGTGATTTTCTTTCAATATTTTTGGAACTTCGACGGGTGAAGGGTAATTAATTTGATTTTTGTAGATATGAATCTTGATATTAGTGCCGTGAAACACAAAAGAAATGATATTGTAAACCTTTGTATAGTCTAATTTCGTGAAAGGTTCTGAAAAATCGGGAATTGCTAAGTCTGTTTGGTCTTCAGCAATAACAACATCACGTAATTTCATTATTAGGTTGTAAATGACTCTATATGAGGTTTCATCGTAATGATGAACCTTGGTAAATAAAAAGTAAAACTTTCTATTATTAGAATGAGCGGTGAGCACGGTCTCGGGCTCGCGCTCGGCTGATAGCAAGTCAGCAGAATTGTCTACTGTGGATAATAATTGTTCGCAGCTCGGCATAGAGTAGTCGAAATCTAGAGAAGTCGGACAAGCGACTAATTTATGTTTTGAAAGATGTAATGGCTCATTGTGTTCTTGAATTTGAGTATCATTTGATACTGATTTTGTGAATTGCTTTTTAAAGTAAATCTCATAAGAGCATTTGTTTAGGTTAGAATGAGAGATGGCATTGACAGGGTTACGGGAAAGGGCATCTGCATTCGCATTTACTCTGCCGGGTTTGTACGCGATTTCATAATCGTACTCCTCTAGTTTTAAGCGCCAACGTAGAAGACGACCTCCAGGGTCTTTAGCGTTAAACAGCCAGACTAAGGGACGATGGTCGGTAACAATTTTGAACCTATACCCATATAAATAAGGGCGGAAGGTGTTAATTCCAAAAAGAATAGCTAAAAGTTCTTTCTCTGTAGTAGAGTAGTTTCCTTCGGCCTTGTTCAAAGTTCGGGACGCATAGGCGATGGGCTTGTCGTTGCCGATCTCGCCTTGGGAAAGAATTGCGCCAACGGCGTAATTAGAAGCGTCAGTAGTGACCACGAAAGGCTGTGTAAAGTCAGGATATTGTAGTATAGGAGCCGTAATCAATTTCTCTTTGAGAAAATTGAATGAAAATTCTTGTTCTTGAGACCATATAAAAGGGATATCCTTTTTTAGAAGGCATGTCAATGGTTTTGTGATTTTAGAGAAGTTATCTATGAAACGGCGGTAATAGCCAGTTAAACCAAGAAAAGATTTTATATCTTTAGCATTTTGAGGAACAGGGAATTCTGAAATGGCCTTGATTTTCTCGGGATTAGGAGACACACCTTTATCGGTAATCATGTGACCTAAGTAGGAGACTTCCCGTCTCAGAAACTCGCATTTGTCGGGTTGCATTTTTAGGTTAAATTCCCGAAATTTGTCGAAAACGAGTTTCAGCTTTTGGATGTGCGAATCAAGATCATGGGAATAGACAATACAGTCATCCAAGTAAACATAACAATGTAGTCCTTGTAAGCCGGATAGAACGGTATTCATCAATCTTTGGAAGGTAGAAGGAGCATTCTTGAGTCCGAATGGCATCCTAACGAATTCGTAGTGGCCTGAAGTGCCATTTGAGTTAGTTACAGTAAATCCTGTTTTTGCTGAGTCAGCAGGATTAAGACAGATCTGATGGAAACCTGATACCAAATCAAGGGTTGAAAAATACTTCGAATGACCCAACTGATCGAGAATGTCTGTAATCAAAGGAATAGGGTAAACCTCATTAACGGTAACGTCATTTAGACGACGATAATCAATGACAACGCGCCACTTTTGTTTGCCAGAGGCGTCCATCTTTTTGGGAACCACCCAAACTGGGGCACTCCAAGGTGAAATAGAAGGTCTGATGATATTCTGAGCAAGCATCTTCTGCATTTGGTTTTCAACTTCTTGCTTATGAACCTCGGGGAAACGGTATGATTTAACATGTATCGGAGGGGCATCACCCGTATTGATGGAATGCTGAATTGCATTTGTGCACGTGAGAGGATCGCCTTCGAGATAGAATATATCTGTGTACTGTGTACAACAGTCTAGAAGAACCTTTTTCTCTTCTGAATTTAAATGTTCGTGACGAATTTGATCGGGAACGCGTTGTTTTCTATCTGAGGTAACTTCATGAGAAGTGGAGAAGACATTCTGAGATGGGCTCTGAAAAGAGTCGACAGGTAAATCCATAGGAGTAAGACGAACTGAGAAATCTTTGATTTCGATTGGGTTTTCCAATGTATTTAAAATAGAGACATTAACTCTATAGTTCGGCTTAACTGTGACAATGCAGTTTGCAAGGTAGACACCTTCGCAGAATGTGTGATCGAGTATCAGCGCTTCGCGCAAAGAGTCTAATTCCGAAATGTCATTAGACACAAGACATTCAATAACTGCTTCGGATCGAGCAGGTATAATAAAGCAAGGATTGCTAAGCGAAAATGGAATAGAGAACTTTTGCATTTGCAAAGTCTTAGTCGAGTATTTAATATCCATTTTATAGTTGTCCAGAAAATCGCTACCGAGAATGCCATCGAATGGCAAGCGCACTGAGTCACTAATCGCGTGTAAATTGAAGTTCAGCGCTACTATACTCTGTTGGGAAAATCGGTAGGATAAGTCAAGTTCAAGGGACCCAAGAGATTCTACATGAGAATCGTCGTCATTTAGACCTTTAATTTTAATAGTTTGAGGTCCCAAATCGGAATGCTTATTTAAACTTGAGAATTTCACAATGGAAATTGAAGCACCCGAATCTATTAAGAAACAGAGAGGTTTCTGTGAACGGCTCGTCTGTAAAAACACGTGAGGAAGCGAAACCCTAGGGTTGAGATTAAAAACAGTATATACTGTGCTTTCTTCACATGTAGAATCTCTAGGGGTAAACCCCGGAAAACTCAAGTTATCTTGAGGGGAGAGATTCGTGGACTCATTGAGAGTATTAGAACTAGCCTGAAGGGGAAACTCATTTTTGAGTAGAGGCGTAGTAGTAGAGCTAGTCTTGGGTAGAAACTCATTTTTGAGTAAAGACCTAGCATTTGATTTTTTTGAGCTAGCCTTAGGGGTAACCCTTTTTTTGAGTGGAGGCTTAGCAGAACTGGCCTTGGGTAGAAGCTCGGGGAGTGAAGGCGCAGATTTTTTAGATAACGTGTCTTTTATGATAGGAGTATTAGGCTCCGGTAGACACGGAACCGGAACCGATTTTAGTTTAAATCAGTTTCGATTTCGATTTCATCTGAGTGTTCAAGCGCAGTGTGGACACTGGCTTGAGGAGACGATGATGACTCACCGTTTTTGCGTTTCAATCTAAAACACTCAGTAATAAGATGCCCTACCTTTTTACAATAGGCACAAGTTTTGTTCCTGTCAAATTTTGAAGAAGAAGGTCCGCTTTGAGAGGGAGGAGAATTGATAGCATGAACACGATGACCTTCATTAGATTGTTTTCTCTTTTTAAAACAATCGGAAGCGGAATGGCCGCTTTGATGACAGAAAGAGCATTGTAGGGATGCTCGTTGAGACACCCGGGAAAGATTGAAGATTTTCTCTTCTTCGATAGCGTGTGTGATGGCTTCGGAAAGAGTCTTGGGGTTGCGGCACCTAACAATATGTGCAAATTTGGTGTTCATCCCTAACATAAAAGTGTTGAGGGCTAAATCCTCCATCGCCGCTAGCCTTCCTACAAGCTCGCTCTTATCCACACAGCTATAATGGATGTCGGATTGAAGTCGAGTTAAACACGACTCTATTTGCAATGAATATTGCGTCACGCTCTCGTCGGCTTTCTGGCGGCAATTTTGCAAATCTACTAAGAGATGCGTGGAGTGTTTCTTTTCGCCGAAAGTAGTTTTCAGGAAAGACTTGATATCACTCCAGCTTTCAAAATTTTTCAAACAACAGGCTAATTGAGCCTTGCCTTCGAGCTGTGATACAATATATTTTATAAGCACGTTCTGTTGTCCTGTCGTAGCTAAACTGATTGCATTTTCGCAGTTAGTGAGAAAAGCCGGGAGGGTTTCTCGGTCACCATTATAGGGCCGAATGAATTTAGTAAGAACCGACAAAGTTACTGAAGAAGCCATTTTTTTCTTAGGCGCTTTTACTTTCGGTTCGGGTTCTGCCTCGCTTCCAGAGCTATCAGAAGTTTCGAGGGCAGATTCCACGTCAACAAATTCCTCCTTTTTCGGTTGAACCATGAATGAAATTTAAAATCCAGAGCAACAGAATATGCGACACACAAAACTAAAATGTTGTAAACTAGACTTGTAAAAGTAAACGTGTAAACGTGTTGTATAAAATAAACCCTGTAAAATGTTCACGTAAAAATGTTCATGTAAAAATAACGTAGAAACACTGTAAATTCACACTCAAAAACACAATTCACAGATAATTTAAAAGATGAATCAACTCACAGGAGAACCAGGAACATCTCGGAGAACCCGGGGATGTAGAAAGAAGTGACCCGAAGTACCAAAACTGGCGTAGTCACGTTGTAGCAGTGACGTCGGTACAGGTGAGGTAGTTAGCGGCGAGTGTCCGGCGACACAAAAGTGTCGTATTTCTACGGAATTCTTCGACGGCTACTGTTTGAAGTTGGAGTCACGACGTAGTGCAATAATTATTGCGAAACTGGTTTTGATGAATTGAGCTGGAAAATGTGAATAAAATGAAGAATATAAATGAAGTTTTGAGTCAACTCGATGAACCGATGATGATGATCTGCTTGTCTTCTTCTGATGCGGGCTCGCACAGCAGGATGTGTGGAGACTGACCGTCGACCAGGGGAAAGTTAGTGCAGGCTCAAGCTCGAGAGCTGAGGCTTACTGTCGACCAACCGGTGACTAGTGATGCTGCGGGCTACACGCGGCTCACGCGAAGGCGTAGACTTATCGTCGGGCAACACGGCACTGAATTTACAGACCTTTCTTGATGCGACAGGGACCGCGAGTTCTTTTAAATGCCAGATCTTACACGAAGCAAGGTTTTTCTTCTGGCATCCCACTTCTGACACCACTTGTTTTGGGGTCCGTGCCGCAGGTCTTTTTAAAAAAAACTATTTAATTAACCACACAGATTTATTAGTTTTCACAATAAGTAAGACAACTTTTCAGTATCGCGGCTATGGGTTGACTGACTATTTTAGGTACAAAACTCTATATAAATGAAGTGTAAATTGCATGCGTCTGCTCTATTCACGTAATAAAGTAGTTCATAACAGTTCCTTGGACGCCCGGAACGGCTGCGATCGAGACGCGACGTACCACCGTTCTTTGGACGCCCGGAACGGCTGCGATCGAGACGCGACGTACCACCGTTCCTTGGACGCCCGGAACGGCTGCGATTGAGACGCGACGTACCACCGTTCCTTGTACGCCCGGAACGGCTGCGGTCGAGACGCGACTTACCACCGTTCCTTGTACGCCCGGAACGGCTGCGATCGAGACGCGACTTACCACCGTTCCTTGGACGCCCGGAACGGCTGCGATTGAGACGCGACGTACCACCGTTCCTTACCGAACGGGCGTCCAAACTAGCGTTCTTGGATCGCGAAGCTGATACGGACAAAAGAACATATCTGGACCCATCTTTAGGTAGCTTAAAAAAAGGCAGGATATACATAGTGTGCATAGTGGTCAAAAGAGTTTAGGTGATGTATTAAAAGTGCCATTTAATTTCATGAAAAAGAAACGTGTTTTTAATAGTAGTTTATGTGACTGCTACATAATAGAGGGCATTAACACTCGAGAGTTATAATGCCTTATTATGTACAGTTACATACACTAGTTTATCTACACACATATCATAAGCTCTCTTTGATGTGTTCAGGAACCGCATGTTCGACCGGCATTGTGGCATTAATCATTGCTCTGCAGTTGTTTAGCTTGTTCTGTAGTACCAACTTCACAGGAAAACTAGGGGCGGCATGCATTGATTGTCATTATTTGACAAATTTTGGTACATTATGGTCTAATGATCAATATTCGGATAAGAAATGAGTTTTTACCAAGAAGTTTATCATTATGCTGGTCGTTATGTGTGGTTTTTGGACGCAGTAAAGAGGGTTTATGACACGTGTGTAGATAAATAATATTACATCTCGAAGACATAAAGATGTAGAGGTAAATAACCTCGTCCTGGGCAACTAAGACTTTTTTTTTCTGGACATTCCACACCGGCACTGTTTTGAAATTTAAATTTAGAAATGCTTCTGTTCCTTGTTATATAAAGTGCGTCCCACTTTGTATGATTATGATTGTGGAACTGGGAAAATTTGTCAGCATACCTTTCGGTATAAATATGGTGCAGTTCAGAAGTCTCTGGTGACAATATTATTCAAATCTGCGAATCTCTCCTTGATATCGTTGGCCTTAAAATACTTTTCCTTGAAGATTTGGTTCTTACTGAATTAAAATGTATTACACGATGTTAAATATACATTTTTCTGTGGTTTTCGTATGTTTTATACAATTTTAGAATAAAAGTGAAAGCGAATGCATTCGTCACCCACCAAGAAATATGAAAAGGTTAACATTTCTCTCATGTAAAGCTTGATAAATATGAGTTCTTTGATGGAAAGGTGAGTTCGGTTAGGTTTTAAGTTTTTCTTGATGATGATCTTTCGTCAAGTTCGCCACTATGGCTGTTTTGTTTTACCGATACACATTTATTCAAATGCCACAAACCGCCAATTCCTAACAAACCGCCAATTTCCATATAATCGACCTTCTAATCGAATTAGCAGGGTGATTTTCGGATAGCGATATGGTTTAATTTGCTGTACATGGGCTCTCCTTAACCCCTCACAAAATATGTATCGAATATAATAATAATACCTAATGTATCGAATATTAAAACACCATGTAGAGTTAATACACGTATATATCGTAGCAATGGTAAATTGATTGATTGATAGTTGATCGATGGTATCTGGAGTTTCAATTATTTAATTTCCCAAGTAATATACATTAGCCTTAATAAGTATGTCCGAAATGACACATTTTTATTTCAATTGTTTTTGTACAGTCAGATAAAAAATACTTCTAATAAGGGGTGATTGCCCCATCCCTAGATAAACAGTCCGATAACTTTAATTGAAATTTCACACGTACTATTTCTGTCAAATTCCTCAGATAAAAAAGGCAGTTAAACGTTATCCGAGAATGGAAAAATCGACCGTAAATATAATTTGTAGAAAAAGAGCGTTAACAAAACAATGAATTGCTCTGAGGACGTGTACCATACCACTCTAAGTTATTTTAGAAAAGTTTTAAAAAACTATTATCCCTACTTCAAAATGAAGATTTAGAATAAAAATCAACAGGTTAATAAACTAAAATAAGTCATTCACATCTTACATATATTGGTTTGTAAATACAACAATAACCAGATTGGCAATCTAATTGGTACTTATTTTACCTATCAACATAAAAAAATATCGACAACAATCGATATTTATAGATTTAGCATTATTTATTCTTAAAATATACTACAAATCTAATTCGAATTTAAAAAATAACCCTTTAATAATCAGTATAAACGCAGAACTTGCCTCTCAGTAAGAGCAATTAAAATATGATAGAAATAAATACCAACAACAATCACAGAATTTGACGCAATATTCCAATAAACCTATAGCAAGATGCGATTCGTATCAAACAATAAAATTTTATCAATCCCTAAAATTAACAATCTGTGTCTTAAATATTTTGATCTACTCTCTTGTCGTAAAATTTTAATTACAAACTTCAAAACTTTATATTGACTTTATAAACACAATACGAAATTTAAATAGAATCAAACTATAACGCTTTTTATCAAACAAAATTATGTTATAAAATAATATGTTTTTCAGTATGATACAGTGTTACTTGTCTGTGACAGCGCCACTTCAGCGCATGCGCGGTGATATGCTGGGTTTTGGCGCCATTTGTTGCACCGCATTTCGTTTAAATATTTTTAATTTTGCTTAAAATTTGCTTGCGGAGTCAAATTTTGCTCGTGCAGAGTGATTGTGAAGAAAATTTAACTCCGCCCGATATTTTAAATGTGGTCAAAGAAATATACACAGTCAGGTCATAAGTTCTGTCACACAATAAAAACTTTTGAATTTAGAACGCTGGCCACAAAAAAGTTTATTGAATTCGAATTTCGAATTTTTCATGAAAATAAAAATGTGTACTTTTTAGAATTTTCCTCATTTTTAAATATGGAGTGGACACTTAAAAAAGACCATGTCGCAGTTATTGCGTTGCATCGTTGCGGTTACGCGCCAATTCAGATTTTCAACTTACTGAAAAATTTGAATATAACCAAAAGATTCGTTTATCGTACCATAAAACGATACAATGAAGACTCTAGTGTAGATGACAGGTCAAGAAGTGGTCGCCCTCGCTCTGTTAGGACTCCAGCAGTGATAAAAGCTGTGAAGGCGCGAATTCAAAGAAATCCCATACGTAAGCAGAAACTGTTGGCCCTTCAGATTGGGTTAAGCAGGACCACGGTGAAAAGGTGTTAAATGAAGACTTAGGGCTTAGGGCATATCGAAGAAAAACAGGACATCGTTTGGACGCTCGTTTAATGGACCTGAGACTGAAGAGATGCCGCGCTTTGTTGAAGCGGTACGCGGGAAAAAAAGCATCGGGAAATTCTTTTTTCGGATGAAAAAATTTTCACCGTGGAAGAGAGCTACAACAAACAAAATGATAAGGTGTACGCACACAGCAGTGAAGAAGCGTGCAACCGTATTCCGCGTGTTCAACGAGGTCATTTTCCATCCTCGCTCATGGTTTGGTTGGGAGTCTCTTATTGGGGCTTAACTGAGGTACATTTTTGTGAGAAAGGCGTAAAAACGAATGCAGTTGTGTATCAAAATACAGTCCTCAAGAACCTTGTGGAACCAGTTTCTCATACCATGTTTAATAACAGGCACTGGGTATTCCAACAAGATTCTGCGCCAGCTCATAGAGCGAAAAGCACACAAGACTGGCTGGCGGCGCGTGAAATCGACTTCATCCGGCACGAAGACTGGCCCTCCTCCAGTCCAGATTTGAGTCCGTTAGATTACAAGATATGGCAACACTTGGAGGAAAAGGCCCGCTCAAAGCCTCATCCTGATTTGGAGTCACTCAAGGCATCCTTGATTAAGGCAGCCGCCGATATTGACATGGACCTCGTTCGTGCTGCGATAGACGACTGGCCGCGCAGAATAAAGGCCTGTATTCAAAATCGCGGGGGTCATTTTGAATAAACTTTATTACCATAAGAATCTATGTTTTATTAAGTTCATTTTGCTATATAAATGTTTACATAAATAATAAACATGTCTAAATTATTTCATATTGCACATGTGACAGAACTTATGACCTGACTATGTATTACCAGCAAACTACTATCCTACTCCTTTAACTTTAGTAAAGAGTGGATAATGTAGTGTACGAATCTGCACATAACTAGGTATTAAAACACTATTGTGATAGAATTAAAAACACAGTCGTGTTTTAATACCCCTTTTTATGCAACAATTTCATAAACTACAATTATGGCTATGTTATTTATAAAATATGGTGTTCTATGCACGTTTAGATATATATATTTTCTTACCTAATCTCGGTCATTGACGTAGTAAGGTTTTCATTGAACTGAATCGTGGTTTTTGGCTTTTTTGCTTTGTTAGAAACATGCAAATTGTGTTGATATTTGTCCTACTTTTGTAACAATATCAAAACGAAGGCAATTTTGCTTTACTAGTTTTTAGGGTTCCGTACCCTAATGGACCCTTTTACTAAGACTCCGCTGTCTGTCTGTCTGTCACCAGGATGTATCTAATTAACCATGATAATTAGACAGTTGAAATTTTCACAGATGATGTATATCTGTTGCCGCTATAAGAACAAACACTAAAAAACAGAATAAAATAAATATCAATACCACATACAAACTTATGAATGCACCTGGTTACGTACATGGAGTGTGAAAGTCGCCGCACCAATAACTTTGTAAACAACATTTTTCTCTGCAAAATCCAAACTATTCACTCCACACCATCCCTACCATTGTACGGTGGTACGGAACCCTTCGTGCGCGAGTCCGAGTCACCCTTGGTCGTATTTTTTTGTTTATTACAGAATGGAAAGTTTCTGGCATATTTGTAGTAAGGTGCTGGCGATTGTAGACACACCCACTTATCGACAAAAAATACATCTGATCTGCTCATCAGTGGGTTCAATGTCAAGTCCCTCAAAACTGTTTGAGGTGAAGCCAATAGTGTCTCCCGTGGTCACCTTGGACATCTTATGAGATGGGTTCTCATTGTTTGGTAAGAGCAATGTTTTATCATTGCGACCATTTTGATGACATCATCATATTTCTCCACCATAACCCACCACTTTTAGTTCCTTCATATTTATATAACGAAAACGAAACGAGAGGTGACAGCGGAATTTTGATATCTATCTTCTATTTTGTAGCGACAACCAACTTAACAGAAAACTGCAATAAGTGACTAAATAAAAATCTACGTCGACTAACTTTCTGAAGTGGATAACTTCTTTAGCTGTGTTTTGAAAATAGAAATGTGTATGAGAATGAGAGGGGACAAACCAATTAGCTACTAAACATTTGTAAAGATAAATTATGAAATATATTACATGTGATAGCTTATAACAATAATTATACAATTTGTTTATTGCAATAAAATAAATAATAATAGTTTTATTATTGAAAATGTAATTTACTTTATTTTGTTTTTGGATTGCAAGATCTGAAACGCGGTTGGTCATGATTGAGCATCGTGTGATGTCACTCCACTGGTAATAAACTAGTGGTTCTGTGAGAACAGTAGACCTCATTTGTATAAAATTTCAAGCTTGTAGGTCTACTAGAATGCCAATGCATTAGAATTTTGATGATCGATGATGTGATGAGTCAGTCAGTGACAAAATGACGGAGCTTTGAACGGCTGTCGTTTCCAATCTATTGGTACAATAATTGAATTTTAGGAATTGAGCTATTTAAATTGTGGCCTGTTAGTCACAGAAAATTCAGGCATCTAGCTTTATCTACAACATAGTTAGTTGGATTTTTTTCGCAATATCTTGTGTAGCATAAAGTCCTTAGTGTGCCTTTAAAATTTTATTGAAAATCATCGATAAATAACGCTACAGCAAACTTCCCCCCTTTCCCTCCTATTTCCACCCCAACCAAAACTCACGATCGACTAAAATAAATCAAGGAACTTGGCTGCCAATTTTCGTCAAAATCTGTTGAAAAATGCGACCGCGAGAACAGACAGACTGACAGAGGGACAATAGTAGATTGTACAACAAGGGCATAAAACACGCCAATTTTACCCGAGACGAGAGGCAGCAGGCAAGGGTTGATAGTTAAGTCGAGGGGTTTATGATCGAGCACTTCCTACTTTTCACTTTGATTGCGAGAAAATGAAACAGTGATAATGTAAAAAATATCTTCTGAGAATGTATTGCCTTATTTGCCACTTCTCCAGAGTATGAAATTTTCATACGTTTTAAGATAAATTTGCTTGGCTTTAGGCGGCAATGTCTGTTCAAAACTCCTTTTGCTTTTGTTTCCATTAGTGTATTGTAAAGATCCCCCCCTTTAATGTTTTATATTTTAACCTATACTTAACAAAACGCTTTTAAGCATATGTTAATTGCAGAAATATTCAACAGTAATATTTCTCAGTGTAATGGCCAAATGTGATCGTATTACTGTGGTAGGACTTGCTACGTTGTGTAATTTTTTGTGTCAGCAAACCCAGATTCTTTTAGAGGCATGAAATAGGTAAATAAAATCCATGAGAAAAAAATTAATAGTTGGAGATGGAGGTGATGTAATTGGTCATAAAAATTTGTTTAGAAAGACTTGGAAAGATCCTTGGACGAGGCAAACATCGAACAATTATAAACTTAAAGAAGGTAGTTACAGTTCCCTAAATCCAGATTCTGTCGCATTTGTCATAAAAAAATGGGGGAAGGGGGGAGTGGTAGATGCCCCAAACCTCGCATCTACCTGTGAATTCCAACCAGCATTGCTAAGTGAAAGATCTCGGATTTAGATTAACATCTAGTTGCGAGATCTGTTGAATTCCCTTTAATGAGGAGTAAGGATTTCCCTAAGCTTGGCACAGGATGCTACAACAGGGCCTAACGGACTCTAAGTGACGCATGTACTTATATCAAATGACAAACTTGGAGCTATTTTGATATTCCCTACGGGTGTGATTCCTCGACCGAATGCAAATCATGTTAATTCGTTAGCATTCCCGCAGTATGAAACTGTGACAACGCCACGTGACTCGGAAGTATTTGCGGTCAACTGTCTCACTCTGACAACCGCGAGAACCGGCCAGCAATAATTTAATTCGCGGGGTTTGGAAGACATATTCCCATCCTTTCTTACGCGTGGCGTGTCCTACTCCCTTGTCATCGGGCACCACTGCTACTCGCCATGACAATATGTACATCCCCTACCCTGTAAGACTTTTCAGGCAATCACACCACCTACAAAGGGGCAGATCCCTATTATTCGCCCAAGTTTGCAATATGACACAACCACCACATCATACAAAAGGATAAATTACAATTCAATATACAATACAAATAGCCAACAGGCACTCCGGCTACCAGGTAGTGAAGTTTTAATCAACACCAAACCGACAGCATAATTCTTATTTGTAATAAATAACAATCAAAAATAGCTTCAATTGAAGGAGGCTATTTAAATTAAGTATATGTAGGTTTTTAAGAACGCTAATGCAAGCTCTGTCATTCGCAAGAATTTGGTATAGTTAAAAAACTTCACGGAAGTTGGAGAAAAATGTAACCAGAGTAGTTCTATAAAACGTTAATAAATACAAGTGCCAAGTAGATTAACGCAATACTATTAAGTGTTACCTGTGTAACTTAATTTTACAGATATTTAGAACACAAAGGAAGGGAAATAAACTAATCCGTCAGTTTGATTATTACAGGATGAGCTAACTGACAAAGAACTCAACTGTAATTTTAGTGCAGGATATAAGGATGGGGAATGCCTACCGAAGCGGCTAGCCGACGACAGATCTACCTTAATCAGTTTGAAAACCCAGTAACACGCATCTCATGTCGACGCAGCTATTTAAATAGGCGAACGACAGTGCTACGCATTATGGATTATCATTACACGCTTTGTACCTACATAACATTTTCCGTTTGTTATTCAGATAAGTATAATGAGGAGTCCGAGTCGAGATAATTAACTCAAAGTTCCAGTAACAATTATATATGCCCCTATTAAGACCGAAACTTCTTCAAAAGGACAAGCAACGACAATAGTGACAATACACGGTACCGGTATTTAAAGTGAAGAGCAATCAATAAATTAGGTTAAGTAAACTGTGCATCAAACCAGACAGGAGTTCCCGGCGCGCTGAGATGCCGCGCGAAAGCAGCTCACCCGATCAGCCAGCTGATGACCAGGTACAGCCGCGCGTTGCTAAGCCAACAATCGCGAGCGCAGCCCCTAGAAATGTCTGCCCGATACGAAATGAGTGATACGTAATAGCAAATAGTTTAAGCAAGTCCACGTCGCGAACCCGAATATTCCAAATTACGCGTAACATAAAGATAGATATATAAACAACAGTAAAATATAAATCACAGCAAGTTCAAACAAGATTAGGCACACGTCACCGGATTGTAATAAATACTTGACAAAGTGGGCTTAGGCCTATTCCTCTGTCAACCACGAGAGCTTGTTAAACCTAATAAACTTCATCGTTCTAGAGCTGAATCAGAACAATAAATATGATTCAAAACGGCAAAGAAATGCGTCTTGCATATCTTAAAATAAATTTAAAAGTGTTGATCAAATTATTTACTATAACTATTGAATTATACTCAGTGATCTGGATTCGAACCAGATTAATTATAATTCTCCGTGGTCTAATGGGCCTCACGCTTGCCTCTCAAATAGAAGATGCAGGTTCGACTCCGATGTACGACGTACTAGCCCTTAATGATAAATTTATTAACTATAACTACTGGATGATAATCAGTTCTCTGGATTCGAATCATATTAATTTTAAAGAGTTCCGCCTACGCTTGCCTCTCACACAGAAGTTGCAGGTTCGACTCCCGACCATGTACCAATGCGACAATCAATCCATTTTAAGTACATTATACGGACGTTCTAACGGTGATGGAAAACATCGTGAGGAAACATTTACTAATCCATAGCTGCGGCGATGAGCTAATTGTCAGCCAAGGCGGAGCATGAAATAACCGGCTCAAACCACCTACCACCCCGCATGGGAAAAGGCGTGACGCTATGTAATTATAATTCTCCACATCTCTAAAATGTAACAAAATAAAATAGACTTACCACTTTGTGCTATCCTTCACTCGACAGCCGATGCCCACCACGTGTACCTTTACTCACCACTCGGCGAAGGCCCCTTGACGCCGCAGTCTCGCCTCTCGCGCCCGGCACCAGCAAAACTCCCGCACTTCCTGTTATTCCGCTTGATGAAGACCTCCTCCCTGTCGACTTCCCTCTTTCGTGTCTAAACCCGGTCTCCTTTGTCAAATTCCCGGCTTTTCGGCGTAGGCGCAGCCTACCTACTATACTACCTACCCTTCCAGTCTCGACCAATCACATCGCCAAATCTCATTCAAGACTACGCCCCTATGTCATCTCATTGGCCCATGTACTCATGGTGCTATCAGGATTATTATTTTAACAAGCATAATAGTTAGCCTATTTAGTTCTTTCCATGCCTAGATCCACCCCAAGAAATAGAACGATACTGACGATACTGATACATGAAACTTTTCGCCACCGCCTATAAGATGTTGTTAATATTAGGTTTTCGCTATATACTTTATTTGGTTCTTTACGTCACACACTTGCCCAAAGTGGGTGATAAAATAATTAGCAACCAAGATTAAATATATCAGGATCTCATTTTAGTATGTTACCTAAAAACAATGATTCAGTGAATGATTATGAGCCTAATCTAACCTATCAGAGCTCAATTAATTTCATCGACGCGAATGGCCGAGTCGGCAGTGCCCTACCTACGAAGCCAAGGGTCCCAGGTACGAGTCTCGGTGGGGGTAAATATTTGTTTGATGAAAATGGATGTTTGTACCCTAGTGATGGCTGTTTATCTATCTTAGTATAGTATTTATAAGTATGTGTATCGTTGTCTAGTAAACAAGATACAGGGAATCCTAGTTTGGGCTAGATCAATGTGTGTAAATAGTGCCCAAGGTATTATTATTATTAATTAATTTCAAAGATGTCATACGGCATTCATTCAGTGGGGTTCCAACAATGGCATCGATCCCTGGCTTTATTTAGACAACAACGTTTTAAAATAATAAAACATCCGCGCCGTAACGGCCTTTTTACACAGTCATCATTGAATTACTGCAGGACAGAGTATTGTAAAAAAAAACAAATTACAAGTTAAGACTATTGCTTACCCAGAACTTTGTATTTCTTGCCATGGTGCAAGTGATTGGCCAGAAGATAAATGGCCTTTATTTTATTATCTCGAATGATCATAAGAGTGACTTTGTGATAGACTAAATTACTTACTTCCTAACGAGCCATACATAGAACTGAGTTTTGGCTAAATGGTTCTGGTCAAAGTTTCTTTTAAGTCTAAAAAAAATTAATCGGTGCACATTTGTTTGCAGTCAGCTTTTATAACTTTATTACTTAAGTTATTCCCAAAACTCCAACAAACCGATATGAACTACCTTTCTTGATTTTATGATAATTTTGTATGATTTAGTTAAACAGTGCATGTTGGGATCGTTACAGTATTAGGCATAAGCATTATTTTATCTTAACTTAACAAAATATTAATTAACTTTCGTAAAATAACAAGTTTTGCAAAAAAGCAACTAAATACCAGTCAAAAACACTGTTTCGCGACACTGTTTTTATTTTTTTATTTTCTGCTTGTAATTTTTAGCTTAGGCTGTACGCGATATTCCCCGAGTCATACTTGTTTTTTTAATGTTTTTGTTAATTATTAATTTAATTTAATTAATAATGCAAATAAATTAAAGAAAATTTATTAAAATAACAAATTTATTTAATGCAGTCACCTCGTCTGTCAGGCTGAATGGCTCAATTGTCTTAGTCTAGATTATTAATCTGGTGGACAACACTTTATGCACTAGTGCCTAAAATACGATTTTATGCAGCCCACACGCAGCATAAAGAAGGAATTTTCGAGCATGAGAAGTGAAAAGGCATTTTTGAACAATTTCGAAACTGGAAGCTTCGCTCGATCAATAAAACGTCGTGTGCTCGTTTATGAAAAGAGTGTCATTCAACTGAGGTCACATCGAACTTTTTAGTTATTGTCATAGTTAGATTAATTTGTAAAAGTAGGTAAGTGCAAAGAGTTTCGTTCATCTGCCGACGATGCCCCCGAAATGTATAAGCTAACGACCTAGCGATTCACAATTATAAATGGCAAAATATCAGTGCTAAATGTTTCAAATGTTTCAGCAACTTTACAGATTTTCGCAATTTTAATATGAACATAATATGTTTCCTGGAAATGTTGCGAAATCTGGCTCTCCACTTAACAACAACATTTCCTCAAGATTGTACGCAACGTAATGTATAAGTTCACTGCAAACTTCGATCCTATATTCACCATCAGTAAGCACATGCTGGCCGTAATAAGACCAAACTTGTTAGATTTCATGGCTTTCTAATTAAATCAAGATAAGGTCGGTGTATGCGATGGTTGGCAAATATAAAAGGTTATTTAAAAATTAAAGGTAGGAATTAAATGTTTATTCACCTCAGATTAAAGAATCCTTTGCTTTCCTATTTACTCTTACTTACTTCTTCTGTGCTTTACACTGCTGTCTATTCATTACATGGGATCTGAATAGTTACGGAAAAAGTCATGTTACTTTCCAATTTATAAAATGTATTTTTTCTGTCCTGTGATGCCCTTTCTACAAGTATGGAAATATGTTTTTAAAATAGATTTTCTTTGAAATTCGTAGTTTTCATAGACGCTTTATAAATATGAGATAAAAAATCGCAGATATTCTTTGGTCAGCCAATTAAATGTTACCTGTATAGTCGCAATCAAAATCATTCAGGTAATTCAAATGCCAGTTTTAGTGCAAGCTGCTGAGGCAGTAGTACTACTCTTATAAAGTTAACTCCGCTAGTTTAGTTAATGTAGCAGTAGAATATAGGCCTTTCGAGTCGCGTTGCTGGAACCATATATACTACCTACATGACTGACGGCGAGGGTTGTTTGCACGTACATGACCGATACTGCTGGTCGACTGTGGTTAGTAAAGCAGACTCAACTGGCAATGGACTACGTGTATGATGTTCAGGTCGTATGTAGTGGGGGGTGGGGGTGGCGGGATGGGGCGGCGGCGGCTGACTCTACCCTCAGTTCTCAGTCGGTACTCGGTGTTCCGCCGTCGCTCGCATTACCGCTCCGTGTTAGCGCCCGTTTGCCACCACAAATAAGGCTGCTTTGCAAACAAACTCAGCAACCACCTAGTACAATTTCATCGTCGTAAACTATTTAAAGAAAACAGTGAAATACAGTTCGTTTCAAATTGGTTTTGCAGACTTTTTGCTTAACTGAGCAAGTTTACGTGGCCTTTGCTAAACTTTTTACTGGTGACCGCTCGCTCTATGTACTTGTACTTAGTTACGCTTACTTACAAAGTGGTGCTTGTATTTCGGGTATGCCAAAAGAAAGTGCTATAAACCATGTAATGAACCCATTTCGAATGCAAAATGACATCTGGACAAGTTGAGCTACAAATGAATGAAAGTGAAGGTGCAGAGGCGTTGCTGCTGTGATATTCAATACTAAGTTGAAATAATAGTATGCTATCTGTGACCAGGACGGAGACAAGATTCGCAGATATACCTCTCTCTAAGATATTTCCTATACTTCACACTAAGAACAGCACAACGGTCTTCCACAAAGGATTAGAAGTTTGCAAATACGATGGATGTAACAAGTATCGTTTGTGAAGATTTTGGCGATAACAAGATTGCCCATCCCAGTATTACTTCCAATGGACATGGCTCAGGCATCTTGACTCCTAGGTCAGCATTTGAGTTTCGAGTTATAACAAATTACATCAAATGTTTACATCTTTAGACAGTAACATGGCTGCGGTCAGTCGTTACACCTCTTATAACTGTTTGAACGGATGGGATAGTTACGACAAAATTCCAAGGTAAAATAATATTGAAGCAGAGCTTCATAATTGTCGGTAAGAGCACAGCACCCACTCACCTCATTGTTTAATATCCATCAACCATCCCCTAAGTATTACATCAACTACGAATAGGTCAAGGAAAGGAGTGCTTAATTAGTAAACGTTACATACTTTTTAGTTGCTTATTGTTTTATTATTCAAATTGGCAAATATGTACATGTACTTGGTAGACAACGTATGACTAAAATGAAAACAAATATCCTTTTTTAGCTATTTTGTTAGTAGAACACATGTTTTTAACTAACTATATTCACAAAATACAGATAAATCGGGCGACATTATACACTAAGGGGCCTAGTACACGGTCAATAAATAATGTGGCCCAGGTGCTCATCGCAAGGTTGAACACAAACTGAGTTTTAATTAAGGGATATTTTGATGAGGATGGGGTAGTTCTTTAGTTTATTTAAGTGGATATTTAGGGAAAATCTCCATAAAGTCCATATCGTCTTTTCTTGAAAAGGTTAGTTAAAGATGTGTTTTTTATCTTAGAGATGATTCATGGGTTTTTATTGATTGATGGTCTACTTCCATGTTCGAAAATATGAGTAGTCATATTATGTATGAAATTATGTACATCCTAAAATCAATCAAATGGTTTTATCGCTGTTGAGTATTTAGCCCAGACTCCATACTAAATCGCCCATGGTCCTTTTCGAAAAAAAAAAGTTAAGATCCTAGCTAATTTTACTTGAACCCTATTCATTTTCGGTGAGGGTATTACATTGTTTAATTTGCTGGAAATGGGCTCTACTTTAACCCCTCACAATAATGTATCAAATTACCAGTGATCCTGTAAGCCTTCACATCTGAATTAATATGTATGTCGCAGACAGCGAGCATGAAAAGCAGGAATATTGATGGTTATCAGAAATATGGGTTATTTATGCCGACGATCAAGCAATACGAGTAAACACATAATGCCAATCGTTTCACAATTTGTTATCACTATTACTAGTCTCTGTTAGTAATAATTATTAATAATTTGTTGCTAAACGCTGGTAAAACGAAGTGTATCAAATTCTCACTTCCAAATGTCAGGCAGTTTAGTATTAGACAGCAACACGCAGAATTTGTAATTGATACGAAGTTTCTTGAAGTAACCATTGATAGCAAATTTCAGTGGGGACCACACATAGATAAATAAGCTGGTAGATTAATTCCTGCGGCTTTCACTGTTAGGAAATTTAGACAAAACACGGATGTGGCTACATCTAGGCTAGTATATTTTAGTTAATTTTATAGTGTCATGTCCTATTGTATATTATTAGGAGGAAAAGCAGCGCTATTCCGGCAATTTATATTTTAAAATGCACAGACTCCTACAGAGAGCTTTTAATGAAATTGACGTACTAACTGTAGCTAGTCAATTTATTTTCGAAAGTATGATGTATGTACGCAAAAACATTACAACATTTTCCAACGACAGCTGTAATATTAGCAATTATTTCAAGGGTCAGTGCATTCTATACTACAACAAGATACCTCTGGAGATTTTCTCTATTACAGCAAAATACCTGGTGAGATTTTGAAATTGCCATTTGAGCAATTTAAAAACCATATTTAAAGCGTCTTTCTCAAAAAAAGGTTATTACAATATTCAAGATTAAAAAGATTTGAAATAAAAACGACGACTACCCATTCCTAGAGCGCACCCCCCACTCGCCCCGCGAACCATGAGAGGGCCGATTTTACGGCGGTAAAACTATACTCACTATCTTTTATCTTACCATGAAATATCTACTCTTTGATTATTTCAGGAACCAATGTATTTAATACTAGGGTAAAACAGCCAATAATTATCACATTAAGCGGAATTCGAAACAAATTAGTCTATAACTTTTTAATTTTTTATATTTTTCAAATCCGATTACTTGTTTGTTTAGAGGAAAAGAGCAGTATTATACTTTACTAACACCGAATCACTTATACTTGATTCTTTAAAGCTGTAATACGCACATGAAAAAAAAACACGATTTTGCCAGTAACTGTCACCCAAAATCCAATTACTGCCAATGTCTAAGCCAGTAACTGTCAAGACATTTTAAAATCCAATTAAACTATTCATTAATAGTTAAATCATCCCGAAAACGACTTCAAAAGCTTCACAAGGTATTCTCTGTATAAAAACACTCATTAGAATAATAAAATATATTCAAAAATAAACAAAATGGCACTTCTACCAAAGAAACATAAACATTTATAGGAACATATTGTAACCTTAACTTTAATTAATAATTAAATCCACTCTTCTTTGCCTCTTCTTTAAACATTTCGAACTGTTCCAGTAGATGATCCAGATGTATTCAGTCGATAGCAATAATGACAAACAAAATCATCTTCTTCTTCAATAGGTATATGTCTTTTGTGATCTGCCGGAATACAACTCTGGTGAAATATCTTTTGGCATAACCCACATTCTAGGGGATTGATACTAAATATTCTTCGGGAACAACCATCACAACATTTATCCTTATTCAAATCAACTTCACCCAGTACATCATCAGCAGTGTAAACTTCTGAAATCGACAAATCAACGCTCTCCTTTTCAGATTCAGTTTTTGCCATCACGTCTTGTCTAGATTTCTTGCCTTTGCCCTTAGTCTTTTTAGTTTCGGCTAAGATCTTTTTCTCTTCTCTAATCCGTTTTTTATTCTCTTTTTACATGTTCAGTTGTTGCTTCTTGAGTTCTTTTTCTTGTATGATTTGTAGGTAGCGATCCGAAGTGAGAGCATACGGTACTCGCTCAGTTTGTTTTTTACCTTTACGTTTAGGTGAAGTAGGCCACCTAGTTCTCTTGAGATAGTCAGACAAGGATTCATTGGAAATCTCAGTCACTTGTCGCGATGTCGACGGTTGAGGTTCTATATCAACGATATTCGGTTCAGTGACTTTTGTCGGATGGAACTCTCCTGTGACTTCATCCAGCAAATACGGCTGTTCCGTCTGTTTATCATCAGTAGTCTCCTGATTTGTGTTTTGAATCACACCACTTTCCGTACATCCAGAAAATCTCCTCCATAAATTATAGATAGTCTGAGTCTCTTCATTTTCAAAAGATGTTTTCTTGTTGTGTGCTTGTTTAAAAAGCTTAAGCCGATCGTTGCCAATTATAACTTTAAACTCCTCGAAGGTCATGGATGGCGGAGATATTGGTGTTTCTTTCGAAGAGATTTCTTGGGTATCTGGTGGGCCTGCTGGATCATCTGGTTTCTTTCCGAGACATTTTTCATAGTTTATTGCATCTGGATTGAATGTAAAAAGACCCGTCGTACGGAAACCGTTGATTGCTGTAGACTCCTTGGACGATTCATCAACTACTTTATTGAGCAATTGGGCAAAGCTTTCCTTATTAATGACTTCTCCGTCTTTTTTCTCTGCGTACCACAACCTCAACTGCTTTTTCCAACCGGATTTAATCGGCTTGAATGATGCAACATCAGCCGGTTGCAGTATTCGTGTTGCGTTAGGGTACAAAGCTATTAAATGTATCTCCAAGGATTTGCACAGCTCTGAGGCTTCTAGACTAAGATGAGTCTTGTGTCCATCGACGTATAGAATCACTGGGAATTGGATACCTGACGCAACTAAGTCAGGATAGAAGACATTGACGATGTATTCATAAAACACCGGTGCAGTCATCCAGCCTTTTTCGCTGCGACCGATACCCCAACCAAGGCCAGTTGGTCAGATTCTGCTATACGTTCTGGGATTCGCATATATGGGTATATAATCATAGGGGCACATGTTTTTCCGGCAGCTGAAAAGGCAAACATCACTGTGATGTTTTCTTTGGGTGAGCCCTTTTCGACGTAATATACATTTTGGGATCCCTTTTCGGCTATAACTTTTCCTGTTTTAGGGCAAATGGGAAAACCCGTTTAATCGTCATTATAGACTCGAGTAGGATCCTGAAGAACATGACATAGTCCTGCTTCTTCGAAATACTGTTCAATCTCCGAGAACCACTTCCTTATGTCTTTTTCTGCTATACAAGCACTTGCCTTTGTGACACCTTCAGCAGTTCTCATGGTTAGAATTGGATGGCGCTTCAAGAAAGAAGCAAACCATTTTTATCCTGGTCGACCGTCCTTAAATGGATTCCTGCGTGGATGTTCCTTTAAAAAGCTTCGCACAGAGTCCAAAATGTCATCTTTCTTTCTGGGAAATCCACGTCGGCTTAGGCTTACTATGTAGTCAACAAGATCTTGTTCTTCAGCAGGAGTTAGAATGGTATCTGGTCCTGATCTAAATTTGGTTTCCGGATACTTCAATTTGTACATTACACTGCTCCTAGGTACACCAAAAGTTCTTGCTGCTTGTGCTATGGATCCATGCTTATTTTTTACATACTCTAGGGCCTTTTCAATGTCTTTCTTCGCATACTGTCGCTTTTTCATGGTGATGAAACCTGAAGAAAAGCATCACATATGTACTACCAAAAACTGGCAGTCTTACATTCCAGAAACTGTCACCCCCTGGCAGTTATTGGAAAACGTAGAAATATCGAAATGTTATTTTGACACACCATACTAGATCTTATTAACTTTACTTTGGCGTTGATTTTTAATCAAATATGCAACTTCTTCAATTTTACCAATAACTGCCATGGAGTAGCAATTATAGGAAACAAGCAAAATTTTCTTCCAGTAATTGTCAACCCCCTACTGTATAAAACAAGGTAAAATTTAAAACTAGTAAAAAAGAACAGTTTATGCAATCAATGTATACATATTTCATAGTGTAAACTTTACAAATTTTACCAAAAAACCTTTTATTGAAAAATACACTCACCTTAAGAAATACACAAGACACTGGTGCATCACACGGACTCCGCGTCCCGACTGAAGTTCGATTATCGATCTTCAACCACCTATTGTTCAAATTGAGAAACTTTTGCCCTTTAAAAGTATAAAACAAGGTAAAATTATAAACTAGTAAAAAAGAACAGTTTATGCAATCAATGTTAACATATTTCATAGTGTAAACTTTACAAATTTTACCAAAAAACCTTTTATTGAAAAATACACTCACCTTAAGAAATACACAAGACACTGGTGCATCACACGGACTCCGCGTCCCGACGAAGTTCGATTATCGATCTTCAACCACCTATTGTTCAAATTGAGAAACTTTTGACGCGAGTCGGCTTTACGTGTGTTTAGAGGTGCTAATTTGAAAAAATTGATGGCGTTATACGTCTTGAAGTCTTATTATTTGCCCTCAAAGTTCAAGGTGTCAATTATTGGTGACCTGTCAATTACCGGATGTTTTACCCTACTTGCAGTTTCTGTATCAATAAATGAGCATTGAAAAATGGATGAAATTTATTTAAGGTATTACACAAAACAGACATACATATAACTTATAGGTTTATATTATATAAATAAAAATCGGTCTGGTACGGGTCGGACTCCCACACGACGGGTTCCGTACCATCGTGAAATAAAACTTAAGCACTAAAAATAATAAAACAAAAAGAAAAAGAAAATAATATTATGTCTGAAAGTGGATTCGAACCCAGAACATAAAGATTCCGCAACCGATATCAAACCCATAGCGCCACCACTACTATGTGATGCGCCGCGAAACCTACGATTCCAATTGAATCATGATTAGGTTTGTTACATGTCTCTTGTTTGAAAACCTCCTTTAATTTATAAAATAGTGGGTGGACGGGTAATTCACGATTACTTCTCTACCCACTACGCTAGTGTTAACCGAAATAAGTACCTAGTAATAAAATAATTCATAAATTTTAAAAATTCATTCATCAATTATTAGGTTTGTCAGCTCTCCCAATCTCCAATAATATATTCGCAACAATAACAATTCACATGATAGTAAGATCACATTGACCTTCACTTTTGAATATTGTTATACAACTTAGTTTCAATACGAGGAGCGTATTTTCATGTATTATGGTCTATAGAGTCTGCTCTATAACTTCAAAACTGCTGTAAACTTCCACATTGCATTCTTTACTACACTGCCCCCGCCACTGAAGCTGAAATAGATACAGTCAGACGTTCGAGATCTACTTATATTAGGTTTACATGCAAAGGAATTGACGTTTCGTAGCTTTTGGCCAGAGAGAATGCGGTCGTGTCCGAGTATCTTTTGCCACTTCAGGCCACTAAAGTCGACATGTAGTTCATTGTACTAAGAAAAAGGATCCCGGCTCTCATTCTCTGGCTATATATTAAGATCACGGTGTAAATGCGCGAGTCTTTCAATAAATCTGTAGCAGGTTTCCAAGGTCAACCAAAGTTTGACGTAGATGGGGCGCGAGGTGCCTCAGCGTCGGTTATTCTGGGTTGTGGAAGTGACCCAAAACTACCTTCCTATTGAGGCAATACAAATCTCCAGAAGAGACTCCTTGTCCGTAGTCACGCACAATCACGTCAAGGGGAAATGGTCGGACGGCCGCTTTCCATTGTTGGTCCGCGTGCCATTTAAGAATCAACGTTGGCCATCGTAGTTCGTAGATTCTCTCACAAAGTATGTTACTTTGAAGAAACAGCTTTCCCCCCACGGGAAAGGTTATTGTATAATATCCCAACCTGGAGGTGTTCACTTTGATGTAATAAAAACTGACGCCTCCGAATCGCATCTCCGTTCTTACACTGTATCTGGTTCATCGTCGAATGTTCAAATCAGAGAAGTCATACCTAACTTCCCAAACTAGGACAATCCTAGTCACGTTATCGGGAAATCTGGCAATAACATCGTCGGCACTTTTAACCAACTCCTGAAAGAAAATGACGTATTGTGTGACGTCTGGTAGATCGTGAAATATTTGTAGAATATGTATGAAAGATCTCACACCGGCCTAAAGAGTAAACTATACCATCATAGCCTGCCATGTCAAACGTTACCTACCTGCGGCGCCGGGTGCTACGCCGAGTAGAATATGGGAGTATTACCGTGCATACATAGGACTGTGTTGTTAAATAGCTTTGCTTGTCCTAGTTCAATATGATGTCTCAGAAAGCGATCATGAGAAGCAGGAATTTTAATGGTTATCAGATGTGCGAGCTATTTTTGTGGGCGATCAAGGAAATGACTAAACACATAATGCTAATCATTTCACAATTTATTAACACTCTTGCTAGACTTATGTTAGCAATTACACTTAGCTCTGATGTTTTACATTGGGTACATTAGGTAAGGCAGCGCCGCACAATAGATTTTACTTTGCTCGATTAGGAAACGCGGCGAGTTCGGTATGGATGGAGCTGCTTCAGTTGTACTTCGACGATTTCTCACTCAAAAGTGCCTGAGCGGGCATCAGGCTCTGCCGAGCTTTCTTGCATTAGCGCGTTTTCATAAACGCGAGCCTCTGATTGGTCAGACCCCGCAGGCGTACCAATCATACCACAGATAATACTACTGGTAATGTCAGCTCCAGAAGGACCAAACCCTAGCGTAATGCTCTAGCATTTCACAGCAAATTGGAACGCAAACACAAACGAACATATGTCAGATCCGTTACGAACTTAACAATATCCTAAACCAGCAACACTCCTCTAGAATCTGCCTTGACATTATGAAATAACAACGTCTTTGAAAGTAACTACATTAAATACCAATCACGAGTAACTTTGTGAGTTATCAAACTAGTCACTGTGCCGTTGTCTAGAAAGCGGAATAAGACTCTACTTGGGTAAACTTTGACATCTCCTTTTACATTTGTATGGAGATGTCAAACTTCACCAGAGTAAAGTCTTATTCCGCCTTCTAGCTAGTAAAATAAGCAAAAGGAGGATTAGGTATGCTTTTCAGACGCTTCTGGCGAAGCTGCGACCTGTACGTATATAAATGACACCGTAAGATTGCGAAAAACGTTAGTTTATATTCTACAATATTTTTCTCGTTAATTTATAAACTGACGATAAATTGTTATTGTACCATACTGGTTACAATATAACGCATTACTTTATTATCAAACTGATAAATTGTGAACTGGATTAAACTTGAATTGCAAACAAAGTACGAAGTCAAAGTCAAGTCTTTATTTATTACTGTAGATATTTACTAGCAAACGTAATTTTTTGCCTCTCCTCTAAATTGGACCACTGTGGGAGAGAAGGGCGTAGAAACTCCCACAGATTGATTTTTAGATCTCTTTTAATATTTGCTTGACGTTAACTAATACAAAAAAAATAATTCATATAATTAATAAGCGGGAATAAATAATTACAAAATTATTAACAGCAAGGATTGTGTTGAGCTAGATTAACCCCATACAGTCCAGTCCCATCATTTAAGTAATCTTGAACATTGTAGTATACCTTTTTCGACAAAGTCGCTTTAACATGCTTTTTAAATTGCGCGTACCAGGGCGGAGGGTTGGGTCAGGGTAGGTCTCGGAAGGTTTAAGAACTATTGGTTTCCACAATCTTACGGTGACATACAGATATACCTACGTATAAGATTATATTAACGGAGATATTTTATGTGGGAATTTACTTATTGTCACAAAATGTTCCTACTTAAATCAAATCTTCTATTTATTAAGTACCTTATCTAGTTAACTAGTTACCTAGTATATCATCACTCTTCACTATATACACGTGTAACGTTACACATTATATACCCTTGTGAAATGTCTTGTTCTATAAATAAGTAATTCATCAAAGTCATAATGAGGTTATAATGAATGAGATTTTTATGGAAATAATTGAAGTAAGTTAAACTTACTTATAGTTCGCGACAGCTTGGGATGGCACTCAGGGAAGATATCTTACAAGTTTTTCGCCCCCCATACTTATTGGATTGGACAGACCTTGCAAAATAATTTTGTAATTATTTATTCCTGCTTATTAATCATAATGATAAAAAAAACATAGTTGTATTAGTTAAACACAACCAATTTTAATAAGGGATCTAAAAATCAATCAGTAGGCGTTTGGTGTGGTGGTCCAATGTAGAGAAGAGGCAAAAAATGACGTTTGCTAAGTATATACAGGGTGACTGGTAAGTTGACCTACATACGTTGGGAGATGCTAGCACGGATCAAAACCAACCATTGTTACTATGAAACACCCTACCCGAAAATTTACCGTTTTCGAGTTAGGGGCCTTTAAAGATTTTCGAGGAAAAATCCTACTTTTCAACATATTTCGCACCAATTTTCCTAATCTAGGTGATTAAGTCCAGGTATTTTGCTGGTATTAGGTAAAAAAAGAGTTAATTTAATATTTAGAAACAAAAATAACCGACCACAGCAAAAAAAAACCTATAATACAGGCTTATGGTGAAAACCGAATATCGCATGTTTACTTAATGGGTTGACTTTGAACCAGTGTCACAAAAAAAAACTAGTAACTGTTTGTGCAAACAAAACGTAAGATATCTCCAGTTCTTTAGCTATTCAATGAGGTAGTCAAATAAAATGTTTATTATTCTTGGGAAAATTGGCCGACAAAGTAGATAAGGTAGCGGACTCTTAGATGACCGGTGATTTAAAAAAAGGGTTTTAAGATGTTGTAAGGGCAAAATTATTTAATTTCTAACGCCCGATGTCCAAAAGAGTGTTATAAGTTTGAAGCGTCTGTCAGTCTGTCGGTCTGTCTGTCTGTATGCCTGTCCGTGGCACTGTAGAAGTCAAACAGGTAGACGAATTTTGATGCCGTTTTCTGTAAATAAAAGTAGACATCTCTGCGGTGGTTCTTAGATACGTTTTGTTAAGATACAATAAGTCAGGGGGGGGGGGGGGTATTATCTTTACAATTCATGTTCAACATGACCACCCATGTTCCTAATACAATTTCGTAAACTAGTTCTCAATTCATTTTTGATTGCTCTGGTTGTGAGCTGCCTTCTCATTTTTTCAGATGCGTCAATAATCCTTTGTTTCAAAATGTCTACATTTGCGACAGGATGACCATCTTGGTACACGATACTCTTCATGTGTCCCCATAAGTAATAATCCATCGGAGTTAGGTCTGGACACCTTGCAGGCCATGGTAGTGGACCTCCTCTCCCGATCCATCTGTCTGGGAAATTTTCATTCAGCCAATCCCGGACGCCCCTAAAGTAGTGAGCTGGACAGCCGTCGTGTTGATACCACATGTCTCTTATCAGTGCGAGCGTTAAATCATCTAATAAATCATGTAATTCCGTTGTCAAAAATGTCTGGTACCTTTCACCATTCAAATTTTGAGGCAAGAAAACAGGTCCAATTAAATGATTATTTATAATTCCCATCCAGATGTTCACACTGAATCTTCGCTGTGAACCTTTCACTCTCTTCTTTTTTGGATTCCGTAGCGTTTTAGGATGCCAATAGTGAGCATTATGATAATTTGATATGCCATCTTTATCAAATTTAGATTCGTCTGTCCACAATATTATTTTTTAAAAGCGACTGAAATCCATACGTCGAATCGGATCACCTTCTTCTATCACGTGAACTGGCGTAAAGTGGTAAGGATAGTTTCCAGCAGTGTGCATAGTGAACCATACTTTCCACCGTGAGACGCCAAGCTGTTCAGCAACAATACGTGTAGATGTCGTAAGATCCTCTTGGAAACATCTTTGTATTTCGTCTTCCACGTTGACGTCATACACACGTGGTCTACCCACATCCGTATTTCGTCGTTGCACCGAGCCAGTTTCTCATGGTCGTCGGTAAGCACCATCAAACACAGACATGGCACTCGACGACCTGGATAACGTTGCACATACTCTGCCCGTGCTGCTCGAGAATTCCCTTGACACAACCCGTAACACATAAGAATATCAGCATATTCTTCATTAGAAAACACCGGCTTCGTGAACCAAAATCTCACAATCCAAATCACAAGCAAGTCGAAGTCCTAGTTACACAGCCAGGTCACAGTACAGGAGAAGATTCAAAAATCCACAAAACAAGCAAAGTCGCGATGAAAGAAAATGATAGCTCAGGGAGGAAGGTATTACGGTATGCACAGTACAAGTTACGATAGTACGCGTAAGGACCTCGTAAGGAACTATCCGTGGGCTATCCAGTCCAGAAATTGACAGACGTCACCTAGAGTATTGAAAATTCAAATTTCGCAGAAAACATGATTTTCCTTAATTTTTATGTCAAAACTTTTCTTTTCGTCTCGGCCTCATTAATTTTTGGATTATTCTAAATGATAAAAAAAATCACATCAGCTGTTCTGTAATGCATTTTCCCCATAAATTGACCTGTTTTGATGTTCATCATCAGAAGTCTACTGCCTTTTACAGAAAACCGCATCAAAATAAGTCCATTCGTTTGACCACTATTCCTTTTCAAGCACTTAATTTTCGAACGGCTTAACCGATTTTAACAAAACATTAGATATGACGAAGGAGGAGCAGCATCAGGGTTTTTAGAAAATGTGATGTCAGCATTGCTGACATCACGATTATCATCTGCCATAGACCTAGGACCCTAACCACCTTAAAGAAAATAACAAAGAGAAAATAAATCAGTAAGAATACTTAGCTCGTTATTTATTTTTCGACCAGCCCACAGCAACGTCTCCGCCAAAAGTGACGTATTTTTGCACGCAGTGAATTGAGGCAAAACAAAAACGCGCGAAGCGCCACCTTAGTGGGAGCTCGTATATCGTCCACCAATCAGAACAAACCGCGCGCTCTTGCCTAGATTCACAGCGTTTACAAATTGTAGTCATTGAGACTCTTTATAATTAAACAGCCATTGCTTATAAGATTAATCACAATGTTAACTTAAGTAATTCAATTTATGATTTTAGCTAATGATCACAATTAACTGCAGATCACTTACACACAATAATAATAAAACTCAATAGGTTTCTCGGAACAACGAAATAGCACCAAACCACGCGTTGTACGCATTTTAAACACTTTATAATCGGACAACGCTTAATTACGTAAACAAATGTAGTTTGACAATAGATTAATTGCGAAAACTAATTTAGATAATAATAACGTTCATAACAATTGATGGATTCATCAATGGTTATAAACGACTGTTTATTCATCACTAATCTGTTGCTTAGTGATGAATAAACAGGAAGTACATGGGTATCGCTTATCAAACTAAACACTGATTAATTAAAAGAGATAAATCGTCACACACGACAAACTATGATTAACTTTGAACGGTATAGAAATATTAAAAATCATAAGAAAATCCTAATTAGGCAATTATAGAATCAAAGTAATTTTATTGTTGCTGTCGCGACAAAGTTGCGCCGATACGGCCATTCTGAGAGGCGGTGCGCGCTCTGCACCAGCCGCCAAATTTGATCTGTGAAGGAGAAACATTTTTCTTTTTGAACTAGGTATCTGTCCACCGAACTACCTAGTTTAAAGGGCATGATTTCGAAAGCAATGAAAAGTTATTAATAATTTAGATTTGCATTAAAAGCAATTGTTTGTCTCATTTGTAAAACTCATCGTACAATAATGACAGGTTGCAATTATTGATTATTCGGTGAACGTCTCAATACGTCAACGAACGTTGTATGTATTTTAGGAATAAGAATGAAGCTGTGCTCTGGGCGGTCTCGTACGCCGTGGTACACAGAGACTCTAAAGGATATTGGATTAAGGTCGATGCTGTGCTCTAGGTCAATGACCGTGGTACACAGGGGCTCTGAAATAAATGGGAAAATAATAGTGCTCTCGTAGATTGTTTTAAAGGGAATGATGCTGTGCTCTGGGCGGTCTCGTACGCCGTGGTTCACAGAGGCTCTAAAGGATATTGGATTAAGGTCGATGCTGTGCTCTAGGTCAATGACCGTGGTACACAGGGGCTCTGAAATAAATGGGAAAATAATAGTGCTCTCGTGGATTGTTTTAAAGGGAATGATGCTGTGCTCTGGGCGGTCTCGTACGCCGTGGTACACAGAGGCTCTAAAGGATATTGGATTAAGGTCGATACTGTGCTCTAGGTCAATGACCGTGGTACACAGGGGCTCTGAAATGAATGGGACTTGTAATTGTTTTGTAACCTCTCACAGCTACACTGTTCCTATAATTACAGGGTAGTAGAGGCAACTAGGAATGAAAAATATTGTTGATTAAAAAAAATAATAATAAAGAAGATAGGTAGGTAGGTTATTCAACTTACCTAGGATTTTGTCAACAGCTCTCTCGTCTCATCCAGGTTAGATCTCGAGGTGGAAGGCACGGGATCAGGTGCCTCATTTTGTGCAGTTGCGTCGGCTGCAGCGCTGTGGTCATCGTCAGCACCCGCCGATACGGTCACATGCTCTCCCGGCTGCGGCGCTCGACGCAGCTGATCGTGCGCAACCTTACGGGGTCGTCCTCTGCCAACAACTTGTTTTACAATGTAACGGTCATTTTCTAGAATCCTGTATATTTCATAGGGCTCGCTGTATTTTGGGTCCATTGATGTTTGATTGCGAGGGTTATTTTTTATTAGTACGTAGTCGCCTCTTTGAAAAGGATGAATGCGTGCTTTCCGTTCGTCGAAGCGTAGTTTATCTTTGTCGGCATTGGTTATCATTCGTTGTTGAACGTGTTGCTGTAGACGATCAATGTCAACAGTTTCTTCCTCGATATTTACCAGGTTCAGCAGCTCCGGCGGTACACAGTGTGTACGCCTTGTTAGCAGTGTCAAGGGTGCTACACCCGTTACTCTGTGAGCGGTGCAGTTCATCGCCAGTTGTAGTCCTTCGAGGGCAGTATGCCAGCGCTCAGTCTCATAATTCTTTATCATGATTAAGGCGTTTTTGAGTGTAGCCATGACCCTCTCAACCTGCCCATTTGCTCGGCTTACTCCTGGCGATATAGTATGTATGTTGACGCCATACCGATCGCAGTACATCTTAAAGTCTCCGAGGAACTCGCGGCCGCCGTCGACAATCACTTGGACCGGCGTGCCAAACAGGTGCACAGCTCGTTTCAAAGCTGCCAGAGTGCAGCTGGGGTTTTTGTTGGTAGCGTAATCCAAAAGTACATACTTTGAGTAGGCATCGATGGTGACAATCACGTACTCATGGTCGTTGGTGGTGCCTAGTTTTCCAGTGATGTCCATATGGACCACCTGAAAGGCGGCAGTGGGCTTCTGTATCGGATGGAGTTGAGCCTGCACTGCACCCGATGGGCCTTTTGATGTTCTGCATATCACGCAATTATCAACAAATGTACGTACCACCGAGCTCATTTTGGTGAACCAGTAAGATTCCTTGATCTTCTGCAAAGTCCTCTCCCATCCGGTATGCTTGAGCGCGTTATGGTAAGTGTTGATGAGGCTCCATTGGAACGCTTTTGGTACGACAACTGCCTTTTTCTGACCCAGCACTTGATCCTGGTAGACTCTCTTCAGTACTCCATCTTCAAGCAAGTAATCTTGAACAGGCTTACCACCAGCCAGGGTGTCGATGAGAGGACGTAATGTTCCATCTCGACGTTGCTCCACCTTCACCCAGTCTAAGTCTTTGTTCATCACGTTTACCTGCAGTGTTTCAGGGTTACGACTGAAGAAGTCTGCGTGTTGGAGCCTCTCACCTTTTCTATACTCCACCTCGAAATCGTAATTCTGCAAGAAGGCCCACCAGCGATACACGCGAGGCAAGAGTTCTTTCTTGTCTTTAGACGCCTTCAGGGCGTTGCAGTCCGTGATGACCTTGAATTTCCTTCCATAAAGGTACTGACGGAAGTGCTTTATGGCTCGCACAACTGCCAGGGTCTCCAGCTCGTAGGAGTGGTAGCGGCTTTCTGCATCAGTTGTACGCATGCTCATATAAGCGACTGCATGTTGGCGCCCGTCTATTACCTGAATGAGAACGGCACCATATCCAAGGCTACTCGCATCTGTATACAGTTCTATGGCAGCATCCTCCCTGAATATGGTCAGTACAGGTGCAGATGTAAGGTGCTGGATGACTTCAAGGCGCGCTGCTTCCTGTCGCTCCGTCCACTCCCATTTTGCGTCCTTTTTAGTAAGCTCGTAGAGTGGGATCATGATCCTTGAAAAGTTAGGTATAAAGCGTCGGAAGTAGCTAGCAAGGCCGTTAAACTGCCTAACCTGTTTTACTGTTGTTGGAATGGGTGATTTCAGTAAAGCTTCCACTTTGCGTGGGCTAGGGCGGACTTCACCATCCGAAATGACATTGCCTAGGTACTCAATGGATCGTTTGAAAAAGGTAGATTTCTCCACATTGATAGAGAAACCCGCCCTTTCCAGTGAGATCAGGATTTGTTCGAGGTGTGACATACCTTGCGAGAAATCTGTGCATTTACTAAGGACGTCATCAACGTAGACCTGGGCTATGCCGGCACTGCCCAGCAACGGTTGAAGTGCCCTGTTAATACAACGCTGATAGACAGAGCAGGCATTGCTCAGACCGAAGGGCATGGTAAGATATTCGTATAAACCATCTGGGGTGACGAATGCGGTCTTTTCAATCGAAGGCTCCGCTACAGGGATCTGGTGAAATCCTGACGCCATGTCCAGAGTACTGTAGTAATGTCCGTGAGCTAATTGATCTATTTGGTCCGAAATTAATGGAAGTGGGTAGTGATCACGTAGGGTATTTGTGTTTAATTCCCGGTAGTCAACACAAAGGCGATCATCCCCGTTCTTCTTTTTAACAAGGATGATCGGGCTTGAGTACGGGGACTTGCTCTCCCGAACTATATTGAACTCGAGCAATTCTTTAATTATCTCCTGCACCTTTGCACTTTCAACTGGACTGAGGCGGTATGGCCTACGTTCTACGTACTTATCCGGGTTTTTCAAACGGATCTCTAATTCGCCGGTATTCACGCGCGTTTTCGGGAAACCACGGATAAATACGTGTGCGTATTTATTGAGCAAAATCTTTAATTGCTCGATTTCTCTACCGTTCGTAAGGTCACAATCTATTTTGTCAAAAATTGGATTACTAGAACGCAGATGCATCACTGTTTGTTGGCGAACCAATACAGCCCCGTTGGAAGTAACCAGCACGTTAAGATTTGTGTTCTTGATGAGGTCCATGCCAATCAAGAGGCCGGATGACATTTCGTAGTCTGGTATAACGAAAAATTCAAGTTCCACATTGACCTGATCAATAACACATATAGTTTTTAGAGTTGTTAGCGAAATAACGGGAAACTGACCGATACCTTGCAAGTAGTTTACAGCGTTAATTCTTCGCCCGGGCAGTTTGGCTGCGATTGACTCTCGAACAACTGAGCACTCCGCTCCGCTATCAAACACTGCTTGGAATGATAAGTCACCAATAGTTACCTGCATTGGCGTAAGTTTCTTTTGTCCGATGCAGTTTACCTTGGAGATAACCGCCGCGTCTCGTCTAAAACAGTTATCAAAACTGTGCCCCACTTTATGGCAAAAAGTACAGGTCGGCCTTGAACCAACCGCGTCCCGATTGTTGTTTTGTTGTTGAACGTTTTCAGACGGCTTAAAACGGCAGTCACGAGCCTGGTGCCCAATTTTATTGCAATATTTACAGTGAAGCGGTGGTTGATTATCAAAACGCGTCCGCTTACTTGGCACTTGAGATGCGTTCGCTCCGTGAGGGCGTTTGGTTCTGATTGAGGAAGCCACCGAAATAAGCTCAGGGACCGAAGTGGCCCGGGCATTCAGCAACTCGATTCGAAGTCGTTCGTCACTCACACATCCGATGACTGCTTCAACTGCATCGCCGTTTTCGAGTTTGTCCTTAGTGACACGGCGCCACAACACCCATGCTCGTGACAAAAATTCAGAAATATCCTCACTTACGTCGTAGGAGTGTTCACGAAATTTCACAATGTCTCGAGAGTAACGGTTTTCAGGTTCAAACGTAGTAATGAGATTTTCCTTGAGCTCCTCCCATGTTGATGTGGTTACAAGCCAATTATCAACCCACAATTTGGCCCTGCCTTTTAGCAAGCTTCCTACCTTCATACGGACTTCAAAATCGTTGAGGCTATACATTTCTATTGCTTTAGTGATATGTTGACACCATTCTCGAACCCCAACGTTTGAATCAGGGTCGTAAGAAGGTAGAAAAATGTCGTTAATCCTTACCTTATTGTTGTTTTGTTGAGAGACGAGTCGCTCAGACATTTGTTTCATCGTCTCCATCATCTGAGTCAGCAATTCAGCCGGAAGATTTCCTAGGCCTGTACTAACAGTAGGAGACGTACCAGAATGACCAGCGGAAGTGGGATTCGATCCCACTTCTGATGACGAAGGAGGAGCAGCATCAGGGTTTTTAGAAAATGTGATGTCAGCATTGCTGACATCACGATTATCATCTTCCATAGACCTAGGACCCTAACCACCTTAAAGAAAATAACAAAGAGAAAATAAATCAGTAAGAATACTTAGCTCGTTATTTATTTTTCGACCAGCCCACAGCAACGTCTCCGCCAAAAGTGACGTATTTTTGCACGCAGTGAATTGAGGCAAAACAAAAACGCGCGAAGCGCCACCTTAGTGGGAGCTCGTATATCGTCCACCAATCAGAACAAACCGCGCGCTCTTGCCTAGATTCACAGCGTTTACAAATTGTAGTCATTGAGACTCTTTATAATTAAACAGCCATTGCTTATAAGATTAATCACAATGTTAACTTAAGTAATTCAATTTATGATTTTAGCTAATGATCACAATTAACTGCAGATCACTTACACACAATAATAATAAAACTCAATAGGTTTCTCGGAACAACGAAATAGCACCAAACCACGCGTTGTACGCATTTTAAACACTTTATAATCGGACAACGCTTAATTACGTAAACAAATGTAGTTTGACAATAGATTAATTGCGAAAACTAATTTAGATAATAATAACGTTCATAACAATTGATGGATTCATCAATGGTTATAAACGACTGTTTATTCATCACTAATCTGTTGCTTAGTGATGAATAAACAGGAAGTACATGGGTATCGCTTATCAAACTAAACACTGATTAATTAAAAGAGATAAATCGTCACACACGACAAACTATGATTAACTTTGAACGGTATAGAAATATTAAAAATCATAAGAAAATCCTAATTAGGCAATTATAGAATCAAAGTAATTTTATTGTTGCTGTCGCGACAAAGTTGCGCCGATAGATATGTTTTGTTAAAATCGGTTAAAATCGGTTAAGAACCACCGCAGAGATGTCTACTTTTATTTACAGAAAACGGCATCAAAATTCGTCCACCTGTTTGACTTCTAGAGTGCCACGGACAGGCATACAGACAGACAGACTGACAGACGCTTCAAACTTATAACACCCCCTTTTGGACATCGAGCGATTAAAATAAAGTAATTTTGCCCTTACAACATCTTATAACCCTTTTTTTTAAATCACCGGTCGTCTTAGAGTCCGCTACCTTATCTACTTTGTCGCTTAATTTTCCCAAGAATCACAAACATTTTATTTGACTATTGTACCTCATTGAATAGCTAGAGAACTGGAGATGTTTTAAGTTTTGTTTGCACAAACAGTTACTAGTTTTTTTTTTGGTGGCACTGCTTCAAAGTCAACCCATTAAGTAAACATGCGATATTCGGTTTTCACCATAAGCCTGTATTATAGGTTTTTTTTGCTGTGGTCGGTTCTTTTTTGTTTCTAAATATTAAATTTACTCTATTTTTACCTAATACCAGCAAAATACCTGGACTTAATCACCTAGATTAGAAAAATTGGTGCGAAATATTTTGTAAAGTGGGATTTTTCCTCGACAATCTTTAAAGGCCCCTAACTCGAAAACGGTAAATTTTCGGGTAGGGTGTTTCATAGTAACAATGGTTGGTTTTGATCCGTGCTAACATCTTCCAATGTATGTAGGTCGACTTACTAGTCACCCTGTATAAATATCTACAGTCGTCTACTTCATACGCATGTTAACCCACTAATACATTCCACTGTCATCTTTGATGACAATACGGAAGCCACAACTTATTTAAATCATAATTTGTAACGGGTTCCCCATTGACATCCCATCTAAACTGTTGCGCGCCACTAGCGTCTATAGTACCCACCCCGGGTCTGCGGCGAAAGTGGCAGCGAGGTTGAAGACCCAAAAGTACTCTTGCTTTTATGCCAGCAGATATTTGACCCGCTTGCCATACAAACCACCGGGGCTGGAGAACTCAGGGCCCTGATTCTGCCGCATTCGATTTACCAACATCATATATCGAGTGATTTTGAATGGGAATCATTCGATATCCGTCATTTTATCGAGTGGTGATATTGCGCGAGAATCACCCCCAGGGCATGGACTTCGTTAGGGAGATATGGCGTTTCCTGAGGGACCATGTCTATCACCGCCGCTCTGAGTACTATCATAAGCAGAAGACCGCCTAGGGACCTTTGAATCGGATAAGACCCGGGGCGACTTAATTTCTAAGTAAATAATGTGATCCTGTAAATACATAGTTTATTTATTATCTGTTATTTGTCCAATCCCTGTATAATCTCTTGAAAAATATTGGCACTTACTCTAAAAAAAACTCATTGTTTTATTTATATATATGCATGCAAGCACTGACTCCAATGATATTAATGGTTTTCACGTCCAGATTGTCTAGGATTGATAGATCATGTCAATTGTTTGTTTATTTACTTAGTTAGAGTAGGTAATATACATTCTATGTGTATTATAGTAGCATGGTATTTTTTTTGTATGAGTATAATAATTTAACAATTTTGGATGAGAATGCTAGTAAATACGTTCTATGGGATCGATACTATTGCAGTTAAAATATATGCCAGTATTTAATTTAACCTCTTGAATACAACAGGCGTTAGTTAACGCCATTTTTCCGTTATAGGTTTTAAATTTTATTACCATTACCATATTTAAGATCCTTACTAACCTATGTTCATGAATAAACTATTCTTATTCTTATGGCATAAGGTTCAAAATCGCGACCCGTCCCAACTACCCTCGGTTTTTGAGAGGTTAAACGATGTATTTTATTATTTTATAATGGGGTCTCTATCAATAGATTGAGGAGAATATGTGTGGTATAACATAGAAAGACAGATCTCATATTTATTCTGCATAGGAGGCCGCACAGGATGCTATCGGAGTTTTTTGCGACCTGTCGAAGGCGTTTGATTGTGTTGATCATAATACGCTATTAATTTAATGAAATCATTACGCAGTTAGAAATAAAGCGTTGGATCTACTAAGATCATACCTAAGCTGTATAATTCAAAAGGCAGAAGTTAACGGCGTTAAATCTGATGGATCGGGTGTAAAAATTGGCGTTCCACAAGGTTCCATATTAGGCCCTTTCTTATTCCTGGTATATATTAACGATCTGCCTTTCATGGTGGAGAAATTGACTTACATGGTGTTGTTTGCGGATGATACTTCAATGGATTACTTGGTGGATACTTCAACGTCTTTCATTCTTCAAAATTGAAAGACAAAAAATTATTTATTCCTGCTTATTAATCATACTGATAAAAAAAACATATTTATATTAGTTAAACACAACCAATTTTTTTAAGACATCTAAAAATCAATCCGTGGGAGGTTAGTGTGGTTGTCCAATGTAAAGAAGAGGCAAAAAATGACGTTTGCTAAGTATATGTAAATATCTACAGTAATAAAGTACTTTTACTTTGACTTTGCTTGAAGAATGAAGTTATAAGGGAGGGAGGGGGTCTAGCCGAATCTCATTCAACGTCTTTTCAAATGTCACGTAATTTGTTGCTTACAAAATCAGTTTCAAACAATATCGCCGCTTTGGGGTTATTTGGAACCTGAGGTGTGATGCCGCTGTTTTTCTTGTTTTACTGATCCTGTTCGAATTTAGGAAGGTCCAGCGATATTTGGAAGAGCAGAACGTGAAATAACCTTTGATAATATTGCACTAACTTATTATTTCTGTAAGTAAATATTAAGATAATCGAATTTAAACATTCATAACGAAAATGTGAGCCTTTAGGTACCTACAAAAACCCTTCGTTCCCTCGTATACTATTAATTGATTCTTTCATTTACTTCATCACCTATGTCCTGTCAAACTAACTGTTTTGATATATTCAGATTTTTCGTCAATAGTATAATTTTGGTAAATAATGTTATTCCTAGATAGAATTTAGACCAGTATTTGTAAAATTTATTGTTTAAAGTAGAATCTACAACTGAATGTCGTAGTCGTTTTGGAATATCGAGTTTTTTGATCAGGTGATATTTTTGTACCTTTCTGGTAAATTTTAGTTTTATGGAATATAGCTCTTTTGCTTTGATTACTTTTATTTGTACTAGGCATAATACCCAGCAATTAAGCTAAAGATTTATATTTTTTTAAAACAATGACCACAGTTCTTTGACCTTTCAAATCAATAAAAATAAAAGTCAAATACAAAAGTAATGGAACAAATGTATGTTCCACTTTTTCACTTCTCGCAGACGGGATCTTTATCTCCAGTTTATCATGTATAATGTTCCATTCAGGGGTTGAAATCCAATACTAACACTATTAACACCTTTTCATTCATCACACTTGGGCTCACAAATAAGTTTCACTGAAAATACGTCAGTAACTGGGTCAGGCGCTTGTGTTAAAGGGCCCATATACACCACGGTTTTAGACGCGTGTTTACATCGAAGCAAACCCAATTCGCACACAAGTCAGACTCAGTTTGTACATTTAATGCTAAGTTTCTATGACATAGAATGGCCATATGCCTTTTTAAGCAAATCTGTAAACATCGTCTTTATGGTGGACTGAAAACGCCATGAAATTATTTTTTCAACTTTAATAAATATCCGGAAAGCATTTGTGTCAATTTATATTCTACCCAAAGAACACTTTATCACCAATGCGTCAAACCTTGGAGAGTTGTAAAGGCTACCAGATAAATACAGTGCTACATGGATGTTTTAGCGTGTGGCGAAAATCAGAACTAACGCAAAAGCTACTCTGTGGTCACTTTGTGTACAGTTCGCTGTGTTTGTTGTGCTAGGTTGTGCTGCATGGTTATTTCGAGCTAATAAAATCAATTACTGCGTATACCATGCCAAAAATGATTAGTAGTGGTGTTAGAGAGATGGTTCTAAAGGTCAAGGAGTTTTGTATGAAGGAAAAAATAACAATAACTCGATAATTCCGTTTGAAAAAGTAAATGAGAGGGTCGCCGCAATGACCGATTAGTGATACCATCAAGTGCAGTTTTACTTATCCCAACATATGGTAAAACGTTCTGTCGCGTAGATTCCGACTATTCCCCACTGCTCCACTATAGATAGTTGAGAAAATACCAGTAGACCAATGGCTCATAACGACTATTCCGCACTGCACAACTTTGAGTAATTGAGCAATCGAGTTGAGCAGTGGGGAAGTAAGGTCTTCTACATTAGGTGTATGTAATTTTAAATAACGAAAGTAAAAACCCAACATTCGATCTGTCATTTACAAACTTCAAATCTTTCACTTGTATCTTTACGGAGTGTGACAAGAATAAAGGGCGAAGGAAAATTGGCAGTCGCATCTTCAACTAAAATTGTTACACCAAGGAAGATGAGGAAACAAGAAAGGACAAAGTTTTGCTGGATAATTTTGAAATTGATGTTTTACGACGAACTACATGGCTTTTACACCAACAAAAAAGAAATACCGTCAGTAAGAAAAGTACTCGGTAAACTCCGGAAAGACATTGGATTTGAAGGCAGTTGCGAAATTCTGAGGCAATACATAAAAAAGATTGGTTTCCGATTTAGGAAAACAAAATCGAATCGAAAAGTGCTAACTGAAAGAAATAATATAAGCGCGTGACGTGCTCGTTATCTGCAGGCCATCAAGCATAACGAAGAGGCAGAAAAATTACCAGTGGTCTTCTTAGATGAAACTTACGTTCATTCTGGTCTCACAGTGGGAAAATGCTACATTACAAAATACATTATTTTGAGCACTATATTGTGAGATCCTGGTACCTTGTATATTTACCATGCTTCTTTTCCAAGAGCATTCAAGATTTTTTCATAAAGCTTTTGACTTTACTTCAATAGGTAGGTGCCTTAATTAAATTGTTTACTAAATCGAATCACAAAGTTTTCTTGTCAATGTCCTTTTCAGTGAAATGACCTATGGCCGTTGTCACACGTGCCGGTTTAAGTATTCTGCGCCGCCCGGCCATCCGGTGGCGAGGTGTATGGGCACGCACGAGCTTTCATCTTGTACTGCGGCGTAGTCATACATTTCACCACCGGATACCTGCGCCCGCCGCCACTGGTGAAAAGGGTCATATTCTCCAGTTTAGCGAATAAGAATTACTGTGCGTAAGTAAGTACGAAGTGCTTTGAGAGATCTGTCCATCGAGGTTCCATAAAATACACGAGGTTAAATCCCCCAAAGCGGGTAATATTTCATTAAATGGCAACCCCAATTACACAGTCGCCCCCCCCCTGTCAGTGTCATCTACCAGCCAAAACATCCACTGTAGCACTGTACATATCGAATTTCGCGACGGGCCGACAACACGATAACGTCAGCTTTGCTTCACTTAGCTTTTATTGTAAAAACAATTCTGTTTCACGATAAATGTTGTCTATTAACTCGTTTACGGGTTATTCTTTTTTCTCTGTTCCTTTGACTTTTGACAGACGAACAGTTTAAACGAAACTAAACCCTCAACCAAGCATGCAGATTTTTCATTGGTTTTCGCAATTATTCAAACCGTAAGGTTGAATGTTTGGTGGTCCTACCTGGGACCTGGCTCTCAGGCAATAACGATGCCTTGCTTGATTACTTCTTCTGGGTATATTAAGCCTCTTCCCTTTTGTGAAGAGGTCTGCGGTCCCGTGCCAACGGAATTTAGGGTTATCCTTTTAATAGTGGGTGTAATCTTTCCCATATGCAAGAGATGGATCTTATTTTCTAAATATCGAATAGCAGACTGAAAAGAAACCGTATTATGCAAGACTCGCGTATGTAGTATAAATCTCCTTAAGAATAGATCTCCGAAGCCATGCTACAGGAACCATTTTATGCTAGAACCATGATGAAATTTCCGAAGCCATAGCTACGTTTAATCTTGTCAAGATCTATTATTGTAGAAACTAACAACATTCTCGCTGTTCACAAGAGTTTTTACTTTCTAGGGAATGAAATTTCTCCTGGAATAAACACATCCGGGTGGGATATTAGGTTGACATTGACATAGACTTAGACAATAGACATCATTATTTATATTATTTATTACAAGTCATTATTATTAAAAAAATAATAATAATAATATCATCTTCAAAATAAATATGATAGCTTAATCCTGATACCTTAAATGTAGCCAAGTAATGTAAGATTAAGCCTTACTACACCACTGGCTTAGTGTGGGTTGATGGAGGAGATTTACGACCACTATCACATAGATATGACAGCCGGGACAGCTTAACGTGCCAACCCAAACACTGAACGCCCGATAACTTACTTAGGATAAATTATTTATCTCATTTGTACATAGTTTGATTTCGAACCTGCGTCTCCTATGTGAAAAGCAAACAGAGCTATTTTTTATGTCAACTTAAATTATTTAATTTAATTTAATCATATCATGTCATAAAATAATATATACTCAGCAGAAATATGTTAACCTACTCGTAGTAATAATAAAATTACGTCAACATTGTACACAAAAAAGGGTTAGTTATTTTAATTCTATAAATTCATCTTAGCTGCAAAAGAACATCTTGACAAGCCGTCCTGTCAATCTTAGTTTGAACATGGGCATGCTAAGTGCACCAGTGATAGCTTCAGGCAACTTCTTGTAGACCACCGGACCCATACAATAGATCATCTTGCTTGTTTTAGTAAGGTGGTTTTAGTTTGCTGGATTGCGTCTCTCATATTATGCGGAGACCTTAAAAACATCCCACTAGTCCCACTATCCCAGTAATATTACAAAGGCGAAAGTTTGTGAGTGTGGGTTCATGTTTGTTACTCTTTCATGAAATTTGGAATGTATATAGCTTATACCCTGATTTAACATACAGGCTATCTTTTATCCCGAAAAAAAATATTGTTCCCGTAGGATGACCATTGAATGAAATTTGGAATGAAATAGCTTATACCCTTACTTAACATATATGCTATCTTTTATCCCGAAAAATAATAACTGTTCCCGTCGTAGGGAAGATCTTTGGATGAAATTTGGAATGCATATAGCTTAATCCCTTAACTTAACATATATGCAATATTTTATCCCAAAAATGTATGACTGTTCCCGTAGGATGATCAATGTGAGTAAAAAGCATGCATAAAAAGATTTCACATTTAAAATAAGTAGACGTGCGTATTCGGATGTAATCTGATCGTCGCGGATTCAAATCCCACACTGGTAAAATTTGTTTGTTTGCTCGCGTGGATCCCGTTTCAGAAAATATTTATGTGCGAGAAAAGGAAGTATTTAATTATTTACTGAGATAGTAAGTATATTTTTGGCTCTCCATACGTTATCTTTTCCGTATTAAGCATATCACAAAGAGTCGTGAAATCATTTAGGGAGTAAACTGAGCCATTCCAAAGCATGACGTAAAACCGAATACCACGCGGGCGGAGCTGCGGGCAATAGCTAGTCATTCATAATTTCTTTATCGCGCATAAATAATTATAATAAAAAAGTCAAAGCAATTCAGACTCAAAGTCAACAAAATGAAGAAAAAAAACATTAATTGACACGAAATAAGGTCGACAAGCCACATCGTTACAGTTTCCCCCTTCCAGTAGGAAAAATCCGTGAAACTATATTCAAGTAACATTTTTCATTCCATTCATCATCATTCACCTTTGAATCATCAATCTAACATACCCAATGAAACAACAGGTTAATAAAGTTGTTGCGTCTCCTTTCAAGATAAAGTGTTTGATATTAAAATATCAAAACACTCCGTGCAACAAGAAGAAAAAAAGAATTGATAATAAAAATACAGCAGATTTCCCAAGATTGGAAAACATCAACTACACTATGGGTCTTTACAAGGTATTAGATAACTAGAGTGGTAGTCAAGGGCAGTTAAAGAAAATATCACTAACTAACACTATTTGTCTTTAAAAGAGATTAGACAACTAAGATTTAGTCTAGGGCAGGTTATTGGGATGTTTGTATTCTAACATTATGTCTTCGCATTTTTCTAAAACTATTTGTCTTTACAGTAGTGGTGAGTCGTCGACGTGATTTCTGTCGACGAGACTAGACCGTCGAATAGCGTTCATCGACTAGTCCATTAACTAGTTGAAATCATCGACTAGTCGAAACGTCGACCCAATGGTTTCTCTATACGTTGTGAACACTTGCGACGTGACGACGCGACGATATATTCGACTGTACCTACGAAATTAAAAGAATTACAGTAGAAGTTACGGAGGTTTGAGTTATCGAGGTTCTACTGTACTAGTCATTTAATGAAAATGTGTGCGTGCCTACTTTTGTCAAAGAAAATATGCAAAAGCGTCTGACCTTGCACATGCGTAATGAGTCGCAAACTGACTGACTGCAGTATCTAATAAGTAAACAAACCAAAACATTCAAACTAATCAGCCAATCAGCCATACGCGCGCCAAACCGCCATTTTATTTCCTAGTCTAGGACCATCGTTCATTTTAGTTCATAGAAAAATCAACGCAATGACGTTTCATTACAGTTGAAATTAGTTTGACCACTGGTGGTGTTAGGATGCAATCGACTAAATGAAGATGACGTGTGTTATACGGCTACGTTCATACATCGTTCGTCGCGTCGCAAGTTGAAACAAACGTCGATACTCGTTTATTTAGCCGTCTATGAATTCAACTGGTCAACTGAAAAACGGTGAACCGTTGAAAGGTCTATTGTACGTGGACGGTTAATTCGACTAGTCCGTTCATTCAACGCCCACCACTACTTTACAAGGGATTCGACAACTAAGGTTTAGTCTAGGGCCACGCTTTTTTTAATATTTAAATATAAATTTCCTATGAAAATAAAATAGAGAAAATTACACAAACCAACACTATTTGTCTTTACAATGGATTAGACAACTAAGGTTTGGTCTAGGGCAAGTAATTGGCATGTTTGTATTCTAACATTAACGGCCGGTTTCCTGGGCGCTGATTAAGTTAACAAATTGGTTAAACTGATTTGAGCCAATCAGGTGCCGCTAATATTCAAAATAGAGGCACGTGATTGGCTGAAATCAGTTTAACCAATTTGTCAACTTAACCAGCGCCCAGGAAACCGGGCGTTAGTCTTCGCATTATTTTAATATTTAAATATTTTCCTATAAATTAAAATAATGAAAATTACACTTACTTATACTATTTGTCTTTGCAAGGGATAATACAACTAGAGTTTAGTCAAGGGCCGTTAAAGAAATTATATTGTGGAACTATACATCTTTTTCCATTAGTAACGTCACCAACTCAGCAGTACAACTCAACAGTAGCTCTGCGAAATGGAAACAGCATGCAAAATTTAGAGGAGTAGCACGTGTCGACAAACATAGAATTTTGCTTCTTAGCATTTACCAGGAGTGCCATGTGTAGGCAACTTGCCAAGTATCACAACGAAAGTGATTAGAATAGTACTGTCATGGGTCACACTAGAATACATTCCCATCAAGTCCCATCTAGATTTTTTTTAATACGGAAAAGTTATGAAAATTTTTGGCCTAGTTTAGAAAAACAAGTTCAAAAAAAAATACATTTTATGTTACGTTAGCAAAAAAAGTAAAAAAATACATTAAGTCACATTTGACCTTAAGACCACAACTGATTACGAATTTTCTAACAAACCAAAATAAAAATAATTCTATCACGATCTAATACTATTACTACGGCGTTTTATGAAAATAAAGTAAATCAGGGTTTCCTGGTTTCCATCTGGGTAAGTTATTTATTTATCTAATTCTAAACCTTGTTTGTGTACGGAATATTAGCCCAGGGGGCTTAGATTTAACATTCCGGGTTAAAACCCTCTGAACTAAAACTCGACCGCGTAAAAACCCACCCGGGTTAAAACCCCAGCGATGCCTGAATGGGGAATCGTGGGTGACACATTCTATTGGCATATATCTGGGTAGGTGCCCAGACCTACCTCCTAATGTATAACTATAACATTTTGTGCTCTTTTATTTTAATCTTTGTATTATATGTTCCTATTTTATACTACGTTTTTTGATTACCTTTGATCTGGCCGACCCTTGTAAATAATCAATAAATTATGTTTCTTAATTTTATTTTATTTTTTTTTACTTCTCTTGGTTGATCTTTGATAGTATTAGATCGTAATAGCCATTATTTTAATTTCGGTCTGTTAGAAAAGTCAAAAAAATCAAAGTCAAAAACAAAATGAAGAAAAAAGAAATAAATGACACGAAACAAGGTTGACATGCCACAAAGTCACACTGTAACTTCATTGTGGTTAAGGCTAGAAACTGAATTTTCTATGGAAAAGATGGATTTTTTCCAATTTTAACAAATATATTAGAAACTACAGCAAGTTAAAGTCCCTAATTTTGCCTTATTTTGTCCAAAATTCTATGGTACTTTTAGCAGACCCAGAAGCTTAAAAGTTTGAACACAAGTAGAGTTTAGTCTATAATGCTAGCGAAAACTCAAGCATGTTGCAATTTCAGTCCCGCTTTCCTGATATTCTACATGCAACTTTGTAATCCTATGCTAATTATAAGCGATTGCAAAGTTACTTTTGTACTCGTACTATTTTTCGCCACGATATAGGTTACAAAAGGAATAGTAAGTTCTTTATATTCCTTAAGGAGTGCTATAGTCAAATATGTGGCTACCACATAATGAGATGTAACTTTATTCATACTTATGATGAGCGTGGAGACGTCTTTATTTTTGAGTCACCCACCCAAGAAATTCTGTTTATTACATAAATAAAGTTGTCTACGGTGTTGAAACGGGCAATATCAACTGTTGAGAGTTAACTTATAACTTAGTTAACCGTTTGTGACTATTTTATGGAACCGTTTATGAAAATATTTATAATAAAGTAAAAAATAGAGAGGTCATGATGCTAACTATGTCTATCCATTGTTTTTGGGACACCTGTATTGTTGACCTATAAAACTATCGACCAATAGCGATTTGCATAGCTTCCTTGCTCATATATGTTTATCTGATGCTGACTGAGCAATATGTTTTGCGTAGTCACTATAAGTAACCGTCTAATAAAGTCTGTGCAATCGAAAAATTTTGATCAGGCGGAATTCAATGTTGTGGAAAACTGTACTTATAGATTTAAATTTTTAAGCATCTGTACTTATATAAAGCAGTTCCGTTGGGAATACTCATATTGTGTGACACTGTGATTTTAATATTGAAACACCTCTGATGGTAAATACCAGATATAAAATAATGTACGTATTTCCGCCATCGGAAAGAGGGATGAACTCTCTCATTTACTATTTTCTCTCCTCCTCTTCGGTCCAGTCATTTGGGATAATCGCGCTTACCATTTAAGGATTATTTTTTTAGGGTATTACGTAATTCGATACATATATTTTGAGGGGCAAAAGTACATTTCCAGCAAAATTTAAACCCTCTCCGAAAATAAATTGGTTTGGAATCATTTAGGATTTTTTTTTATTCCTAAAGACATTTATTTCAATTCTAGAGAAAAAAATGTGTGGAATGGCATCGATGGCTTGGTTTTTTGACTTTCTAAGTCTTGCAGGAGTTCGTATAAATAGTGAATTGTTTTAATTATTGTCGCTATTTGATATTATTATTTATCATCGTTATTTCTTTGCTGTAGTGCCAGTATTCTGTGGTATCACGACTTATTGTAAAAAAATTGGTTTTCATATAAACCGGCCGGCAATTCATAATTTGTTTATTGCACACAAATAATATATACCATACAGCGAGACTTACTTAAAATTAGTGTACAGTGTAAAGGCGAGCTTATCTCTGACAACATATCTCTTCCAGCAAACCAAATTAGGATGAGGAACTTCGATTGCTGAGCAGGAGTAGACCATGTGTACAACAATATAATTTACCTGTACATACCGAAATAAATATTATATAATAAAGAAGTCTACATATACTAATGAATACCTACATATCTACCTATACTACCTACTACTATAATTCTAAAGAGAAAGGTAATGCTTCTTCATGCGAGATTTAAATGTATTGAGAGAAGGACTGTCCCTGATGGTGCAGGGGAGTGCATTCCACAGCCGAATGGCCCGGAGTTAAAACCCGTGCTCATAGTACGCTATGTTGTACTGTGGTGTTGTGAGCATTAAAAGCATTCTTTTTAATAAATAAGATTTAATAAATAATAATAATATAAAAAATACAAAATTACAATAAATCGGTAGCATAAAATATGAATATATAATAAATAGTGAAAATATTTAATGTTTTCAGAAGACGGTCAAGCGCAAGTCTAACTCGTGCACGAAGGGTCCCGCGTAGAATGATAGGGATGGTGTGGAGTGAATAGTTTGGATTTTACATAGCAAAATATTATTTAAAAAGATATTGGGGCGGCTACTTTCACACTCCATGTATGTAACCAGGTGCATTCATAAAGGTGTAGATGGTATTGAAAGAATTGTTGTATGGGAGCTCCCATAACCTCTTAAAAACCGAGGGTAGTTGGGACGGGGCACGATTTTGAACCTTATACCATGGTAATAAAATTTAAAACCTTTAACGGAAAAGTGGCGTTATCTAACGCCGGTGGTATTCAAGAGGGTTTTTTTATTTTTTTATTTAGTATTTGGTGTTACAGCGGCAACATAAATACATCATCTGTGAACATTTCAACTATCTGGTGACAGACGGACAGACAGACGGACAGCGGAGTCTTAGTAATAGGGTCCCGTTTTTACCCTTTGGGTACGGAACTCTAAAAAAGACCAAACAATTCACCATGTTGGATATTTAATAAAACAAGGAAGCTTTTTAATACATTTATACGCTCAGTTTTAACTAAATCGCTGTGACAAAAAATGTAATTGGCAAAAGTTAACTCTACACGTGAGTGATGGACACACTGCATCAAAAAAAGAGTGTTTTTAACTTTCAGCTATTCCACAGAATTATTGGTGTATTAGCTAACAAACGACAGTCCAAGAGTTACCTTAAGTAATTATACGTATATGTAAAGTAATTTTCATTTTTTGTAATTAATAACTTTATGACAAATGTTGTTTTATTTTTCGTTAAGAACCTAAATTTCTCCAAACCCATTAATTTTCGTAGGATCCTATATGGTAAAATTTGCTGGTAATGGGCTCTTGTTTTGACCCCTCACAATATACCTTTCGTATTACCGGACACCCTGTAGACAGATAGATGAAATAAGATGGCAAGTTCTACCTATCCATTAGTAGCAGAGAGGAGATACTCTCTACTACCTGCTAATGGATACCACAAAGTAGTTTTTACTCACTTAAAAGGTACCCGCATATAGGAGTTTTGTGGCAGTATTTGCTGACCTTTGCCCATTGTTCCTGTATTACTCGGATCTCATTGGCTGTGTTGAACCATAGATAATGTATTAATATCGTCTGGCTGGGCTTGAACAAATTACATTCGACAACAAAGCCGAAACACAACTTGGCTGAGCCAACGTGAGTGAACACGAACATAACTCTTGGTACATATCATTGCTATTTAATCAAAAATACCTACATCATTGATTTGGTGTACCGTAACTTTTAATTTACTACTTTTACTAAGCAAAGCTAATGAAGGGTTTGTTTAGGAGCAGTGTTAATAGAGTTTCTACAGGAACTAGTTTATTTATTTGGCCGATTCTTGCATAAGCACTTCAGCGAAAATTGGCGCCATATCTGTACTATTTTCTTTTCTTTTTCTTTGAGAACTTAGGAAAATCGATAGTCAAGGAAATCCAATATATAGGAATACGTTTTTCCATATTTCTCATTAAGCTTTAATGCGGTTTTTTTTTTAACTGTTATGTTCAGTTCCTAGGGCTCATCGCATGAAATTACTAGTGGGGTGAATGAGGCTCTTAGGCCTTCAGCTGCTCGGTCGTATTTTGAGAGTTTCTCTTGGCTATGTTTCTGTGCCTTTTGTTGCCAGGTGAGGTTGCTGTAAGAGGGAGAAATCCCTGCGAAATCCCCGATACCCCACATATCTACGCCAATGTTTTGACTTTCTTTTCCCCAGGGATAGCAATCCGAGATCCCACACGGTGTCTCTTCTTTCAACTCCTCGGCATAGCACTGCCGCTTACGAACATTCGTTTAGGTTAAGGGAAATCCGACTGTTGAGCGTATTTCCCTGCGCTATTAGGGAAAGTCCCTCAATTTTCACGCTGGGCGAGGAAGGTGCCAGCTCTTGGATCACCCGACGCTTCAACGAGTCTTTTCGCAATCTCTTTAAAGACTCGCCGTGCGTCAGTTCCCCACGGCCCGAGGGTCTCTACGCCAAACGGCAAAAATATGTAGTTCTCCCCGAGGGCGGCATACTTGCGCCGCTTGAGACCCTCCGCAGAGTCCGCCGCTGCACCGGCCCTTGAAGAAGTCGCTGGTAAATGGGATGGCGCTAGTGTGTCAACACATGTCGCATCCCACACCAGCGACCTCCCATGCCGCCATAGAATGAGCGTCACTCCGTCGGGCCTCTTACCGTCGTCGCGGGCTATGCCTGGGGGTTCGAGAACAGATGGCAAGCCCGCGCTGGAAAGGGCCCGACGGAAGACGTCATTCAGAACAGCATGTCTAGAGAGACGGCCAGCGCTGTAGTTGCAGGACAGGCCGTGGTGTCCACGTTGGCACACCCTGACACCGCAGCGGCAACGATGTATCTCATTAGTTTTTACCCCCAGTCGTAGACAGACGGCCAGCGACAGGGTGGTCCTTTCAAGCAACGTGCCGAGTTGTCTGGAGGGGATGGCATGTAGCCAGCGCCCTGACTCTCGCTCCCTGGTTGCGAGCAGACGAGCACGCTCTGCAGGGTTAGTTGCGGCGTTAAGGAGGCTCTCACGCTTTTGGAGGCAGAGCGGCTCATCCCACAACCTTTGGGATTTTGAGTTTAGTGGGGAATTTTGACCCGGACAGGCTTGCGTCCAAGCGTTGACATCGGCTTGGCACGTAACCTCAACATCACCAAGTGATGGGTTAATTATTTTACCGAAGAGGTCACGTGTACCATAGGCCGAGGACAGGAACGCTGGAAGCGCGACATCTGATATATTTCGGATCCCCAGGCCATCGTGTCTTATAGGCAGGCACGCCTGCGTCCAGCTATTGTCATCAAAACTGCAATTTAGGATGTCTATTAGGGTTTTTTGTATGAGGTGATCTAGAAATAAAAGGGAATAAGGGTATTTCCATAGTGGGGCGCAGCGGAGGACATACGACAATTTAGGCACAAAGAGGCAGAAGCGGATGATTGTAAGGGCGATGTGGGGGTTAAGATTAGTCAGTCTGTCAAAAGTCTCCTCGAATTTGGAAATTTGCACAGTTAAATAGCTGGGGATCCCATCCTCTAGCACTGGTGACCCCAGGAGGCGAAGTATTGTTCGCTAAGAATTTTGATGCCAGGTGCTAAATTGTTAAATTCTTGTTCAATAATTATTCTTTGAGATGATTTTAGGTTTTCCGGTAAATAAAGCTCGCACTTGGAATAATTTAGGTCCAGACCTATCTTGCCAAATTCAGTTTTCAATGATTTTAAATCTTCAAGTATAGTCGCCTCCGAGGGTACCGTCGTCGAGGTACGTATACGTTGAATTTTGAATTTAGGCTTGTTATGGCCGGATAGATTGCCAAACTGAAGATGGCCGGTCCGAGTGGGTCACCCTGCTGGCAGCCAACTGCTGAGTGTAAGAGATGATTATTGTATAATAATTTTGAATTTTTACTGTAGCATTGCCAAAAGTATTTGTATATGGACGGGGTGTGTATTTTAACTTGTGTAAGCAGGGCACCCCTATCTACCGAATTGAATGCATTTTGGACGTCTACTTTCAACAGCACCTCACCTCCCTGATTGGCAAGAAAGGACCGAGCCGCGTGAACAGCGGCCTCGCATCCTCTCCTACTGCCAAAGCCCATCTGCGTCGGTTGAAATAAGTGCCCAAGATCTGGTAAAATATATCTGCAACAGATCTTGGATACTATCCGCCTGATAGTATTACCAACAGCGATGGGCCTTATACCCCCGTCCTTCTTTTTGAGGGCATACAGGTTCGCCCCGTAGCACAGATCTGGCCGCCGGCCGAACCGCTCCTGAAAGACATCACCGCTGCCAGGACGTCATCGGCCAAGGCACGCGGGGTGAGGTCGGAAGGAGCGGGGGGGTCAGGGAGCTGAAGCGCCGATGCTGGAGCCAGATGCTTGGACTCCAGTGCCTGAAAGGTTTCGGGAGAGTAAGGGGCGACCGCATCGCTGGAAAATAAAAGTTGGGCGGCTCCCTTAATATCTCCATCACTCACTTTGGTTTCTATTGATTTGATGACGTTGTATTGACTGAATGGGCCTAAATAGTTGTTTTGAATAGATTGGACATTATTTTTTAAGTTATTCTTTATTTTTTGTGTAAGGGAGCCGCTTGCGTGTGTTCCTTTTTCCACATGTAGCACCCGGTACGAAAAAGTCAGTAGCTGCTCCCAGCTCTGATGATCATTTTGTGCTGTCACTTGTTTTATGGCTTTGGACAGAGAGGTGGCCACAGATGTCCTGGCGCCTCGAGGAATTCTTTTTACTCAATAGTATCTCAATAGATGTTCTTTTTGAATTTGGCTAAATCTTTCCAAAGGTCCGATTTGGGGTTGATGGGTAGATTTGGGGTTTGTGTAGGGCCGAAGGTGTGGGTTTTCTGGGTTAATGTTTTTATGAACTTTGCCTATATGAATTTTGGGACCTCTCTGTCCTTTAAAGTAACGGGACTGCGTACACTCCGGGCACTGCACGGGACTTTCCAGCGCCAGGGTGATGTGCTGGCTGCCGGCTGACTGTGACATAGGGGTACAAGTTATATGAATATGATATTAACAATGACATTATATAAAAAGGCATGTCTAGAAAACGTATAAAAAGATCTTAAGAAAAACAAATACAATTAAAATTGTCTCATTAATTGTTTAATGTGGACATTGGCCGAGCACCATAAAGGACCGATGAAACACAAGGAAATGGAAGTAGTTTGATAAAGGGATGAACTGAAAAATATTTTGAACTTCTGATAACTTATCTTCGTATATTTGAGTTACTGGTCCGCATATTGCAGTCTCTACTTTAAGTCAACAATTTCCTTTAAAACTAAGTTATTGAGTATTATTTTCTTTATCGAATATGGTTGCCCGGAATAATACTTTATTTATTAAGAACAGATAGGTAACGAGGCGTAGCTAACAAACAAGCGGATAACCGGTTATATCCTATAATATATAGGACAATGTCGATAGTCGGAACCCGTATATGTAAAATGTAAACGTAATATTTTGAGGACGAAGGTCGGCTTGCACTATTTCTTCACCCCTAATAATAAATAATTGCTGTACATACCTTAACCATAACTGTTCCTAAACATATTGCTTTTTATAATTCTAGCACCTCCAAATAGATGCACCATGTTTATATTTATATCCATCACACTGTTCATTCATCTTTCTTCAACGACGAAGGAGTTTCATGAGTGATACTAATGCTTTGAACATATCACCCTTTTTTGTAGCTTAAAAGTTTGACTGCCCTTTATTTTTCATATGTAACTAGATGGTGTATTTTATGAAAGGAATCGCGCCGTTGTTGTTGGGGCTTAAAATAATTGGGAGATAAGGGAACTGGGTTGCCTGGGCGGCATTGAATCAGCGGAACTACAAAAACATGTCAGAATGCGAATGTAGTCTTTGTACTAGATGATGATGAATGATACAACGGTTGCACATCCATATCAAGTACCTACTTCAGGCAACAAGGGGTTACGGAGATGTGGAGCGTCGTATGTTGCCTCTTATATTAAGCTGGGCAGTCACAGTTCATAAACTACAGGATCCTCGAAAAAACAGTGATTGTCCTAGGGGGTCGGCAGACTTTGAAGTGAGATGAGCCAAATAAAAAAAAAATAACTCCCAACTTTTAAGGAGCCGCAACTCCAAGTTTCTTTGCCGAGTGGTGAAAGACGATAAATAAAACAAGATAAAACTAAAATAGGTATTCTATTTTCATATTGAAGAAGTCTTCAAAATAAAACATACTTAATCCTAAAACACGTATGTAGAAAAAGAAGTAGGTATTCAGTAGACCACTTTATTAAAACTAAAATAGGTATTCCATTTTTTTATTGAAGAAGTCTTAAAAATAAAACATACTTAATCCTAAAACACGTATGTAGAAAAAGAAGTAGGTATTCAGCAGACCACTTTTTTCATTTTAGTTCGAACGATGACCTTGCATCGCTTTTGAAAGCGTAGCTATATCTGGTTCGTAGCTACTCGTTTTTAATTTCAGGCATGACTGTAAGTTGTCGACGGTTAATTTGCTCCTCAACTTATTTTTTATTTGATTCATTGATGAGAATGTTTGTTCACATGAATAGGTGGAACCAAATATTGAAAGAATAGCAAATGCTAATTTTTTCGTTGTATCATATGTTGCAGGAAGACTATTCCACGTATGAAATATGATTTTCTCTATTTTAGGTAGGTATTGTTTTGCAGCCGTCCACTGATTTGATTTTGATTTGATTTCTCTCTCTCGTCTTCCTCCAAACGGCTCATGAGAGCTGTGAACTTGCTGCTCCACAGTTCCTTGCTTTTTATATCTATCAATTGCATCTGAAGTTCTGCAGCATCTGTGTTGAAAGGCGCCAAGTTCAGTTCGTTAACATTTATTTTTAGGGGGTACAAGACGAAGGATAATGTCGACTTATTTGCTCTAATTCGTGAAAGCGCTCCTCAAAACTATTCTCAATTTTTCTCAGTACTGTACTCAAACTCAAAACTCAAACTCAAAACGTTTATTCTGTAAATAGGCCACAAGGGCACTTTCACATGTCATTTCATTTCATTTTTTACAGAACATTTGGTATTATTATCATATTATCAGAAAAAAAAAAAAGTACTTAATTATTGTACTTTGTTTGATGAGAACGGATGTTTGTACCCTAGTCATGGTTGTTTATCTATCTAAGTATAATATTTCTCTATATAAGTATATATATCGTTGTCTAGTACCCAAGATACAGGGAATCCTAGTTTGGGGCTAGATCAATGTGTGTAAAAGGTGTCCAAGGTATTATTATTATTATTATTATTATTATTATTATTGTTTCTGAGAGATGTAAAGAGTCTCAAATGTCATAATAAAATAATTAAAATATAAATAACAGAGATGTATAGTCTCTTTAGTCAATAATACAATGATAATAGGAGATGTAAATGGTCCCCACAGTCAAGAGTTGTATAATTAAATTAATCTTTGGAGGTGTAAAAGGCCTCCAGTAAAAGAAACTCTGGCAGTGTGGATGCTCACAATTAATTAGAACAATTCAGTCCCAAGCATTTTTATCGTCTATGTACTCTTTAATACTGTAGTAAGCTTTAGAAATAAGCCTTTGCTTGATGTATTTCTTGAACTTATTAATTGATAGATCTGTCAAAGTGCTTGGGAGTTTATTGTAAAATCTTACACAATTACCCTTGAACGAGTTTTTTATTTTATGGAGCCGAGTAGTGGGCACTGCAAGTTTGTCCTTGTTTCTAGTATTAAAGTTATGTATATCACAGTTTCTTCGAAAGTTAACAATGTTCTTATGGACATACATAATATTCTCGTAAATATATTGACTATGGACTGTCAATATATTTACTTCTTTAAACTTATTTCTAAGAGAATCTCTATTATTCATTTTATAAATCGCACGAACAGCCCGCTTCTGCAGCACAAAAATAGTATTTATGTCAGCAGCACTGCCCCAGAGCAGAATACCGTAGGACATAATACTATGAAAATAACTAAAATAAACTAATCTGGCTGTTTTTAAATCTGTCAAGTGACGGATTTTCCTGCATGCAAAAGCTGCAGAGCTCAGTCTGTTCGATAGCTTATCAATATGTGGACCCCATTGGAGTTTGGAATCCAACGTTATACCTAGAAACACTGTGCTAGTTACCAATTCCAATTCCTCATTTTTAATTGTTATACATGTCTGATTATTTTTAACGTTAGTAGTAAGAAACTTAACACATTTAGTCTTTTTCTCATTTAATAGCAAATTATTAACATTAAACCAATTTACCACTCTTGATATGGTATTGTTCACGTGGTCATCAGTAGCGTGTTGGTTTCGCTTTGTTTTAAAAATAAGTGAGGTGTCATCAGCAAACAGTACCATATCATGACAGTCCCTTCCTAGATAGGGTAAGTCGTTTATATAGATGAGGAATAGGAAGGGTCCCAATATTGAGCCCTGTGGCACGCCCAAAGAAACCAATGATCCTGGTGATCGTTCTCCGTTTACGTCTACCCTTTGTATTCTTCCGTTCAGATAAGATTTTAACAAATTCAATGACGTGTCTCTAACTCCATAATGATGTAATTTCCTGATCAATGTTTCATGACAAACGCAATCAAAAGCCTTAGATAAGTCACAAAAAATGCCTAGGGCATCTTGTGACTCTTCCCAGGCATCAAAAATACTTTCAATGAACTGAATTCCGGCATCTGTTGTTGAACGACCGCGAGTGAATCCAAACTGTTTGTTATGCATTAGCTTATTTGATTCAAAATGATGTAATAGCTGTGATAAGATTAATTTCTCAAAAATTTTACTAAAAGTTGGTAGTATTGATATAGGTCTGAAATTGGTGGGGTCTTGAGTACTACCTGCTTTGAAGAGGGGAATTATCTTACTTTGTTTCATTAAATCAGGAAATTCACCGCAGTCTATACCATTGTTGAAAATGACCGCTAGGTCAGGTGCAATTAATTCGATCAGGGATTTAACGACGTGAACAGAGAGTCCCCAAAGATCATTCGTTTTCTTAACATTTATCAATTTAAATGCCTTTACGACATCTGAACTTGTGACGTGCTTAAAATTCAAGTATGAAGCACACTCTGAGACATTATCTTTTAATATTGCAACAGCAGACAAAGGTGACGAATTTAAATACTTAGTCGTGGAAGCCGGTGCATTAGTAAAAAACGATTCAAATTCAGTTGCAACTTCTAAGCTAGAACTCGTAAGCTGTCCATTGATTTTTAGTTCGTAATCGTGACTCGCTTTTTTACTACGACCGGCCTCCTCATTAATTATTTTCCAAGTCGTTTTTATAACATCGGAACTATTCTTAATTTTACTACTCAGAAAATTACGTTTAGCTGTATGACAGTCTAATTTAAATTGTTTGGAGAACTGTTTGACTTGTTCTTTAAATTCGTCACTCATGTTGAACCGTCGTTCCTCATACAATGCATACAATGCTTGCCTGCGTTTATGCAACTCTGCAGTAGCCCACGTACTAAAGTCGTTTGAACCACTAACCACAACCGATTTTGAAGTGAATATCGCGCTGTACTGTTTCATAAAGGTTTCAAGGAATAAGTTATACATTATATTAGGAGACTGTTCAGCAGCCAAAAACGGTAGTTCCTGGGCTAAAGAGTATCTCATTCTTTCTAACCGGTCAGCAGTTATTGGCACAAACGAAATTTTCTTTTTAATGACAGGTTCTCTAATAGAATCAAATTGAAATAATTGACCTAAATGATCTGAATCCAATTCACTGATAACACTTTTACTGATTGGAATAACATCAGTAAAAATGTTGTCAATGCATGTAGCACTAGTAGCAGTCACTCTTGTTGGCTCCATAAATAAATGGCTAAGCCTAAATGATGAGAAAAGATTTATTAATCTAACGCTGAGAGTAGTTCTTTCTAACAGATTAACATTAAAGTCACCACATATAATTAATCGTTTCGTACTGTGTGATGAAATAGTTAGGACGGATTCCATTATTTTCTCGAACATTTCAAAGTCGCTCAAGGGTGGCCTATAGACACATATAACGATGAACTGTTCTAATCTACTAATCTACTGAAATATATAGTGTCAATCGGTACATTTTGTCTTCACGATACTTATGTAGGTGTTTGAAGTAAAGTGAACTACCCTTCTCTTTTTCTTCGGCGAGCACTTGTAGTTTATTTTCAAAACTCTCTATTTCTTCTAGCATTGTATATGCGACATTTCCTTTTCCTTGTAGCTTTACATTCAAATCGTTTAGATAAGGTGTGAGGTCGACCATAAAATATAATTTTTGTAACCAGGAATCTTCTTCCAACTCCTGATGATTGACGCCTTTTTCAGAGATAAACGATTTTATTCCTTCCAAACACATTGCAAATCGCTTCAGAACGTTTCCTCTGGAAAGCCAGCGCACCTTGTTATGGAGAAGTAAATCTATGTACTCATTATTTGTGCCGTGGCACAGCGGTGAGTTATTCACAGAGCAATGAAATCCTATGAAAAGAGCCGCATGCGGCTTGCGAGCCGCGGTCTGCCTCTTTATATTTGGGTGGAACTACTCTTTTTAGGGTTCCGTACCCGAAGGAGGGCAAACTGGACCCTATTACTTAGCCTCCGCTGTCCCTCTGTCCGTCCGTCTGTCCGTCAGCGGGCTGTATGTCTTGAACCTTTACTACAGGGAGAGAGGTGAAAATTTCACAGAATGTGTATTGTATTTCCGCAAAAGCCAAATAATGAAGGGTGCCCAAATAAGAGTCATGTTTTTTGACTGAGTCTAGGCCACCGAGTCCGAGTCGCGCGAGATCGTTCTTAGGGTTCCGTACCATAAAAAGAAATAAACAGATCCATTATAGGATCACTCGTGAGTCTGTCCTATTTTAAATTGGCTAGTATTTAATCGCACATCAAAAATACAGATTTTCACAGCAAAAAAGGATCAGCAAAACACTTTTTATGTTTTAAGTATTTTTGTGTGTATGTTCAACCTAATACGAAGAATAAAGGGTGCTTCGCTTCGCTCACCCCCTTTACCTTCACCTAAGCTGCCGCAGTATTTTGCCCTGATATTTGATGTGAATATCAGTATATTTGCTGTGCAAATCAGAATTTTGATGTGCAGTTTAATATTTAAAAGGGAACTTTTAAATAATAGTCCGGTGGATATATCTACTTTGTTTTGTAGTCGATATTATTTACTGGTTTGGCACATTGGGTAAAACACGTTCATTCATGTATATTTAGGAAATTTCTTCATAAATCATACGTATTGATATTTCCTTGAGCAATTTATTTGGGATTCTTTCAGGTTTGTCTCTCAATAACAAAATGGTTACTTTAAGTATAATATGTTCTCTGTTGTTGCAGGGTGCGGGTGGAGTATTACGTCAACGAGAACACCTTTAAAGAAAGACTGCAACTATATTTTATAAAAAATCAACGATCGAGTAAGTGTTTAATTTTATTTTATCGTTATTCCTAATCTGACACTCAGAGACAAAACTTACAGTAAAAACGGCCCTTTCTCTGATTTTTTGCCTTATTTTCTAAGATTGGCATTGTCGCTTCACCGACACCGAATGAAGCAATACTGCATCTACTGTTGCATCAATTGACTACAATTTTCAATAGGTAGACTAGAACGTCGGGATGGCGCGACAATTATAAAAGATTTTACATGTGACTCGTTCGTTCGTTGAGCATTCATTGACTTGCACAGGATCTTCTGCACTACCCTTCTCTTCACTTGTCTGAAATGCCATTTCAATCTCATTTATTTTAGGAATTTATTATATGTATGACCGGTCGGTCACCCTTAATTTAAGCTGGGAGCGGTCGGATACTCCACAACAGATAGATAAACGGTTGCAACAGATGTTAGTTCAAAGTAGTATTTTCAGTAACGGTGTCAACAATACACTAAATATTATAAACAAACAAAGTCGCGGCAGGCAGGATTTGTGACACAAAGACCCAAAGACGCAACCATGCTATCTACAAATATGAAACAAACACAATATTCCTCACACGGGAGGGGCTTTATAGTACGTACTTAAGTAGGTAATCACTAATCAGTTTTCTAACCACTCAAGCGTCCGGTAACAAGTATAACACGGGTTTTACGTCTTCCGAAAGACGTTTGACAAGCAAGTAAGGATAATCAATCAATAAAATATTTTTTATTCGTCACTTCTCCATACGTATGAAACTAAACGAATAAGGGGTGAAAAATATAGTTGTTCTGATGAAATTGGTTTAATAGAGTTTTAGTAGAGGATATAATGATGTTCACTCTTTTTATCACAGTGTGACAAGATATTAGGATGTATGGATGACCTTATGCTTTAAACATGGTGTTACATTTGGGCACCATAACCACAAACTTGTTTAAAATCCTGTTTTACATTTAAACATAATAAATAAAGAAATAAAAACTTATATCTCAATACTGTATCAATTTTTGGGCGTTTTATAAGAAAACTTAAATTTTCAGCAAAGAAAAATGTAAAAATGTTCATCTTCCGTGGCAGAGTGCGCGTGAACTGTGATTGAAATCACATCCCTATGTACAATAGTATCATATTATACTATAATAAATTTATCAAAGATCATTTCATTCTTAGTCTTTTCATGTACCGTGTAAGATTTTCTTTAAAACTGTAAAACACCGCGCTTTGGGACAATTTCGGGGCCGCGGGGAGGTGACACACACTCCGTAGGGGGGGACGGGGTACTTTACTTCAACTTTGCTTTATAACCGGCATATCCCGATGTATAAAAAACTGTAATAATCTTGCCAATTTGTTCCTAACCTACTTTCAGTAGTAATTAAACAAATAAGGCCGTCTGCAGCGCCCTCTGTCTTGAAAAAAAACGGCTCTGAAAGTATCTCATTGCTATAAAAAGTACATGCATTTAGGTTTAGTTACCCCAAAGGGCGTTAGTTAAAGGTGATCGAACACTTATCTGAGCCAAACGCGTCAAACGAGCCGAACGAAACTAGTTTTAATTATTTATCCCCACAATACCTATAGTAACATTTGGCAACTGAGCATCGCGGCAATAAAACCAGCTGTCAACAAGGTTGCTATCGATAGTTTCGATAGCAAGAAAACGCAGCTTCACGAATCACAGACGTCTCGCCATAAGCCCCGCGAGAGCGTGCGAGAAGTCCGATAACAATTATTTATCACCCCAACGCTCAGTTGCTAATGGCCCTACTATAGCACACTTGCCCGCGTCGAATCCTTTGAATGGCAGGCGGGCGTTAGGTCCGAATAAGTATACTTTCATCTTAATTCGATGTCTACAATAACGGTACGACACATTTCTACGATTCAATTCAACCGAGATATTGTAAGGTCGCTAATTTAAAAATAAAGGAATCGCCATATTTCAAACATATTTTGCTTTCCTGTGTGTTTGTCGTGCAGTTGAAATTTTACGGAGGTCTTATCGTACCCAATCGGCCCACAAGCCCACGCCCGGTATAAATGTTAATAGTCAACGAAAACGAATCCGTCGCACGACGAAACGAAACGGCTACTGCCGATGGGTCTCCGCCAGCGAAACAGTCTCCGTTCATCGATTTTGGGCGCGTAATAAAGACTAAGTTTTATTATTTAAATACAGGCTGTAGCAGAATGGTCTAGTCATATATTGGGTTGTTGGGAATATCGTTCTGAACAACTTTCCGTATAAAACTGATTAGATCTGCGCAATTGTTATTTTCTCTTTTCCATACAGTTGGGGCCGGGCGATCAGCTGTCTTGTATGGACAAGGGAAAAATTAAGTTGCTGTGATTAAATCACATTTAAAGTGGTTCAGAACACATAACTACCCCCTGTATTAAATATAATAATGTTACAAAATTATGAAAAATAGCTAATAAAAATACCTAAATACCTAAACACTTTTTTATGATGAGATGAAATATGGTGAAATTCGTAAGAAATCTCCTGCGTGCGTGCTGGGAAAGTGTTATACTCGTAAGTTTCGCAATGCGCAAAACTCCTATAATACAGGGTGTCATTTAATAAGCAGACAATAATTTGGGAAATGGTAGTACACATTATTGTGAACAACTCTACCCAAGAAACACATAGTCGCAAACGATAAAATGTTTTGGGTCTCCCATAGTGACTTGTAATCAGCTGATCGGGTCAACATACGGGATCAGACAAAAAATAATTTGCGACCATATGTTCCTCTGGGAAAGTTGTTTATAATGATGGCTACTATGGTTCCCCAAAATATGGTCGATTAATTAAATGCCACCTATAATTAACCCTTCTACTAAAATAAACGCTTGGTAGCTTCTACTCGTAGAACGGTGTAGAATCAGACACCTGGTCCTCGAAGCTGGATGTCTTTTGCATGAGTTTGTCCACCACTAATAATGTCCATTGAACCAATCGGACCACTTGGATATTTTTATAACTGTAGTCAGTAATATGTTCGGGCATTTTTGCAATTCCACGAAATCCATAAAAATTAAGCATTTTTTTTCACTTGTCGATTGGCTTCTGAAACAAAACTGTTATTTTGTACTGTAAGTTATTTTGTGTTATTATTTTAACATACATAATGGTCGTCATGAACACTGTCATTCTTTGTTTCAGGTTTACGTATTAGGATAGCAAATTTAGTTTTCAAAATAATGGCCTGCGTATTGTACATCTGTAGAGTGTGCGCAGACGGTGACCCTATTACTGCTTCGTGGTAAGTGTTAGTTTAGATTCTTCTAAGATAGTATGTAACTAAAAGATGCGATGGGTACACTGAGTTTGGTCCTATGTACTGTCTAGCCTAGGAAATTCCTTCTATGATCCATTGTTCCCTAAAAATAATTGTCTGATCCGACTATTATTTGACGGCCTTAGAATGTTTCTCTACTGGTGCCTTTGAGGTTAAGGTGTAGTTCAAATCCCCGCGAAACTTGTAAAGAGAAATGTTCTAGACTCTAGGGAGTTTATTTCTTTACAATGCCGTTGCTCGAAAACAGCGTTTTCCACATTTGGTTGCGAAGGCTATTTGGCTATTGCCAAATAGCCTCCGAAACCGTCTTGCCAGAGAGAAGCGTATTAAGTTCCACTTTCCGACACAGGACATTTGTGGTGGGGAGGACTATAGATATGTTGAGCGTGCATGTATTTAAAAAAGCCCGCCATTTTACTAATTTATTGTTCAGTTTATATAAACAAAATATTTTCCGCCCACAATTCATAGCAAAACATTCTACGATACACGCGCGTAAGATGATTTCCGACTCCGTGTCGACTTATAAAAACGCTCGCTTCGCTCGCCTGAATAAAAATGCCACTCGTCGTAGATCACCTACTTCCCGCACTTGTAGCATAAATATTGTAATGCGCTTTTTCTAGGTCCTACGGCAGAATATAATTCCCGGTTATGTAAGAGATAAAAAAATGAATGTCAATATATCTAAATCTAAAACCGAAGCCATGGTTCCTAAGAACATATGTCGCTATCTCTCATAGTTTCTTAATTTTTCCTACTGACCCATTAGGATTGATCGCCCTGTATATATAGGTATAAATATATACTAGGCAATACTTGGCATACACGTAAACTGGTATACCTGTATATATTAACTAGCTCGCTCGGTGTTTTTTCAATGAAAATAATGTCGTGTTGAGACCACAATGAGATATAGATACAGATTAAGAGAAAGTCGCTTTAACAAGGTCCCTAAGTCGCGGAGTTACTGAGGGCTTCAAGCATCTTCACTTCACGCAAGCAGTTGTCACTACCCTCTCAAACACGAGAGCTTTTTCTCGCCCCTTATTTATTATAGACAAAATAAGCACCAACCCACAGCGAAAATTTACGTGCTATTTCACACTTCCCTGTGGAGGCTATTCGACGTGGCGGGATTCTATATCAAGGAACCAAATCCTTTCCCTTTTATTTTCATGTAGGATGTCGGAAACCTTCGTATTGATACAGTTTTTTTTCCCTTATTGACGGCACTGGTGTACAAACGTATATTGAGTCCAATCTGGCGATCTCGTGGGAGGGGCACCACTAGGTCCTGCAGAAGATTTTGACATCCTGATAACCAACATGCTGCCTAATGCATGAAATCAGAATGTACACGTCGACTATTCCTTGTGTTATATCTGGTGACCTGGATATTATCGTACTGCCTGCAGTCAGCCTACAAGGGCAATAACGTCATATCCCAGACGTTTATAACGAGATAACGTGATTGTGTCTTCTGCCTCTCCTCCTTTTAATTTTCGAAGACAGACTTAACGAAACGAACTTCTTTTCTATTTCCAAATCGAATACTTTTCCACCCATGCATTTCCATTGCCATTGATAGATTAGTATACAATAGAGATAACTATTTATTTTAGTTCATTAATACCTTGAGAATACTATAGTTTAACAAAGCAAAAACAAAAGTAAAGATTCTCTTACTAAGCTTAACATTTTTTTAACATATCCCAAAATATTTCCTTAATTTAGGATCGGAAGGTCCTCGAAGCAAATCAATTTTTGAATCAGTTAGTCCACCAGTCATAATGTCCTTCGAGCCAATTTGACCACAACGGCCAAGGAGCAAGTAGGAGCATTTTGGCCAGGCGACCGGCCGCAGACTTACATTTTATGTTTGTCAATATTTATTTATTGTGAAGTAATAACTGTGTTTTGTAATAAAATAATACATCTTATCGCATGAGAAATTAATAGTGGTGATGTGAAAAATAGAAAATAGTGTAAGTTTTGTGTAAGAACGAAATATAATTAGTGTTAAATAATGGATTCTGCAAACAATCGATGAAAAGCCTTATCAACTTTATTATCTCATGTGAGTAGTATACATCACAAGATAGGTAATTTTATTAACTTTATTATGGTAAATAACATAAAATTAGGAAACTAATAAAATAACCTAACAAACTTATCAAATTCCTAACGCAAGTCGATTGAAAATTTATTTTCGCCAGAACCTTGGACGCGATAGGTTCCACGAGATTCGCTGTACAGGGACATTCCAGAAGTTAAAGATTCCCACTTTTTTATAGAATTTAACGGGGAAAGGATGATGTTTTTTTCCCACGATTTCCGTTGATTTCGCACGGGATTTAGGTTTGAAAAGGAAAGAAGTCACAGAAGTCCAAAAGAGTAGTTAGGGTCGTCATAACCCAAGAGTTTGATGTTTGATTATATACCAAAACATCAAAATTGGGTTTTGTTTGTTGTCGACAAGTGGCAGTTCTTGTTATTGGGTTTCGTCACAGCCCAGCTTTGCCTAACACAATCACCAAGAACCATGAAAAAATAAAAATAAAACATGAAAGAAATAAAAAATCTCGCCAACAACATCTAATTAAAAAATTTAAACTACTTTTTTTCTTTTTATGGGCTGTAAGAAAATTGGCCACTGCGGACATTTTACTCCCTCGACGTTCCTCTGCCACCCCGTATGGAAAAATGCATGACGCTATGTTATGTTATGTTTCTATAAAAACTAGTTAAATTGCAGATGTATGTCTCAGGGCGTTTTGCATGGAGGGCGATATGTCAATATGAACGTTTAGATTCTAGCGCTTATACTGCCTCATGATCGTTTCTAGCTATTCAATGTAATCATAGGGAGTAAGTAAAGTAAATATCGCAGTCTTTATTTTTATTTTTAAAATCTGTACTTAAATAACACTAAGTACTTTTTGATCCAGATTTTTCTCACTATTCCTCAACAATTACGGTAAACATTCTGGTGGTGAAAAATGATATTCTGTTACAGCTATGGGTGCACGCCGGGGAACAAAACCGAATTTGAATATTCCGCCAACCTTACCGAAGAAGCATTTCAGGAGCATCCCATTATCAACTGGGATGGCATTATATGGGTCAACAGGCCACTGTATCTGTGGATTGTGCAAGTTATACTTGCAATGATATCATTTACGGAGGCTATTCTATTGGCATACTTGGGCTACAAGGTTTGTTTGTAGTAGTTTATTTTAACAGCGACATCGGAAATGCTCCGATATATCCAAATAAGTAGACTAAACATTCATAAACAATTTAAACTTTTTTTCCAGGGAAACATCTGGCAGCAAGTTATGTCGTTTCATTTTATTCTGGAGATGGTGAACACAATACCATTTGCACTCACAGTAAGTATACTGCACCACTGAACATTATATCTTATTTCGTGCTTTGAAATTATACAGGATATTTTTAGTCATTTCTTGATACTCTAGTCTAGAGCAACCAATATAAAGCTTACCATAATTAAAGTAATGAGTGCCTAAATGAATTCCTACCACGCGTTGGGCTCTGCTACTAATTTATGGTCATTGTAAATGACAACTTGGGAAATTCCAGTCTTTAACTGAAACGGTTAATTCTTAGGGACGATAAATAATTTTAATGATTCATAAATTTTATTTTATTTTATGGAGTGCTTAATTAATAACAAATTCAATTATTAAAAAACAATGTCAAACATCCACAAAAACAGTTTCGTCATATAAAAATAAAACTCGTGAAAAAATAACTGACATAAACAATTACACAAACAAACCGCCCCAAGAATCTCCCGGCCCACGTGCCCATTACACTGGCAGCGTTCCCGCGCTGCACAGCGAGTGAGATTCTCTGGAGCAGGAAAGCCCCAGAGCGGTTGTCAAACCCTCGGTCCCTCAAGCGGCGCCCGAAGTCCCTGACAAAGACCCTACCCTGCGAACCCCATACCACTGTAGTCTCGACGGCCAAATGAACGAACAGATAACTTCCCATTAAGTGCGCGTCTTTAATGCATTATCTTTAATGCACGTCTTTAATGCACCATGCCGCTGACTCGGCAGCGGCACCCGGGGTTACTAAAGTTGAGCCGATGTGAGATGGAGCAAATGTGTACACACAGGTCGCATCCCATAAAAGACAACGACCCCTCTTCCACGGGATTAACGTCAGACCGTCCGGTCGTTTTCCGTCGCTGCGACACAATCCAGGAGGTTCAAGAACCGCCGGGTTGTTAGCAGAGACGAGTGCCCTCCGGGCGATGTCGTTAATTGAGTGATGGCGAGAGAGTCTCCATGCACTCCGAACACAATGCAGCCCGTGACGCCCCAGCGAATCAACTGCAGAACCGCAAACACAGCGATGTGGTTCGCAGATTTCAAAACCTAAACGAAGCGCCACAGCCACACGCAGGGAGTTGTCATCTAAAAAGGTGCCCAACTGCGGAGATGGCAACGCATGTAGCCAGGCGCCAGACTCTGGTAGGGATGCTGCACGCAGGCGAGCAAGTTCGGCTCCCGTGCTCTGCTCCACCAGCCCGTCAAGGGATGACTTGCACAGCTCCTCATCCCAGGCTCGCTGAATGCCTGACTTTTCTGGCTCATCTCTCCCCGGGCAACGGACCCGCCACAACCGCAAAGCCTTAGCCGCAAACGGAATGTTCAAATTGTCACCATTACTGTTCAAAATGCGAGTGACAAGTTTAAACACCCCAAGCAAAGAGGCCAAGAAAGCAGGGAGTTCCGTGTCCTGTAGGCGACGAACGCCGAGACCACCGAACCTGATGGGTAGTGCAGCCTGAGACCACTGAGAGGGAGACAGTTTGACATTCAATATGTTTTCCAGAATATGTCTCAATGTATCGTCGTATGAATCTGCCTCCCCTCTGGCTAGCCAAACCGGAGCCGTACGCAATGAATAAGTCAACCTTGGCTGGGACAAACAATTCCGCAGAATTGTAAGGGCCACATGTGCGGAAAGCTCCTTCAAATGTGGCAAAGCTCCAACCAAGGCTTCCATCTTACCTTGCAGGACGGCCGGCACACCTTCCACAAAGATGGGCGCCCCCAACAAGGTGAAATCAGTTTTATCGAGAACCTTCACCCCAGGGACTATAGCGTCAAACTCCGCTGTTAAGTCCTGTGCCAAGATACCCGAGCACGGATATAACTCGCATTTCTGCGGGTTCAGATGAAGGCCCAAGTCCTCAAGACCGCGAATAATGACATCCAAGTCAGCCAGGACCACATCTGGAGGTCCCCCGACTGTGCCGTCATCCAGTTATCAAACATTCAAAGGGGACCTCACAGACTTAACCACATCCTGGATCGCCAAACTGAATATCAACGGTCCCAAGGGATCACCTTGTTGTTTTATGGATATTTTGCGGTGACTACCAGATTAATTATTCATCAAACTTTCGTGCATGCCTGCCTAGACTATGCGCGATATTTTCCGACAGTCCACTCTGAATCTGGCGACAGAACGGCTTCTTATCTTACTCAAATTCTAAACTTTATGACACAAAACAATGGAATAAATACAAATATAATTGGAAAATGTATATATGCAAATTCCGCTTCATCCGTGGTATCTTTCAAGAGCTCACGTAGCCTAGTATACAGGTATTTTTGCCCTACAAAAGGTGGTACGGAAAATGTTTTAATTTTTAATGCATAAGTATAGAGGCTAGTATAATAGTCATGAAAAATTAACGTTCGTCGAGTGGTGACAGCGTTTATAGCTTGACCCTCCCGGCACGCGAATATAAATTTATGTGTAGCGGACATAAGGCTCCCGCGGACCATCGGGAGGTTTACGGGGGTCAAACTGTAGCTGCAATATTAGACTGTCTATCGATTAAATAAACTAGAGAAAATTTATAATAATTCTTGACTCAACCGCTTTTTGTGAAATCAATAGTTTTAGCATACGAATAGAATCGCTACTTCAACATGGCCTATTTTTTTTTTTGCGTAATATACATTTCCACCCCACCGCGGTAGGAGGTGGTGAATTTTTCAAGCTTCCATAGCGAAAAGGTGCTCAGTGGGCCCATGCCCAACAGATTTACATTCCTTGCATTAAAAATCAGTTTTAGATCACCTTGCGTTAGGTTGAACAAACTCCAACTTTCGCTTTGTATTTTATGTAATACGAATTAAGGTTTTCAAGTTGCTATTTCTCTGATTTCTAGCCGTGTAATTCAGTAATTTTGTCAGACAAAACCAGTATTTGTAGTCGCGCGCAGTCTGTCGTGCAATTCAGTGATATTAATTTTGTCAGTCAAAAACTGGATTTAAATTTTATTTTTAAACCGACTTCAAAAAAGGGGAGGTTTTCAATTCTATTCTATTATCGAAAACCAAATATATTCACACATGTCATTATTTTAGGCTTCCAAATAAGAATACAAAATATCATGGATACTTGTATGTATGTTTGTATTCGTACTATGGATTGGATTTTCACCATTATTTTTCATTGGCTTATATCTAGGGAAGAGTGCAGTTTGATCAAAATCGCTTCAGTAGTTATTTAAATATGGTCTATTAAGTATAAGAATGCTAGCTCACCCTTTGAGCCTCATAAGCAGAGTCTCCATACGACCAAATTTTCAACAAAAAATATAAAATAGTATCTACAGCTAAGTAAATTTCACTATTTGCAAATAAACAACCATGACTAGGGTGAAAACATCCGTTCTCATCAAACAAATATTCGCCCCCACCGGGACTCGAACCCGAGACCCTTGGCTTCGTAGGCAGGGAACGGTTCAAATAGCGATTACGGGATATATATTTCGACGTAAGATTGTCAAAACCGTTAGTTTATAATCTTACGATTTTTTCTCTCGTTAGTTAACAAGCTATCGATAAATTGTAAACTGTACCGTACTGCTTACGATATGACGCGTTAGTTTATAATATATCCGTTAAATTGCGAACTGCTTTAAACTGGAATTTACGTTAACGTGTAAGAACAAAAGAAACGTAAATTCTTTACCCTGTCGGTCTGATTTACAATTTGTCGATAGTTTACAAACTCACCCGTTACTTTATAAACTAACGGTTTTGACAATCTTCCGGTGACATATAGATGTACAACCTATTTAAACCTTCAACAGTAACAATTTCAGGTTTTTCCATTATTTTCTATCAATGAAATAACGAATGTGAGGGTGAGCGAGAGGATTAATACGAGCTTGGCTAAGAAGGGATGATAGACTACTAGGAAAAAACTATGAAAAATAGGATTGAAAAAGGACAGCTGGGAAACCGGACAAATTGGCAGTGGATGTTAATCCTTTCTGAAGTTGTGAATATATTCTATATTATGAGTGTAACTGAGAGGGTCAGGGGTTCTATGCAGTACTTAATTAAAATACTCTCAAGGAGGCATCAAATACTCATCATTACAAGTCTTTTCGTAAAATGAAAAAATACGAAAAAAAAATTGTTAAAAAAAGGCTTAGTTTTAACTCATTCACGAAATTAACCACTGAAACCAATCAATCGTAAGTATAAACAAATTAGAGATCAACGTTCCTCAGCTCCTAATTTGCTTTCTACCTGCCATTCGTTTGGATGGTTCATTTCGTGTTGGTGTAAAATTATTAACTCTTACTTTACTTTCACAATTCCATATACTAGGTAGGTATTAAGCTGGAGTGAAAATCACTTTTCGTTATTCGCTATTCTAATAATCATAAAAAGCTGTGTTTATAGTTCAAATGGAAACGTGCTAAGTAATATTAGGATGAGATAAAGGTAAGAGCCTCCGCAAGGTCAATGAAATTTTCGATACTCTCTTTTTTTGCCAATAAATTTCAGTGGTTTATGAAGCTACTATTCTCATTATTACTACATTTTTATTGATTGTTAATGTCAAATATGTAAAAAATACATCAACAGTGTTTATTTGTGGGTTAAACATGGTAAAAGGGGTGCGGGGGAGGTGGGCAACATGCAATTCCCGCGACACGGCGCGGCGCCTGGGTATATAGTGTTCTGTGCGCCAACCTGGGTGTATGTATATTGTACTGAGTGCCAGTGACACCTGTTTCGTATAGGTGAAAGGTCGCGCATATTTGTTCAATCGCTAATTATGACTTCTAATTGAATGATTGAAGATGGATAAAACTCGGAGCTCACTAAAATGTATTGATCACTAAGTCTTAACTGCTTTTTACTGTACCGCAGTCGGATTTTGTATTTTTTATTATTATTTTGTATTATGTGTTTATGTTATTTTCTTTTGTATATATTATGGACCATGTATGGACGATCGATCATTACAAAGAATGCCCGCGCAGTTTGAATAATGCCAAAATGAGAGGGCAGTGCGATAACAACCCTTACAATAATCAAGCAGAACTATGTTTCTTTTCATTGGTACTCTGCTGCCCTATAATAATATTTTTGTTCTTCCATGTTCAACCTCACACGAAGGATAAAGGGGGCTTCGCTTCACTCACCCCCTTTACCCTTCACCTAAGCTACCGCAGTGTTACCCCTGATAGTATCTATGTTATCACATTGCCCGAAACCCACATGGACATATTCATAATGTCTGGGCAAAGTGATGAATGAGGAAGTTCAAGTTATAATTATTCACTTTGAAAGTTTAGGCCCGGATTTATCACTTGGTCTATGACATATATACTCGGTAAATCCGGGTGATAAAAAGTGATAAATCCGGGCCTAATGAACAATGCTCGGACATTATTACGACGAACCGAATGGCCGAGTCGGCAGTAACCCTGCCTTCGAAGCCGAGGGTCCCGGGTTCGAGTCCCGGTGGGGGAAAATATTTGTTTGATGAGAACGGATGTTTGTACCCTAGTCGTGGTAGTTTATCTATCTAAGTATAGTATTTATCTATTTAAGTATGTGTATCGTTGTCTAGTACCCAAGATACAGGGAATCCTAGTTTGGGGCTAGATCAATGTGTGTAAATAGTGTCCAAGGTGTTATTATTGTTATTATGAATAATGACAAACTACTTTCGGCAAAGTGAATAATTTTAAATTGAACTTCCTTATTTATCACTTTGCCCAGACATTATGAATATTGCCATGTGGGTTTTGAAATCCCTAAGCGTTTTGTTCCAATCCCGGGAAATAATAAAATAATGACATGATTGTGTTATTTTCAGGGGGAAGTTGATCAATGTTGGGTACAAACTTTAACAATAATAAAAAAATAAGTAATTCTTGAAAACTACCTTGTCTAGATAGCGTGTTCAGGTAACTAACTCATAAACTTTTATTTCAGTTGCCTTTCCCACCGCTAAGAAATCTCTTCATTCCTGTTTTCCTGAACTGCTGGCTGGCTAAGCGATCCCTGGAAAATATGTTTGTAAGTAAACTTTAGTCTATAACTTTTGTATACATACCCTGTAAGAGATGTATCAATTTTATCTTTTACTTTTATGGTTGAAACTTGTCTTTATGTCTTAAAACAGTAAGCTTACGTGAGAAAGTATAACAAGGAGGGTCGTGTGGCTATCATTAATAAGTATTGCTAACATATTTGATAGTATTGGCGGCGCACTCGATCTCGTGCCCTGTCTTGCAGGCGGGTACGGCTGGTGGCTCCGCTGCGGCCGCGGCTGCTGGCGAGTCGGGGGTATCCCTACAGTTCTGACCATATGACGTGAATGTCCTGGCTGGGTAGAATTCGCCTATTGCCTAATCGCAACTATAAATCACCAAAATAATGTATTTTTCTGAACAAACCTGCTTCCTAAACCACAAAACAAGGATTAATTTTGATGATAGTAGTTAAATCAAAAATATTTTTGATAAAATATAACAACAAAATGCAGCAATCAGCCATATTATGTTGAACACCATCAGAGCGGAAATTTATGCATAAATCATAGATAATGTGTGTAAGAGTTCAGTGCATGTTTAGACAAAGAGTTCTGTCAATTGTATTCACTCTCGTGACATCACAAGCGACGTCAAACCCTCTGGAGCGTTTTCGGCGAAAGTTGTAACATAAAAAGATAAATGTATTATTTTTCTGACTAAATCTTTATTTTTTACTAAAATATGATTGAAATAGTAATAATAGTATATATAATAGTAATACAGGGTGTTTGGTAGATCGTAAAAATACTTTTGGCAATGCGTCTTTCCCATCATATTCCTCACATTTTTATAAATGCCATGTTTTTTTGGTAAAAGAGCCTCCCATTCGTTTGTTTAACATACTGAGCGCCAAGGACGCCTGGGGCATAAGTGGTGGACCAGTGTATCTTCCGTGATACACCTGAACATTGACAAAACATCTCAGGAGATACACATGGCGCTGGCGTGTTAAGTTTTAACTTATCAGATGCAAAACATTGTTTTAATTATTAATTGGTTTTGGAATCTATTACAAAGTCATAAGGTTGAAAATATCCGGCGCGGATCAGCGTCAAAGGCCGACGAGAGACGAGAGTGAACTTCAAAAATATTTTTTTTTACCCTCGTGATAGAGTTGTCTCTAACCCATGTTTAAGGTATATTGCCACTAAGACTATGTTCCTTGTCAATGCATCTCCCCGAACTTTGCCGTGGCGGCATTAATGAAACTGTTAATAAAGAAGACAAATTAGGGACAAATGACTATGTTCAAATCTATGTTGTGGCCATGCACGAGGAAACTACAAAAACCCCTAACATCCCATGGGGTGCGCAGGTGTGAACGCCAAGCTCCTCTTTAAAGACATGCGACTTAGCACGGAGCTTCTAACAGGAGCTTGGCCCTTGCTTGCGCACCGCAGAAGGCCGTGTTAGGTCGCTATCATCGCGGCTGATTTCCGGGATCTCAGACCTGCATAATAAATGAAACCAATATTATTTAGAAATCATAATAATAAGAAATGTTTCACTTCTTTCTTTTGACCTTTGTTGGTATGGAGGCTATTTGTTTGAGTAGGTACGGAATGCATCTAAGGGCAGCGAGACTTCCTTGCTCCACTCCAGCTATTTAAAATAAAAAGAAAATCTATTAAAATATGATACAATCTCAGTTACAAGGCTATTTAACTTGTTTTTGTTAGGCAAATCGACAACTATATTTTTTTTACAAATATAAAATCCCTTAATTAAGCAATTGAATATCCAGCTGTGATATGTAGATGTAGATTTAACCGACACACAGTAGTAATTTATCCGAAAATATATATTAATACGCAAGAAATATAACTGATCCAGGAGACCATCATGTTCCAGCATTTGTATGCATAATTAGGGTTTTCTACTGAATCATAAATATTTTGTCAATAAATAATATGTGTTTTTATATTGTGATAAATATTTTTCATTTAAAATTTGTTTGGCTTATTTTTTAAGTACTAATAATTTGACTAATTAGAAGAATGACTCGTAATGCATGTTAGATACGAAAAGAGAAGAAAAAGTTGATTGACAAAAATATAAGTTTTATCATATAATTATTCTTAATACCCTCGGGAGCAATAAATAAAATAAAATACATTTAGAGATAGCTAGCAACATTAGTTAATCCAAATAGTAAGAAACAAGTCTAATTTCCAAATTATCTCCGAATGCAGAATATTTAAACTGAAATGTAAGATTGAACAAAAACTTACCAGTTGCTAAGTCCAGGAGGTCGGTGACAGAGCTCTGTGAAGTTAGCAGTACAAAATCATAAAAAACGGGGCTCATATTCAGGGGATTTTGAGCTTATTTTGAGCTCCCAGAATACGAAGTTTCAGAATTTGAGCTCGAGCGGTTTTCGAAAAAAACGCAATAAAACACCAGCAGTGCAAAGTCCGAGTATACAAGTGAAACTCGCAGGGTATTTGGTCATGATTTTGAGCTCCCAGAATATGCAATCAGAACTTCTCTAACTTACGTAGTTTGCGAGAAAAAAAATAAAAACCATTTACACAACAATATCATCTAGATAGATGAAATTCATATATTCTTATACTTTTTGTATAAACCTAGAAAGCTATCTAAAGCTAGAAATCTGATATTTTGTATTCTCTCTCTCTCTTTTCCTATATATGCTGCAAATTTCAACTCTCTGCCCTGTCAACTCGCGACATTTTCAACTAGAGGGTACTTGAAGGTATCTGTGAACCTGTATTTTTGAATATTGACACCTTGAAAGTCATAGAAAACGGGGCTCAAATTCAGGGCATTGCGAGCTTATCTAACTTAAGTATTTTGCGTGAAAAAAAAACTAAAAAATCTCTTGTGTAAATGCACAACAATGTCATCTAGATAGATGAAATTGATATGTTTTTACGCTTTTTTATCGAAACCATTAGAGATAGAAATCTGAAACTTCGTTTTCTGAGAGCTTAACATAAGCTAGCAATCCCCTGAATTTGAGTCCCGTTTTCTATGACTTTATAGATGTTAATATTTAAAAATACAGCTTCATGAATACCTTCAAGTACACTCTAGTTGAAAATGTCGCGAGTTGACAGAGCAGAGAGTTGAAATTTATAGCATGTATAGGAAAGAAAGACTTAGAGATTCCAGAATACGAAATTTCAGATTTCTAACTCTAGTGGTTTTGATAAAAAGTGTAAAAACATATCAATTTTATTTATCTAGATGATACTGTTGTGTAAATGGTTTTTATTATTTTTCTCTTAAACTTGCATATTCTGGGAGCTCAAAATCATGCCCAAATGCGATGCGAGTTTCACCTCTCTACTCGGAGTTTGCACTGCTGGTGTTTTATTGCGTTTTTTTCGAAAACCGCTCGAGCTCAAATTCTGAAACTTCGTATTCTGGGAGCTAAAAATAAGCTGAAAATCCCCTGAATTTGAGCCCCATTTTCTATGACTTTGTACTGCTAACTTCACAGAGCTCGGTGACAGCCGGTTCGGCTCTTATTTCTGAACCTTTCTTCACTTAAAGCTCTAGTAGCCTTTTCTTCACCATCGGGAAATCTTTCTCGAAGTTGGCTGACGCCAGTGGGTAGGCCATTTCAACATCATTCGCCATCTAAAAAAATATGGTAAAATATGGTATAAAAATATTTAAAGCGGCAAGCGAGTAGACAGATAAATAGACAGTAACTACACTTTCTTTATTATTAATAAGATCACCTGACTAAAGTGATATGATAATCCTTGACAAACTCTGTGGCGCAGGGGTTGTGGCTCTCCCTACAAGGCGAGAGGTCCCGGGTTCGTTCTACAAAAAACAACATCAAAACTCAACTTAATACCTCGCCAAGAGTGTTGATTTAGCGTTGTGATTGTGAAGTATCAGGGCAGCAGACCGTTGAAGGAGGTAATGAAAACTGATTTGATAAGTACATATGTTTATTTCATTTAATTTTTGACGCGGGCACAATTGTGCCTCTGCCATGCATGGTCATGTTACAGATGTCATAATTTTTGACATGAGTCATCATTTTGACAGGTGTCATAATTTTTGACAGGTGTCATCATTTTTTACAGGTGTCATCCGAAATGAAGATTTCGTCGAGAGCTGTCGTAACTTCATACATACCAGTGGTCTGGGATCAGTAGTTTCCGAGATATGATAGTTTTTGGTTTGACAGCTGCAGGGGTCGAAACTAGTCAGTAAAATTCAGTTTTTTTAGCATGGTCAGTAAAAGTTAGTTTTTTGAAAAAATTGACAGTTTTTCAGTTTTTTGAGATCAACACATATATTGCTCCATATATTTTTTTGGAACCTTATTAATTATTTTACTGACACAATTTTGCCTGTCTGTGTCGTTCCTATTTACGCCTACCTTCTTCATTCTAGATTTTGCTTAAGAAATATATATCTTATAGTATACCTACTAGCGGCCAAACCCGGCGTTGCTCGGGTTCCACCTTTCAAGTCCATTCATTTCATCAGTTGCAACACTTTTTCACATTTTCGCCACCCACAACCGCGACCAAACTTCCTTACTTTCACCAGGAGACCAAAGGGGAGATGATTGGAGTTGGTGGTCATAGAGAAAACCCTGTCTTCCCGTACTAAAATAAGCATTTTAAATATACATTTAGATTGTGTCAACAAAAAACAAATTTCTAGTCATTTCTAATTTTCTTTGCCGGGCCCAGTGATGGTTTGACAAGACATTACTAGATGCCGCTGTTAAAGAAAGAAAAGACTACGAGGAGAAAATTAAAGAAGAAGAAAACCTACAAAAAATTATAGATAAAAAGAAAAATGCTTTGATTACTAACTTCTTCAAGAAATCATAATATCTAATGTTTCTAACTTTTAATATTATTTGCATGATTGGATGTGTGTCATTTGCTTATTAACAAATATTAAAAACTGTTAACTATTTGTAAACTTTTTAATAATAAAAAGGTGGTGATGGTTGGCTATGGGGATGGTGGAGGCCAATAATATTTTTTTTTTTAATTCCACATGAAACTTTTATTTTAAGTTAGTTCAGATGGTCAGTAAAATTCAGTGTTCAGATGGTCAGTAAAAGTCAGTTTTTTTAGATTTCTGGTCAGTAAAATCAGTATTTTTGAACACTGAACCTGTTTCGACCCCTGCAGCTGTCATCCGAAAAAAAGATCTCATCGAGAGCTGTCATATCTCCATCCATACCAGTGGTCTAGGATCAGTAGTTTCCGAGAGATGACGAGTATGGCTCAACTGCATAGCACAACTAGTTGTGTCATCATGTAGTACTTTGAAAAAATTGACCCCATGGCACAATTACATGGGTACATGTTTTTTTTTTATTTCCGCTACTTCCGCTCAACTTAATATCTCTTAAGAACAGAACATGGGGTAGATGGGAAATTTTCACGAGTGCAAAAACGTCAGTAGGCAAAAAAACTTTGAAATATTTGGACAGAACACATCGAAAATGTACTAGGGTCACAGAGATAATAAAATTGTCAGCAGATCCATATATCTGTCTCTGTCATCATGAAAGAATAGAAAAGGAAAGATTTTGAATCCAAAGCATTTTAAAATAAAATATTTTATTTATCAAACTGGCAAATCTAAAAATAAAAATAACAAAGTAGCGTAAATAACTAGCAGTAAATAAAATAATCATTTTTTTAAAACTTAACGAAATAGTAGCTACTTAGCTTGCAGGAAAAAAAAAACACGTACTTAATACGCAACAACGCGGCAAGCTGATCAACTTACTTTCAGATGATGCGGTGTCGGGTAATTTAGTTCCGATGCTTAAGTATCGATTAGGGCGGCATCGGGTCGAAGACGCCCGTTCCGACTTTACCTTTGAGGATAACTATCTCATAAAACTCATTGCTGGATATCTAGTTAGTATTTTTAACCAATTTATAATGAATCAATCAGTACAAACCTGAGGCGGCCCAAGATCCCATGATCAAAAAATATTTAAAAAAAACATCGACCCGGAATCAGCACTGAAACGAAGTCATATTGATAAAATGTTTGTGTTGTCAATGAAACATCAATATATTTTATCGACTTTTTTATATATCAGCAACAAGAGATCAAAGTTCTTAAAACCTTATGACTTTTTGGAAGTACAGACATCATGTGTTCCAAGTTCTATATATTGTTATTATGAGTCAGTTATTTTTTTACTGCAGCTAGGCTTTACGATAACGTCCTATGTAGGATATGTATATTTTCATTGTTACTGCGAACCTTAGCATTGGTTGATTCACTTGTCTCTGGTGTCACATTCTGAAGGATTTGCACTGTAAGACCCGTAGTTGGACTCAAATTAATCTCACGTTGAAAGTCCTTTCCGAACAAGTTGCTATCTGATGTGGCTTCTTCTGTGAATTCGGTAGATACTTCACTGCATATTCTCAGCATTCTTCTGGAATGCTTCATTTTTACACTACGTAACAAAATATGATGATAAAATTACAAAATAACAACGTCATACGATTACTTCACCAGAGCAACTGATTCGTCATCCAGTGTGGTTATCGGGTCATCGGGTATCGGGTATTTCAGACCTTTATTTGTTTTATGTTGTGTTGATCCGATAGTGTTTTTTTTACTTTCGAGGGTACGATTTGACGAGACATATCCAAAAATCAATATATCTATTTCCTACTCACGTTACAACCAATGTATATTCATCCCGGCCCAACGGAAAGTACACCATTTCGGCGTCCGCACCGTGCCTTCCACCCGATTCCGAGCTGAGCGTGTTAAAACATTTATTTTAAAAAAAGATTCAGATCTCACACGAAAAAGTAATTAAAAATAATACCCTGAAAACAATACTCTTCTTTTTTGGCAGTCGTGTAAAAAGGAAAAAAACCTCTAGAAAGAAAGCATTTGGTAAATCTATCTAAGTTTTTCTATTGCATGACCTATACTTATCTCATTATTTAAAAGTTGCACTTGTATGTTTAGAAATGGTTTAGAATTATATTGTCTGTTGTAATGAATTGTTTTTTTCGATGTTATATTATAATCTGGAGTATCGGTAAATTTATCTAATTTTATGACCACTTTTAATAATCTTAATAAAGTTACCCTGTTTTTATTTAAATGTTTATTATGGCTAGAATGCCACGATACTACCACATTGTTTGTACGATGTCGCTCACCAAACACGCTCAGTACATTTAAATGGTTGTGTTTTTTATAAATGTAGATATTTATTTTTCATAATATGAAATCATTTTTAGCCCGGTATCTTTGTATTCGTTTTGTATTTAGGCCCATTCATTTTAAATATAATCTGTAGGTAATTAAGGTAAATCTGCGCACATGCCTTCGATCCGATTCCTGGTTTTGTTTTATGTTTTAGTTGCTTTTCTTTTCGCCCAATGATAATACAGCCTAATATTGCAGTTTCTGGAAAGTTTGGAGTTTTTACAGCATTGAGAAACGCTATTTCCAAATCGCAATGCAGTTTGTTGATTTTCCATCCTATTTGTAAATCTATGATATTGAGCAACGAAACGTAACTCTTTTCTTTCTTATCTGACATAAGGGCAAAATAAGAGGTTTTACTTTAACAGTAAGTACTTTACAGCCAAAATCGCCGTGAATGCTAAACAGTTGTGCGAAGAGTTTCGGATGCTTTTGAATGAATCTGGAAAGGCTTCTTTTCTTCACTCCACATTTCCCTCGATTTCTGAGAGCAGAATAAAATAATTTAAGGCGCGGGGGGTAAGTGCGAGAGAGACCGATATATTTTTCTCGCGTTCCACTATCACTTTTCTTTTTTTGACAGCGCCATTTTGTTAAGCATTACGTTTTAAGTCAGTCTAGCTCAAAAAGTCCAAACACTAAAATTTTGAGTTAGGTCGATATGCTAATGTTCGAATTAATGGGGTTTCCGTATTATATCTACCAATTAGTGTTTCTAATACTTGGTTACCCGAATTTTTTGTTGCTAAGTTGCATACTTTTGTTGGTTTTTCTGATTTCATCTCAGGTAACTGAGTTGTGTTGTGTGGTATGACCTCGGTTGGCTACTCTGTGCTAGGCTTACTGAGCCATTTGGGTCCCTGTCACCACAGAGTGTTATGCACTAGATTTTCTGCTGGTGTGCTAGATAACAAGTCTGCGGGGTTGTCATTAGTGCTGACCCAGTGCCACAGGGATATATCGGTTAGTTTCCTAATTTCCTTTACTCTATTAAACTGCTTTGTTAGTAACAAAGCAGTTTAATTTGTGGGGCTCTGTATTTATCCAAGCTAATGCTACAGTTGAGTCTGACTATAGATTTATTTTATCTATTTTGTGCCGCAGTATGGTTTTGAGTTTGAAAGAAAGAAAGAAAGAATATCAATTTATTCGGACTACGCCATAACACACACAACATAAAATACACGATAATTATGAGAGGACAAGAAAAAAAGTGAAACATACAATTGAAGGAAAAAGTAATAACAACCAATATCGCAGACAATAATATACACACGCGTCACAAAAGTAAAAGTACATACGACACAGTAACTTATATGTATAGTACATACACAAGACAACAAGAAATAAATAAAAGCAAAATACAATTTTGTAGCGACGAGTAGACAGTAACGTCGTGAAGTGTGTGCCTAGGCGGCGAATAGGTTCCGACTCAGCATGTGCCACAGAACCTGCAAGAGGTCCTGCAACGCTGGTATTCTGTCGGCACCTTATCAAGGAGGAGAAGATAAAGGGTGGGTGTTAATAAACTACTTTTTATTAAAACTGCATATATAATTGATATGAAAATAAATAAACTATAGGAAAAAATTAGGAAAATTTAGTGGATGGATAAGCTAAGTAGGAGACGAATTGACATCAGAAATATAATTATAATTAATAAATTATACATTAAAAAACACTAATTGCATAAATAGTTGAGAGTACATATAAGGGATATTAAATATTGTATACTATAGATTGTTCAGTGACTTAACCGATTCACATACGTACATTAAAAAGACTTAGCTTTAAGATAATATAACTAGCAGTTTATTAACTAGCCTTGCTAATAGGAGCGCAGCCTAAAGCTCTAATCTAGGTATCGTCTCCTTTCCTGCAATTCTCGACTTGGCGGTCAGCAGACTGGTGTATATATTTCCTTGTTCATCAATTGATCTGACATAAACTGATGCGCCGTATGCACATTTTTAGCTATCGAAGAAGCCGTGTAACTCAATACTGACTGGATTAACAATCACTACATATCTTTTTATATTTATTTTCTTTATGTTATTCATTTGATACCAAAGCTGACTCCATTCTAAGTGTAATTCTGCAGATAGTGGTACATCCCAATCTAACTTTAATGTAACTAGCCTTTGGACGTAAATCTTTGCATTAATTATGATGGGACCTAGTAGGCCCAATGGATCAAATACAGAGGCCGCACTTGACAATACCTTTCTCTTTGTTAAAACTCTTAGCAACGGATTGAGCTCTGCTGGATACAGTAACTCATCGTCCAAGTCTGACCATGCTAGGCCTAACACTTTGTGTGTAGTATTACCTATTTCTGTAACAGTGTTGATGTGTGTTTGTGTATTTTTACTCACTGATTTTAGGATTTCAGGAGAGTTGGACTTCCACTTTCTCAGCTTGAAGCCGCTTGCTTGTAGGAGCTGTTCGACCTGGATGACTGTTTGAATTACCTCCTCCTTGCTGCCCCTTCCATAGAGCAGGTCATCCATCAGGAAGTCGTTGGCTAAGGCCATTGCTGCTTCTGGGAATTTATGTTTATTTTGATTAGTTATCTCCTTCAGACATCTGGTTGTAATGTATGGTGCACATCTCAGACCAAAGCTTAATGTGGTTAGTTTATAAGTTTTAAGTTCGTCCTGCGGGTTTTCCCGCCACACTATACATTGCAACCCTTGCTGGTTAGGTAAAACATGTATTTTTGTGTACATTTTCTCAACGTCTGCACCTATTACGTATTGGTGCATTCAAAATCTAATGATGATGTCTGTGAAATCATCTTGCATAATGGCCCCTTTATATTGAATGTCATTTAATGACATGCCTGTGCTAGTTGAACATGAGGCATCTATGACCACCCTGAGGGGAGTGCTTATTTTCTGCATGTTTACCACAGCATGGTGTGGTAAATATACCCTAGCCGATTAAGCCTTTTTATTCTCTCTCCACAACGTAATCCTTGTAAAGTTTCTGTATTGGCTCATCAGAGACTGAAACATTATTTTTAAAGATGGCTTCCTCCTTTAATATTATATTTTCCATCCTGCAATCGTATTCTTTTTGTTTTGATACGATGCCATCGCTCTAAAATAAAACGAAACCCTTATAAAAAATAAGCTTATCTAAATTTTCATATATACATAAAAAAAAATGTTAATACGTGTTTTCTCTATCATTTTATATGTTAATAATTATGTATATAAAACATGAATATTTAACCCGAGCAAGGCCGGGCTTCGCTGCTAGTATCACGTTAAAAAGGTTACTGCCAAGACAGTCAGACACAGACTCCAAGGCACACAAGTACAAATAAACTGGCAAAGAAGCAAAAGGTACAAATATAACCAAAAATACGTGCACTTACCCCCAAAGTGATGCTTCCGCGACATTTGGTTTTTTATATGTGGAGCATCTCAAGAGCTTAGACTATTTACTCTATAGACGGAGTGTCACTTTCGCGATTGCGTCGAAAAATAAGGCGCACAACAGTGGGCCGTCAGTTAAACAGTCTGCCTTGAGCTGTCGTTGGAGACGCACGCGTTGTAAAGTTTCACAGGTCATCAAAATTTGATAAAAAATGCCTTGCTGTGCGATTAAAGTGTGTAGAAATTACAAAGGACGAATAAAACCAAATCACAAGCTATCATTTCATCGGGAAGTCAACCTAAATTCGTTGTATTTCGTAAAACATTAAGTAAATTTCTTGTTGATTTCACATGATTCACACTTTACGATTTATTAGTGTTGCCAGTTTTTCAATGCAAAATTTCCCCACAAATTACAACTATGCTCGAACCAAAGTGCTTTTGAACCTGAGGTGATAAACTAGCATCGCCTTTTTCCATACGGGGTGGCAAAATCACAGTTGTGACCAAACTCAGTCATACTTTGTAGTTACTAGTCCGATTTGCTTCAAAATCTATATCTGGGAATCCGGTTGGAGTCTACACAAAAGTACAACTAAAACATAATAATGTAATAAATGATGTATATGTTACGGCTAAAGCTAGGTGTGAAACTAAACTTAAGTTTAGCCGGCTAGTCTTAAGATTAATTTTGAGCGTCGGCTAATGTCCGAAATAATGTTCTTTGCGATAAATGATTTCAATATTAGTCGGCTAAACTGCATTTTAGCCTCGACGCTGTTGAGGCTAAAGATGGGTGAGAAAATATGGTTGACATTAGCCGACTAAACTTAATTTTATTTTTCAGTATACCTAGGCTAATGTTGAAAAATTACCGTCTTAATCTGGAATAAGTGATGATGTGGGATGTAGCCGTAAACACTGCGGTAGCTTAGGTGAAAGATAAAGGGGGTGAGCGAAGCGAAGCCCCCTTTATCCTTCGTGTTAGGTTGAACATGTAAGAACAACAAAAAATACTTAAACTCGTCTTATTAAAGTTTTTCTTTACTCTTCACCTAAGCTACCGCAGTGTTTTGCCCTGATATTAGAAATAGCTTTCTCATCTGAATAAAATTACCCCGCCCCGCTCCCCGCAGTCGCACGAATACTTCGTTTTTAACATTAGCTAACTAATGTCCAACATTAACCGAAACGCATCGGCTAATGTGCAATCTAGCAGATTAAAGATGACATCCGCTATCACAAACGAACATGACTTCGGACATTAGCCGAGGCTCGAAATTAATCTTAAGACTAGCCATTTTTATTATTTTGAAGTTTGATTTCACATCTCTTACTGCATTTCCAATTAAAAGATGGGCCTGAAAAACCCTGCGCATGTAAGGCGGGGTCTTTTTTGACGCTACCTATTGAAAAATGATTAAATAAATACTAAGTAATTTTCTTTTCAGTCTAATTTGTTTACCAGTCGCTATATGAATTAGTTTATTACTTGAGAATATTATACATTATTAGTCATACCATACCATTACACGAAAGATAGATACTTAAGTTAAATCTGTGAAGATAAAAAATATATAGTTGCATACTTAACCGAAATTCAGCTAACATAATATGGTTAAAATGAGTTTAGTTTATTTACCAAGTTTAAGAATAGCACACGATAAACAATTCAATTCAGGAAATAAAGTGACACATTCGATTAAAAGCGGCCATTATTTTATTCAAACGAGGTCTGATTATAGATAATTAATATAGACATGATCGATATTATAATATCTCTGAAGTTAGCAATCGTTCAACTAAATGGAAGAACTGAAACAGGACCACCGTTTTTTTTTTAACTTATGTACCAACTATTTGCAACAAGTATGAGTTATAGCCTCCCACACTGCCATAGCCATCCCCACCGAGAGGCGAAGGCCTTCACTCGATGATGCTACTTGTCTTTGACTGTGTGTGTGTGTGTGGGATACAAGTAAGCTTCTCGGATACGAAAATACTTGGACTAAAAATACTTTTTCGGATGACAGCTGACAAACTAAAAACTATCATATCTCGGAAACTACTGATCCTAGACCACTGGTATGGATGGAGATATGACAGCTCCCGACGAAATCTTCATTTCGGATGACACCTGTCAAAAATTATGACACCTGTCAAAAATGATGACACCTGTCAAAATTATGACACCTGTTAAAAATTATGACACCAAAATGATGATACAAGTAAAAAATGACGACATTTGTAACATGACATACTTGTCAGAGGCACAATTGTGCCCGCGTCAAAAATGCAATGAATTAAACTTAAGTACTTATCAATTCTGTTTTCAATACCTCCTTCAACAGCCTGCTGCCCTGGTATTCTGGCACACTCTTTCTACCCCACACCTTAGAGATATTAAGTTGAGCTAAAGTAGTGGAAATCAATAAATTTCTTATGGACCCATAGACCAACTAAAATAGTTGTGACATGGGACCAATTATTTCAAAGAACTACATGATGACAGATCTAATTGTGCTATGCAGTTGAGCTATGGGGTTGACGGGATTTGTACCTACTTGTTACTCGCATTAATGTTCTCTGTTTTTTTTTCTTCGAGCCACAAGTGTGGAACCTTTGATAGTTCTTTAATACCATAGGCGATAACAACTTGACATCGACAGCCATTCCTCAAATAGAATTAGGGCGTACTTTCTGGTAGAAATGGAGATGAACTTTCACGAAGAATCGAATAGAATTAATGGTTTATTTATTACAAATTATTATTATATTATTATTATTAGCATAAGTTTTATTTTATACCATTAAAAATCAAATTAAAGGAGTAGGCTTGTATGGCATACTTATTATTAAAAAAATATTTTGGGTTTAACACACAGTGTTTAATTTACTCATCAAAATGTACTATTGCAACTGTTGTATTTTATATAGGAGGGATCAAATATCCCCAGTTTCCCCTAAATACCTTATGATCAGTTACCTTATGATCAGTTAACCATAAAATATGTAGATCTTTTTAGGATTTGCTAGCAAAATGAAACCCTCATAATTTTGTCACGCTCGTCGGTCCGTATGTCACAGATATTTAATTTTAATGTTGATTTAACCCAATATAGTTCTCCTACAACTCAAGAACAGCAACATAACAGGTAAACACGGTATTACAACAGAGCTCCTAAGAGTCGGAGGGCTTCAAGTTCTCAGGGGTGTTTCGGGAGATCTTCAATACCATCATACATACTGGAGACTCTTGTGACTCAAAAAATATAAATAAAGGAATATAAGACACAAAGAAAGTTTTGAACCCTATTTCATTGACATGAAAATTCTAACATTGACATCAATCTATACCCTATAAATGTCAAAATTCGTCAGGAAATATCCGCACTTTAAATTAAAGCAACATGGCTCCGGACCTTATAAAATGTCATTTAAAATCTATAATAAAATTCCCGATAATCTATAAAAAGAAAATAACGACAACACTTTTAGAAACTGGTTTAAACAACTCTTAATTATGAAATGTTATTTATACACTACAAGATTTTTTAATGATGAATTCGAATAACATCAATCTATCTTCTGCCCTATTATTAAAGTTAACACAAATAGTTTCGCCCGAAGACACAACTTGCTCGGGTTGACCAGTAGTCCGAAAGATGAAGCCCAGCTTCTCACCCCCTCCAGATCAGCATTCAGTGCCGCCACAGCAGAGTTTACATCATTATAAGAGAAGTGGCGATAAATCTGGAGATCATCAGCATAAAGTTGATATGAGGAAGACAGGATGTCCGAGATGGAGTTTATGAAAATCGAGAATAGAATAGGAGAAAGAATACCACCTTGAGGGACGCCTGAAAGGAGGTCACACCATTCAGCGGAAGTCTCCTCCGACCTGATACGCTGTTGCCGATCCCTCAAATAAGAGTCGAACCAGCTGGCAGAGAAGAAGAGACGATCAGGGATCTGAGAAGCTCAACGAGAATGTCGAAATCTACGCTGTTGAAGGCACTACTGAAATCAAGTAAAGCCAACACGGAAAACGGTTTGCGGTCCATGACTAGCTGGATGTCATCTGTGACCTTCAGCAGAGCCGTAACGGTGCTATGACCCGGTCGGAATCCGGAACTGGAACTTGTTTAGCAGATTGTTTGAGGATAGGTTGTTCTGCGTTACTCGTACTTAAATGTGTTCATTCATGTTGGAAATCTCCTACTGGATTCATCATTTGCCCATAACCCTAATGGGGGATTACCCCATCAAGATAAACCCTAAGCTAGGAAATATGAACACTGCGACTGTTAAACTTTTATGAATATGATTTAGTATATTTATAAAATTTCAAAAATACATTTAAACAGAAACAGCTTGTCACTGCCGGCCAGTGATCCTCATCGGAACGATAAACAACCTCCAACAATTAATTTAGAATTTTGGCTGTAAGATTGCCACATTTAATTGTAAATAGATAGTGAGAACTCTTTAATTTGTGATAGCAGAGCACCTCTGTCCACCGAATTGAAAGCGTTTTTCACGTCTAACTTCAGCAGCACGCCACCTCCTTCGTTAGCAAGAAAGGTGCGAGTTGCATGCACTGCGGCCTCGTAGCCTCCACTGCTACCGACACCCGGCTGCAACGGTTGGAATGTAGCGTAAAGGTCTGGCAGGATGAACTTGAAGCAGATCTTTGACACTTGGTGTTGCCTACAGCGATGATTCTGATAACCCCGTTCTTCTTTATAAGGGCACCCAGATTAGCGCCGTAAAGCACGTCATGGCCTTGTATTCGTCTCAGACAACATGAAGTTCACCGGTTCAGCCATATCTGGGGGAGTCTGTCCGACGTCCCCGACGGCTCCACAGATGATGTTTTTGTAGTGTTGACGTGCCATTCCGCCGAGGCCGCCCGCAGAGCCGCACCTGAAGAAAATCACCGCAGCGGTGACCTCCTCGGTTATAGCCTGTGTTTTTTCATTTCGAAATACATATTTTCTTACAAAAACATATCTTTTTCCGATGAGCTCTATATTGCATCTTATAAATAACAACGCAAAAAACACGTCTACGTATGGAGAGCCCCATTAATATTTTAAAACTCTATTCAATAACTCCACATGAAATCCAACGTAGTTAGTGTCAGTGTAAGGGGAAACTGTCACATTACATAGTTTTTAGTAGATTTGAGTAACTAATAACATTGCAGGATGAATTAAGCAAGATTTAATCAGGAAGATGTCGAAAGAGATAGTGACACACTTACCTTTAAAAACACTAGAAAACATTCGACTTTAATTTAATACTCCAAATGTACAGTCTCATGGGCCACATTGCTTTATTTGTTGATGTTTTTCCATTTTTTTTAATGTTTGTTTCTTGTTTTATACTAAGGCATAAGTTTGTTGATTTTAAGCAATTGTGATTGATATTTTTACTATTCACTGTGAAATTAAAAAAGAAACATAAGGAAAAGTTTTCATTGTTGGTAATGGCTTCAAAAAACCGGTCAAGTGCGATTCTAACTCGCGCACGAAGGGTACCGTACCACCGTTCAATGGTAGGTATGATGTGGATATATATATATAGAATAGTTTGGATTTTACATAGTAAAATGTTGTTTACAAAGATATTGGTGCGGCTACTTTCACACTCCATCCACGTAACCAGGTGCATTCATAAATTTTGCATGTGGTAGGTATTGTTTTTTTTTTTTTTTTTTTTTTTTTATTTTTTTTTTTATTTGTTTGAAATACATCATCTGTGAAAATTTCATCTGTCTAACTATCAAGGTTCATGAGATACAACCTGGTGACAGACGGACGGACAGCGGAGGCTTAGTAATAGGGTCCCGTTTTCCACCCTTCGGGTACGGAACCCTAAAAAAAAGCGATGAATTGCCAATCTTTTTCTTTTATAAATCTGAAACTGTCATATTTTTACTTAAGTCCTTATTTGAATTTAGAGAGGTGATGTAGGACGATTTTTACTTATACGACTAGTCCAAAACCTGACGTAGTCCGAAGCGCTCGTGCCTTATTGCATTAATTACTTTCATATGTTAACTGAGACAAAGCAATATTAAGGAAATTATAAAACAAAGGGGCCGTGTGATAAATTATATAAAAGAGCAAACGGAAAAGCCTTACTTTTATCCACTTTACATGTGCGCAATTTAGTCCAAAATTGGAACTGTGATTTCTTAAAAGCATACATCTCTAACTTTAGATGAAGGTGTATAATCTTCGAAGCTTGGAGTTGTTACTGCAGAGAACTTGAGGATTATCTTATACGAATACTCGCTTTACACTTAGGATTATCTTTAACTGCGCTTTTGGAACCTACTCGTATGCTGCATAGAATACAGATCTCTGTTTCACGCTACTCTGTTGATAGTCACTTTAAAATAAAATAAAATAAGCATATTCACCCAGTTAGTATACAATTGTTTTGCACAAATTCAATATAAATTTGCAATTGCATGAATACGCAAGATTTGAGTAATAAAATTTCTTTTTGTTGGTACACATTCACAGTCAGATTTCGGCACGGTTGGACTTCAGTACGTATTAAAATAACGGTCAATCCGACCGGTAACCAAGCGGCATAGCCTACCGAATTCGGTCCTTGGTCTGGAATTCAATAGACCCGCCCTATTTCTGAGACATCCGTCATAATTTCACGGAGTTCGACGAGGGTTCGACGTAAGTGTCGTCTGGGTCAGGTCATACTCCACGCAACTCACGATTACCCTCCTCCTCCTCCCCTACTGATCATCATCTTATAATATATAATAAATACGGCAATTTAGTACCTTACTTAACTTTTTACTGCATACTAACCCATATATGGTGTCATAGGTTTTGAACTTTATTACCAAGCAATATGTTTGAAAATCGTTATACATTTCGGGTCAGGCCATGCATGGGGTTAACTGGGTGGTGGGAAAGCGTATCGATTTTGTCCCTCAAGGGTTACCATACCGTGGATAATGCCATGAATCATGGATGTTTTGACCCTATATACTCAGTTGGTGTCCTCTTAGAATCTATTGAATACGCAAACGCGTCCTCGTCAAGTGACTTTGTATTATTTCTATTACTTTAGGTCCATTTCGACATCTTTTAATTTTTGTGACAGTTCTAAAAGTTCCCATTATCACAAGTACCCAGTACCCTTTTTGACCACTTCCCAGTTCGACCACGTCCCAATTCATCAACTTCCCGATTCGACAGTCAATGGCGAATACCCACTTTACTAAACTCTAGACTGGATAACTCAATGGTGCCGCCCTTAGAGTCATCAAATTACGACAGTACGGTACGGTAAGACGAGTGATTGGGAAGTAGTCGAATTGGGAAGTCGTCAAAATGGGAAGCTATCTAATTGGTCGAATGCGGAAGTGGCCATAATGAAAAATTGGCATTTCCATAATGGGAAGTGATCAAAATGTACCCAAAGAGTTTTTTTTCGTGCGTGCATCCTAGAGGGTACTATGGTACGCTATAAATTGACCTGTTGCCGACTTTAACTATCTCCAAATTACTGAATCATCAATAGCAATGCCAAGGACATGGTGACTCCCTAATATACCAGAAAGTTATCAGTTGCAGGTATAAAGGGTTATTTTTTGACCCCAATTCCAAAGTAAATCAAAAATGGTCAAAAGAAATAATAACTTTTCCTTTATTAACTCCGCGTTTTGCGCCACTATGTAAACCCTAAATTTCTACGCGCGTTCGGTCAGCCTAGCGCTCAACGCGCCCCGCGAACTGCAAGCGACAGAGAATAATAATATTGAGCGGTGCGCGCGGTGAACAAACGAGAATATAGATAGAATATAATAAACCAAACAAACTATTCTAACAATACCAAAAATATTATTTTGGGATTTTCATCCTAAATATAAAATAAACCCTTTTCAAACTCTGTTTCAATCCGTTTTACCACTCTATGTAAATATCGTCTCCCAAACGGTCGGAAATACGACTCTTGCCGAACAGTGCCGAAGATTTATATGTGCATTATCAGTTTTGGAGTAATGTAAGTGAGCATAATTTCAATTTGTTTTAGGACAAGTTGGCTTACGGATGTACAAAAATATCATTTTTTATTTCATAAATTGATTGTACTCCTGTGATACTGGGAAAAATGACTAGGGGTCCAAAAATAATAAATAAAATACAAAAACTGTTACGTCATGCATGCCGTGCGTGTTGTGACACAGGAAGGTAGTCACTTCACTAGTCAAGGCTAGAAAAGATTGTCGCCTCTGAGTACATTACTCGTCCGTATTACACTGTCGAGCAATCAAATTGACTCGCCAACTCACCGCTCATGGTTGAGGAAGAAAAAAACAAAAAGCAGAGTTTCATAGAGCATGATCGTTGTTTGCGTAAATATTAGAAACCACCCTGTCGCTGTGCTTCGATTTTTTCCTCCCGGTTCACAAAGTTGAATTCTCAAAATGTTGAGTTCCCAAAACGTTGAATTTGCTGCATGTTGAATGTCAAAATGTTGAATTTGCATATAGTTGAATTTTCCAAAAGTACAAATCGCATAAAGTTGAATTTGCAGAATGTTGAATCCGAAAATGTTGAATTCGCAGAAAGTTGATTTTGCGGTATGTCGAATCCAAAAGTTGATTAAATTTGCGGTAGGGTAAAGTGCACAGATATCGAGAGATAGGTTGAGGGGCGTGGCACGTGCGAACAAATGTAGCTCCGACAGGTTACATATTAAAAATTATCGGTAGTCACCGGGCGACCGCAGTGACGAATTAATTTCCGTTGTTTTTCGAAAATGCCGACCTGTGCAATACTCAAGTGCAAAAATAGAAGCGAGATTGTGAACTCTACGAACGCCGGTGTCACCTAACACTTGTAAGTCTCATTCCAACTATTATTTCTTCTTAAAACACAAGAAATAAACATTATTACGAAAATAAATCATTCGCGGAAAATTCGTCACGAATTGACATTAAAGTGACAATGTCATGTTGTTCTCACTAAGTTTACTATACACTGCTTGTTTTGTATCTTAATTTCACTACTTATTGCCAAGCTAACACGCAATGAATATTTTACACTTATCTAAGTACGAAAGCAAAGATGCATCGTGATCGGAGGCGAACTGTAACACGCACACAGAGACGACATATAGTGATGGGGATAGTGATAGGAGAATTATGTTTTTGAATCGATAGATTTTATCAATCCGCAATTACTAATATAGTTAATGTAATAATATAGTTATTTTATTGCTCATAATACGTAAGTTTATTGTTAGTTATTCCAATGATTGCCAAATAGGCAGTTTAGATTTCAAGTTTGTTTAAAAACTCGCCCGACGGAGGATAATGGGGTGTTATAAGTATTCATCGGAAATTCCGATGCTTTCAGTCAGGTCCGAAGAGTTCACAGTTATTCTACCTTCAGAAACCTCTTTGCCTCTCTTTCTAGCTGTAAGGATTCTGTTGAAAAAAAGAAGAGAGGCAAAGGGATCTCGTATGACGTATGTCGTATAAATATGTCGTATTTACAAACAATTACCTATTTTATTTATAGAACCCGGCATTGTATACGACTGTCTATACCAGTGTCTATAAATTATAATCGATCGATGATACACGCTGTCCTTGCATTGTCCCAACACTAGCTCGACTAGCTAGTATACCTGCGGTAGTGTGGGTGTGTTCGGACGATAGGTGCATGACATTGCACTGACCAATAAAATCGGAGGGATTGATGTACGAGTAGTGTAAATGCATGCGTGTTCTTAGTTTTCGGCGACACTGGTTCCGATACAAGCTTAGCGCCAAGGGCCTATCTCTCGATATCTGTGGTAAAGTGTAACAAAAAACATCCTTACTCTTTAGGACTAACTTATAATAATAAACTACAACTTATAATAACAAATTAAATTCTCTCACGGTCAGCTACATAAATATGCAACTTGTATTTATATTCGAACCTTCTTTCCCTTTCCTTTTTTAAAACCCAGTTTCAATCTAATAACATTAATATTTTTAAGGAAATTTAGCGGCGATATTGTTTTTCTTTCCAGCTTCTTCAATAAGGCTGAATATTGTTTATCGAAAAGGATGTCTCTTGTCCGCCTGTTCTTTTTAAATGACACGAACAACATATACTTTTCAATTTTTTTTTGTCGTAATGTTGTATTTCTTTCAAAAGTGTACTGAACACCAAATACCAGTTTGGGTTCAGAGGTAATCTCGAATTAATTCGACTGTGGTAACCCTCACAATTGTTAGTAGTGCGATGAGTGTCTCCCGCACAACTTATCAAATTGTGGTTCCTGTTATACCATGTCTCATGGAAGTAATAAAAAAATAATTTATTTTTTTTCGTGGCAGGAGCAACATTTTTAATAGCCTTCCAAGCTTGTGACATAGAAGTGTGTGGAAGTAAAACAAAATTAGAGCAAATTCTTGCGATGTTTCTTGCACTCCTATCATCACTTGTAGGTTTTCGGACCCTTACTATTTTCAGTACTTTTGCCTTCCTCCAGATGGCTTTATTAAAGTGTTGATAACATATAGATAATTTAACGTTTGGAAAAGTCGATTTGACGGCATTGATCTGGTCAACCTCGTAATCACACTTAAAGGACTTCACGACGACAGGCAGTTTTTCTTTTATTAAGTTAAATAATCTCATGTACGTTTTTTGTGTTTTATTTGTCAGAAATGTGTATATAACAGGGAATATGTTTACTGTTGTTTGGTCCGAATATATGTCTAGATGAATAATATAAAGCTGACTAAAAGGACATGGAGCTGTTTTGAATGTACCGTCACCACTGTAACTACACAAATTTGATGATTTTATTGCCGATATTGCCGTTTCAGAGCAGAGGATTATAATTTTTTCATTATCTACATCTTCAATAACTTTGAAACCCTCAGGTATTTTCTTTGGGATTTTGACGTTTTTTATTTTTCGTTTCGAATTCGTGCCCAAGTAGTATTTTCGTGCTCTATATAGAGTACATTTTATAGAGGCAAATGATGGAATTTCGATCACAGGAAAAAAAGCATTACTTTCGACAAATTTTTGTACCATTCCTTCGTATATTTGATCGATTGGGCGTAAATTAAAACATACTTCCCGCTTCATGTTATTTATTAGCTCTGTAATTTTTATTTTATTCTTATCCGGTCTGCATGAATGCTTAGTTTCACGCTTTATCTCACATTCATCCTTGCTTAATGTTACTGTGGCAGAACAAACATCCCGATTTGTGCACTTCCATCGGGAAGTGTTTTCTGGTTTGATCTTCCATCTTTTGTCAGCGTATATTTTCCTCTCATAACAAGAAGTTTGCGTTTTTTTTTTATTTGTAGTAAAGCATATTGTCTTGAAGGGATTCATTTTGAATTCAAAATGTATCAATTGCCTATATTATTTTTGGTTAATATTAAATTTACTGACTGTTCAGAACATTAATTTGCGACTGATATTGATTGACATTGACAATGACAATGATAATCGTTATCTGTCTGTAAAGAGGTTTTGCAGTAATTCTTATTCATCTTCAGCCATCATAATTAGTATGGTATAGGAAGATATATAATACAATCTACGTTTGATAGTAAATACTTTTTTAATCGACTTTTTACAAGCGTTTCACGGCTTTCAAAACGTAAAGACCGGGCTTTATAAGGGGCTAGTTTTCCGTTTCTGAACAAATCATAAGGATTTTGTACCATTTTGTCGGTGGCAAACGAGCGTGCGGTCCGCCTGATGGTAACCGGATACCGCAGCCTATAGACGCCTAAGACCCACAGAGGGGTGATATGCACTTTGCCGAACCTTAACAGATTTGAGGATTCGTTGTGTTGAGAACTGAAGGAACTGATTCCCTCGCTCACATTTTTATAATTCAACTTGGGAATTCAACATCTTGCGAACCTACAACATTATGGGATATCATACATTTTGACAATTCAACTTTGTAGGAATTGTCAAAATTGACAATTCAACATTATAAGAATTCAACATCTTGGGAAAATTAAAAAAAAAACAACATTCTGGGAAAGTCAACATTTTGGAAACTCGACATTTTAGTTCAACTTTGTGAACCGGGAGGGATTTTTTGGTGCTTGAGATTCATCATTTGATCTTTTGACGGTTACTGCAGTCCAAACGCAGCTTGTAAGTCTGGAGTACCAATCCCAAATGTTGTGACAGTGGATATAAATCAAGATAAGATAAGATAAGATAAGATAAAGACTTTTATTTGCGATAGATATGGTTATACAAAGGTGGTACTATATAGTTTCAGTCAGATACACACATCCAGCTAATTAAATTATAGCATGCAAAACAATTATGACATAGAGCCACATAATTTTAAATAGTAGGTAACAAATTAGTCAAAGTTTACAATTGACACAAATTTTAACATTATCTGCTAGGAATTCCTTAATCGAGTAGAAAACATGTTGCATTAACCAATTTCTTATAACTTTTTTAAATTTCTGTTTGTTACTTATAATTTGGTGGTGACTTGGTAATTTATTCTAAATTGTTGTGCACATAGCGTAGCAGTTTTTTGTAAATCTTGCACTTTTTGGGATCACATCAAAGTTAAGTTTGTTAGGTTTCCTTAGACTCCTAGATGTTAGGTTTTTCGCTTCTGTAAACATTTTTTTATTTTGCATCACAAATGTAGCTACTTCTAGAATATAAAGGCAGGGTAGAGGCAGTATATATAGAGCTTTCAATAATTATTTACATGATACGTCTGGGGCAACTCCTACGATTGATCTAATACATTTCTTTTGAGCCACAAATGCCTTGTTTACGTCTGTGCTGTTTCCCCAAACAAGCAACCCGTATCTCAGTACTGACTCTACGTATGCAATGTATGCTGTTAATGCTGTGTCTCTGCTAGCCACTCTAGTCAGCTTACCAAGAGCATACGAAAACCTATTTAATTTATTGCAAACGCGATCTATTTGAAATTTCCAATGTAATTTATTATCAATGTCAATACCCAAAAATCTAACACATTCAGCATTTTTAACAATTATATTATTATGTGATACATTAAGATTATTTATATTATTGAAATTGATATAACAGGTTTTATTAATATTTATATTTAAATTATTTTTATTTAGCCAAGTAATAGTATTTAATATTACGTCATTTATTTCCTTTTCATGTATTGATAATGAATGTAGTTTTGGTGTTGTTATAATTACTGTTATGTCATCAGCGAATAATATATTTCTATGCTTAGTAATTTCAGAAATATCGTTAATGTAGAGCAGAAATAGGAGCGGTCCGAGTACACTACCTTGAGGCACGCCGAATTTATTAAATTTAGGTTCGGATTTGTAAGTTTTTAAATTCCTTGCGGCATCAAATCCGGTAATCTCTACAGTTTGAGACCTATTTTTTAGGTAAGTTTGAACCCAGTTATATGCCGGTCCTCTTACACCGTATGTATAAAGTTTTGTCATAAGCAGCTTGTGGGACACGAAATCGAATGCCTTTGACATGTCAAAGAATAGAATTGTCACATAGTTTAGTCTGTGAAGTATGTCGTTTACCAAATTAAATGTTGCTAGAGTTGTAGATTTTTCTCTTTGAAACCCGTATTGATTTTGGTTGTAATATTATACTTTGACAAAAAAGATGAAAGTTTATTATGCATTACTTTTTCAAAGAGTTTCGAAAATATTGGTATTAGGGTAATAGGTCTATAATTTTCTATAAGATTCTTATCACCTTTTTTGAATAGAGGTTTTACAATGCTTATCTTTAATCTGTCTGGAAAAATACCACTTTGTATGGACAAATTAATCAAGTAAGCTAATACTTCACTAATCTCTTTCTTGCATTGCAGGCTTTAATTATTTTTGTACATATTTTATCATACCCTTCTGCGTTTGTATTGTTGAGGGTCATTATATGTTTTTCAATCTCTATTTTGTCTATTGGCGTTAAGTAAATCGAATTATTTATTAAAGTTTGGTTGGTATTTTTACAATTATTGTTTTCCACATTTGTCAGATCAATAAAGTAATTATTAAATAAATTTGATATTAATTTAGGATCTTTTATTGTTTCATTATTATAAATTAATTGATCTATATTTCTAGAAGTGTAAGAATTGTTTATTTCCTGATTGATTATTTACCAAGTAGCGCTACTTTTATGTTTGTGATTCAATATGTATTTTCTATTTATATTTCGTTTAGCTGTATTAACACATTTCTTTAAAAGTTTGTTGTAGTTTTGGTATTGCTCCTTATTATATGTAGTATTATGAGTATAATATAAATAACGTAACTTCCGCTTGGCAATACAACACTTTCTTATCCCTTAAGAAACCAATTTATTTTGCATTTTGTTTAATTTCCCACGCCTACCGAACGGCGTGGAGTCCTGAGGGGGATGTGCCTTTGCCCGCACGTGAGAGAAAAGAATTTATGAAATTGTTATTACCTTGTCACCGCAGACAGGATAGATTGAAGGCTCGATTCGAGACAGGGGAATGCGGTAGAGGAGACAGTTTTGGAATGGGGGATGGGATCGAACCCTTGCCGTCGCTGTCCGACGCCGTCGCCGGCGCGCTGCTGGCGGTACGTGGAGTCGCCGCCGATACGACTATGTGCTTCACAACACAAATCACTTGACCGCTGACGCGAATCTAATTACGATCAATAGCCCGACGCTATGAGGTAGATTTACACTCCGACCAGGCCCGATGCCTGTATGATAATTGGTACACCGAAATACCATCAATGCCACGGGGCCCGAGCCGCCATGTTATTCTCCCGATGAGACAAGGACCAAGAGAAAAAGATAACCTCCAATTTTACATCTCGTTCCGGTACGAGTGACATCTGCGGTCCGTTTCCGCTAGTGATGTCTCGATTACTCGCGATCGATTCGCGCAACAAAAAACCGGTGCGTTTCCGACGCATAAATATTAAACACATTTGGTGTTAATTTTAATCCTTATATTTGGGAAACATAACTTATAAAGTAAACAAAAAATATCATGAAACTCGTTGAAAGCTTGATTTAGATCATTTTGATTGTAAACTGTATGGAAAGATAAGCTTTTCAAATAACTCTGAAATGTTGCAATGTTCTCTTCTGTATACATACTCTTGAACATATAAAAGGTTTCCGGTATATTCAGTGAATGTTTAAGCTTCATGCGTAAAAATTGAGCTGTATTATGATCCGATAAGCAAAGAGGAAGCACAAAACCATTCACATTTCTCATGTTACTAATCATAAGATCAATGCACGATTTTTTCTTGTAGGTTCTAAAATATGTAAATTAAGGTTCAACCAAATCAAACCAACAAAAATACTGATGAAAAAAGCTCGTGTTTTTAAATCCTGTGCCTTTTAATGTGTAATTAACAGCAGTTCCTTTAGAGGCAGCAGCCTATTCACGAGGAATAATATATATATATTCCAGAGAAAGTAAGCAACATCATGGAAAATGTCCTGAACCGATTTTAATGCTCGGAACTGTATACATTTGCATTAATAGAAATCTACATACTACCTATCTGCCTACATATTTATAGGGTCGCTTATATTTCAACAACAATGATATGTGTTTATAATCAAGGACTTATGTAAGTGTTTTACATTGTCCATGAGTTCAAGTAACTTCTCAGGTATGCGCCTTGTCATTTTTCCAGGTCTGCTCCCAAATATCACAAGACCAGCAGTGCCCGCCTTAAGCAATATTTCAACCTTTTTGTCTTCTGTTAAGATTTACTCTTTTCTATATTATTTTAACACAATGATCTCTAACGTCCGAAAGATAGAATACGATTAAGCATATAGCTCGGCTCAACATAACAATATATCTATAAACCTCGATATTAGTGCTTCTATTCGGATCATCGAAAAGTATTCTGGCGGCTACCAAATTAAATTGGTTTCACAGAGCATTTATTTTTAATTCGCGTTGAGAATAGGCAGACATTGGACGCGACGATACTGCAGGCATGTTAACAACACATGTCTACTCATACATATGCGGGACAAACATCGATCGTATATTTGCGGTTTAGCTCCGTACAATCCCAATGTGTCTAACTCTGATTCGCCAACACTACTTTTAGATGCTCGTTTTGAGTTTAGTTGGATTGATCAGCCAGCTGGAAAGCCCCTTGAAAACTGGATATGGAGTAGGAATTATATGTTGATCGGTCGAAATTAAAACATCCTAATAATAACAGCTTTAAAACTGCAAACTTACATAAGTAATTAATTTCCCTTTTTGTGATTTCAGCCACGACTAGCTAACAGTAAACATTTCTGGTCAAACCAGGCTTCGTGATAAAAATACCTGTATTAATATTATTGCCTGCATACATATCTATTTATTTTTCCTTTTTTTCGATCATCCAATGAAAGCTATGTAGCAGTAATTAATTATAGGTATTTGAACAGACCAATCGATGTCTATTAATGAGGCTTAGTAATTGAGATTTGGGGACGAAATTCAGCTAATAGCCATCAGAATCGCATGACTCCCTATACCCATCTGCCGCCCCTCCTGATCGCCCCGCCATTATTTTGATTACCTACGTAAATGCCAGCTACACATAATAAAGTGTAATGTAATTACAACGCAATTAGAAACGGTGGTGAATTTAGTTAGTCTCGTCGTTTAGCCTTGGACATATACGATATACCTGGAAGACTATTACCGCTTTTCACATGTAGAATTAAATAAGAGTGCCTCGACGCCTCAAACTAGTCAGTGTACACCACATACTATTAAATCCACCCAGAAAATCCACTCTTTCATTCGTTTAAGCCTCTTTACACATTGAAATTTCAATCAGAGACGATATAAATATTTTCATGTATTTTACAGAATGATCTACATCGAGCTATGCAGAAATCACAGTCCGCACTCTCGCAACAGTTGATGATATTGTGCGTCACATTATTGTGCCTTGTTTTCACGAGGTAAGTTAAATGTACCTAATAATGTTAATGATATTGCTAGATCTAATCGCCTATACTTGTCGCCTCTATATACAAAGCCATGTATGTAAACATTTACTATGCATACTGAACACAATTCATTATCATTTGCCATATTAAGCCAATTCTCCATTATAACAGTTGATTCTCTATTCCATGTACGGGAAATTCAGTCCAGGCTAGAACTTTATTCGACGTACCTTCTCATAAGTTGTGCATTTCCTAATACTAGAGTCGAGGCGACAAGAGCACTCTCGCATTATCGAATTATATTAATTATAACTATCACTGTACAGAATTGTGCTCGGAAAGAGCTTCATACATTCATAATTTTTTTGCCTTATATGGTTGTAATGAGATCAGAATTAGTTAAAATATACGAATATCTACAACATGTAGTTCCCAATACACAAGTACTCCCCTGGGTCTTCCGGTGGTAGATAGAAGGACGGCATGGCGTAAAAAGAACATACATGTGGTAGGTAGGAGAGCGGTAGGAAGTGTTCACATAGGTGTAGAGCTGTAGGAAGGGTCTTCAGCTGTAGAGCAAAAGGTAGGTCCAACAAGTTGTGGATCCGGAAGGTAGGTAGGTAAGACCTTGCTCAATTTACATGTTATCAATTAAATATAGGGTACCTTGTTTTTGTAAGTACATTGATCGCGGAGGGTTACATAATTCATGTTGACATTTCACATGTCTTCTTTATGCATTAACTTACACATATGAATGTCTTTAAGTTATTGCGCTTATGTTGTGTTATGACTCATCATCATCATACCTGCACAACTTATGAATGAATAAAACAATAATAGCTTCATAAACTTTAATTACTTTTCCTGGAGTTTCTAAGGAACTAGGACAGTCTTATCGATTGTTTCAAGTTGAGTTTACCAGGTTCGTTCATATTTTATCAGCAATTTAGTTGCATTAGTCGTATGTAGTTGCATTTATTTATTTATTTATTTTATGTGTTTGGTGTAGTACGAAAGATTTACTGAGGAAAATTGCAGAAGAATGCCTAGAGAAAGAGAAAATTGTCCCAAGGAAGAAATGGTTGACAACTGAAATAACAGATTTGATGATGGACAGGAGACTTTAAAAAAACAAAAGAGATGACAATAGTATTTCAGAGTAAAAAAGGCTAACAAATAAGATTTACTAAATGCAGAGAGGCAAGACAAGCACATATGACAGACATATGTGACAAAATAGAATATTATATCAGCAGAGGCAAAATTAACCAAGCATCTAGTTTAATTAGACAGAGAGGAAACATAAAATGAAAAGTACAATAATATTAGAATAACAGGGAAAAATTGTAACTGACTGTAAATAAATTATACAAAGGTGCGTTAAATACATAGAAGCGTTATATGAAGGAGAAGGACTTAAAGATGAGGATATCAAAGTTGATCTAGGTCCCGATATACTCAGAGAGGAATTTAATTTAGCAGTAAATAACATTCAAAATGGCAAAGCAGCAGGAATAGACGAAATTTATATAGAAAAAAAAAGTACAAGAAATGTGTAAAACTGGGAACAGTCCCACAGATTTTCAAATTAGCAAAACTGTCACCTTACTTAAGAAAACTAATGGCCGATTGACACTATTTTCTTTCAGGGGCCACCTAGCGGTTGTTTCGATTTACCCTAAGTATAAGGGTCATCTAGACTCCTTGGGAACCCCCTTAATATAAGAGTCCGGCCACCAAAATAACCGCTAGACAGCTAAGAAAAAGAGCTAAGTGTCCCTTAACTGTGTAAGGCGAGGGTGAAGCGATTAATTGAAAAGAACCATGAACAGTACCGCAGTAGGACAGAGCAGAACATCAAAAAATATCCCAAATCATTCTGGAACTTCGTAAAGGCAAATCAGGGTACACGTAATAGACAAAAAATTTTAGACAATAATGAAGAAATTTTATCTGGGGTACTGTTGGCAAAGGCGTTTGCGGAATATTTTTCCTCGGTGTATAGTACGGAAACAGTCTAATTGAATGTCAAGTAAGCCCAGTGGGAGCTGGTGTTGAGAACGGGGCGGCTCGAGTACACGTGGGGAGATTGCAGCTAGGAGAGGTGAGGCAAGCGATGCGACAACTCAAGCCGAAGAAGTCAGTGGGACCAGATGGTATACTGCCGTACCTAATGAGAGATTGTCGGTTCGCATTAGCTGAGCCACTACTTTACATATATAATAAGTGTCTGGGCGAAGCGGTCTTACGATCGATATGAAAAAAGGTACGGGTGGTGCCTGATCCTAAAGGACTCCTGCAAACATTTTAGATTCGGCCATCTATAAAACAGTATTCGAGCAGGTTAATCACCAACTATCCGATGCTCAACATGGATTCCGACCAGAGTGGAGCACCACTAGCAACCTTCTCAGCTACATGACTGACATGGTGCCTGCGAGTGCAGGTTGACACTGCTTACTTCGATTTTAAGAAAGCATTTGACCTCGTTGATAATGCTGAGGTTGATAATGTACTGCTGAGGAAGCTCGCCGGTGTTGGTTTTACTCCGTATTTACTCTCATTTTTTGCTAGTTATATTAGAGATAGACAACATTACGTGGAATACAACGGGTTCAGGTCGGAGGCATATTTTACTAGGTCAGGAGTAAGCCAAGGTTAGGACTTAGGACCGTTACAGTTTATTTTAATGATTAACGACCTACCTAATGTTTTACAGGACTCGAAATGCTTGTTATTCGCGAATGACCTTAAATTGTCACGTCCAACAGCAAACAGGGAGGTATGTGAAAAACTTCAAGGAGACAAATAGAGTAGTGGCTTGGAGTGAAAGAAACCACCTGCAGTTTAAAACCTCGAAGTGTGTGACTTTAAAGTTCACGCGGTCGCACACTCCTACCCTGCACAACTATGCGGTAAATCAGACACTGATGACTAGAGTCTGTGAGGTGAAAGACCTAGGGGTTACTCTCAGAGCAGAACTGACATTTCGGGACCTAGGGTTTAATGTACGAAGGGTACAGAGGTTCAAAAATATTAACGCCTCAATTAGTTCATACAATGCATTGGTGAGAAGTTACTTTGAATGTAACGCAATCATCTGGGCTCCACATGAAGATAAATATATCAACATGTTGGAGAGAGTGCAGAACAAATTCAAAAGATATTTATGTATGAAGTTGTATGGAGTTTACCCCTTTTATCTCTTATTATATCCCAATTTATTTGTTTTGGGTTGGTTTTGTTAATAAAATAACAGCATTTCCTCTTTTAAATCTGCATTTTACGCCACTTTGTTCAAAGCGCCTCGAGCCGCGAGCCACCGAGAATAATATTAATGGTCTGTGCGCGCGGTGAAAAAACGTGAAAAAACGCAAGCATAAGTTTAATAATTTTTAAATTTGTGTTAGAACAAAGTTGGTAAAAAAAACAAAAATAAAGTTTTTTATTTCTAAATTGATTATACTCCTGCAATGACGTGAAAATATTTGGCTAGGGGTCCAAATATAACTCTGTAAATGAGATTTCAGAACTTTTAGAAAAGACAATTTGAGCTCACACACCACAATTTTCTCATCATCGTACTTTGGAGCATTATATCACGTAATTTTTGTTCGTTTCTGTGTCCTCTTTCCTCTATCCCTTAATACCACACTTATCGTGCGCGAAAGAATTGGAAGAAAACAATTGACGGCGTTTTATTTTGCCATTAAATTCCTATGCCATTAAATGCCCTTTTGTCGTCAGTGTCTGCGGCATCCAGCACTTCCAAAGGGCTGGCCACCGCCACCTGAACCTGTTCCAAGCGACGTACTTCGTTGTGGTGACGTTCTCAACTGTCGGCTACGGGGACTTCGTGCCCGACATCTGGCCCTCGCAGCTCTACATGGTCATCATGATAGGCGTGGCCCTCATCGTGCTACCAACACAGGTTAGCGTTTTGGGAACCGATTAAGCTCTACTGTCAATGGTGCCCTTGATGACAGATACACTCTGTGGTAGAGGTTCAGCAATCTGCCTCCATGTAAAAGCAAAGACATAAGTTTTAACCTTGAACCCGCTCTCCTGCTCCACCCAGATGGAAGGCGCGCTGGAACTACTGCAAAACTTCTTCAACGTAATTTTTGAGTCAGTATACACGCTAACAGAAAGGTGTTGTCATATTTTAAGGAATCACATCCCATGGCATTTCTAGAAATGCCATTTCCTAGGTTTTGAATTTTATTACCATGGCGTAGGGTTAAAAATCGCGATGCCTCGCGCATAAGCTCGGTAATGGACCGGTTTAAGAGCCATACCGACTAGATCAGAGCAAGTTTATTTTGCTTTCCTCTATATGTTTTGGCCCGGGCGGTCAGCTGATTTTTATGGAGGAGTGAAGAATAAAGATCTCTGATCAAATCGGTCTCATAGAAACAGTTTCTCAGAATGTTGTCCCTAACAAACGCTTAAGACACCTTTCTGTTACACCCTGTTGGGATCTTCCATTTTCGTTCATCTGAGATCTAAACACTGTACTGTTTTTTTACGGAAATTTCAGTAATCCTGTTTAGTATTTTTTATGGGAATAACGTCATTTATTTAAGAAGTAAATTCTCGAAGTGGTTTTTGAAGTTTGACGCCATTGAAAATCTTTAACATACCGAACAATTTACAGGACTGGCCTGACAGTCCTTACGCGAGCCTACAAATTAATGTTTATGTATTCCAGTTCGAACAGCTGGCGTTTACGTGGATGGAGCGACAGAAGCTAGGCGGTTCCTACTCGTCTCACCGAGCGCAGTCAGAGAAGCATGTGGTGGTCTGCTCCACTACGCTTCATGCCGACACAATTATGGACTTCCTCAATGAGTTCTACGCTCACCCACTGCTGCAAGATTACTATGTCGTGCTGTTGTCACCAATGGAGCTTGATACCACCATGCGTATGATACTGCAGGTAGGGAATGGTTTTTGAAGGGTTATTTCTTACTTCTGTTTCGTAGTCGAGAGGATTTTCAATTCCATATAGATAGAGATAAATAGAAAGTGACTTGTCGATGATGTCGTTTACTTAAATAATAATTATAAATGTATCATGTCCCTAAGGATCCGAATACAAATAAGATTAAGCCATTCTCCACCACGCTGGCGCAGTCCATGATTTATTTTCTACATTCAATTGCCAAGCTACGTTCTATTTAATTATTTTTACTCCAGATTTAACATTTCGTAGCAACTTATAGGATTGGGCATCTTGTAGAACTAGTCAAATGGGAACTTTTATAAATGGGTAAAAATCTGTTCATCTCTTCGTACAGCGAGGACCTTGAAAAAATCCGAAAATATTTAGTCAAATTTATTTGTAAAAGATTTATCTTCTCTTTACTCACTACCAGGTACCAATTTGGGCGCAACGAGTGATCTACATCCAGGGGTCTTGCTTGAAGGACACTGACTTGATCCGCGCGCGGATGAACGAAGCTGAGGCGTGCTTCGTTCTGGCTGCGAGGAACTATGCAGACAAGACGGCGGCCGATGAACACACTATACTCAGGTCAGCTAAAGTCCAGTTAGGCAGAGGTTTCACGCAGCATCATCAGCTACAACCAAAGTTACTGTTGGTAGACGATCTCGATCAGTAGTCGAGGTATATAGGTACAGGGTGTAAAGAGGTATTTCAAAATGGTGACACCTCTAAACACATAGTAACACATGTAAAAATTAATGAATCCTGTAAAAATTAATGAATCCTGTCAAAAATTATAACTGAAGTTTTGCTTCTGCCACCCCATCTGAGTAAATAAGTGATAATCTGATTTGCGTAGCTATGCTGTGCTTCTGCCTCCCCGTCTGTGCAGTTCTTAAATATATTATTATATCCAGGTCATGGGCAGTGAAAGATTTCGCGCCAGACGTGCCGCAGTACGTGCAGATATTCCGTCCGGAAAACAAGTTGCACGTGAAATTCGCCGAGTTCGTGGTCTGCGAGGACGAGTTCAAATATGCCTTGTTGGCAAACAACTGCACCTGTCCGGGGGCGTCTACGCTGGTCACTCTGCTTCTGCATACTAGTCGAGGACAGTAAGTTTTGAGGAGCCTATTTCTTGCTCTAAATCGTGACGGTCTTACTACAAAAAAAAATGCTTCTTTTCTAAAAGGAAGCCATTCTTGTTTAATATGAAGTCAAGATTAGAGGTAACATTTGACCTCTTCATTCAACATCGTAGCTTTGTAACGGAGGATAATAATAAATAATAATAATAATAAACGTTTATTGCGGGCCGCTTATGCCCAAAGATTGAATTTAATTAGTACACATTTATTTAGCTTTAATCATATTAATTTAAATTGTTCAGAACCGAACGTATAATATATATACATATAACACTAATATACTATAATATATATATATAGAATATAACTAATCGCAATTTCGTCGTGATAGATATAGTGAATTTGGAACGCACGCAATAAAAGGAGGCAATGTTTCGATTTACTTTTCCCAAATCCATTTTAACCGCAAGAAACGTTTTTGGTCTATAAAACTGAACACCTTTACAAAAATACATATGTTCAGTTATTTTTTAAACTCTAGGGATACTGATAAACAAAAAAACGATCTAAAATAATTGAATTCGGTGTGTAAAGGATTTTCAAGGGCATCAAACTGAGAAAACCATTTCTAGATAATTGTGTTCTTAAAGAAATTATTGTTTTATTATATATTGATAACTGAAATTAACATAAAAACAGATTGTCCTAATTTTTCCCATTTACCGTAGTTTGCTTAAATCTCAGACGACGAAACTCTTTGGCTCAAATTCGCCATTAATTTGGCTACCCAGTAAAACTGTCAAATGTTTTGTCAATAACTAACTCAGTTGTCAATCAGATCAATTTATATATATAAATCAAAAATTTATATATATTATAGTTTTATAAAGTGGTGAGAAAGACTTTAATGACAACTTGGTGAAATACTACGATTAGAACGAGGTAATCATGCCTAGTGTAATAAATGGGTTCAAAGTCCACTCAGGGAGTAAAATAAGTCACCAACCTTTAACATTTCGGCCACATTCATCGTGAGTAATCAAGTAAAAAGTCATTTTTGACCGTTTTATGCTCAATTGTCCTTTTAGGTGATAAACCAACGCCTTGGCTAACTAGTAACTTAAGTAGATGACGAAACTTTGGCATGCGCCACAAAGTACGTTCCGTAGGGTTTTCACTACACTAACCGCAGCACCCTAAAATAACTCACCACATTCTGACAAAGTTTGGAAACCCAAGTGACACACTTCTATCCAAACTGGAGGCTAGAAAACTATCTCGTTTTGCTTCTAGTATTCTCTCACTTACCTCGGTGTCTCTATCTTAAACGTTAATTGTATTTACTTTACAGAGTTGTGGCCTGTTAATAGCCTGGTTCTAAGAAACCGAGCGGATGACGTCTATTTGAAAGCCTACGTCGACTCAATAGCCATCTCTGGAGTTTGTGTCATAAAACGTAAACCCTGCCCCAACCACTGGTTGCGCGATGTGTGAAAGATGAAATTGTCCCTTGAAGATGACGAAGTTACAATAGAATTATGTAATTAACAGAATTTATCAAAAAAATAAACGGAGTAATATTTTTCAGAAAGCGGACGGTTAGTTTAAGGAGAGGGGTTCAATTTCGGTCGAAACATGAGCTAAAATCTATGTATTAGACAACTACCGAAAAAAAAAAACTGAAACTTTGAAATTTGACACATGTCGCATCCAAACTGGACGAAAGGTGACTAGGAGCAGCGGCGAACGCGACTGCTTTAGTGCGTGGTGTATTAGAGTAAATTAGGTGGTGTATTTGTCCTTGCGGGCCTTGCCTGATTGCGTTAGCTAGTAGATTTGGAATGCGAAGCAGTGATGAATAAAAACACGATCTTTGCGAAAAGCATAATATATTAGCCAAAGCATAGCAAAGGGACAGTTCTTAGCATAAACGATACAGTCAATTTAGTGAAGCGCTAATGAGGAAATATATAGATATAGGTAAAGCACAGTCTTTAGCTGAAAGAATGAAACCTAGATTTGGTGGATTTTATGAGAATAGCGTGCACATATATCAAGACTTAAGTCTGTATCTTTAGATGAAGATAGCGCACTTATACGTATGGCGAGAGAGGACGCAGATCGTGTTGGGATACCGGGGCACCGTTAGATCTGAAGCACACGCAACTACGATAGGCGTCGCTCAAGGGTCCAACATAATGTTCTTATTGCTACGGAATGATCTCCCTCAGAACATAGAGACCGCCGACATACACATACTTAGACATAGACATACTTATGTACGCCGACGACTTCGCAGGATTAGTGTATGGCCCCAACATAGAAGTGTATGTCTCAACTCAACACATCAGCCCCCAAACTCGTGAAATGGTTCAAAACTAACGGCTTGATACTGAACACAAAAAAGACCCAATTCCTCTATTTTAGACTAGCAGGCATACCCGAGACCGATGACAGTCAGAATCGACGGGACGAACGTAACACAAGTCAACGAAGCAGGATTTCTCAGCTTTGGGTTGGACAGGAACCTCACCTGGGAGGCGCACATCGACAATATGTGCAAGAAGTTACGAGTGCGTGCTTCGCTGTCTGGCATGGGGCGTCCCAACTGAAATAGTTCGGACGTGCTATTTTGCCACTTTACACTCGTTACTCCAGTACGGCGCCGAGCTATGGGGACCCGCAGCGGATTGGAATCGCTTTTTCATTATGCAAAAAAGAGCCGTAAGAGCCATTGCACGGAGTACCAACAGACACGTCTGAGAGGCCTTACTAAAATCAATTCGCATCCTTACGGTGCCCGCCATTGTAATCTTCCAAGTCGCGATACACGCGCGGCAAAACCTAGACGAACTCAAGACCCGAAATGACCGCAGTAAGTATGCCACACGAAACGGCCATAAACTAGAACAAGAAGCTATCCCGCGTAGACTAGAGAAGTCCAACGAACTAACCCATATTATGGGTCCATCTGTATACAACAGACTCCCCGACAACATAATAAATGCCCCTAGCTTAGATTCCCAAGCGTAAACTTAAACACTTTTTAATTGACCTAGCACCATATAGTCACGAGGAGTTCACTATTACTTTCAAGGGATAATTTATGTCATGCCACCTCTAATATTTGTATATAATTTCTGTCAATTTTATGAGGAATTATGATTATTATTATTATTGATTTTTACTCTCATTTTAAAGTTATTCGACTATTGTAAGTGAATGTACTATACACCATACGTACTAATAAAGTTAATATTATTTTGACGTGTAATTTAAAAGATTTTATGCCCTTTTAAAGAGCAGTGAAATATCTAAAAATTAATTAATTGCACTGTTCTTTGATTTGTATTCTAAATTATATTTATGTAAAACATTAATAAAATAACCAAAATAAGTACAAATGTAAATACATATTTTATTTATAATAATAATCTCATTAGGTAGGTAACAGAATGGGTAGTAGTAGTGGGTTCTGGATCGATATCCATTTTGACAATGCCGAAGTAAACAGTAAGCAGATAGATGTCCACGTCCAGGTAAACAACAGCGAAAGTCACATATAAACCAGGAATCAGTACGAAAATAAGCCAAAATTGTCAAAATTTCGGAGTGGACCGATCATAGAAGTTTTACTCAATTTGACAGAGCAATCTTTATTTTTTTCTTAATTTTATTTGGCGTGTTAACCTCTTTTGAGGTTAATTTTAAGAGTGTCAAGTGTATTTGAAAGATCACAATTAACTATCGAAAACCTGAAAATTTCCAGAAGGACATGAAGAGCTGTAGGAACCAAGTATTTTCTTCCGACGTGAGCAACTCCTCTCTGACAGAGCAATCGTTGGTATTGCAACATTCAGGTTTCAAAACGTGTAAGGAAATCGTAAATACCAGCTTTTCGTCACAAAACCATTAATCAACATTCTTTCAATCGCGTTTAATTTCATAAGTGAATCAAATAATCCATAGATCACACGGTTATTATTTTTTAAGGAATATTGAAAGAAACCTAGATTTAGATTTTGCCTCAGAGCTTACTGAAATACTTGTAAAATAAATGTTTAATATTTATGCTTCGGAAAGCACCTCCTTTATTGCGCGACTCGGAACCATGCGTTGTTCACTAGCGGAAACGGAACCGCAGCTGTCACTCGTATCGAAACGAGAGGAAAAATTGGAGGTTATCTTTTCTTGTCGGGAGAAAAAACATGTCTGCTCAGGCGTCGGGCCATTGATGGTATTTCGGTGTACCAATTGTCTAATACAGGTGTCGAGCCTGGTCAGAGTGTTAATCATCTACATCGTCGGGAAATAAGTAGATTCGCGTCAGCGGTTGAGTGATCCGTCTTGTGATTGGACATCGTCGTATCGGACGGCGACTCCTCGTGTCGGCAGGCAGCACGCCGGCGACAGCGTCGGGCAGCGACGAGTGAGATTCAATCCATATCCTACCCAAACTTGTGCTCCTATCCCGTATTCCTGCCTCGAATCGAGCTTTCGATTTCCTGTCTACGGCGACAAAGATCAGTAACAATCAAGATTTTCTCTCCCGTGCTGGCAAAAACCCAGCCCCTCAAGATTCCACGCCGTTCGGTTGAGGCGTGGAATTAAACATTTTGGTAGCAGGCGCGGTTTTCCTAGTGGGAAATCACCGATTCACGGACGGTTGTAGGGTTGTTTTTTTTGCCACATTGTTGTTGGGAGAAAAGAATATCTCAGATTGGCCGGCAAGTCGGCAATGAGTCTGTGGTCGGTACCACAATTAAAGTTCATTTTCGGTTAGTGAAAGTATAAGTGTCAATTTAGTTAACAATTATTATAAATTTGTAGTCGGAAACTACTGTTTGTGCGCATAAAAGATTGAACAGTCATTCTGCGAAGTAACTAGATTGTATTACTTGCGGTAGAACGTCGGGTTCTATAGTACTGCAGTGTTATTTCGGTTTTCGGGTATTAAGCTGATTTTGCTGACCTCAGTAGAAGTGTGGGTCATATCGGAGGGGCCACTTCTAGAAGGTCACAGCTACCTTCATTATATTAAAAATAGCTTGGATTTCGGAATCCAGTTTTGTGGGTTATTTTTGTATTGTGTTTTATGGTGGCATTCTCTAATTGATTTAGAGTGTATATTTATAAGGTTTATGTCCACAGGGCGACCATATTAAATATTGTTTAGGATTTAATTGTTTTAGTTGTAAAAACCAAGGCAACCCTTGGTTTTTACAACTTAGTTTTAATTTCTGTGCCCAGCGCTGACGGGCAAGTGCTGGTCTCTGGCTGTGCTTAATTCGGTAGTGAAGCATAGGACCAGAAACAATTGAATCGGTAACCATGGCACCTTTGCCCTTGACGGTACTGCGGTATGGTGTCCGTGAGGAGATGAGATGGCTCGCCCATACTCACAAGTATGTGGAGCGACCTGACATGGACGATGTCCTGCTCAAGCGTGTGGAGGACGCAATGACACGCGTCGGGAAGGTGTGTCGGCTGGCTGCGGAGGCTGAAGCCCTCGGGCTTACGGATGAGGCTTCGGTGGCTGCAGTGAAGCAGCTCTGCGCGGATGCTGACCAAGCGATGGAGTGCTTGGGCGAGATCGAGCGTCGCGCGGAGAAAATTAAGCGGTCGCGACGGAATGACCGCGGGGAGGGTAGCGGAGACCCGCCCCCTGCGGGTGTTGTTCGGTGGGGCAATTGATGAGTGGCCGGCATTCATCAATTTGTTCGATAGTTTGGTACACGGTCGGGACGACCTGGACAACGCCTACAAGTTGGCCCAACTATTAATGGCACTGCGGGGTGAACCGAAGGAGTTGGTCGGTACCTAACGGTCACGGCAGGCAATTACGAGATAGCCCGGTCCATATTGTTTGACCGCTACCAGCACAAACGGCGGTTGGTTGATGCGCAGCTGGGGAAGCTGTTTAGCATCCCAAGAGTAACCCGGGATGTTGACATCCGGGTACAGGTGCTCAACCCTGTGCTGGTGGCCACTAAGGCTCTTCAGAACCTTGGTCTGCCGGTAGACCAATGGTCATATATCGTGTTGTATATGGTTTTGTCACGGTTGCCTGCAGCTGTTCAAAGTCGGTTTGAACAGCTGCATGGGGGCAGTAGCTCGGAACTGCCCACACTCGTCCAATTAACGGATTTTTCGGAGGGTGAATGCAGGCGATGCGACACATTGGATACGGAGGCCAGTGTGCAGCGCCAACCCGCGCGGATGCGGGATTTGGCGTTTTGAGTGCCGCGCCGTCGGGTGACGGCTGTGTGCACTGCGACAGTGCCGGTCATGAAGTGACCAGTTGCGCCAACTTTAAGGCGCTCGGTGTGGCTGCCCGCAGGAAGGTGGTCTTCCGCCACCGATTGTGTTTCGGTTGTTTGGGGCCGCACCCGCTGAGCGAGTGCTCACGGGCGTCCCCATGTGAGTGCTGCGGTGGCAAGCACCACATCGTGTTGTGCCTGAACCGGTCAGGCCCTTCGGACGGTCACCAGGGCCGGACTCAGGTTGGTCGGTCACAGGGCCCAACCAGGGCCGGACCCAGTCCCCCTCCGGGCAATGGGAGTCACCAACGGGGTGACTGGGGTACCCGCGGGCGGGACCCCCCCCGAGGGGAAAGGGGGCAGCGCGGGGGGTAACAGGCGGGATAGCCGGGGTTCGGTCGCCGCTGTCCAGGGTCAGCGAGGACTTCGGGCCGCTGGCTCACCGCGTGTTACGGGCGGGTGTCAGATGGCACCTATTAGTGGCGCGAAGGCTGGGAGCCCACCACCTTCTGCGCCACCCTGCCCGTCGCTCTGGGAGGCGAACAGGGAGGCGAACAGCTGGATGTCGCCCCCATTCATAGAGCGCCCCAGGTTGGATCCGCTCTCCCCCCTCCATCCACGGTGGCCACCGGGCACACCGTTCACAGTCCGGTATGGTCGGGTACCGAGACAGCGAGGGGCCTATTATGCGGGTTGGGACCCCCTGATGTACATACGGTCTGTTATGCCACCGGTGGCATATCAGCAGCCGAGTTACCAGGCCGACGGGGGTCCCAGCGGGTTCGGATCCCGCGGAGGTTCCCGCTAGGGACACGCCGCCCACTTACAGGGTGCCGCCACTCCACAGACGGTCATGCTCCCCACCGCCTCGGTGATAGCGTGGAGTTCGGACGGCAAATCTTGTGTGGCACGATCACTATTGGACTCGGGGGCCCAGGGGTGCTTAGTCTCGTGCAACCTTGTAAGACGGTTGGGCATTTCCGTAAGGGAGTATCCACATTCCATTCCACGTTCGGGGAATTGGGAACACGGAAGTCGGTTCCGTTAAGGGAGTATGTCGGATTACTCTCTCGTCACGGGTGGATTCATCGGTGAATCTGACGGTCACGGCATTAGTCATGCCTAATGTGATGGGCTCACACCCTCACGTACGGTTGTCGCCCTCGGTGCGACAGTTGGTCGCTGGGTTGTCACTGGCTGACCCGGAGTTCGATATTCCGGGCCCAGTAGACATTTTATTGGGTGTCGATGCCTTGGGATACCTGTTAGTGCCAGGTGTCCACGTGTTGCAGGCGACTGGTCTGGTTTCGGTCAACACCAGACTGGGCCATGCGGTAATGGGTCCGGTCATGCCGGCTGCCCCACGCCTAGCGACTCGTAGTCCCTTATTCGGTTCTGTACTCTCGGAGGTGATACAGAAGTTTTGGGAGGTGGAGGAACCACCTTCGGTCCGCCGGTTGGACCCGGTTGAAGAAGAGTGTGAACAGTTTTATCAGAACAATACTGGTCGCCTTCGGTCAGGTCGATTTCTCACACGTCTTCCATTCCGGAGTGATCGCCCACCGCTGGGCAGTTCACACCATGCAGCCGAGACGCGGCTTCTGTCGATGGAACGACGCATGAAGCGTGACGGGATTTTTCGGCAGAAGTACGTCGACTTCATGCGGGAATACGAGTCGCTCGGCCACATGTCGGTTTCGGGTATCGACTGGAAGCGTGAAGACCACTGCTTCCTGCCCCATCACACGGTCTTGAGGACCCCGGAGGGCAAAATACGGGTAGTGTTCAATGGATCGGCATCAACATCTAACGGCATGAACCTGAACCAGTGTTTGCATTCAGGGCCGAAGTTGAACCATGACATCGCGGATGTTATCACACGGTTCCGTCGACACAATGTTGTGTTTGTAGCTGACATCCGGATGATGTTTAGACAGACGGTCATTCACCCTGACGATAGACGGTATCAGCTGATACTGTGGCGAGAGAGCCCAGATCAGCCCATCAGGGTGTACGAGCTGAACACCAACACGTACGGGCTACGGTCTAGTCCTTATTTGGCGATTCGCACTCTGCGGGAGTTAGCGGATCGAGAACGGTTAAATTTCCCTAGAGGAGCAGCGATCCTGGAGCAGGACCTCTACGTGGACGATATCTGTACCGGTGCAGATTCCGTAGAGGAGGCGCTCGCTCGACGGGACGAACTAGTTGAGCTCTTACGGGGTGGAGGTTACGAGCTCCGTAAATGGATGTCGAACTCTCCAGAGTTACTGTCTGGTCTTCCGGATGACTACCAGCAGGATCCCCACATTTTTGAAAATTTGGAAAATCCAAATATGTTGTCGGTATTAGGCGTCCAGTACCAGCCGGTGTCAGACATGTTTTCGTATCGGGTCGAGTTGGACTCCCCGAAGGTCTGGACGAAACGGAACGTCCTTTCAACGGTGGCTAGGACATTAGATCCAAACGGGTGGATCACCCCGGTAACATTTCAGCTCAAGTGTTTTATGCAGCAATTGTGGTCTGCTGAGCTGAAATGGGACGACCCCATCGGCGGGTCATTGAGCTCAGAGTGGGACTCGTTCTTTTCGACCCTCCCTGGCATCCATCGGATTTCACTGCCACGGAGGTTGGTCCCCACCAAACGATACACCGCCACCCTGCATGGGTTTTGCGATGCCTCGGAGAAGGGCTACGGAGCTGCGGTGTATCTGCGTACGGTCGACTCCTCGGGGGAGGTTGATGTGGTTGGTCATGGCCAAGAGCAAGGTTGCGCCGTTGCGCACTCGCCTGACCATTCCCAAGTTAGAGCTTTCGGGAGCGGCTCTCCTGACTCGTCTGCTCAACCACACGATGACGGTTCTTCGTGGGTCAATAGCGTTAGAAGATACGGTCTACGCTTGGACGGACAGCCAGATCGTGTTATGCTGGCTGAAGGCTTCAGTTCACAAGCTGGAGATTTTTGTGGCGAATCGGGTTTCGCAGATTTTGAATACGGAGGTTACCTTAATCTGGAGACATGTTCCAGGGGAAATGAACCCAGCAGACTGTGCGTCTCGTGGGTGTCACGCTCCGGAGTTGGTTGGACATCCCTTGTGGTGGGGTCCAAAATGGTTGACTCAAGCCGAATCGGATTGGTCAATGAGTCCACGCGTTACCACGGTGAACGGCGCCTTGACAGTCGGTGTCTGTACGACGCAACCAGAGCCGGAATAGGAGTTCAGCCTGCTGGAACGGTACAGCTCGCTCGACAAGCTGGTCAATGTGACCGCCTGGATCTGCTGATTTGCGCGGAATTGTCGGAATTCTGAGGCGCAACGAGTGCGGACACAGGTCCTGACACCACGGGAACGGAACCATGCGTTGTTCGCATTGGTACGGAACGTGCAGACGGTGCACTTTAAGTCCGAATTGGACATTCTGAGACGCGGACGCGTCCAACTGAAGGGAGCTGTGGCTCGGCTCAACCCGTTTATTGACCCTCAAGGATTGCTGAGGGTAGGAGGTCGGCTGCGGAATGCCAACCTGCCTTATGCGGCTCGCCACCCGTTGTTACTCCCTAGAAAAGGGAAGTTGGTCGAACTGTTGATACAGTATCGACACATTCGGAATGGGCATATCGGATGCCACGCCTTGATGGCGTTTCTCCAGCGCGAGTTCTGGATTCTATCGGGAAGACGCTTAGTGCGTAGCATCGTATTTCGGTGCCTGCCTTGTTATCGGGCCAAGGCGGCTACGATGCAGCCCCAGATGGGCGATTTGCCCTCGGATAGGGTTAACAAAATCCGGCCCTTTGCGGGTGTCGGAACGGATTTCGCGGGACCATTCATGGTCAAGTCTTCACAGCTACGGAACGCCAGATTAGTGAAGGCATACCTGTGCGTCTTCGTGTGCTTGGCCACGAAGGCAGTTCACTTGGAGGTGGTCAGTGACCTCACTACAGAGGCATTTATCGCATGTCTAGATCGGTTCGTCTCACGAAGGGGCCTCCCGACATTAATCCGTTCGAATAACGGCACAAATTTTGTCGGAGCCAGGCGATATCTGCAGGAGGTCACTCAATTCCTGAACGGTAACCAGGATGCCATCGGTACGGCTTGCTCCCGACGAGGGATTGAATGGGTTTTCAGTCCGCCGGGAAGTCCTCATTGGGGAGGAATATTTGAGGCTGCGGTTAAATCGGCTAAGTCGCACCTGACGAGGATCATCGGTGAGACCTCTCCACGCTTTGAAGAGCTTGAGACGCTGTTCTGTAAGATTGAAATGACACTGAACTCGCGTCCGTTGTGCCCGCTCAGTTCGGATCCAAATGATTTGGAAGCGTTGACTCCGGGTCACTTCCTGATAGGTCAGCCCCTTAACGCCTTGCCAGAATACCCATTCGGTGATGTTAAGTTAAGTCGGTTAACTAGGTGGCAGATGTTGCAGCAGATGGCTTAAGATTTTTGGAAACGGTGGTCCCTTGAGTACTTGCACATCTTGCAGCAGCGCCTTAAGTGGACTGACCGGACGAGCCCCCCTCAAGTCGGTGATTTGGTGCTGATTTAGGATGCGAACCTGCCATCATTGAGATAGAGACGAGGACGGATCGTCAATTTGTACACGGGTCGGGATGGCACGCCTCGATCAGCAGAAGTCAAGGCGGGGGACTCCGTCCTCAAGAGAGCGGTCGCAACACTTTCTCGCCTTCCTATTGATTAGGGACAGGTTCGGGCCTGTCCGGGCGGGTGACTGTTTAATATTTATGCTTCGGAAACGCACCGGTTTTTGTTGCGCGAATCGATCGCGAGTAATCGGCACATCACTAGCGGAAACGGACCGCAGATGTCACTCGTACCAACGAGAGGACAAAATGGAGGTTATCTTTACTCTTGTCTCGTCGGTGAGAACAACATGTCTGCTCATAGCGTCGGGCTATTGATTGTTTCGGTGTAAAAATTCTCTAATACAGGTGTCGGACCTGGTCGGACTGTAAATCTACCACATCGTCGGGAAATAAGTAGATTCGCGTCAGCGGTTAAGTGATCCGTGTAGATTGGACAACGTCGTATCGGTAGCGGCGACTCCACGGTCACGGCAGGCAGCACGCCGGCGACAGCGTCGGCAGCGACGATACTGGTTCGGTTCCATCTCCTATCCCAAAACTGTCTCCTCTCCCGCATTCCTGTCTCGAATCGAGCCTTCAATCTATCCTGTCTGCGGTGACAAGGTCAGTAAAAATTCATTCACTTCTTTTCTCTCACGTGTTGGCAAAAGCACACCCCCTTCGGATTCCACGCCGTTCGGTAGGCGTCGAAAATTAAACAATAGTCCTATTTATGTATACTTTATACTGATTAGAGCAAAACACAAACAATAAACACACAGGACAGCCAGGCAAATAAAAATTAAAACACACGTACATATGCGAGCTTATCTCTTTAAGAAGTATATAACTGATAATTCCCGCTGTGAAGCTTCCACTCCCACGTAAAATGAGTTCTGACAGAATTGCCATCGTTGCAGATATCTGCATCATATGCTGAGCCAGGGCCTATTCACTTCGGGAATATATACATCTAAGGCTTACCTAGCTTACTTTTATACTGTGATTTGTGTCAAGATTTGTATAATGTTTATCAACCGATGTCACGAGGGGCGTTATTTAAAAAAGGATAAGGATCTCTATTACTCGAAATATTCAAATTAGTTTCTTATAAAAGACAAAATTTTCTTAAAATTAAATAAAAGTACTACGTTTGTACAATGTACAAGTACAATGATGACTACAGTCTATTCGCTTTATTTCTTATTGATTTAATCGATTTTGTATGTGATGTTGTATCTATCTATGAAGCGACTGATAATCTAATGTCAAATGTTACCTCTAATCATGGTTTCACTATAAAATTAAACATGTATGGCGTTCGACCATTGTTTTGAGATTAGACAGATTTTTTTTCTAGTAATACGGTGAGTGTCTTTGCTTCGCCATAATCTAACAAGATTATGACTATTTTATATTTTGATTACGATCATATGTTCGTTTTCAGAGAAGGTCAACAATCTCCCGAAGAGTGGCATCGGCTATACGGGAAATGTTCAGGAAACGAGATTTACCACATCGTACTAGGCGACAGTCGCTTCTTCGGGGAATACGAAGGAAAAAGCTTTACTTACGCCAGTTTTCACTCCCATAGAAAGTAAGGCATATCAACAAATAATAATAATGAAATGATTTGTTGTGAGGCTAATTTAATTTCAACGAACTATTGTAACAGGTACGGAGTAGCATTAGTCGGCGTTCGACCGTCCGAGTTGCCAGAATTCTACGAAGAGACTATACTTCTCAACCCTGGCCCGCGGCACATAATGAAAAGCAGCGATACCTGCTACTACATGAGTATAACCAAAGAGGAGAACTCTGCATTCGTAGTGTCAGACAAACATACAGAGATCAAACCGTCTATACCTAAAGACCAGACTGCTTGTAGCCTCCTCTCCAGCGAGAGGAAGGGTGATACCCAGGAACCGACCAGTCAGGAGAACCCAGCAGACGGTAGTAACAGTAACGTGGCTCAATACCAACTTCCACAAGTGGTTCTCCAAGTTCCCGCGAGTACCTCACCAATAACATCGCCTTCACGCATCAACCCAGCTAATACTGTATCATCTGCTAACTTTACCGTTGCTAGTTGTGAGTGTCACAGTTGGATAAACACGCGGAGTAGACCGAATACACGTACCACATCAGGCCTGTTTGTATGAAACGAGTAGTCATCAGTGTGGCAAAAGTATTGGGTTCCCATTGAATCCAACATGTGAATCCGGTCTACCTGTTTTATCTGCTTCAGTTGTACATTGCCTTTAATGTTGTGATATAGATTGCTAGTTTGTTTCAGATTTAAAGGCAACGGACAACTCGCTCTGTAGAGTACTAGGATTTCCTCAGGCGCGGTTGTACGGAAACAGTTTTTTTTTCTAAATAACCGGGCTTAGGACATTATTTTGATAAGTTATCCATCCCATTTAAAGTCGCTGCCCCAATATATGGTATGGATGTTTTGCTTAAATCAACATTAAAAATATCCCATGTCAGTCATAATGTTTTATAGATAAACGCCACATTTTTAAGGTTTTGCTAAATATTCGTCAACGAATTTATGCATGACCAATCAGTTTTACTTAGTGAAATGAACGCAGGTTCCGTTTTCATAACCAAACTTTATTTAATTGGTGAGGTGTCAAAAACATAATTCTGCAAACGATCTAAATTTGGAACAAAAAATCCTGTGAATTTTATTAAGTTTATTCTGTTCTCCCATGTGAATTTTTAACATAGCTATATTTCAATTTCAATGAGAGCATCCTTTGCGTTTATTGGTTATCAAAATAAAACCTGCGAAAACATTAAATTAATTGTGTGACCAATCTTTTACCCTATTCTTTGATTCAAGTTTTAATGTCATTACTCGTAATAACTCTGAGCACTGTCGCAAATATAAGGGTTTGGTTAGGTTATCGTTAATTTTGTCTTATCGTTAACCTTCACTTCGTTGCCGTTAAGAAGTGGTTGTTTCAAGCATTGCTCCTCCGAAAGGATTTACATATGTAAAGTATAGCAGAAGCACATAATAAGGATGTTGCCTAGTTATATGACGGGTACTTGGTCTGCATATTTTTATTAATACGTTCCAAGTTCCAACGCTGTTCCTATGAGACATCAATAACATTAATGTTATGCATTTATGGTAATTATTTAAAAAAAAACAACTTCTGTTTTCATGTCGGGACAGGAAATTCATAGTAAAGTGCCTTAAATAAAAATGTACCATTTCTTTACTACTTTTTTCCTGATGGTTTGCAACATTGCTCAAGGGTCAAAATTTCGGTGTTTTTTGTATTTTATCATTGTGCAATCGTTTGTGGGAACTGGAAAATTGGTATTGCCCTGTTTTAAATTAGAGTAGTTATCACAGTGTTTTTAAATTCACCTGTTTGCCCACTTTAGGTCACGACATCACGGAGTGAGGTACCATAGCCTTACAAATAAGAAGACAGTTATTACTTTTCCGATAAATTATTAGCATCGCATACAATACCTATGTATATTTTAGTTATAACTATAATTATAAACGCGATTGAGTTACAGCACCTAATTATATTCCTGTTAGAAATCATCTACCGTATAGGGCGAAGCTGTTTCTAACTGCATTATTATTAAAACTCAACATTATTGTCAATGTCATAAACTGATTAGGTATTAAGCTTAAAACAACTCATATGCAGTGATTTCACAGTTCCTGCACAGGGCCGCCGTGATGACGTCATTTTCCATTCTTTCACTATGAAGCAGACCACACTTACCAGTGTGCGTTTCGTCACTGTACTCCCACAGAGAAGTTATAACGTAGCACGGTGCCGATGGCGGTACAGTGTCCGAACTGTGACTTTACTAATGTATGATAATGGTTTTTAAAACATCAACGGTTTCGCAGCCAAATGTAATGACGGCGCCACGACATCGGACTCGCGCACGTGTCTCAAAGACTCGCCAAGCAATGATAGCGCCACCGATAGTCACCTGTTGCTGCCAAAGCCGGAGAACTCAAATTTTCTCAGCCCGGACAACATGAACTATCGTAGAGGTAATTTGTTGTCTAGATTCTAGACGCTAGAATAATTGAAGCAGAATGAATCAAAGTTCTAAAAGGAAATTTTTGATTAAATTTATCATCTTATCTGGACGAATGACCCTGATATCAATTTTTTAGGTAGCAGACGACCCTCCATACTGCCCGTTCCTGATATGGTCACGTCAAGTTTGAATATTGCACATGACAATCAGGATGACGAGGCAGAAGCTGATGAAAGTGAGGATGAGCTGGAGGACGATGTTCCGTGGCGGTCGCCTTCTGAAAAAATTGCGTAAGCCATCAAAACACGATATGTTAGCCCATGCTTCACATGCACGTATCCAAAAATATTTCTTCAAAATCTCTTATCAAATTATTTGAATTCACTTCAGAATTTTATGTTCGTACCATTGAACTTCTGTGTATCGGAATGGGTTTTGAAAAAATATATATGTATTCTCATTTAGTTATTTACAATACCTCTCGAACTTGGTGAGACGTATACATAATTGAGTAGCTAGATCAATTTCCCCTAACTCGTTTATTCCACGTAGCATAATTGCCAGTCGCAATTTTTCCCACTTGCGTTTGTTTTCGTTCACGTATTTCACCACTCGCACGGGTTGACAAAGTTGCTTTCTCTAATAGATTGTATTCCAATCGTTTTTTTTTGTCAAGAAATACGATTAGAAAAAGGTCGAATTTTTCGAAGCGTATTTTGTTCCAATCGATTTATTTTTCACGCGCAAATATTACCATTCGCTCTTTCCCACTTAAAAAACTATTTAATTTCATTCTGATATTCATTACTCGTATATTTTACTTAAATATTATAATTTTATGTATAAGTAAGACTTCCTTGCGATTACAAACAGTTTTTAGTCTCCTGATTTTCTCCTATTGATACTTATTGTTTTACATAGCGACATTAGTCAGTCATTGTCATGTCACTACATTGATTTAGTTATAATAGTCATCCATTTGAGTATCACGTAGCTATTTATGGCAAATATATTTATGCAAATATATTTGTCTAAGGAAAATGGAACCAAATGATGAAAAGTCGACTCAAAGGTATCAAGCAACATGAAAAAAACTTTTGAGTTTATACGGAGTACACACGGGGGCAGAATTCTAGTAAGAGCTGGATACCGGTTTTACCGGGTTACTAGTTTGTATTCGAATTTTCCTAGTCTTTATTGCGCCCCAATAAAAAACTATTTTGATTGAAAGCTAGTTCATATCTTGTACTTGTACGAGTGAATAGAAAGATTTTTAAACGAATCATGTGTAAGTGAGAATTAATCATAAACAAACAACAACGCTATTTTGTACCGATGTATGTTCGACGCGACGCGCTACGCGCAAGGTAACAGTAAATTGCAATTTTTAATAATCTGCGCAGGTACAATGTTAGACAAAAGTGTTAACGCGATAACATAAAATAGCGTCACGCCTTTTTCCATACGGGGTGGCAGAGGCACAATTGGGTCCACCCAGTTATTAATTTACAATCACAGATAAGTGGTGCAATACGGATTCGGAATTACTCAATGGTATACATTCTGAGCAGGATTTTTTCAAGATTGAAAACGATCAATGTGTGCTTGGTGTGACAGATAAAAACAGCATTGTTGCTGCAGCACTAATGGCAGCCTGTTGCCAAAGTTCGGAGTCATACATTTATAACAAACAAAAGCTTTTTTGTAATATGGTAAGCTAAAGTGAGATAATGATGAGTTATCTGAAAGGTAACATTAAAAACAAATTACAGCGACCAGAAAGCTTGCTAGGGGGCGTGAGAGGATTGCCGCCTGTCCCCTGGGGTCCAAAATGATGAAAACGTGTTAGCGGCTTAGCGCGAGCTTGGAGATTTAGACAATTCAGACCACAGTTCAAATAAAAAATGTCACAGACTAAGGTGGTTTGTGGTAGATCGGCGCGAATTCAACTAATGCCATCTGACAAGCTGCTGTGATAACTGAGCTGGGAAGCAGTTGCTCACATGTGAAGGAAATACTTGGATTCTACTGTCCTTGAAATCCTTCCGGGTAGTGCTAATGAGCAACAAATTATTCTCAAGACGTTAATTTCCAAGTTCTTGATAAAGAACCTGACTAAATTGTGAAACACTTGACACTGGCAAAATTAACCTCAAAAGAGTTTATCACGCCAAATTAACTGCTGCAGACCTGGTTATGATTTTGAACCTCATGCCATGGTAATACAAATCAAAACCGATAACGGGAAAACGTCTTCTTAAGAAGATCCTCGGAACCCAGAGGTTAAAAGAAGAAGAAGAAGATAACTGTGCTGAAAACTCCTTGAGATAAATATTTAATTCAAAATATCCGCAAGCACTTTAGTGTACCGTATAACCCATCGACGTAAATGTAAGGATCCGCCTTCTCGAACTAAACTTCATACTGTTTTGATGCCAAAAAAATAATGCCCCTATAGGAATTTGTTGATACCAAGTCTGTACGAAAACTTGTAACGGCGTCACCTTCTGTAAACTTTGAGAGATTTACTCAACTGCTAACACAAATAATATTTATTATTTAAAAATCTGTAAGGTGTATACTTTACAAAAAAAAATGTTGAAAAAAATAATGTATGGAGAAAATAAATTAAGAAAATCGAAATTAATGCTCTCTACAGACTTTTTTCAAATAACAAAATTTGTTTGTTTTGATAACATCTCTTTGGCACAAAAAAAATGTTACACAGAAAAGCTTCGTTTTCGAATAATTATATCCTAATTTCGGAAACTTTGACATTTTTTTTTCTCCCCAGGCTGCAAGTGGTTGCGCGAGTTTTATTTATCTTGAGGTAGCGTATGGCTTGTACTTTCATGTTATATGCGTAACATGCCAAATGAGACCAACATATTTTTTCTCGAAAAGTAGGCAGTCCACAGATTTTTTCTACATAACAATGTTGTGTCAAGGTAATAACTATCCTAAAAAATATCATAATCATAATTCGGACTTTGAAATTAAGATATCTGTGTGTCACTACAACGTCATCTTGCAGGCCTGACGTCACTATGTGGCCAAGTTACCTAAAACTATCCACTACTTTTATAGGCTGTCCGTAAAGGTAAACATTTGGTATGATATCGGGACCTTTTCCCGTTCTGAATATCACTATTTCTGTTTTGTTGACATTATAAACCATATCGTGTTCTTTTCCATATCTTTCGCAAATATCAGTGAATTTAATCAAACCTTTAATCGAGGGGCTGAGCAGCACCATGTCGTCAGCATAGCTCAGGTTATTGTCCTGTCCTGTCATTCAACCTGAACCCGACGGGGGTGCGGCTCAGCTCCACGCTCAAATCGTTAATGTATAAGTTAAACAGATCGGGAGAAGTGAGCCCCCCCTGCCTCACACCACAGGGAACTCTGTAGTTGTCCGACAGCTCAGAGCCCCACCTGAAATCGTTGGCCAGGTTATGGTACAGAACGCAAGAAGCTCAACAATCTCAGGTGGAACACCCGCGCTCGAGTCACGCAGCTTCCTCCACAGTAGATCGTGATTGAGGGTGTCAAAGGCACGAATCAGATCTAAGAAACAGGCAAACACTGTGGTATTTTGCTGTTTATAATAGTCCACAACCTGTTTCAGAGCAAAAATAGCCATGTCTGTTGACACCTGTGGGCAGAAACCGATTTGTCCGTCATCGATACCTACTCACTAAACTTAAATGGGACTGGATTACTCTTTCAAGCACCATAGTCACTATAGTGGCTAGTGAAATAGGCTTATAGTTGGCCATGCTCGAGACGTCACCTTTTTAGGGTTCCGTACCCGAAGGGTTCCAAACGGGACCCTATTACTAAGACTCTGCTGTCCGTCCGTCCGTCCGTCCGTCTGTCACCAGGCTGTATCTCAAGAACCTAGCTAGCTAGAGAGTTGAAATTTTCACAGATTATGTATTTCTGTTGCCGCTATAACAACAAATACTAAAAAACAGGATAAAAGAAATATTTAATGGGGATCCCATACAATAATTCTTTCAATACCACATACAAACTTATGGATGCACCTGGTTACGTACATGGAGTGTAAAAGTAACCGCACCAATAACTTTGTAAACAATATTTTGCGGTGTAAAATCCAAACTATTCACCACACCATCGCTTCCATTGAACGGTGGTACGGAACCCTTCGTGCGCGATTTAGACTCGCACTTGACCGGTTTTTTGTTTTTTGTGATAGGAACAACCAGAGTACGCAGAAGTTTCTCAAGTAGGTAACGATGTCTCAAACAGAGATTAAAAAGCCACGCTAACAACTGACAGATATGCTGGCCCGCAAAAAGCAAATGTTCTATGGTGAGCCCGTCATGCCCCGGAGACTTACCACGCTTCATTTTCCTCCGAACAGTACTTATCTGCTTCGGCGTGATCGTAACAGGGTAAGACTCCGAACCTTGACTAGCTTGAAAACATTCCTTATTCATATTATCTTGCTTGTTTTCGTTACATTGAAATTATCCCTAAAACAATTCGATATCATTTTTATATTTTTTTATCCTTTAATACTAACTGGTAAATTACTTTTATAATCTATCTTTTTAGTTTCTTGCCAAAATTCTTTGAAGTTACCAGAACTGTGATGTCGGGCCAGCACATCCATTCTAATTTTATCTTGATTATTTTGTACGTATTTTAAACTAAGCCATTTAGCCAAATAATAATAATAATAATAATACCTTGGACACTATTTACACACATTGATCTAGCCCCAAACTAGGATTCCCTGTATCTTGGGTACTAGACAACGATACACATACTTATATAGATAAATATTATACTTAGATAGATAAACAACCATGACTAGGGTACAAACATCCGTTCTCATCAAACAAATATTTGCCCCCACCGGGACTCGAACCCGGGACCCTTAGCTTCGTAGGCAGGGTCACTGCCGACTCGGCCATTCGGCTCGTCGATGATTCTGACATTCTTCTCGAATGTTGGTTAAATTTACTTGTCACCTTTTTATATATTTCCTGACAGTAATGAAAAACGCATCCAGCTAATGCCGCCGACGGATAGATGAGCCAAAAAGCGTTAATCGCTGCCATCTCGAAATCTACTTTAAATCGCTAATCCAACTCAGTGTCGGACGCACGTCGCTCCCGCTCTGATCCACCCAACTTGCCAACGGAAACGCATATAACCCCATTGTGCGCGCGCGCAAATTATTCGCAATTATGGTTAAATTTTTCAAGTGCACCAAGACAGTTACCAAAAAAAGCCCTGGAGTACAGTGTGGAAAGTGCAGTAAGTGGATCCATGGTGTTTGTGCATCCATTACCACGGAACAACTGAGCGCGCTCGTGGCTACTGACTCGGTGGACTGGAAATGTCGCATCTGTACGGGAGGTGTAAACCCCAAACGCCTCTCCTGCATCCTACCTGACGCGGACGAAGAAGACAATACGGATAACGAATCCTTATCAAATATGGCGCAAAACAAAGTAATGCAGAAGATACTAAACGACATACGGCGAGAGGTCAGAGATATTATCACTTCGGAGCTGCAGTCTACCCTACAATTCTACTCTGATAAAATCGACGAGTATGAGGAGAAAATTGCAGTATATGAATCCAGCATCAAAGTGGTCGAAAATCAGTGCCAGGACCTGAAAAATTCTGTAAAAAATGCAATGCTCAAATATGAGACTTTGGAACATAAAATGAATGCTTTGGAACAATCACAAATGTCAAATTACATTGAAATATGCGGTGTCAAGGAAGCTACCGATGAGGAACCCCTTGATATATCCAGTAAAATCTGCTCCAAGCTGCAACAAAATCCTAAAGCCATAATAAAGGCATACAGGAAGTCTGGGAAAAAAAACCGGGCCGCGGACGCCGGAAACGAACCCTCCCCCCCCCCATAGTTGTTGCTATACAAGATGGATGCCGTGATAAGTGGCTCGAGGCTGCAAGGACGATCCAGCTCAACAGCACCGACCTAGGAAGAGAGGATACCTCCAAGATATATATTCGTGAAGCCCTGACTCCCAACTCGGCCTTTCTTTTATGGAAAGCTAAAAAAGAACTGAAAGAGAGAGGCTTATGTAAGTTTGTTTGGATTAAAAATGGCCAAGTATTGGCAAAAAAGGAAGAAAAGGAAAAAACCAACATCATCAGGTCAATCAGCGACATAGAAAGGTTGAAATTTAACTTTTCCAAGTAAGTCTATACCCTATTACCTTAAAAATGACATGCCTTAGTTATTTACAACAAAAATGGATGACACCATAGACAAATCGATTCAAGAACTAAGTCACAACTCATGGAATGATTTTACACAAGACATAAAAATACTACGAGGAGAAAACCAACTAACAATATTAAGCGTAAACATCAGATCTCTTATCAAAAAGTTTGCACAACTTGAACTGATACTGACAAGCAGCAGCAGCATCGTTCATGTTGTGGTGATAACGGAGGCAAACATCACCGATACTACTAAATCGTTATTTCAACTGCAAGACTACGAAATGCACTCCGAATTACGCAATACCAGAAAAGGAGGCGGCGTTTTAGTGTATGTGCATAAAAGTGTGTCATTTGCAAGGTTCAAATCAAGTTCTCTTAGTTACGAGTGCATTTTTGGTGAAATTAAAACCTCTTTTAATTATAAAAGTGGATTATGTGCTATTTATAGACCTCCAGAGAGGAATAAAAATATTTTCCTTAAGGAAATCTCACGCTTGATCTCAAAATACCCTGTAAAGCAGAACTTTATAATTCTAGGAGATATTAACATAGATCTTAAGGTAACAAACTCTCATGTACAACAATACCTAAACTTAATGTACGAATCAGGCTTGGAGTGTGGAATAAATCAGTACACACGTGTTGAAACAAAAGGTAATATAATCACAAAGTCGTGTATAGACCATATTTTCTTACGCGATGTAAACCTCAATAACACTAAGACATCCGTTATACAAAATCAACTGGCTGATCACTACATAACCGGTCTATCTATTGCTTATAATAATCACCGCACACAAACACAAAATAATCATAAATTAATAACTCAATTGGACAATGAAAAAATACAAACTGAATTTTCCAAAATAGACTGGAATGCGGGCTTAACCCATGTAAACCCAAACGATATTTTGAACTTCATTATAAAAAAAATTACAGATGTGTATAATAATTTAATAATTGCAAAAATTTAGTTAAAGTTAAGATAGGCAAAAGACATCAGTGTATATGGATGACTAATAAAATAACATCTATGTGTGCTCAAAGGCAAAAACTCTTTCAAATATGGAAGGAGGATGAAAGTAACTTAAAAAATAGACTATTATATAATATTTACAGAAATAGGACAAACAAATATATAAACAACGTTAAAAACAACTAATATAAGAAAGAAATAAGTAAAAATTTTAAAAACCCAAAAAAACAATGGGAAATTATAAACAAATTAAGCGGCAAAGTAATTAAATCCATCGATGAAATAATAATTAATTCATTTAATAATACAGATACATCAATTTTGGTTAACAATTTTGCTATAGAATTCCAAAACAATGTTAAAAAAATCTGCTCGTACTGTGATAAACCATTATTAAACGTCGATACTTACTCTAAGCAACCAGATATAACAATGAGGTTAAATAAAGCGAATAAGGATATTATCTTCTCCATAATAAAGCATATGAACGATAAAAAAAGTCCCGGGATCGACGGAATTAGAATGAAAGATTTAAAGTTTATAAATTCACAAATAACACCCTTAATTACACATCTGATCAACTCTTGTATTGCATCGTCCTTATTTCCTGACAAACTAAAAGTAGGTTGCATACGACCTGTATACAAAAAAGGGCCTAAAAACGAAATTAATAACTACAGACCGATAACAATATTACCCTGCATAGATAAAATAATTGAGAGATACTTAGGCAATGAATTAAATAAATTTATTACAAAAAACCATATTATTAACAACAAACAATTCGGCTTCTAAAAACAGAAAAATACGTCACAACTTCTTTCTCAATTTACCAATGAAATCAACAAACACATGAATAATCGACTTCATGTGCTTGCTGTTTTCATTGATTTCAGCAAAGCCTTTGAAACTCTAAATTATACCACACTTTTTTCAAAACTACAACAAAACGGCATACAGGGACCCTTCCTAGAATTGTTAAAAAACTATCATACAAACAAGTTCACAGCGGTAAACATAAACGGGGCTTTCAGCCAGAAGATCCTCACCGAAGAGGGCGTGGCCCAAGGGTCAATAACCGGACCAACTGAATATCTTCTATATGTCAACGACATGTGTAACATATTTACTGAAGCTTCGGTTTATCAATTTGCCGACGACACCTGTCTAATTACTGCACACAAAGATATTTCAATAGCTCAGACACAACTCCAACACAACTACAACCAGTTATGCAAATGGGCACATGACGTAGGTCTAATCATTAACGCACAAAAAACAAAATTATTACACATCCACTCACCATACTTGCACACAATGGCAACGCCTTCTATTACATCTCACTCACACCAATGCTTTCATTCGGATATCAACAGACCTATAGTTTGTAACTGTACTAAATTGGAACTGGTTAGGCAACATACCTACTTAGGCCTAATCATAGATAATAATTTTAATTGGAAACTTCATATCGAACATATATGTAAGAAACTTAGGGCAATATTGTCTCGGTTGCAAATCCTAAAATTTAAAGTACCATTCAACATATTGAGAATGTTGTACCTATCACTTGCAGACTCCATTATAAATTATTGCTTAAGTAGTTATGGCCGCACATTCAAAACTAACATATATAAAATTTACGATTTGCAACACAGACTTTTAAAGACCATAGTACCTCTAAAGATAAAACAAAAATTCAACCAGAACGAACCAGGTTTGTTTCACTATTGTAATATACTAACTGTATACGATAAACTGGAATCGTCCATTCTGTGGGAGGAATATGGTCGTATAGATTCATTAACTAGAAAAATTAGACCTAAAAACCTACGAACTTTGTCCTATTTACCTACCTATGTTATTCCCCGCTATAACAATACATATGGCCAACGGACCTGGGAATACATGCTTCCCAGTATTTTAAATAAGATACCTAAAATAACAATAGACAATTTACTAAATAATATATTCAAGAGAAAATGTATCTTAAAATCATATTACTTTTCCCGTTATGTTTAAAATAAAGTGCAATTGTAGCAATGTATACATAGATAGATATAGTCATAGATAGTAGATATGTAGATATGTATGTAGATATTATGTAGACATTGTTTCTATTGTATCCAAAGTACTTACCGTCGAGTAGTTAAGCGATCTCACCATGTCGCACTTAAATCTAGTGGTTTCAGCGCATGGTTACTGTATTAACAAATGTAATTTATTTATTTATTGAATAAACAAAGTTAAAAAAAAATAAAAAAATTTTGGGTCAAAGTTTGGTACATTGTCTTTGATGGTTACGAATAGCTTGTGGTAGGTTTCCCGACGTTTATTAGGAATGAGTGCATAAATACATGCGACAACTTTTACAAATTGATTATCAGAGCCAATGTCGCCGTGAATAGTGTAAAGTTGGTTAATAAGACTTTGGGACCATTTTGATTGTTCCCTCTTTAAAAAGTGCTTATATTTTTAAACCATTCCTTACAATTCGTTGTGGTAAATAATTAAATTTCGTGATCTCTGAATAAAAGAAAATGTTCTGCAAAATTCTCTGGAATTACGACATCTTGGCAACATACAAAGTTCGTATCGCCTGAAGCGACTTTGCGTGCTCTATTTAACCTCTTGAATACCACGGGCGTTAGCTAACGCCACATTTCTGTTATAGGTTTTAAATTTTATTACCATTGCATAAGGTTTAAAATCGTGACCCATCCCAACTACTCTCGGTTTTTGAGAGGTATTTTGTCGGCATATTCTTCCGTCCTCGGTGAATTCATTTCTTCGGTAAACATTAACGACACAGGCCGATAATCAGTGGTTAACTTTTCTTTTAATACGAAGATCTTCTTCTCCAAACTGAAATCGGGCACACATCAATGCAGACTTTCATTAATGATTGCATTTTCTTCGAAATCCAGTGTAATTGAACGTTTACAAAGGCCCTTCTTGTGGCAAATCCAAATAGAAGATTTCTGGTTGTGCCTTTTTAAATAGTGCCGGTATCCAGCTCTTACTAGAATTCTGCCCCCGTGTGTACTCCGTGTAATAAAAATTGTTTTCATGTTGCTTGATACTTTTTGAGTCGACTTTTCATCACTGGGTTCCATTTTTCTTACAAATATACTTGCTTCGATATAAATGTAGCTACTTGATACTCAAATGGATGACTATTTTAACTAAATCAATGTAGCGATCTGACAATGATTGACTTATGTCACTATGTAAAACAAAATCAATTATTTTAAGTGCCTTTTAGGAGACTAAAAAACTGTTTTTAATCCCAAGGAGGTCTTACTTATACATAAAGTGATACAATGTAAGTAAAGTATGCCAATAATGAATATGAGAATTAAATTATATCGTTTTTTAAGTGGGAAAGAGAGAATGGTAATATTTGCGCGTGAAAAATAAATTGATTGGAACAAAATATGATTAGAAAAAGGTCGACTAATGCTAATTACTTCTTGAAAAAAAGCGATTGGAATAAAATCTATAAGAGAAAGCAACGTTTATCAACCCTTGCGAGTGATGATATACGTGAACGAAATCAAATGCGAGTGGGGGAAAATGCGACTGGGAATTCCCAGCTACGTGGAATAAACGAGTTAGGGGAACAGGGGGGTTACCACAATCTTTTTCCGATTCAAATTAGGTTCAAAACAAGAACATCACCATGGCAACCGTTTCCATTCCAATTCGCACTAATGAGCTTTATTTACGTAGTACCAAGACTTTTTTTAAGAGGGTCACGGTAATTTTGCGGATCAAATTAGGTTCCTAATCTGAAACGGCATAAGACGTTGTGGTAACCCCCCTGATCCAGCTACTGGTCGTAGTAAGTAAAATTTTTCTAACTAAAGCATTGACACGGATCTTTAGATTTCTTTAAATCAAAACTCAGTTCTCTCAATTCATTGCCATTCTCAGTCAATTTAAATGCATTGCAGTCATAAACTTTTTTTTTGTCGTGATTGCACTAAAATAATATTTTGGTCACGAGTCGTGACAGAAACATTATTTTAGTGCAAATCATGAGATTAATCTGTCATCATTCTCGTATCATAATTAATCCAAGTTGTGAATCACAACGCAATACTTTCTAGTTTAATAATCACATCAGAGCGTTGTTGATCTAATAGACGCCAGCCTAATCAGAAATATAAAAAGGTATTCATAACTTTTGCTCTCTTGGCTACTTTTTCATGTCCATGTTTATTGTAATACAAACAGTATAAACATGCACGATTCTCTCATTCTGATATTTTATTCAATTTAATTATTATGGTTTTGAATGTGCTTTTCATTATGACTTATTCATTAGGTAGCCAACCTGGATCACCTGCTGCATGAAATCAATATCCTGCACATTATGTTTTAACACATGGTAAAACTCTTTTTTCTTCTGCTTTTTATTCACATTGGCATTAAATATGTCACCATTTTTTCAAGAATTTTTATAATAAAACTTACGTTACCCAACTACACCTAATTACTTGCTTTTTGGAATTCAATAGATAATATTATATAGAAATTTTATGGATGCACCTTGCTTCTCCAAATGTTTGTTTTGTCCCTTATATATAGCACGTACTTGTGCTAGATATGTCTTCTGTGCATTATGTGTATGTATGTATCCCTGAACGTATACCCTGCCGCACTGCCACGACCTGCCTCCAGTGATGACGTCACAACCAGCAGCTTTTCGAGTATGCGCGACTGCGACGTGGTACACTCTACGGCTTGGAAGAATGACTTCTCAAGGTGAGCAAGTTACAAGTCACGCACGACCGACACTCTAACAAACTAACATCACCGCTGCACATCGATATAAATACTAAGGATAAGCCTTCCCGTACTAAATTTCTTACCATTTTGAGGCTAAGAAAAATAGCACCCCTGTCGGAATTCGTCGGAACCAGGACAGTACGAAAAATTGTAACGGCGTCACGGTCGGTCACGTTCCGATTTGTGGTGTATAGACACAATATTAGGAAAGTTGATCTACGGATAACTCTCAAATACCCGGTGACTTTTAATCGGTGATTAGGAGTAGAAATAAAATATATCTAGCTAAAATTTTACTTAAGGGGCGAGGTCTCACGCAATTAGCTCATGTTTAATTAATAAAAGGTTGAAACATAATTAAATAGGCATATTAATTTTTGTCTTTGCCGTTAAATTATGAAAGAGGATGTAAGCTCACAGATACACATTAGTAGCGTGACTTGGAATTTAAGGCGATGATGGAATAAAAATGCGCTGTCGAGTGGAAGTGAGATGCAATAATTACTCGCGAATAAGAAAAAGCGGGATGCCAATAATGCACTCGCGACTAATCTGAAACAACGTAAGCGCCAAAACGTAAAAAAAATCATAAAAAATAAACTATTTCAGGGAATTAACTTTCAAATTGAAAATCGTTAGAAATAACAATTGTTCATACATTGAAATTATCACACAGTCATATTCACTTACTACTGCGGTGTAATAGGATAAAACCATAAAAAAAGGGTTGACTTTGTATTTATTTTCTATCGAGAAAATTTTATCCAAACATGTTTCCCATTTAAGAATCTCTAGATTATATAGTCAAATTACATATACCAGAAATTAATTACGATTTGCCCAGTATTTCCTGAAAAACACATGAAAACAGCACCCCATATTTATTTAATCAGCGTCTTAAGATCTTGATTTTAATTTATAAGTAATAAACTACCTAATCATAGAAAAAGTTATGAATTAGTTAGGGGGGGGTAACCAAATGACATTACGAATAGTAATCTAATGACATTACGAATAGTAATCTTGACATTACGAATAGAAAAATAACCAAATCGGATCGTTTTTCAAATATAGGAAGCGGGCAGTTTCACTGTGCGTCGCGCGTCGCTACAAAGTTACGTCAGTCGAATGGTGGATTTTCGTTTGAGGATTTTTTCGAGAACAATATTTTATAGATAATCAATTTGAAGCCAATAGTAATTGAAAATATAATATTTACTTGTGATACGACACTCCCTGTTTTTGTGTTTTGCGATTTGGGTATGATTTACACCTTTTTACGTCGCAGGTCACCATTTTTGTTTTTGCTGCCGATATGTCAATCGGCTGTCACCGTCCAAGCGCGACTGATTGCAAACAGTCCAATTTTCCCGATTTTGTACTGTTTTTGTAGCGACACTTTCAAGCGCTCCGTGCCCTGTCCCTACTATTCAAGTCTGTGCCGCTGCATATATATTTGAAGGATTAAACGAGCATTCAAATATATTTAGCAGATGCAAGTCAGTTCAATCAGCCGACCAATTCAATTTGCTATGAATGACGATGCGGTGGATGTGGTTAATGATTACCAGGGATCGGAATGAGTGGAGCTGTTTTTGACACTTGCGATACGTGGTCATAATGCACATACCCGGCATTCCGGAATACCGAGATTTAAAATATTTAAGTTGAAAACAGATTTTGGGAGTTAGGGAAACAAATAGAAATTTATTTAAAATTTAATCAGGTATTATTATGCTATTATTATTATTTATATTTTCCGCAACAATTTTGTACAAATTGATTAAAATGCGATATTTACGAAAACAACAAAAAAAAATACACAAATATATAAAAATACTATAAATACTTATTTTTGTGAAAAAATAGGTAGTAAATAATCAATGTTCTCAAATCTTTACTATTAATTATCACGTTTAGGTTAAATATTACCAATGTTTATTTAAGTGTCCCATATTTACCACATTCATCTTGCGCCAAAAGAAAAAAGGTAGCAGCGTCTACCACGCCATCTGTTAAATTTAAAAAACATGCTTTTAATGAAAGAAATAACAAAACAAATCTAGGTGTTCCAATTTTAATTTGATAATTTTTACATCTTATATCCAAGGAGACATTACACGGAAACAACAATTCGTTTTTTGTTTAAATTTCGGTGTTGTAGTCGGGGAATGTCCATATTAACATAATGTTTGATGTCAATGAACCAAAACTCAAGTCTGTGTTCCGACCACTGATGATTACCTACCCACATCTACCCACATATTTGGAAACGGAACAGAGGAAATATACGGTTTGGTAATATCCGGTCCTGGCAATAAATATGCAGTGTTTTAGATTTTATATAAGTAGTTCATTCATTCATTATTCAAGAGCTATGCTCTTGTCGGTGGAGTTCCTTCCATGCACTTCTACACACTGCATTTTTTGTAGTACAGCTTGTAAATTCCTTACGACGATATATATCGTTTAGACATAGTTCGTGATCGTACGAATCATATGAGAAACTACACTAAAACATTATTAATTAAAGTGTTATTCATGTTTTAAAGTTAATAAGCAGCAATGTAAAGCGTCCAAAGTCAAAGTCAAAGTACTTTATTACTGTAGATATTTACATATACTTAGCAAACGTCATTTTTTGCCTCTTCTCTACATTGGACCACTGTGGAAGAAGAAGGGCGTAGAAACACCCACAGATTGATTTTTAGATCTCTTTATATAGGTTGTGCTTAACTAATATAAATGTGAAAAATTTAATTGTTATGATTAATAAGCAGGAATAAATAATTACAAAATTATTGACAGCAAGGTCTGTGTTGAGCCAGATTAACCCCATACAGTCCTGTCATTAACTAATATAAATATGTTTTTTTTTATTGTTATGATTAATAAGCAGGAATAAATAATTACAAAATTATTAACAGCAAGGTCTGTGTTGAGCCAGATTAACCCCATACAGTCCTGTCATTTAAGTAATCTTGAACATTGTAATATCCCTTTTTCGACAAAGTCGCTTTAACATGCTTTTTAAATTGCTCAAATGGCAGTTTCAAAATCTCCAGAGGTATCTTATTGTAGTAGAGAATGCACTGACCCTTGAAAGAATTGCTAACCTTCGCGAGTCTAAAACGGGGCGCACATAGTCTGTGATTATTTCTTAGGTTAACATTACAGCTATCGCTAAGTTTGTAAAATGTTGAAAGGTTCTTGCGTACATACAGTATATTTTCGAAAATAAATTGACTAGCTACTGTTAGTGTGTCAATTTCTTTAAAAAGCTCTCTTAAGGAGTCTGTTCGTTTTAAATTATAAATTGCTCGAATAGCTCTTTTCTGTAAAATAAAAGTAGTTTGAATATCCGCTGCTTTCCCCCATCAAAATGTCCAAATGGATTGTCATGTCCAGATTGTCTAGGATTGACAGATCATGTCAATTGTATATTTATTTAGTTAGGAAACACCTGCTTTTCGTATGTGATACATTCCGTGCTCGATTTATTTTGTCAAGTTTTTTTTACTCTAGGTAATACTTATTTATGCTTGATAATATACTCAGTTAAAATATATGTATATAACATGCTGTTTAAATCCTGGCTATACCCTCCTCCACCCCGTCTGAGAAATGGCGTGACGCTATGTTGTTTTTGTTTAAATCCTTATTTCCAACAGCTTCCTATTGCATCTATACGGTTATATTTCAAAACAAACTATTATACTTATCTCAATATGCACACCTTAAGGAACATATCCATTAAAATGACTCGGTAAAGTCTACAAAATACCTAACCTACACACAAACCAATAACTAAAACCTCCGCACAAGTCCTTAGGCGTTGTCGAGCATGCGAGTATACAGTGTACCATAACTTGATGTTGAATGTTAGAAAATTAAACAGCACTGAACGTGAATATACAATAGAATGTCGGTTGAGTGGCTACCCCAGTTAATATATTTAAGTTAAGTTGCTCTAACTTAGGATTAAGCCCTTTAGCTGTTAATTTGATACTAATCAATATGCCAACATAAAGGATTGTTACTGTAGGTGACTGAAGCAGTATTTTTCTTGCTCTAATTTTATCTACTTGCCTAGTTTCTAGATTGTCTTAAAAGCTTTGCTGTTGCCCAATCTTTTTTGTATCTACTAAAGACATACAGATACCAAGATACACATTTAAGTATTGATTACATATAATTTGCTCATTTTGATTTACGTATTGCAAATGTTTCCAGGATCATTAAAGGTTTCCCTCCAGTGTCACCGTTCATAGGAGTAAGTCCGACGTTGTGTTACTTACTGAAGGAGAAGAAGCCGTTGTGTTGTCTCCAACTGGCACAAGTATGCGAACACTGCGCGTATAGGAATGCCAAAGAGTATCAATGGCAGAATAAGACGATCATACTCGCCGCTGATTATGCTTCGAATGGCATCTACAACTTCATTATACCGCTGAGAGCACACTTCAGATCTAAGACATCCCTGAACCCAATAATATTGCTTCTCGAACGCAGGCCAGATATCGCGTTTTTAGACGCCATTTCATATTTTCCACTTGTTTATTGGATGCTTGGCTCCATTGATTGGTAAGATCATCTCTTAAATTGCATTAGCAATACCTTTATTGGTGAACGCACACCTATCCGCGCCGTCCGCACCGAACGAGTCGAATGGATCGAATGTAAGAATTATTTATATATGAAATCATATGAAACGTCTCACCCGCACCTGTACACGTTGAATCGTCGGAGTATCGCAGAAATCCTGATGACGTCAAAACTCCGTTCGGTGTGCATTCACCGGTTCGGTTTGCTGGAAGGAATATATTTTCAGAGAAAAGCTAGTTTTTGTACATGCATTATCCACTTTTATTTGTATTTCATAGTTTTTTGTACCTATACAACAAAGTATATTGATATTGAAATCCATATAAAATAGTTTGTAATGTATGGATTATACAATGTGGATGTGACATTCTGTTACAGCTTGGATGACTTGCTTCGAGCTGGAATAACACTAGCTGAAAATGTAGTGGTGGTTAACAAAGAGTTGTCTAACTCAGCCGAAGAGGATAGCCTTGCTGATTGCAACACTATTGTGGCTGTCCAGACCATGTTCAAGTAAATAAATATTTCAATGATCATTATCACTCGCTCATCTGATATATTATTACATTGCGATTGCGAATGTTATTGACTTGCTTGCGATACTGATGTTTTCATGACGCAAAAGCGATGATTCTGCTAGCTACATGACGTGAACAGCTTGCGGTAGTCCGTGATGGATACAGTTCATGTAAACAATTATATTTTTATATATTTTTACAGATTCTTTCCTTCGATCAAATCAATAACGGAGCTTTCACAGTCGTCCAATATGAGATTCATGCAGTTCAGGGCGCACGACAAATACGCGTTACACCTGTCTAAAATGGAGAAGGTTGGTTGAAAAAGTGCAATGACCATGGTTTGGATAGATGTTGACTAGGTCAACTTTACAGTCTTTTTTTTCGCAGCGAGAAAAGGAGCGGGGTTCGCACATATCCTACATGTTCAGATTGCCGTTTGCTGCTGGCTCCGTGTTCTCCGCATCGATGCTGGATACATTACTCTACCAAGCGTTCGTCAAAGACTATGTGATAACATTTGTCCGCCTTCTCTTAGGAGTGGATCAAGCACCCGGCTCTGGATTTTTAACTTCAGTAAGTTCCCTACCTTCCACATTATTTAACATAACATGTACTGTTTTCTTGTACTATTTTTGTGTAAGTGGTACTGCGAAACCATTTTAGCGAATGTAATTTTTTCTACTTTTTATGAAGTGTACCGCGTATGCGACTTGTTTACTTGGCGCGCGCTACCCAATTTAAATGTTGACAGTGAATAACCAGCAGTGTTTTGATGCAGATGAAAATATCCAAAGAGGACATGTGGATACGTACTTATGGGCGTCTCTATCAGAAATTGTGTTCCACCTCGTGCGAGATTCCTATCGGGATCTATCGCACGCAAGACACAACTAGGGCCGATGCGTCTCACCACGTGAGTATGTCGTCGAGGACACCAACACAATGGTTATGGTCCCGCCTCGCGAGAATGCGACCATCGTCGGTGAGTCAGTTACCTCGTACCTACTCTCAAACAACTCTCTCCTTGAATACAGCCTTTATGCCATCACCCAACACTGTCAAATACACATCCACCTTAATTTTCAAAACTACCCACTAACTTCTAACTTGAAGTCTGTACCTAATCTTTCGACTTCAGCAGTTTTAAAATTCTTCGAGTACTAGCAACTCATGTTCCACTGATCTTTTCTATAATCTAACACTCGAAAATAACACTTGTGGCGTGTCTTTCGATTTAGATATATTATCTACATATACATTAGTATCTTGTAATTTAATCTGACTTTAGTGTATTTCTCACAGAATGTACACTTGCTTGATTTTCCTTGATATCATTGCAACCTGCTAACGCATAAGGTCAAAGAAATAATTCTAGCTTATTACAAGACAGACTATCGATACCATCACCAACAAGGCTTCCGTCCCGTCAGCGTACATGGCTGGATAGGTTATCAAAATCTAATACTGTATTCTGACCGAATACAAGTTTCACGTTAATATGGACTGATGATCGCAATCCCGCCTAGCCTGTGTGTTCGTAGTAAATGTTGTGTGCAAATCGTTGCATGACTAATTTGTACATTATGCAGCATTGAATTGGGCGGATGGATAATGAACTGTGACTATTTCTTTCATCTTCCGTATGGAGAAGGAAAGATTTATTACAACATTTCGAGTATCAGGTTACAGTACTACTAAGAAGGAAATCGGGTGTTTAAATCGAGAGTTCCTTCCTTTTACTGTGGTATTTATTCCCGTGATATAAAATGTGATTTCCTTCTTCACGGTACTCTGCACGGGCTACCGTACTGTTGATGCTGAGACGGACAGCAGACACAGGATACTGCCGATAGAGCTTTCGCTTTTTGCATGTCTTATATTTATAACATCGTTCTACACCCCAATGCCAAAGACATTTTTTTTCTTCCAGACAAGTGCATAAACGTGCGGACATAAAAATATGTCTTATCTCTCATGGGGATCTATCATTAACAAGTTATGACGGCTGTACAATCCCTCGCGGGACGACCCGAGGCTGGTGTACATTGCATATTCCAGACTACCAAGATACAGGTTGGCCCAACTTCGGTAGTCCAATTCGTTTTTTTATAATAATTCCGTCAGAAAATATAAGGTATTCTTTGTCCAAGAAATTATTTCTAATTTATGTTGCCAGTAACTGTCTAAAATTGGTATGTTAAAATTAAAAGAAGCTTGGAAACTAATTTAAATTTTTAACTAAAAATATGTTTTGACGCTAGTGGCCTTGAATTGGCTCGACTGAAGAATTCTGAGCAAAATAATTTTGGACACCGAAGCTGGGCGATTTGTATAGTCTGTAAAACGCATATACAGTACATAACGCTATAATAGTAGTTTATGTCACTGATACATAATGGCTAATTATGTACAGTTCATACACTAGTTTATCTACTCACATATCATAAGCTCTCTTGGATGTGTTCAGGAACCACATGTTCGACCGGCATTGTGGCATTGATCATTACTCTGCACTTGTTTAGCTTGTTCAGTAGTACTAACTTCACAGAACTAGGGGCGGCAGGCGCAGGCGGGCGTCGGCGTTCGAAATTTGAATGTCATAATATGTCGGAATATTGATCATTTTGGTCATAATGTATCAATATTCAGATAAGAAATGAGTTTTTACCAAGTAGTTTATCATTATGCTGGTCGTAACGTGCGGTTTTTGGACGCAGTAAAGAGGGTTTATGATACGTGTGTAGGTAAAATTATTAAAATTTTGAAACTTGTGTCACATAATACGTTTGGGTGTGGTGTAAAAACACACAACTCTACCCCCTCTCCACCTGACGCTTCACTTAATTTCGAGATGCAACTACAAATTTACGGTTTTCGTAAATTTTTCGTTACTTTTACTTGCTAAAGAACAATGGACAACTTGTATGGACCGTGGGCCCAGAGTGTAACAATTACAATACGGAAAGGTTGATTTTTTACTTTGTGGTACTGAACCCTATAATGCCACAATACACATCCCTTACTATTTGTTTTTTTGATCGTTTTCACAAAAAAGAGATGAGACAAGATTTATAGGAAATTCTCTCTTGTTTATTTTTGACTTTGACAATTTTATCGTAATACCAAAAAAGTAAAAAACCCGTTGACGGGGACACATATGAGATTTTAAGACCACACCCAAAAGGTATCATGTGACACAAGGTTCCAAACTTTATTATTTAGTTTGTTTGACAACCTAGAATGACTCGACTATCAGCCTCGGGTCGGCTGGTGCGAGAGTGTACAGCGGCCATTACAGTTAATCAATGTACCCACAAACATAATTAATATTTTTATTATATTTTTTATCGAGATTAACGTTAAGTGATCATAACGCTTAATATCTTCCCAAACTTGTTTTTCAAATGTCCACATTGTGTCTTTGGCTAACATACTCATATTTATTTTCTAGACTTGCATTCTAGTAAGACGATTAGCGAGTAAGATTTTGTTAGTAAACAACAATCATTCATCCAATAAACCTGCACATCATCATATTGGTGATTATGAGAATAAAATGTATGTAAATATCTAACGAATGTGGCAACTATGTACGTCCTACAGCGTACTGGGAACAAAACTCTTTACGTGTGACAGGGTAGATTGTATATAAAACTAAGAGTGCCTTGGAGTGGCAAACAACATTTTAATCCCACTGCAGCTATAAGAGCTTGTTGAACATGGTATGGAATGGCATTAGCTATACCTATCTTATATCGTCATCCGAATGTACCTTGAGAGGTTACATTTACTACCGGACTATCGTTCTAGCACTTATTTTGTTGTAGAACTAGACATGTGTGTAGAACTTAAAACGGAGTGGAATGGAATTTAAAAATGTTCTTCCCATTGATTGGATGATTGTGCAGTTGTAGAGTATAAGCCCTACAGAATGATAATTGCACGTAACCGTGACGTTACGACGTATTGACGTCAATTCCTGTGAGTGTAGTTAGCAGGCAAATAAAAAGTATCGCCATGAAGATCCAATAATATCTTTATATGCAGTATTTCTGCTTGTAATGGGAGCAACCACGGAAAAGCTGAGTATAATAGAAACTACCTATGCATGAATCAGGATATATTAAAAAAACATGTATTATAAATAGAAAAACAAAACATGAGCATCTTATTTAGGTCCACGAGAGCCATATGGGTTTGTATGTGGATCCTTGTTTACGCTATCATAAAATATGTTATTTTTATTACTCGAATTCAAATATCAACTCCACTCCTGAACTCCTGCTCAGATTCGGAGTTAGTGCTGCTTTCTCTGGTCTCTGATTCACTGTCAGACTCGGTATTAATAATGCACTTTATATCAATCAATCTATTATTTTCTTCGAGGTGCTTGACCTCTTTTTTCAACTCTTCTGCTGTTATCGACTTTAAAGCATCTACAGTCAAAGTCTATTTAGATTCCAGCTGTTCAACATTCTTATGGGCGACTCTACTCTTTAAAAGGCTCCCAATATATTCTGTTGGGTTGAAATCACAGTTGTCATCGTTGTTCAGGCTTCTCAGCACCTAATGACCTCGTAGGGGCCCATCAGCTACGAGGTAGCGTGACGATCAGGTGCCAAGAAGTGATGAACGTCGGCGATTCACCGAGCTAAAGTTATGTGGGGTAGATCTAACCTGGTCTGTGCTTCGGTCCCGTCAACTCCTGTCTCTCTGCAAGGCCCGGGTACACCCTTGGCTCTTCTTGGTAGACAGGTTCTTCAGCAAACCAGGTATGACTGGCGGGCCAGCTTCAATGAGCATAGTGTTCCAACACAGGTTATGTTCTACGTGGTAAATACAAATCGGGCACGAAAATCCGAACTTTATCTGGTTCGAGAGACAACAACACACTCAGCTATATTAACAATCCTGAGGGAATCCCGAATACATTCCAGATGCCCTGCGATTTAATTTCAACCCCTAACCAAAACGCGTTTACATTGCGAGGGCTTTCGTCTGTCAGTTGTCAAAACTGCCTGATTGACAGCTAACGTCAAATTAAAATGACCGTTCAGAAACCATCGATCGAATATCGATTTGGAATCGAACAATCGTACTGTTACATGATCATGATCAGTCAAAATATTATCAATGATGAAATGTTGTTAGGAGGGTTTGTGGGATTTGATGATCACGTATAACTGCGGTTTCGACATTTTTCTGGAAAAATATATTACGTGCCTTAAGCCAATCGACCATCACTGCATTTTTGGACCCTCCCAACAGGGAGGCTTGTTTTCCACTTTACTATGGTATGATCTGTTATCTATTACTATAATGCAACTCGGCGGTATATTGGGCAAAAGTTTTTGTTCTAACCTGTGAAATTATCGGAGTTCATTTGGTAATGGTAGTCGCCAGTTTTTGTGTTAGCTTTGAACATGTGTTTGAACATTTTAATTTGTAGATGCATTGGGAGTGCGCCATCTACAAATCCAGTTTCGCTTCCAGAATGAATAATTATCCATCGGCAACCAGGGCTATCTTCTTTTCTTCTTTCTTTCTTCTTAATTCACTTATCCATAGCAGACTGCCAACACCGTTACACGATTTAATGGGCATGGATCCAGGTTTCGTCAATCTATATCACTGCTTTTAGTCAATAACAAGTATGTCATTAGCTTTAATACGGCGAAAATATCTAGCTCTTCATGCCTGTTTGTTGGGCCTCTCGATTAAAGGCATCTCTTTTTAAATCAGTTTTTGAATCGTTTAAAAATTCGTCTTAATGTGGTCTCACTTCGTTCATAATTTAAATCTGGCTTAGCAGCAGCCATTATTTATCTCATTTCATTAGTAGGAATTTCTTTCCGCAATGTTTTTATTAAATTATATTTCTCAAAGCTCAATATATAATTTTTATCTAGTAATATTTTTTCTCCCCGCTGTTTCTTTGTCGGGGTTTTTATTTTACAGAATTTTCCTTTTTTTACTTCTTATTTATGAGATTGTAATTTTGGCTACTCCTTTGGCTCCTCCATTAGAGTTTATTTCGAAACTTTCACGTTCTGTTAATTAATTGTTTAATTAATTAATTAATTACTGACTTTGCTAAGTAAACTGTTCGAGTCTTCTCTCTCCATTTCAAAATATTCATCTACATTCTCAATTCTCTTGAGTATGTTTCTACTGGCCTTCTCCAGCAATTTTCATGTGAATGTGACAATAATATGTACCTAATTCATTAGATAAAGAAATTGTCCAATGTCCAGTGACATAACAAATTATCATGTTGTTACTGTAGGCAACGTCTATAGAAACGAAGGAATTTTATCTAAATGCAATTAAACGCCTAGTAGCGTCAATCCTCATTTCTCACATTTATTCTTGGTGTAGGTAGAGTCGTTCCAAGGTACATCTTGGTAAGAAAATCAAGAAAATAAATAATGGCAACACTTGCAAACTACTTTTTAAATTAAATATTTCGTATTCCTATTAAAACACGCAGTAGTCCTCTAATTTGTCACTCATGTTGCAATTTTTTTTCAAGGATTCCTTGTCAAGATTTAACTGCCTGCAGTAGGATTAAGTGGCATCCCCAAAGAAAGTTGGATACAGTCAAGAATGAGTAAAAACCTCACGAACCCTTAAGAATGTAACATCGTGATATAATATTGAATAACTTCACAGGTGATAATTAAATCAAATAGGTACCTATTGAAATCATAGAACATCCGCTCTTTCTCCCTCTCTCTCTCTCTCTCTCTCTCTCTTTTTAACTCGTGATCACACTCGGCCAACATCGTTGCTAACCGTATTACGCTTTCTTCACGCGGTCTACATGTCTCTGGGCGATGGCGTCAAATAACAACTTTAAAGGGAACTGTCAAGCACATTACCTTTCTGCGGGGCTTACACCTACTACTTGATTAAGTATTGTCGAGATTGTGTAGTATAGCGTGAGGACAGTTGCAGCAGGAGGATGCCTGCGAGGAAGGCAGCGTGTTCCCCACTTGCGGGAGGAGGGAGGGTGGGAGCGGCTGCCTCAGTGGATGCTACGGAGAACGTACGCCAGCGGTAAGACATTCATTACTATGACTGTATCCGTACAGTCCCTGCCTAACTCTCTTCTAGAAAAAGACGTGAGGACGTAAATGCGACAGCAGTGGAAAAGGCGCAAGCTATGGGTCGTAGGTCCACCGTCATCGTGAAGCGAACAGGTAACCACAAACTCTTCGCTAAGTAAACCAATAGTCTAAGCTATGACAATCTAACTGTTGGAGTTGTTTACTCACCGGGAATCATACAGTATTATAGTCATCATAGAATCGTTATTAAATAAAATTAAGTGACCATATGTCCAATCGATGTGAAATTATGCATGGCTGTAACGACAGACCTAAAGTTAATTATCCGCTGTATTGTAGGTCTATCTCAGTATCAAAAAAGGACCAAAATTATTATTATTAGTCTTGATCTCGATAATGTTTTCCTAAACACCAATAACAAAGATGATACTGCACTAAAGCTCGCAATAGACAATTTGTAGAAGTATTTATTTTAAATTGCATTGATATTAATTCTGAGATGATCCCTTATCAAAATGTAATTGTTTTAACTGAAAAATCAAAGCTTTAAAAAGAGCAAACCAGAATTGATAACATTGCACGACTAGACTAGACTACGTTACTTCTTGATACCGTAATAGTATTTATATTTATGACCCAGTCTATTGGTGCGACCGGTTTAAGGCGAATTAGAAAGATTTTCGGGAGTTATGAGATAAGGTCATTTTGTGCATTTTGATGTGATCTTTCCATTATTATTTTTGTCTGAGAACGCAGCTCAGTATTCCGGATCCATTCTAGAAGCCGAACACCAAAAAATACATCGCTCCATCGAAAGAGAAATCTGGCAAGAGAGTGAACCTTTTCACGTCAGTCAAAGACCAGTTCTGGGTAGGTAAGGATGGGGAGATTGCACATGACCACAAGCTTGCGTTTCGGCTACAACGGAAGTTGACATTAAACGCATCACGCGTTTTCCGATACAATTATACCAATTTCGTTCATCTGAGGTTGTGCCCACGTTTAACTATTCAAGAGTAAATTTTGCATGACAGGGGGCGGAGATATGTACCGGTTTCCTCACGATGTACCTACAACGGAAATAAGAAGGTCTCCTCATGGCTCTTGGACGATAATAGATAATACTCCTTTTTGAGATAAAACTAACACACCTGATAGATAAAATCAATTTTAAGTCATTATCTGCCTATTCGGCTAAATATGACTCTGAAATAAATATTTTTGCGTTGACTTCATTTTGCAGAAACACTTCTTCCGACTGTCAAACTGCATTTCGGTTTACGCTATTTGTATTTCTTATTTTCAGTTATAAAAAACTGTCATATAACGATTCTATAAATAAAGAAACAACATATTTCATTTATATTTACCTATAGTCGTAACATTTATTATGCAGAAAAGTGTAGTAATATTTTAAGGGATTGCTACGGACATAATTCTGAACAACTTTTACTTTGACATTTATTTGATCAGAACAACTTTATTTTCATTCCTCCATAAGAGCCTGGGCGATCAGTTGATTTGTAAGGAGACAATAAAAATATAATTGTTATTAAAATCTTAGAGCAAACCTATATTAATACAATATATACAAGGTAACACGCACTACACACTTCGCCAGCATGTTGATCGGATCAAAGTTCAGTACAAAATACATTCACAGTACGAAGCAGATACTCTAAAATAAAAACTAAATGCCTTGGCAAGACATCCGCACTGTTACAAATTAACGACGCTCAGGAAATCATAAAACGAACATTCTGTTCAAACGAAAATCTTTCCTCAACAAAAACTCAAATAACCATACGGAAACACCCACAGAAACATCCATACACCAGAAGCACTATATGACTTCAGATCGAACATTTGAGTTCCACCCATAGAAAATCACTACAGCAACTGAATCTCAGAAGACAATGAGGCGCTTCAAAATTTTGCCCTGAATACTACTTGAAAAGGACGATATAGACGTTTTTAATTTAGTAAAAGTTTAAACCTATAATTGGAAGGTGACAGCATCAGACGAAATTCCATAATTGTTGGTATAAAAATCTTTCAAGGACCCAGCCAAGTTCACTAAGACACATAAACCAGACCGCATGCCATTTTACACTACATAATATGAAATACATGACATAAATTAAATGATTTGAACAAAGTTATTAATCGTCGCTTCAGTGTTGTATCTACAAGCAGATCTACATTAAGATCGCCACAAATAATTAACTTTTTTCTGTTATTACAAAGTTTAATGAGGGCTTCCTCCATAATTTTCTCGAATATTTCAAAATTGCCATGGCCTTTTTACTCAGGTGAAATTAGTTATATCTTCGTTTTGTTGGCATGGCGGTGATGATACATTGATAAGTTCTTGGTAAGTGAGTCCAGAACTGGGGCTAGTAAGAATAACTTCGCATTGGGCCGTTGGGCCGCGTTTATATACTTGCAGATAAATGCGATTTCGGAGAACGATCCCCTACATTTTCAGGGTTCCGTACCCGAAGGGTGCCAAACGGTACCCTATTACTAAGCCTCCGCTGTCAATCCGTCCGTTTGTCCTGTCACCGGGCTCTACCGGATCAACCAAAATAGGTAGAGAGTTGAAATTTTCACAGAGGGTGAATTTCTATTACCACAATAACAACAAATAATGAAACAGACCGGTTTTTAAGAATTTAAAGAAGAACCCATGCAAGAAATTATTGGTATGGCCATTTTCTTAGCCATTTTGTTTATTTTTTTATCGGTGAAAACTGGACTCTCCCGATCTTATCAGAAAATATTTTGAATTGCAGGTATTGAGTTTTGTGCTTAGTTATTTGTCATTATGCGATTAATAAGTGCTCATTCGAATTATAATAAATAATATTAAGTTTTTTGTCATATTTTATTTTATTTCTGTAAATAAGTTACTCAATTTCTATCCACTTCTGGTTTCAATAAGCAAAGAGTTTCGTTAGTCTGAGTATACTACTTACAAACTACATAAACAAAACTCTTAAACGTGTCGATGCACAGATTTTAATGTAGACCTGCCTAATATTTAATATTTTATTATTAAAAATTAAAAAGGTATACTCGTACAAAAGACTGTCTTTTTACGTTTTTCCATGGACGATGGTATGGAACCCTTCGAGTACGGGTCCAACGTCCCACTCAGACTTTTATTATTTACCAATTTTATTATTATTATCATCATTACTGTTTGCAAATGACAATTCTAAGATTCTGGGTGGTCTCAATTCATTGAACCTAAGCATGCTAGGCAAGGCGTCTAACAAAAAAATAATAAAAAACCGTCCGCCAGAACGGGATAGTTATACAACTCCTCCGCACTGCGCGGGAAACCCGTGGAAGATTTATTATATCGTGTAACGCAGTAAACGTGTAAACTTTTACCAGCTAATTTATCTTTGTGGGGTCCCCACTGCAATTTTCTATCAATGGTTATTCCAATGAACTTCGTGTCATTTACTAATTATAACGTGTTGCTGTCTAACACTAAGCTGGCCTCAGCCTGCCTGACATTTGGAAGTGAGTATTTGATACATTTGGTTTTACCAGCATTTAACAGTAAATTATTAACTGTAAATCAATTCAAGGTGTTGTGACGTCGTCTGCTGTAATTAGCTTCGCATCTCGTTATCAGGCGCATCGTTGATTGGTCGCTGATCACGTCATCACGCAATGGACCAATAGGATCGGGTTTATCTACGTAGCTCGATCATACGCATTCGATACATACGAGGATACGCACCTTACCTTGTAAAGTTCTAATTAAAGGTCAAACATTGAGTAAACTACGGCGTTCTCATTCCACATCATCACACCTGGGGTATCAGGGTCAGAGCTATCGAGGGTCAGAGCTATCGAGGGAACATCTGGACCTTCTAAGCCGAAATCCGCGAAGCTTCGACCTGTGGATGTGGCGTGTATGCAGTTCAACTCACAAAGGATCTACGCTAAGGAGCGGAATCCATCTCATTGGAAGACGTCGCTTCGTTCCTGAACTCGTGCAAGGAAATCGGCGATCTTCGTCAGCAGTTGAATTGGCAGCGAACAACGCAAAATTCGCATCGACGCATTATTCTTCGGTACGGTCAGCCATCTTGTTCGCCTATCCCAACCATTCGCTTCATCAGTGTAAGAACGTGTGTTATAATATTTTCAGTGATTTGCCGCATCATTGCATCGCTGAGTCGAAGTCAGCTGGTTTGTCTGCGCAGTGCCCATCAGTGTACCGTGTGCAAGTGCCTCCTGATTGTCACAAAACCAACCGTAAGTAAACCCAGTTCATACCCATCAAACACACCGAGATGCTCTTATTAGGGGATGATGATAAACCCTCTAGGGCGAGGACTCCATCAAGTGCGTCTGTCGAGGGCCATGAACCAGGCGCGCAAATGATGTGTCGCGACCCTGTTAAAAAACTAGGCATAATTAAGGGACGTTTTACAAAATTTTCTAACCACTTTAATATGTTAGATACTACGAATCCCTTATCACAAGTAGCTAAGGCAGATCTCAACTTACGGATTCAGAATGCTCACAGTTTGTTCAAAGAGTTTAATTCGATTCAAACACTGATAGAAAGTGCCTGAAAGAGAAATCGAAGATCAGTTAAATCATCGCGAGCAGATGGAGAATAATTTTTATAGCTTTGTAGCTCAGGCAAAGTTTTTGTTGGGTGCTAAAGAGGCCAAGATCGGTGACAGTGCGATAGGGCCAAAGGTCGATTCGGTAAAGCTTCCCGCCATAACGCTTCGACGGCTCGTGTGATCACTGGCTCTAATTTAGAGACACATCTTTCTCTGATTCATAACAATAGGCAGCTATCTGACATACAGAGATTCCACTATCTAAAATCATCGCTTAAAGGTAGTGCTGCTTTGGTTATTGACCAGCTAGAATTTTCTGCAAGTATCGGAGATTGTCGATTTGGACCATGTAGATTATGTAATCAAAAACATAATTCCGTGCTGCATGAAAATGTAGGCACAGGTGAATCACACATAGATGCCGCGGTCAGCGCTAATTATGCTGTAGACTCCGTAGTCGTAAACAACGCTCACACAAATAATAATACCATATCTTCACAGTCGACCCTGTTATCCACAGCGCTGGTCAAAATCGCTGATGTAAACAATACATTTCACGTAGCCCGCGCACTTCTCGATAGTGGAAGCTAACGTTGTTTTATAACACGATCTTTGTGCGAATCATTGCAATTACCTTTATTAGTACAGTCCACATAAGAAATAAAGGGAGTTGGTGATAATGTCACACAGTCAGCGCTTAATTGTGACGCTTTACGATAGATTTAGATAGCGCCGTCAATGCATTGTTTTGCCCGTCATTACATCATCGCTACCAACTGTACCTATACAACGCGCGCAATTTGACATTCCCAAGGAATGCACATTAGCAGATCCTTCATTCTTCTTCTTTGAAACGAATCCATAGATATTCTATTAAACGCCGATCGGGATCAATCTATCATAAAGCGCACTGGCATTATCCAATGTAACTTTGCAGTTCTGGGAACTGGAAGAACTCCCAAAGCTTCATGATACGCGCAGCGAGGCCGAAAAGGAGTGCGAATCCCGCTTCGTCGAAGAAACAAAGCGTAACGACGACGGCAGGTTCATCGTAACTATACCTTTTAAATTAACTCCAGAAGCTTTAGGTGATACGCACGTCCAGGCCGAACGCCGATTCCTCGCTTTAGACAAACGTTTAGACCGCGATGAAATGTTTAAAAAACGCTACACGGAATTCATGCGTGAATACATCGACTTAGGTCACATGTGCCGTATAGACTCGTACCTAACCCCACACCATTTCATGCCGCATCATGGGGTATTTAGAGAACAAAGCACGACCACCAAACTCCGTGTAGTATTCGAAGCGAGTGCTGCTTCCACGTCTGGAAAGTCGTTGAACGATCTTCAGCTTGTGGGTCCGCCAATACAGGGTGATCTGCTTTCAATTTTATTGCGAATTAGGTTGTATAAGTACATTCGTCGGGAGTCGGGAGAGAAAGAGATAGTGCGAGCCTGCGATAGGCTTGTGTGATGCTTGTGCTTAGTAGCATCATCGGTCCATCATGGAGGACATGTACGTCGACGATTACATTACTGGCCACGATGACAAGGATCAGCTGTTAGCATTATGTAAAAAAGTTTCATCGGTTTTAATGGACGGCTGTTTTCCTTTACGCAAATGGTTATTCAATTTTCATTGCGACATGGCTTAGGTACCGTTAGATTTTTCCAAATCGCTTGCGCTTTCAGAAAAAAGTCACAATAAAACGTTAGGCATCAATTGGTACAATGCGAGCTACAACCATTATTATGATACGGAATTAGCAGGCGGCGATAGTGATAAGATCACAAAGCGCTCGATTTTATCATCCGTCTCACAGATTTTCGATCCACTAGGGTTGTTAAGTCCTACTATCATGATAGCAAAGGTTTTGCTACAAAAACTATGGCTCGCTAAAGTAGATTGGGATGATCAAGTTCCGCGTGACGTTATCAAGATATGGGTTCGCTTTGTAGATAACCTAAAGTACCTTAATTCGCTGCGCGTGCCGAGTCACGTGATTGGATGTGAGACAGGTCATCTTCAACTCCACATTTTTACAGATACGTCTCAAACTGCTTACGTAGCATGTGCTTATATCAGATCTGTAGGTAATAATAATAATACAACGACAGTATCAGTCAGGTTGCTATGTGCTAAGGTCAAGGTCGCGCCTCTCAAATCTGTCAGAATTCCACGCTTAGAGCTATGCGGCGCTCTGTTAGGTGCTAAATTGTACAATAAAATTAAGGAATCGTCAGTCAGTAGCCTTCTGGTCCGACTCAACCATTGTGCTATAATGGAAAAAACCTTGTAGGCGCTGGGAATGAATTTGAAAGGTTTTTAAGTAACTGTTCTTCAGACATCATAGACTACGCAACTGAGAATAGGATAGAATTCAGTTTTATTCCCCCCAATGCATCACATTTCGGTGGTTTGTGTGAGGCTGGGGTTAAATCCTGCAAACATCATTTGCTTGGCATGATGGGCACTGCAAATTTGACATACGAAGAGTTTGGTACCGTTCTTGCACAAATTGAGGCGATCCTAATTTCCCGCCCATTGTCTCCAATGTCCTCAGATTCAAACGATTTCCTACCACTGAGTCCTGGTCACTTCCTGGTTGGTCGTCCGTGGACTGTTCCAGTATACGCTGAGTCCCAGATCGCCAATTCCAACACAAGCCAACTCTCGCGGTACCAGCGTGTGGAACAGCTCTGTCAACACTTCTGGTCACGCTGGAGCAGCGAGTACATCTCGGAGATGCAGCACAGACCTAAGTGGAAGGTCAACAGCCAGGATTTGCAGCCAGACACCCTGGTCATCATAAAAGAATACAACACCCAACCGCTACGATAGCATCTCGGACGGGTCGTCTCTGTGCTGCCAGGGAGAGACGGCATCGCCAGGGTTTCGGACATACGCACGAGCAAGGGGGTGATTCGACGTGCCTTCTCCAGGATATGTCCTTTGTTCCCGTTGGAATTTGCTCCTTCCAAGGCCGGGGGCATGATGTGACGTCGTCTGCTGTAATTAGCTTCGCATCTTGTCATCAGGCGCATCGTTGTTTGGTCCAATAGGATTGGGTTTAGCTACGTAGCTCGATCATACGCATTCGATACATACGAGGATCCGCACCTTACCTTGTTAAGTTCTCATTCCACATCATCACACCTGGGGTATCAGCAACAGGGACAGAGCTATCGAGGGAACACAAGGTTAAAGACAATACTCCATTAACATCATCAAAATCTTTTTTTCTTTCAATTTGAAGACAGAAGTTAACGGCGTAAAATCTGATGGATCGGGTGTTAAAATTGGCGTTCCACAAGGTTCCATATTAGGCCCTTTCTTATTCCTGGTATATATTAATGATCTGCCTTTCATGGTGGAGAAATTATCTGACATAGTGTTGTTTGCTGATGATACTTCAATGGTCTTCAAAATTGAAAGACAAAAAGGAGATTTTGATGATGTTAATGGTGTATTGTCTTTAACCTTGAATTGGTTCACAGTTAATAATTTATTGTTGAACGCTGGTAAAACCAAGTGTATCAAATTCTCACTTCTAAACGTCAGGCAAGTTGAGACCAGTTTAGTGTTAGACAACAGCACGTTAGAATTAGTAAATGATACGAAGTTTCTTGGAATAACCATTGATAGCAAATTGCAGTGGGGACCCCACATAGATAAATTGGCTGGTAAATTAAGTTCTGCGGCTTACGCTGTTAGGAACATCAGATAAAGCACGGATGTGGCTACATCTAGGCTAGTATATTTTAGTTATTTTCATAGTGTGATGTCCTATGGTATCTTGTTGTGGGGGAAAGCAGCGGATATTCAAACTATTTTTATTTTACAGAAAAGAGCTATTCGAGCAATTTATAATTTAAAACGAACTGACTCCTTAAGAGAGCTTTTTATAGAAATTGACATACTAACTGTAGCTAGTCAATTTATTTTCGAAAATATAATGTATGTACGCAAGAACCTTTCAAAATTTTCCAAACTTAGCGATAGCTGTAATGTTAACCTAAGAAATAATCACAGACTATGTGCGCCCCGTTTTAGACTCGCGAAGGTTAGCAATTCTTTCAAGGGTCAGTGCATTCTCTACTACAATAAGATACCTCTGGAGATTTTGAAATTGCCATTTGAGCAATTTAAAAAGCATGTTAATGCGACTTTGTCGGAAAAGGGATATTACAATGTTCAAGATTACTTAAATGACAGGACTGTATGGGGTTAATCTGGCTCAACACAGACCTTGCTGTTAATAATTTTTTTATTATTTATTCCTGCTTATTAATCATAACAATTAAATTTTTCATATTTATATTAGTTAAGCACAACCTATTTTTAAAAGAGATCTAAAAATCAATCTGTGGGTGTTTCTACGCCCTTCTTCTTCCACAGTGGTCCAATATAGAGAAGAGGCAAAAAATTACGTTTGCTAAGCATATGTAAATATCTACAGTAATAAAGTTCTTTGACTTTGACTTTGACCAGTGAAGTATCATCAGCAAACAACACTATGTCAGTCATTTCTCCACCATGAAAGGCAGATCGTTAAGTATACCTGGAATTAGAAAGGGCCTAACGTGGAACCTTGTGGAACGCCAATTTTTACTTCCGATCCATCTGATTTAACGCCGTTGACTTCTGCCTGTTGAATTGTATTGCTTGGGTATTATCTTAGTAGATACAACGCTTTATTTCTAACTCCGTAATAATTTAATTTAATTAATAGCATATTATAATCAACACAATCAAATGCTTTCGACAGATCGCAAAAAACACCGATAGCATCCTGAGCGGCATCCCATGCAGAATAAATATGAGTTTTAAGGATTGTGACAAAAGGGTCAGCCCCTTTTCGGATTAGCTCAGCCGGATCTCACACGTAGACTGTTGCACCTAGCATTGTGTCCTTTTAAAAAAAAAAAACGTCAGTCACCGCCGAGACTTGGCCAACCCAAACGTTGACAAGACTACGTCGAACCCGTGTCTCAAGAGAGGCGAGCTGCTTTTGGAAACGGGGGGATTTAAATGAGCTGTATTGCTCATGTAAAACCCCCCAGGTTTTAGACACACCTAATTACAAAAACACATCATACGTGACCGCACACTGACAACCTATAAGGGTAGACACTGCCACAGTAGCTCGGAAACCATACAGCACATCACTGGAACATCCAGATCACTCGAACAGTCAGACTACAAATACCGGCACGTCCAAGTGGCAGCCATCATTCACCAATCAAATTGATCACACCGAAAATTGCCTATTATTTACTACCTAGGACCTAAAAAGACCATGAACTTTAATTTACTATAAGCAATTGGCATAAGCCCGAGCGCCAGGACCCCTTTTTATGATTGAAATGAAAATTTATGAAAACACTAATAATAATAATGTTTGTTCATGAAATCTTATAGCGCGAACTTTATTTTACATTCATGCTGCACTGTTTTATTAACCTCCTGAGTCCCAGGGTATCTTTTTTTTCTAAATTCTTCTTGAAAATTTGAATATTGCATGATTACATGGTACAGAAACAAAATAAAATAATGGAACATAAAATAAATGGTTTGTGAAAAACTGTTTTCTCTCGATATACTTAATAAAGGACCTCTGTTTCAAAGTTTGTTGTTGTACTTATTTAAGGATGTCCGGTCTCTGTATCTAAACATATATAATCACATTTTTTATTAAAATTAGCACTTTTCCATATTAGTTGTTCTGTAAGTAAACGAAAAATACAAATTGATTTTGATTATCAGTCTTTTGGTGCAAAAACTAAAGAAGAAACTTACAAAATGCTACAAAAATCTCAAAAACTTTTCTTAACCTCCGCGAATCCGGGGCGCCCCGGCGCGAAACAGCTAGGATCCGCGGCATATTTTGAGTCCACCCGCGCGCGGCACTTGACTGACGTATCAAGTGATTCTGTTGGAATGGTAACTCTTAGAACTATACGAATTGTAGATCTGAGTAGCTAATGAAACCCTCTCTTAGTTTATGCGAAAAAAATGTCACTATGACCTTATTTTATTTTTGTACCGACATGAGAATCACCGACTTCTATGAAAATGTTCCCTCTCGACACAAATCTAGCCGACATGAGAAAAATATCTACAAATATACATGTTGTTTGATACCTACGTAATCTACACAAGATAACCTTTTCAAAACAATAAAAACATTAGTGTGTTCTTATAGAAAAAAAAACAATATTCACCATAAAAGCTCAGAAAAGATCAGCCAAAAATCGCACGCGAGAAAGTGATTTTGTTTTTTCCAGTCTGAATATTATTTGAATTACTGACATTAACGAAATTTGGATACTAAAGTTAGGTTATGGAGGTGAAGCAATGAAATAATTATGGATAATTATTATACCGATACTGTAACAAAAAAGCTAAAATAAGAACAATCAAATCATAAATTTAGGACATTGACGAAATTTGGATACTAAAGTTAGGTTATGGAGGTGAATCAATGACATAATTATGGATAATATATCGATGTCTATAATTGTATGACAAACATACAAAATTTGATAGTTGTAGGTAAAGAAAACAATTATTACAACATTCCGTTTCAAGTAAAAAAGTTAAAGTGACATACTTCGACCAAATAGTACTTACATATAATACTTTTGGATCTTTTAAATTAAGGACAGAATTACTCAGGAGTTAAAAGCAGACCAAGGTAAGCATTGAAATAAATTATTATAACAAATTATTTAATAATAATGATAATAATAATAAGTTTATTTCCCAAAATCATTTACAATACAAATTTTGGGTCGCGAGAGGGCGCTGCTACGTAAACATCGCAAAAATTATCGCTCCGTGAGTGAATTCAATAAAAAATATAAACAATAAGAAATAACAACTAAGTTCAGTGTCATTTTATGGACAAAGTGAAATTTTTTATGGAAACGTTACCGTTTCGGTGACTTCAAGTGATAAAATAGCATTAAACAAACAAATAAAATAAACAGTGCAATAGTAACAATCAGTGGACAATTACTTAAAAGTGATAATTAGAAACACAATTAATAAATATAACATCTTACGATCTTGCTACAACTGTGCTAAATTAATTCATAACAAACTACGAGCTTATTTGTTAGCTACGTTGACTGTGGCAGTGCAAATTCCACTAACGGCTACGATCGATCACCTCCGTCTATCATCGCAGCAAGGTCACAAGATCGCTTCACTATTGTAATACAATTTCGCGACACCATCGCAGGGAGTTGATACCAGACGGCGAAGTGATCCGCTTACCACGCACGAGATCCGGGTTCAATTCCTTGAGGCGGCAAATTTATTTTTATTTTTGTTCCTGATTTCGAGACATTAACAACAGACATTTTTTATTTCAATTTTTATTTATTCCGACTAAAGTAACACATAAGAGTTTCCCATCAATCCCACGAGATGGAGGAAAAGTATGGAGAATGTAATGAAATACTCCCTCATAGACGGTTTCTCATATTCTCTAAATATACCCAAAAATATGACTTACAATGCGCTGGAGTTTCAGAAGCAAGGTTTTATAATACAATGGATACTGAAGGAAAAAAGCAATGGCTATGCCCGCTAAGCCTGTCCAAGTCACCAAAAGTTGGCAATGTAAGCCATCCAATTAGACCCATTGCACAAGACTTAGAAAATCCCCAAAAACTACTGAATATATGTCAAAATAACATAACTATGCGAAGAAATCCAGCCATAATACATATTGAATCAACAAGCTAAATACTGAGTAGTCTAGGAGATACACTACCAAATGACGATACCCTAAGCACCCATAACCAAACAGAATTAACACTGGAAAACCTGAAAGAAATGACAAACACACAATTAAATTAAAATAATAAGTCTATCATTTTGGAACTCCAAAATAGAATACAAGTAGAAATAAATAAAACAAAAATTTTACAGGAATTTAATGAAAAAATGTACACGCTGTTAGGACAAAACGCTCTGAGAAAAAGAGAGACAGGCGAAATATACAAAAAATAGAAACCCTAGAAAAAATTAAAGAAACCCTGCAACAAGAAATTAAAGAACTGGAAACTAAACTTTCCACCAATAGATCAATATCCACGGCACCAACAGCTCACGAAACATTAGGAAGAAGATAGTACTATACGGCTTAACAGAATCCTTTAGAGAGCATGACAATGATGTAGAGAAGATAATTATCAATTTATTTTGGGAAATCTTACATGTAGACCTAACAGGCTACATTGAAATCGGAAAATATACAAACAATTATAACATACTGCTGGTTATTGAATATATAATAGAAAACTATCTACACTGAAAAATAAAGAAGAATAAATACAAACGAACGAAGAAACTTCAACACCCACAGAATACCTAAACAGCTATAGCCATATTCATTCCTTTCGTAAAACTAGACCAACATTTTAAAGTATTATATAAATATCTCCAAGTCTGTAAAATAAACAACACCTATTGGAAAGCTTTATCGGTCAGAACCCGACTTATAAATACCTGTGTATCTCGGAATCATGGCTAACCATCTATCAACGGCCATAAAAAAGCAGCTTCCTTTTGTCGGGAGAAACGAATAGGAGAGGGTGTTTGTATACTACTCCATGACCGAATTGAGAGCGAAGAAATCCAACACATCAGTGAATTTTATACCGAATATATGATAAAAGCATGTGCGACTTATCTGCCCAAAGAAAATATTTTATTAGTGACTAGATTTTGGAATACAAAAGAGGAAAAATATTCTATGACCGTTTAAAATTTAAAATAAAAAATATATATTCTAAATCTTAGTTAATATTAGGCGGAGACTTCAACATAAACATCCTTCAAAAAGTCTTAAAAGTAACCAATTCCTAGAATTTATGTCGGGATTTATGCTAACACGACATATAAAAGAACCCACACGTATTACTCCATCATCATCAACGTACCTAGATTTAATATTCACAAACATTGATGATGAAACAATATTTACTTTACCAATCACCTATCTACATCTCGAAATTTGAAAACTCCCACTATTACGCGAAAGTCGGCATGGTTTACAATGAAGAGAATATTTAATGATACAAATATAGACGAATTGATTGTATTAACATATTGAAAGAAAATAATATTGTAAATGAAAATTATAATTTATTTCATGACATACTATATAAATGTATACCTAAAAGAAAAAATTAAATAAAAACAACTTAAGAAAATATTGGCTTACTACAGGTATTAAACCATCCTGCAAAAATAAACGATTTTTAAAATCCATAACACTAAAGTCAAAGAATAAAACACTTTCTGATTATTTTAGGAAATATCAAAACTACTGAAGAAAATTAAATTATCACATTAAAGACTAAATTATAAAAACAGAATAAAAAATCTGGTAATGCAATAAAAACTATGCGGAGTATTATAAATGAACAAACAAATAAAAAAACAACGAAAGAAATGAAAAATTTAGAACTGAAAATTAACAACTGTATAATCAATTATTCAAAACGGATAACGAGTATTTTTAAACACTACTTTGCGTCTACAGGAGAGGAGAGTGCATCTAAACCTCACCAAATACTAACAATGGCAACAGCAATAAGCCCCGCGACCGCCCACCACTCTATTCCTCTGAAATAACGATATTTCTTAGCCCAGTACAATATAAGGAAGTATTCACTATTCATAAAAATCTTAAGAGTAAAAAAGTTGCGGAGTAGACGAGATTCCACCCAGTCTACTTAAAACATGTGCAGAACAATTACTCTTTTTTACTTATTAACCAATCATTTAATAAAGGATTTTTCTCCGACCTACTCAAAATATCCTAAATAAAACCCCAACATAAGAAAAATTCCAAATACGATCCCAATAACTATCGCTTAGCCTCAATTTAAAAAAAAAAGCTATGTGTTACAAATTAAACGCCTTCTGTAAAAAAAAATTCTTTGATAACTTTCAAAATGGTTTCCGGAAAAACAGATCGACCTCTTTAGCTGTTTATAAATATGTACAAGAGGGCCTAAAAATTCTCAATGATAAAAAATAGGCAATTGGTATATTTCTTGACATGACGAAGGCATATAATAAATTTAAATTTCAGATATTATTAGATAAACTCTACGGCATGGGAATGCGTGGCGTAGGACACAAATGGTTTAGATCATACTTAAAAAACAGACTACAAATTGGAGAAATAGAACATTTTGATCATAAAAACGCAGAAATATCAAACATCCAATCTGGCAGTACATCAGTAAACGCATCAATCCCACAAGGAAGCGTATTAAGGAAGCGCCTTTTATTTCTGATCTATATAAACGATCTCCCCAGAATAATGAACAATTCATGTATATTATTCACGGACGATAGCTATATACTTACACCATGCCAAAATAACGATATAAACGATAATCTCTCTATCCTTGACAAAACTGATAAGTAGCTACGTGACCACAACCTAGAAATAAACTTTAATAAGACTTACTTACTTTATACTTTATTGCACATGAATGGACAATTACAAAAACAGTGGGTATACAAAGACGTGCTTATCTCTCTAAAGAGATTTCTTCTAGGAAACCCAGGGCTGACAGGAAAACATAGTTTTATTATTATAAGGACCTTGGACATTATATACTATGCAACATCAATTTTATAAAATGCAATAAATATCAATATATTATTGATATTTATTGCATTTTGCATCATTGTAAATAAATGCTCAAACTCAATAGTTTGAGCATTTATTTACAATTTAATTGAAAATATAAGGATAACCTAAATCCAATTAATAACAATAAAAATATGATCATTAAAGTATAAGTTATTAACGTACAGGGCGTCGTTACATGTCATGGTGGTGATAATAATAAAACTGATAGAAATGGTGACACATTAGTAATTTATGGGAGTGTTACATATGAAAGGCATTCATATAAGAATCAAACGAGTCATTTAATGCCTAATTATGTACAGCTACATGCGCTGCTTTATCTATACACATATAATAAGCTCTTTACTATATGTTCAGGAACTGCATTTTAAGACCGGCATTGCATTTCGAATAGACGTCATCTCGACTGGTATTAAAATTGAGGTCAAATCAAATTGCTTGGATTTCAGAGATTTTCGAAAGAAAAAAAGAATATGTTATTTAAAGCTTGCTTTGTTTTTCAGATGTTCGAAATTTGAATGCAATAAGAACACCGAATTCGATGTTATTATGAAGCAATAATAATCTTTTTCACAGATAAGAAATATGTTCTTAAAAAACAGTTTATCTTTAATTTGGTTGTAATTTGCGGTTTTTGAACGCTTTACAGAGGGTTTGTGATAGGTGTGAAGACATAATAAATAATGAATATGTAGATGAATCAATTATAGTATGTAGTCATAGATGACTCTTTTTGGTTGGTTCGGTGAAAATGCGTATGAGTTGTGTGAGTATGTGAGTGTTCGGTGCAAATTAACAGAATAACTTATAATAATAATAAATAATAACATCAAATAATGACGATCATTAGGATTTTATTTACTAAAAAATGATAGCTTGTATGAACGCCTGCAAGATTTCAGAAGCCAAAAAATTCGCTTAGCTATCGAATTTGAGACTAATATTTTTTTTTATTACTTTGCTACACTACACTTCAATTTTGAGATTGATTTCGTTCGCGCCGGGCATAGGATTTTTATATGGGATTTGATAAATCTCATTGACGTTGTTTTCGTGATGAAAATACAAAACAAAAACTTATATAACGGCACCCCCTCCAATTTAGAAAAAGCATGTAAGTAGTTTGTAATTGTTTACTAAAGCGGCAATCAAAAATACATACTTTGTAAACATTTCAATAGCCTACCTATAACGGTTAATGAGACCGCTGATCGACAAACGGAAGAACAGACGGATGAGCGGGATCACGGATGTACTAATTTTGTATTTGTGTTTATTGATACAAACTGACGGAAGGACAGTAGAGGCTCTCTTCCACTCTAATCCACTGCGCAAATCCATTACAGGATTTGTTTCCACTGTATGTTCCACTCTAATCCTCCAGTGGATTTAATTCCACTGACTTTTCCATTCTAATCCACTTCGAAATGACTCTTTTTGATGTAAATAGCTTAGGAATATGCAGCCTCTTTATTAAAATCAATCAAATTGTCTATGCAATATTTATGATATTTTACGATAAAATTATCAATATCATAATAATGTCAAATAATAACTAAAGTCGCCGTCAATAGGAATTGTGGACTATGTAAACAAAGCGCCATGTTGTCTTTGTCTATGAATAGGTGAACTATCTAGAGATGGGTATGTGATTAAAATATCGTACCCTGAGAATGAAAGTGACACAATCCAAAATTTCACAATGTTAGGAAATCGCAAAATGAACTGACAAAATGACGGAATAAATAGCATCACGAATAAAATAGGTTTATATTAAAATAGACTATAGTCATTCAAATATTTTTGCATGTTGAATATACGTATATAAAATTTTCTTCTACTTTTTTCTGTATCTTCTGTGGATATCTGTAACTGGCTTTATTCTTGTATTGTTTAATATTGTAACCTTTCTATATTATTTGCTGTTGATGTCCCAAATACAATAAAATAAAATTAAAATAAATAAATACTGGTACATCACTAATTTTTAAAGACAATACAGACTTCCATGACAAAAAAATATGACAGCAATCTCGACGTAGTACAGAATTGATTATTGATTCTATGATTTTCCGTAATTAACTGGTGATTATTGAATATTTCATGATGAAATACAGTGAATAACAGGCAAGACTTGATGCTACATGAGTTGGAATAATGTTCAGTGAGACTCCGTGACAGAACCCCAAGTTTTTCTCAAGAAAACGGTTTGTTTGCATAGTCCACAATTTCTATTGACGGCGACTTTATAGTTATTTATCGTAGGTAGTTGATTATATTTTCTCTGACATTTCTGTGCATTATTATTGTGAAAAATGGATTCTTCAACTACAGAAGACGAAGATTTGACGTATATACCGCGTGGTAAGGGAACGGTAATGTTAATTAACGGCTACCAGTACCACAGGAAAGTAAAGTTTCAAAATGGAACTTATCAGTGGTGGTGTTGCGAATACCAAAGATCGAAATGTCGGGGATCGGTTACTTTACAGGTATTTTGAATGTTAAATTTTAATTTTATTTGTGTCGTTTAATAATTAATATTGGCCCAAATTACATCATCATCATCAGCCTGTATCAGTACACTCCTGGACGTTGACCTCCTCCCACATGGCAAGCCACTGAGCCTGATCTTCAGCTCTTTGAATCATTGCATCCATTTTCTATCAGCTGACTTGCGCAAATCTTCTCCTCCTTCTCCACTCCATCGGGCGTGTAGCTCTTTCCATAATTCGTTGGGCGAATTGGAGCTTTTGAATTAAAATTAGTAATTAAAATTTCTATTTTTCAGAATGACATAATTTTAAAGAATAAAACAAAACCGCATACTTGTGTTCAAGACCACGCCAAAAATGAAATTGAACTACGGTTTAGCAAATTAAAACAAAAAGTTACATCGAATGACTATACTCCAGTACCAAGTGGGGTTTCTGAAGGATTCCGGTATAGACTTATTAAAAAAATACCATCTTTCCCGGGCAAAAAGTGTTTTTTTCAATAAAATTTAAATAAAAGCCGTAATTTAAATCTTTTCGTAAATAAAATTTGTCATGACTCCGCATGTGAAGTACAAATTCCAGAAAAGGACAAATATTTTGTTTTGGAAGGTTATCGTTGTGACGGTATTAGGATTATCCTATTCTGTTCTAAAGATGGAAAATAATGAATGCGTTCAGTAAATCATTGCTTCAGCGACGGAACATTCAAATCCTGCCCTGTGCCATTTGCTCAACTCTACACCATTCATGGAGAAATGGGGCTCTAGTTCTTACACTAACATAAGCCCATTAGTTTATGCTCTCATGAGTGAAAAAACATCAAAAGCTTATTCAATTCTTAACAAATACTCATTTCAAAGGTACCGGAATGGTGTCCACAGAAATTTACGACTGACTTTGAATTTGCCGCGGTAAATGTGATCAAATCTGAGTTCCCTGATATTATATTAAAGGGGTGTTACTACCAGTACAAAAATACCTTAATGAGAAAAGGAATAGTACTTGGTCAGTTATAAAACAAACTTACAAAGAGGATTATAAAACTATCTGCCGCATTGCCTTTACTACCAGAAAGCCTAATAATAGAAGGTTGGACATATGTACAAAGTAAATGCCCCCCTGATCATCCAGAATTAAAGGCTTTTCTAAAATACATGTAATTTAGGTTTCATGATGAAACATTCATTAAAATGTGGTCTGTTTTTGGTAATACCGCACCAATAATAATGTCGAAGGGTGGAATTTCAGTTTAAACAACAGTGTTGCCAAGAAAAAGCCAAATTTAATGAAGCCATAGTCAATAGTCAATAGTCAAAGTACTTTATTACTGTAGATATTTACATATACTTAGCAAACGTCATTTTTTGCCTCTTCTCTACATTGGACCACTGTGGGAGAAGAAGGGCGTAGAAACTCCCACAGATTTATTTTTAGATCTCTTTTAAAAATAGGTTGTGCTTAACTAATACAAATATGAAAAATTTAATTGTTATGATTAATAAGCAGGAATAAATAATTACAAAATTATTAACAGCATGGTCTGTGGAAAGCCAGATTAACCCCATACAGTCCTGTCATTTAAGTAATCTTGAACATTGTAATATCCCTTTTTCGACAAAGTCGCTTTAACATGCTTTTTAAATTGCTCAAATGGCAATTTCAAAATCTCCAGAGGTATCTTATTGTAGTAGAGAATGCACTGACCCTTGAAAGAATTGCTAACCTTCGCGAGTCTAAAACGCGGCGCACATAGTCTGTGATTATTTCTTAGGTTAACATTACAGCTGTCGCTAAGTTTGGAAAATGTTGTAAGGTTCTTGCGTACATACATTATATTTTCGAAAATAAATTGACTAGCTACTGTTAGTATTTAGTATTTAGTAGTATTTCTTTAAAAAGCTCTCTTAAGGAGTCTGTTCATTTTAAATTATAAATTGCTCGAAAAGCTCTTTTCTGTAAAATAAAAATAGTTTGAATATCCGCTGCTTTCCCCCACAACAAGATACCATAGGACATCACACTATGAAAGTAACTAAAATATACTAGCCTAGATGTAGCCACATCCGTGCTTTGTCAAGCTTATCAACGAGTTAAAAAAAGATGCCACATATACCGTTAAAAATAAGCAAACATGTGAGTCATCTACCTCTGAAGAACCGTCATTGTTAAAACCTAAGATAAAGAGTCAGATTCTTATTGATAATTAGATTCAAGAAGCACAATTAGCACTTACCAGTGGTAATACTACAGTTGGCAATTTTCTTGAAGAAGTTAAATAGGGTTTTCATACGTTGGTCAAAGTTGCTTTTTGCCAAAGTCCAGGTTTTGTCAAAGTCGTGATAAGACAAAGCAGTTTTTTGTCAACATCTCGTTTGGTCAAAACTAAATAAGAAGTTATTAGACAAAGTCGTCTTTAGTCAAACATACGAATCGTCATAGGTCAAAAGGTCGCGCGCCCTTCTTTTCCGTGGTCCGGTTAACCGGACTACGCAACCGTACCACGGAAAAGAAGGGGTTGCGCCTGCCAGATTCCATAATATGCATTTTTAATATGATTTAAGTTTATTTAATTTAAGTTGTAACCGTCGCGTCGTGTTGGGTTTTTTTTTTATTTATATTTTGCTTTTTATATGTACAGATCAATGTATGTACCCTACTTCTTTTAATACCGTTCGGAATACCATTTTTATATTTACGCGATTTGATTGTGGCCTTAGTACAAGGAGTTTGTTCGATGTACTTCAACGAAGGAGTCTACCACAACATATCAATGCCACTCAAAAGTCGTTGTTTATGACTAATATGTCTTAGTGACAGTGACAATGATAAGAATATCATAGCATTATTATTTTTTCAAAGTGTTGTGCATTACCTATCATAGTTTAAGTTTTTAAAATCTAATAAATACCATACCTACTAAATGGCATCTTCAAGCCAACCAATACAACTGGAGTTTATTAAGACTAAACGAGATAAAGACTTACTATTACGAGGTGGTTATAGATACCATCACAATATTACATACCCTAACGGTAAATCTATTTGGAGACGTGCCCACCGAGATATTTGTAACGCATCAGTAACTTTGTGCAAGGAAAAAGTTCAAATTCTTGGAGAGAAAAAACATAGTTGTATACCGAATTTTCAAAAAAGAGAGATTGATAAAATTGTAGATAAATGCAAAACAAAAGTTAAAGAAAGTTTTGATCTTGTGCAAAAAATCTACGATGACGAATTTTTGGATTTGAAATCTAGACAACTAAGTTGTCGCGTCCCACCGTTTCGAGGGAAAAAGGACTCTCTACACATTTTGCGAAAAAGAGTTTGGAATGTCGATCAAACAACGTTTAAAGCGGTAAAATATGTTCAAGTACCAAATTTGTTGACTAAAAATTTTCAAATTTATGAAGACGGTGAGGATGAGAATATTTTGATGTTTGCTACTAAATTAGGAAAAATATGTATAAAAAAGTTAAAATGGTTATGGGAGACGGGACATTTAAGACGCCAAAACCGTATAAGCAGTTATACTCACTTCATATGGATCTTAACAGTAGTGAGGGGTATACAAAAATCATTACAATTATATATATAGGTATGCTTCTCCCGAATAAGACACAAGAAACATATTTAAGATTGTTTAAGATTCTTAGAAACCATTTTGGGCTGAATATCGAGCACTACGTGTGCGATTTCAAAATTGCATGTATAAAAGCAGTCGAAGAAGTATTTCCTAGAATCAAAATAAGTGGCCTGCTACTTCCATTATCAAAAAGCAATTTGGAAGAATTCGAAAAAGACTAACCTGAAGGAAACCAAATATGGGAAAAAAGTAACAGCTTTGGTTGCACACATGGCGTTATTACCAGCAACTTCAATACCGGATGCTTGGTTTTCCATTATGGAGTACGGGGAAGATAAGCAAGTTCCAGGTATGGCTGATTTCATTAAATATTTTAACCGAGAGTGGATCGATATAATAAAATAAATAGAATATATATATAATAAAAATACATTTTGTTGCTAGAACAATAAGAAATTTATTAAGCAAAAGATTCATGAAAATAAGTACAGAGAATATAAGTAAGATATGCATTCTAGTTCAAGACGTGTGGGACTGCCGCTCCATCCTCATATAGGCCTGTGCGATTCCACCTATGGCGGGTGCCGCGGATGCACATGCTGCTAGCCCTGATGATGGCGGTTTGAATTCTTGCTCGTAGCCAGCCCATTATTGTGTGACGTCCCTACTTGGAGAGGAATAAAAAGATTCCAAATAGGTAGCCAACAAGAAATTTTATTTAACGTGGGTTCTCCAAATGTAGTCTGACCCTGGTTACGCAGCAACGAATCTTCCCTGCGGGTTTTGCCGTAGTCGGAGTGCCGCTGACGTCGGAGAAGTAACGGTCCGAATGCAGCCGGAGCAGGGAAGCAGGTTAGCCCGAAGCGGTGTCAGGAACCGGGAAACCGTAGGGTAGCCAGGAAAAGCGGTGATCCCGAAGAGGTGCCAGGAACCCCGAACTCAATCGGGGTTAATATGAAGCACAGACAAAACTAAAACGTAACTACTAGTAGTACGTTATGATTAAACGTAAGTAATCACTGTTTAGAGTCGTTCGTCGGCGTACGGTAAAAAGGGACCGTTACAGAGCGCCAGTAGGACGGACGTGCGTATAGTGCTGAGTGAGTTTTCGGAATCACGCCGGCGCCGCAAAGTCAAGTTGCGGTCACGGCTAGTTAGTTTAAAACGGGCCAATCATAGCAGAGCGAGTGAGTTGTCAACAGTGGAATGTTGCTAGTACAGCGCGTGAAAATTAATACTGTGATTACTAGCCTCATTTGATAGTTTTATTAAGAGAATTACTACTTAAATTTAAAATAAGACCAGTTAATGATAGAGTGAAGACAACGGCAACTTACAACGTTACAATACCCCCTCGCCCAGTAAAGGGTTTTCATACGTAATGAAAATCCAAAACCTAATTCTAAATATTCTTAACTAGTTTTAGATCCTTAACATGCCAGGTGCCTAAGTCCTTTCCCGTCATATCCTCTAAAATGTATACCAAGGGTGATTTCTTAGCGGAGACGCGACATTTGGTATATTTGGGCGCTAACTTTTTACTAAAGTACTTGTCTTTATCACTCAAGACATAAGCACGTTTTAGGACAATGTCGCCTACGCTGAATTCTGCCTCTTTCCGCCTAAGATTATAGTGCGCCGTATTTTTTTTATGTGCGTGCCAAAGAGATGCCTGTACCTTATCAAAATATTTTGACAGGTGACCCAGATTTTCAGCGTAAATGTCGCGTGGCAGAAATAGTAGTTCCTCACCCAGATCGTTATCTGTATAATGAGAACCACAAGTAACCGTTTCTCGTCCGTACACGAGGAACGATGGAGTGTAGCCAGTTGCTTCATTGACGGAGTTGTTAATGGCATACTGTATTTTGGGAATATTAGTGTCCCAGGTTCTGTGGTCATTGTCCACGTAGGTGGAAATACATGTAACTATTGTTTTGTTATAGCGCTCGACAGTGTTTACTTGCGGAGTATATCTCGGAGAGAAGAATACGTTAGGTATCTTGTATTTCTTAAAGAGGGTATTTGTTACCGAGCTAATAAACTGGGTACCATTGTCAAGGAATATTGTCTGTGGGATTCCGTGGACCAGAAACACAGAGTCCTCCAGAGCCTTGACGACAGCTTCCGAAGTAGCGCGTCGCATGGGAAAAATAAGGCAATATTTTGAGAAGCAACATGTTACGACCAAAATATAACTATTCTGCTTTCGACTGACCGGAAGTGGACCTATGAAATCAATGGATATCATTTGAAACGGCCGTGAGCATTGTTTAGGTCGACCCATCGTACCCAGCGTCGGATGGTTTTGTGGTTTGTAAGTGAGACATTTTGAACAAGAACCAACAAAACGTACGACGTCTTGGTGCATGCCCGGCCAGTAGTATCGAAGAAGTAAGCGTCGATAGGTCTTGAAAATACCCAAGTGAGCAGCAGTAGGGTCAGCATGATTCTCCTCTATGACGCTGTCACGCAATTCTTTCGGCACCACTTCCTTCCAGGAAAACTCCGAAATCATTTCGCACTTATTTTTGGAGTGGCGATAGAGAGCACCACCTTCGATCAAGTAGTTAGGAAAGAGGTTCGGCTTTTCTAAACAACCGTTATAAATGTTTTTGTACCATGTGTCAGTAGTAGTCAAATTAGAGTTGACCGTACTGATAGAAGCACATGGGAAAGCACGAGATAGTGCATCTGGAATGACATTATCGACCCCACGACGATGTTTAAGTTCGAAATTAAAGGCAGACAACCTCACACACCAGCGTGCTAGTCTTCCGGTAGGGTTGTCCAGTGACAAGAACCATTTGAGCGCGGAGTGGTCGGTGTAAACGGTAAAGGTTTTTCCGTTTTCCAAGTAACACCGCCAGTGTTCTAGAGCGGTTAAAACTGCTAGCGTCTCCCTCTCGGTTATACTGTAGTTCTTCTCAGATCCCGACAACGCCCTACTCATGTATGCAATCGGATGTTCTTTACCATCAATCGTTTGTGTGAGCATGGCACCAATCCCAAAATTGCTCGCATCAGTGTGTACTTCGAACGGTAAATCGTAATTGGGACAAGAGAGAACCGGGGCTGATACAAGACACTCTTTTAGCTTATTAAAAGCATCATCAGCTTCAGTTGTCCACTGAAACTTGGGTGCGTTCTTCTTACTTGAAGTCAGCTGGTTGAGTGGTCCGGCAATAGTGCTAAAGTTGGGGACGAAACGGCGGTACCACGTGGCTGTTCCAAGGAAGCGTTTAAGATCTTTTTTTTTTGTGGGTGTTGGGAAATTAAGGATAGCCTCGACTTTTTCAGGATCAGTGCGAAGGCCATGCGCATCCACAACATAACCCAAGTACTTCAACTCATTTCTGAAGAACTTGCATTTTTCAAGGTTGATGGATAAGTTCGCTTGTTTTAATTTATGCAGCACGCCTAGTAGTAAGGACACGTGTTCCTCAAAGCTGCTGCTGATGATAATAATATCATCTAAATATGCGAACGCCTTTAGATCAAAATTCCCGAACAGAAGATCGACAAGCCTTTGTTGAGTGGCAGGGGCATTGGTGAGACCGAAAGCAGTGGTCTTAAAACGGAGAGTTCCTCTGCCTGGAACATAGAATGCAGTTTTGTCTTGATCTTCTGGAGCTATTGGAATTTGCCAGAACGCTTTCGACAAATCTACGCTAGATAAGAATTTTGCATCGCGTAGGTTGTCTAATATTTCAGTTATATAGGGTAGGTTATATGCGTCCTTTTTTGTGACCGAATTCAGTTTACGGCTGTCGAGGCAAAAGCGAGGTTGTCCATTCTTTTTATAGACAATGAGGACAGGGGACGACCAAGCGCTCTCGCAAGGTTCAACTACATCTAACGCTAGCATTTCGTCGACTTGCTCTACCAAAATTCGCTGCTTCTCAGGTGACATTCGATAGTAACGTTGTCTTATAGGTTGAGAGTCACCAGTATCGATATGGTGAGTTATAAGACTAGTTCTACCAAGGCCCATACTGTCAGTGGAGATTTCCTGGAATTGACTGACAATTGAATCGGCTGTGGACTTTTGTGAATCAGAGAGATTATCGTAAGACTGTATAAAAGTCTCATTTTTGTCGATACTTATTTCTGCCAAAGAAGAGTTGGACAAGGTGATGCTACCTAAGTATTTGGGACAAATATTGAAAATCCGCCAAAAGTCAATGCCTAGGATAAGTGGGCTGTCCACATTTGGTAACACGTAACCCTTAATAATGTGGAATTGTTCTTCAAAGTGAATGGGAAGATTGATGTAGCCAATACTTTGAAGGGACTGGCCTCCAGCAGCAGTCACGGAGATACAATCATCGGTAAATACTTTTAGACCATGGTCCGACAATAATTTATGAGAATCATTGCCGAGAATAGTGACAGCAGATCCAGAATCGAGTAGACCAGAAGCAGGGATGTCCCCGATTCTAACGGAAATATAGGGTCTACTGTCCTTTGTTGGTTTACTATCCAGAATTGAGGCGACTCTGAAACTAGAGAAGAAGTTTCTAAGGGTTTGCCGTAGTCGGAGTGCCGCTGACGTCGGAGAAGTAGGGACGTCACAGTGGCCCCACGTTGGGCGCCACTGTGACGTCCCTACTTGGAGAGGAATAAAAAGATTCCAAATAGGTAGCCAACAAGAAATTTTATTTAACGTGGGTTCTCCAAATGTAGTCTGACCCTGGTTACGCAGCAACGAATCTTCCCTGCGGGTTTTGCCGTAGTCGGAGTGCCGCTGACGTCGGAGAAGTAACGGTCCGAATGCAGCCGGAGCAGGGAAGCAGGTTAGCCCGAAGCGGTGTCAGGAACCGGGAAACCGTAGGGTAGCCAGGAAAAGCGGTGATCCCGAAGAGGTGCCAGGAACCCCGAACTCAATCGGGGTTAATATGAAGCACAGACAAAACTAAAACGTAACTACTAGTAGTACGTTATGATTAAACGTAAGTAATCACTGTTTAGAGTCGTTCGTCGGCGTACGGTAAAAAGGGACCGTTACAGAGCGCCAGTAGGACGGACGTGCGTATAGTGCTGAGTGAGTTTTCGGAATCACGCCGGCGCCGCAAAGTCAAGTTGCGGTCACGGCTAGTTAGTTTAAAACGGGCCAATCATAGCAGAGCGAGTGAGTTGTCAACAGTGGAATGTTGCTAGTACAGCGCGTGAAAATTAATACTGTGATTACTAGCCTCATTTGATAGTTTTATTAAGAGAATTACTACTTAAATTTAAAATAAGACCAGTTAATGATAGAGTGAAGACAACGGCAACTTACAACGTTACAATTGTGGCAGGGGTCCGGTTCCAGCGGTCCGCCAGCGTTTCGGCGAGGTGTTTAGTGAATGATATCATTTGTGGAGCAAAAACTCCGTCGACAGAGGTTACTAAAGGGGTGAAGGTGGTGTGGCGCGTCTCGCATGGGTCGCAGTACTTCCTTTTCTTTTCTTCTTCAGCTGAACGAAGGACAGCCGCTACGGGGCGTGATGCGTGGGAGGGAGCGTCGGTGTCTATGACACGGATATCAAATAACGCCTCCCTCTGGGCAATCCATACCCCCCGACAAGCCAAGTCTCCGCGCAGCCCAGTATCGCCTTCGGAGATGACTGGCTCTTTCGTGACGTTTTGTTGCTATGGCGAACGCCATCGGACAACATGTTTAGTTGAAAGCTGGCACAAGCGTTTTCAGACAAAGTTGTCCAAAAAGAGCACACTATTCAGCTACATAAATAACCTGCGGAAAGAAGACATTCATTTTGATAATATGATAAAAAAGTGTGAATTATTCATTCACCTAAAGAAAAGATCTAAACGGAACGAAGAATATGATCAGAGCCTAAAACTGATAGTAAAAAAGTACGAGTATAATAAAATTGACGAGTTACAATTCTTAAGAAAAGTGAGGAAATTGCGGAAATTGAAATTTAACAGCGGGTAATACTGACTATTCCCCACGGCTCAACTATTCAAAGTTAACTTAATTTTTATGACGAAACACGATGTTGCCGAAACAATTTTGCCGGAAAAACATGGACTTTGACCAAACGCGATATTGACAAAAAACAACTTTGACTTATAACGATTTCGACAAAATCTGGACTTTGGCAAAAAGCAACTTGGACCAACGTATGAAAACCCGATAAATATTAGGTTAATAACCATAAAATAAATTTCTAGTAATAATTACATTTCCTGGTTTTATTAGATGGGCAGTGAAATGCAAGTGTGGCTTAAAATGGAAATAGACTAGATAGATATCATGGATTAGATTGGAAATAAAGTTTATGTTGAATCTAATCCATTTAGGTGATGGATTAGACTGGAACAAAAGTGGAAACAAATCCTGTAAATCCTGTAAATTTGCTCAGTGGATTAGAGTGGAAGAGAGTCAGTAGAGTGCCCAATAGGACCCTAATACTAAGGAATTGGGGTCCCATTGGGCACCTTTGGCTATGGAAGATTGAAAATGCACCACTTACGTGGTGGCACTGAAACTCGTGAATTGAGCCGAAAAGGAAATATTGCCAAAAAACCGTTTTCAGATTGGCGCCAAAATACGAGGTGGCAAAGAAGATATTCGGAAAGAGCACATCAAAATCAAAAAAATCGCGGGTTTCAAAATGCCCGGATAACTTTCCAGGCAAATCTACCAAATCACTACTATTTAGTGTTAGCTAAACATCTTTGAATTCAATTCAAGAGTTACCGTTCCGGATGATTCGGATCGAAGATTCAGTGCAGTGGATTAATTTATTCTTTGAAATTCTTCGTAAATAAGGATTCCCTGTAGTGGAATAATAAAGCTAGACATGAAATCAGCCAGTACTCAGAGTTTCTTCAAAATTGTGATGACCTCGGGAGATATTTTCATTTTACTAGGATGCATGACTTCAAAGACCTCGTAGTTATGATGAATTTGTAATGACGATAGCTGATAGAAGGCTTCGATTAGTTATACATAAAGGTAGTAGCCGACAAGATCCTACACCGACATCACTTATTTTATTAGAGACAATTATTTTATTTAACTGAATCAAGATATCGAACTTAATTAAATGCATGAATATGCACATGTTTACAGTACTCGACCAGCTTAGCAGACGAGGCAAGGGACAACCACGCTCAGCAGATTGAGCGGGCGGAAATAGCCAACCTGGTGCGATCTAGAATGGAGTCTCTAAATCTGACGGGCATCGACTATGACGATGTCAGTGAGAAGCGGAACAGTCTCTCATACGTTATCATCAATCCGAGTTGCGATCTGAATCTACAGGAAGGCGATATCATGTAAGTAATTGTGTCCGAATAAATGGTACGTGGGACGCTCAGAAAGAAATGCAATAAAAAAAGTAATCTACAGGTTATAATATTTTTCAAAGAACTCTCCACCAGCATCTATACAAAGTGTCATGTGTCTAAACCAATTTTCGAAACACGTTTCCAGTCTGCCGCTAATATCTCTTCTATGGCCATCTCGAACGCCATGAGCTTCTGCCGGCAAATATAAAAATAGGGTTTAAAATTTTGCTGAGCATTTAGTTTATTTGGGATGAAAATCATTGTTTTTAGGAAATAGATTTTTACTCAATTTGCTTAAAAAGTCCTTTTAAATAACCAAGTTTTCGAATTAAATTATAACAGGCCAAGTAAAACTCTCTTAAAGAGTTAAAAAAACAACTTTCTGGGTAGCCTCCCGTATGTAAAAAAAAGTAAAGTAAGTATCTACAATCTCAAGAACCTAAATTACTTGCTTAACTTAATTTTGTTTTTTTTTTTCAGATATTTGGTCCGCCCGTCACCGTTCTCAGCCCAAAAGACATTCGAGCGTCACAATAGCAGGCGCAAGTCGAACATCAGCTTCTGCTCGCAGGCGCTAATCCAGGCACAGGGTGTGGCGAGCCGGCGCGGCTCGGGCTACTCTTGCGCGCCGCCGCGCGCGCCGCCGCTCTGCACCACCAAGGCCAACTCTCTTTCACTGCCCGACAGCCCCACCATCGTGACCGACTTCCGCGGCCGCTCGAACTCGCTGCGTGTCGTCGACGACATCCTGCTGCGGCGTTCCAACTCGCTGCGGCAGGGGCTGAGCGGCGCCGGCGCCAGCCGCCGCAAGAGCAGCCTCGAGGAGATCGGCATCTCGCACTTCAACTCGCTCCTGCAGCACCAGCAGCAGCAGCAGCGTGCCAACGCGGTGAAGATCGCGCTCAACGGCAGCATCGGGCTCGAGGTGACGCCGCCGGAGGAGGCGGAGCGCCTGCCCGGCGTCAGTCTGCCGCTGGCGGGCGGCTATGAGGCGGCAGCGGCGCTGCCCTCCACATCGCACGGGCCCGCGCTGCCGCCGCCGGCACCGTCGCCCGACCCGCAGCACCTGCAGGGCACCATCGTATGATACCACCTCATGTGGGGACGTCGGCACCGTTCCGTCGTACGGAACAGGTGGAACTAACGTTGAGGCCCGCCAGTTTTACTTGCAATTGTTAGTACTTTTTATATCGTAGGTATGTTCTGACTTGGCCTATTTCCACTGTAAGGAATAGGAGGACGGAACTCATTACGATCTCGTAGCGTCTGCACATAGTGATTATAGTGATATCTAGTCTGATGATCTTTGTCTATTCAGTGAGTTAAATGGAACAGCTTATGGTTTTAAATTATTGGGTCAAATAAATTGATACTGTGAGAAGTGTGTAAAAGCGGGATCAATTATTTGTAAGTGGGGTATTCTAAGAATAGAGCTGTAAATAGAGAAGAGCTTTTATTGCTACATATTAACTGTATATAAAAAAGAATGGCTCCTTTAACTATGCAGTAAATTCATATAGGAATGAAGATATTTGCGTCTGTAATATACATAGACTAAAATAAAATATTTATTGTACAAGGTAGAGTGCAACTTCTTATTTATTGTGACCAAATGAATATCTACTTAATATATCAATTTTAGAAGTTCAGCATCATACTTTTAAGAGTATATTTACATTGATATGAAATCCTATTCTTATCCCATGAACTTGCATTAGTTAACAGGAGTTGGTTTTAATTAAATGTTTAGTAAGTCCATGCTAGGCATGTACCTACATAGAGTAAATTCAGCGGATAAATAAAGATTGAGATCATCAAAACTTTGTTTTTATTTCAATCATCTTATTTTAATGATATGAGCCACCTAAAATGAGAAGCAGTATTTAAAAGCAGTAAATTAACTGATACTTAGAATATTCGATGAATGGATTGAAAGCTAACCCCTCTCATCCGCCGCCTTGAGTTCTCTTCTATAAACAGGGATTTTGGATAGGATGCGCTCTTATATAGTGGTATTTTCTAAGTTCTTATGCCAACTTATTTATTTTATATTTTAATCATAGTAATCATATAAATAATACATTTAGAATTTCCAATTTCGCCTGTATGCCATTTGGAACGCATCAACCATCAAATATAGGTCCTAACCTTAAAAGTAAAGTAAGTTAAAAGAAAAATCGATTGTTGGTTTGGATTTATAAGTAATTTTAATTAAAGTTTCATTCATATTATAGCTTAACTTTAATAAATCTACACATAACCACATCTTTGTACAAATATTTTGGGCATTTTTTAGACTTCTACGGCCGATATTTCCATCCCCGATATCTGAAGATGTGAAAAATTTGTACTTGTGAAATATCAAATAAAGTTATCTGACTGTTTATCTGGGGATAGAACAATCGCTCATTTAATACAATATTGATTTATGTTTTAACAATATTTATTTAGGTTTTGTTTATTTTAGGTCTCACGGCTTATTCATATCTTAGTGTAACACTGAGTTTATTTCTAATAGCTAAGCCAATTACGAGACTCCTTGTACATTTATTATTATAATATGGAGAACGTATTTTTGTAAGGTGATAAAGTAGATACTTTGAAATGGAACATACATACAGTAGATACAAGCAGGGGCTCAAAAGAATGCATCAAACAAATTTGAAAACAGCCCACATACATTTTATCGTATCCACCGCAGTATCTTATTTCGTATCTTATTACAGAAAAGGAGAAGAACAATAAAGATTAGATAATAAAAATACACTACAAGTTATGCGTGTCACCGCTTCCACTACCGCACTATATAAAACTATATAATAGTTATGTACCGTAACGTTTTTGCACACGTCAAATTTAATTTTGGTTTTTGCTTGACTACAAACACATCCGCACACATCTACACATACTTGTATAGGTAGCCATGACATACACGCAAACACACTCACTCACACACACACAACACACTCACCTACACACATAAATACATGCACCCATCATAATTAGATGTTATTTAAGTTTTAAGTTTCCGTACCGTACCGTAAGTTAACCATTGTTCGGTTATAGACATTGTGATCGTTTCATATGGAAGATGTCCAAAGAGAAGTTGTTATTGTTAAGTCAAAACATCTGTTTATTGTAGCATTGCGGTGATAGTTAGTGTGACAGAATGGACGGTGCAAAAGGCGCCGAGGTCTGCGACGTGCTCTTGTGCGAGGTACCCTCAGACTGATGCGCGAAGTTAGGTCATTATTATCTATCAGATTATTTGTCACATCATATAGGAATTTCTTGCCTGCTGTTATGCGTCTATTTTTCAGCGAATCAAGGTTTAATTCGAAGCGGTAATCATGCCAATTCAGAAGCGTTTTATCATTCTAATGAAGCTGATTTGGATACTTTCGATTTTATTGATATGTTTAATATTTATGCTTCGGAACGCACCAGTTTTTTGTTGCGCGGATCGACCGCGAGTGATCGGGACATCACTAGCTAGCTGACACTTGTATAGAAAAAAAATGACTAGATAGCTGTCACTTTGCACATGGAAAAATTTTCTACCACAGTTATCGGGGCCTGGTCGGAATGTTAATTGTAATAATATCGGAATAATCGTCAGGAATTAAGTAGATTTCACGTTATCGTAGTGAGTGCTTAGTGCTGTGAAAGGTTGAAGTGGTTCGGTCACCAATTCGTCGCGTTCGGATAGCTACCCTTGTAGTCGGCAGCATCACGACCGCACCAGTATCAGCTACGAGACGAGTAAGATTCGACTCCCAACACCCCCCACCCCCACCTTTGTGTTCCTCATCCCGTACTCCTGCCTCGAATTGAGCTTTCGAATGCCGGTCCACGGCGTCAAGGTCAGTACTGCTTTGTGACATTCCACTGAAAAACAACCCTACCAAGATTCCACCCCTGTCGGTTGAGGCGTGGATTTAACAGATATGTATGACGTAACTAGGCGACCAGACGGGGAATGCTACTCCAGTATTCTTCGCACATCTGAGCTATATTGTGTGTAGATGGCTGTTTGGCATTTGGGTGTTTTGGAGAATCTAAACATCATACCCAATATTTTTATAACTTTTGTGATAGTTATGTCAAAGTGCGAGAGCAGATCATCAAACACACTCCTAGGTCTCTGATCCGATTGATTCTCTCGATACTAGTAGCATTGAGGGTACAAGTGTAGTGGGACGGGTCGCGATTTTGAATCTTGTGCCATGGTAATAAAATTTAAAACCTATAACGAAAAAGTGGCGTTATCTAATGCCGGGTATTCAGGTGTTAAAGGATTTCTTTTCCGGCTTATTGTTGAGTCTTGGCATTTTTTAACATTTAAATCTAGGCTGTTATCTGTACAGTTTCGAGAGAGTCGATCCAGATCTTGTTAAAGTTAAGTTTGTCACAGCCGCTAATTGTAATTATAGGCATTGTGCCAGCACGTACGCCCGCCACAGATATGCGGAAATATCTCATCACGTACTATGTCTTATGCACGTCATCAATAACATGTACCAACCTAGTATATAAGCTAGGATTTCCTATAATAAATTAGTCTAGTATAGTCTGGTATTTGCGCGCATCTCAAGCCTTTTACTTTACTCCCGAAGATGTCGCTCTCCTTATAATTGCCTCTGGCAAAGTGGTGACCCGACTTTTGAACATCAGCAACCTTCGGTAATAGCAGCATGGACCCAGCCGCGAAGAAAACTCCGTGTGCTGCCAGCTTAGAAGTGCAAGCAAGAAGCACTTCGTCCAAGATCGCCGAGCCCCGACTTCTGCATACCTATTTCAAACCACGCTGCAGAAATCCATAATCAAGACCCCACCCAAACCAAGACGACATCAAGCAAGCCATGATGGACCAGAAGCCAAAAGATTTCAACTGAAGATTTCCCGCATCGAACTCAAGATACCGCAAGAATAATGAACCGATAGTCAGCCGACTGCTGATTTATCAAAATGGAGCTCGCACCAGCAGAAAGTCGGCAAATTCATTCACAGCAAGCAGCTTTTTCAAGTTCAAGACATAGAAAGCCTTTCCAGCCCCCAGAAGAGTACTGAATCATCTATATACCTAATTCAACGAATATTGAAATCATCCAGGAAGAACATCGCACGAAGAATAATCAAATCACTGAAGAGAGAGAGAGAGATATATATATATAAACGATTGGTGTACAAGATGTGCCCTATGTTGCCAAATCCCAAGGTTTTTAGGCACACAAATTTCATCAATCGACAACTTAATATTCACTCAAGAGTGAAGAGCACGCACGTACATATGACGTACGAGATCATTGACTGCCTACAGCCAAGGTTACAGATTTAATGCTGACGCTGATTCAGCACAATCATCCTTTTGTAGGTACGGTCGCAATTATAAACAAACAGTGATTACAACTTCAACGACGTGCGATGTAAATTGACTCATCGATTCCTGAAAAACATATGCGGCTACAGCATCAGACGACTCTCCTGCGGATCTTTTCAGTTATAGGTTAGGTTAGTTTACTAACCGTGAAGCCCCATTTTCCTAGTGTTTTTCTGTTTTCCAGTTTTTAGTTTATTTTATGTAGTGTGCGGCCAGACACAAGACTCGCCTGTAGGTAAATATTATGTTATTCTTTAAACTTATGTAGAATTCACATAACCGTAGTTCATTTATTTTCCTAATTCGTGTAAGAGTTACCTTTAGATTAAGTTGAAATATGCTCTATTACTGTCTAGTTTTATTTAACAATAACTTTCCTTATATATAAAAATAAATTAAGTTAAAGTATGCACAATTAAGATCTGGTTTTATGTTTATTAAAATACTACTAGTTATTATTGCAGTTGATATAAGTTTGTTATGGTATACACATTTCTAAAGTTAATTCGATTCATTTAAGGTTATTGTTTGATTCTAACTTAGATTTATGTTCATTGTTATAAGTACATTCATTTATTTATTTTCCCTAAAGGGGGGAGTATCTGTGCCAGCACGTACGCCCGCCACAGATATGCGGAAATATCTCATCACGTACTATGTCTTATGCACGTCATCAATAACATGTACCAACCTAGTATATAAGCTAGGATTTCCTATAATAAATTAGTCTAGTATAGTCTGGTATTTGCGCGCATCTCAAGCCTTTTACTTTACTCCCGAAGATCTCGCTCTCCTAATAATTGCCTCTGGCAAAGGCATGTATTTTTGTCTCATAATACATAAGAAAGCGTGAAAATTTTAAACAAGATGAAATCGGCCATGCAAATTTAAAAAAAAGTGCGATTCTTGGGGAACTCCCGAGGGAACTGTCTTAAATTGAGAGTGGAAGCAGCCAATTTTTATTGCTTGCTCCTTTTCTCCAGGCACGAGGTGAGCCATCTAAATAAACTGTCACTGACTCACTCACTGATGACCATCAAAATTCTTAGGGTACTGAGTAAAAATTATACTTAAAGTCCTAAAATATGTATTTCATTATTCAAAATTCAAAATTCAAAAAGAGTTTATTTCCATAAGAAACACATAGGTAACATATGGAGAATGAAAACTCCTAAACTAACACATGTATAAGGTACAGGGAAATATAGAACTCAATTTGAATTCCGTCACCTCAATGTTTTAGATGCTGGAGGCAAAGAGGCGACTAGAAACCTCCAGCTTTATACGTTATTTTTTACAGAATTGGAGCAAACTCCTTCCCAAGCTTTTTTGTCTTCTACATAATCTGATATTTTTGTAGTAAGCTTTTTTACATAAGTGATTTTTAACAACATTTTTAAATTTATTGACAGACAATTCTTGTAACTCAGTCGGTATTTTGTTGTAAAAGCGAATACATTGCCCTTTAAATGATACAATAACCTTATGGAGCCTAGTAGTAGGTATAGCTAGTTTATTCCTATTTCTAGTGTTGACATTGTGCCTGTCGCTATTCTTAGGAAATTTATCAATATTTTTGTGGACGTACATTAGGTTTTCATAAATATACTGACACGGCACTGTCATAATGTTAATTTCCTTAAATTTACAACGCAGTGACTCTCTGGGTCCCACATTGTAGATTGCACGAACAGCCCTCTTTTGCAGCACAAATATTATGTTAATGTCTGCAGCGTTCCCCCACAGCAGTATTTTATTTTATTTTATTTTATTTTATTTTATTGTATTAGGAGAACAAACAATTTTACACACTCTATTAATAAACTTATATAATAACTTATAACCATTAATGTGTTCTCGCATGTATGTATGTAGAAGGTAAAAAGAAAAAACCTGCCTGCTTGCGCTTAAACAGAGAAAAAATTAAAAATATAGTTCTGTCTGGATAACAACATTAGAATGTTAACTTATATATAATTGACAAGATTTATAAATTTAATCATAATAATTAACAAGAGATTATAGGTACAAAAAGACAGAACTGTAAGTTAAAGGAAAAAAACATAATGCACAAAAGAAAATAATAAAAAATTAGGTACAAATAGTATTACCTAATAACAACTTAATTAGTTTAAGATGCTAACGCAGTAAACCAGCGCTTTGTCAGGAGTTTCTTAACACTTTGCGGTTTTGAGTTGAATAAGTCAAGGTCGGGGATATCGACCAAACCGTTAAATGTATCTACCGCTCTACTGAAAAAGGAGTTTTGTCTATAATTTGTGAAACTGAAAGGTATGTCTAGATGAATAGGATGTCTATTAGTTCTATTGGGGACTTCAATTTTGATGTGTTCAAGAAGCTGCGCAGAGTCAATTTCTCCTTGTGCAATTTTGCAAAGGAGTACAACGTCAACAATTCGTCGTCTCTCTTGTAGGGGGAGTGTATGGTGTCTTTTACATATAGCTGAATAGTCCGAGTCAAAATTATTGCACTTAAATTGCAGATATCGCAGAAATCTACGCTGTATGGACTCAATCCTATCTATGTAAATTTCATATCGAGGGTTCCAAACCTGTGAACAATACTCGAGGATGCTACGTACATAAGCACAATACAGGATTTTAATAACTTTAATACTTGTAAACTGAGAGCAGGTTCTTATAACAAAACCCAAAGCCTTATTTGCTCTTTTCATAATGCTATCAATATGCTTGTCGTAAGCTTGCCTATTATCTTGAATAACTCCAAGGTCACGAATCTCATCTACCACCTTCAGGGGGTTTCCTTTGAATGTGTAACTGTACTGGGTAGGCTTAGGGCTACGGGTAAAAGTAATAGCAAAACATTTCAACACATTCAGGTCTAGTTTATTTTGCTGGCAGTAAAATTCAAACCTACCTAAGTCCTCCTGCAATAGACTGCAGTCGTTGACGTCGCTAATTCGTTTAAAAACTTTCATGTCGTCCGCATATAGCAAAAATTTTGAGAACCTAAAGCAGAGGCAAATATCATTAACAAATATAGAAAAAAGGAGCGGTCCGAGCAAGGATCCTTGGGGCACGCCTGAAGGTATTTTTATCCAACTAGAGGAGGAGGAGAACCCATTAAGAACTACGGCCTGGGATCTATTTTCAATGTAGGAGGTAAACCATCTATAAAGATTACCATGGATTCCCGCCCTTAGGAGTTTCTGTAAGAGCAACTGGTGGTCTATTCTGTCAAATGCTTTGCTATAGTCAGTAAAAATAGCGTCAACTTGGCCACCAGCATCCATGTTTGAGGTAATATAATCATTAAAAGATAGCAGATTAGAAGTAGTTGAACGTCTTCGAATAAACCCATGCTGCTCCGGAATAAATGGTGTTGAGAGGGTTGAATATACCGCAGTATAAACAAGCTTCTCCAATACCTTGGCAAAAATACAAAGTTTTGAGATGGGCCTATAATCATTAACGTCACTCTTGCTACCACCATTATAGATAGGAGAAATATTTGCTGCTTTCCAGACCTTAGGTACATAGCCCTGCTCAAGAGAACGCTTAAAAAGAAGAGTCAGTGGATATGTAAGGCCTTCAGCACTTCTCACTATGAAGACTGAGGAAATGCCATCAGGCCCACCACCCTTTGACATATCAAGCGACCTAAGTAGTTTAAATACAGTAGCATGTTCAATATCGATGTCACTAATAGAGCATGGATAATCATTTTCTAAAGGGCCGTTTCCCAAGCCGCTATCGGAAGAAGAACTATGTGATTGAGATTGAAAATTGGAGTAGAAATAGTTGGAGAAAAGGTTGCAAATTCCCTCTCCAGTACTAGCCAACAGCCCTTTATAAAATAAAGTGGACGGAATAGAGTTGGCACTTCTCCTTTGAGATTTGACAAAAGACCAAAAATATTTGGGGTTTTCAATTATCGAACTTTCAACTTTTGAAATATATTTTTGGTAGCATTCTTCCTCCAAGGTTTTCGCCTTTTTTCTAAGAAAAGCAAAAGATTCATAATCGGATTGGTTACCATATTTATGAAATTTCTTAATGTATTTGTACTTTTCTTTAAGCACCCTCCTGAGAGGGGAGCTGTACCAAGGCGGAAAAGACGATGCATTTATGTAATTGTGCGGTACAAATTTATCACGTAGCTCATAAATACAGGCATAAAATAGTTCAATGGAGTCATCTATTGGTTTACTATTTAAAATAGAGTCCCAATCGTAATCATGAGCCAAACATGAGTTAATGCTGTCGTAGTCGCCTGAGCCATAATAATATTTCAAACGAGAGTTCAATTTAAGTGATTCGCAATCACCATCATTTATATTAATAACTAAGGATTTATGATGCTCATCTTCGGGGGCCAATGGGTAATCACTAGCGAGAACCGTTACAACTACATTACTGATAACATAATCTAAGATCCTATTATTTGAGTTACTATTAAAATTAAACTGAGTCAAGTTGCATACTGACAAAGTATCAAAAAAATAAATCTGACTATAACCCGATACGTTAGCCGGGTGCAAAGTTCCTTGTCTGCATGACCAATCTCCATTCGGCAAGTGAAAATCACCCAGTATAATAAAAGTGTCATTAGGACATGACTCCACAATACAAGTAAGTTTATCAGAAAAATTTGTCAGTTGCGTGTTAAATGAATTCCCTAAGTTTTCGCTACAAAGATAAAGAGTACAAATATGGATTTTATTTAAAGTTCGGTTACTATTTTTAGTGGTTACCGTAACCCAAATATCCTCTGCAGAGGAGTGCCACTCCGGCCGCGCTAAAACACCAAGATCACGGCGCACCGCTATAAAAACTCCACCAACGTACATTTGTTTTGTTTTATCATAATCTCTATCCCGTCTCAAAATTAAAGACCTATCATCAATGAGTTCGCTATCATAAATACCATCTAAAAGCCAGCTCTCAGTGATTGCTATTACATCATAAGAATTTAAACAGATGTTACGTTTAAACGTATGTGTCTTAGTACGCAGCCCTCTTGTGTTTTGATAAAATAGTTTTAAATTAGACGCCATTATTAACATGTAAGCAATAGCGAAAGTGAAACTCTATAAAGCATATTATGCTATAGCTGTTCATTGAATAAGTTGCTGGATAGCAAAAAAGCATAAAACAAGCCCTAGGTATTAAAAGAAGCGATAACTGCAAATTATTTTCATTGATAACATATTTAGGCATAATATTAAGATAATTGTATGAAATAATCAAACATGTATAACAAACACTCCCAATAAATTGAATAAATAAGGTAGAAATAAATATCTTTGAACTAAACCCAATAGTTAATTTTAACTCGTTCACGCAGCGACTGAGTGACACGAAAGCAGTGCAAGCGAAAATGGAACGTGAGTGCATAACGCGAGCAGGTGCGAGTAGCTTAACGCGCAGAGCTGTACTTACGACGAGCCGGTCGGTATCCCCGCCGCACCCGCTGCACTGTAGAAAAAAAGCGCTGGTTTTGCATGCGGCTCTCAAACTTTTACTGTTTCGTAGTGACAAAAGATTATAGGCTATTACTAAATTTAACGCAATTGGTACGTTATTTAAGTAGCTAACAATTATGAGATCTTCAATAGGTCGCTTTCGTTTTTTATAAAAATTATGGGTGACGTATCTGACATTCTTGCCATGATTTTATAGTGTTTAACCCAAACGTGCTTGAAGTTCTTCTCTTTAGCTAAGGCTAAGGCCCGCGCCTTGCTTAACAGGTTCTTGTTATACTGCGTCAGGTGATCATTGACAAAAAAGACTCCGCCAGTTGTGTAACCGAGAGTCTCGAGCTTCAGCTGTTTGGTCTTGCGGCAAGAAGCAACAAAGTCTTCCTTAGTGTAACGATTATTAAAAGAAATAACAATCGGTTTTTCGACATTCGGGACTCTCGTAGGAATTCGTGCAATATAATTTATATCCCTCTTCTGGAAAGTACGATTACCGATTTTACCAATCTTGTCAGCAATTTCGTATAGATTTTCATTCTTCTTCAATGGAATTCCACGTATCTCGACGTTATTAGCACGAGCCCATTGGTCTCTATTCTAAAGTTCAACTTTCAATGCAGTTACTTCGGCTTGGAGCGTCGGGACATCGCTAACTAGTTTCTCCACTTGAGTAACTCGGGTTTCTAATGCCTTGACGGATCCTGAGAATTTCCCAATCAGCTCATGCGCCATCTCCAAAGATTCTCGAAGGTTCCCCAGCTCTGATTTGATGGATTTCACATTTTCTGACAGTGGCCCCAACTGAAGCTTATTATCTAAGGTGATTCCTAGGAATACCGTGCTATCTACAATTTCTAAATTTTCACCTTTAACATTAACATTAGCCGAGACTTGTTTAACATTGGGGAGTATAAACCGAATACATTTAGTTTTGTTATTGTTCAGTAAAAGATTATTAGCACTAAACCAATTGACTACCTTTGAGATTGCATTATTCACATCGTCAAAGTTCAAAATGCGTCGTTTCATTTTAAAGAAAAGTGAAGTGTCATCTGCAAACAGTACAATCTCATGATTATCTCTGACAAGATGTGGCAGGTCATTAATATAAACCAAAAACAGGAATGGCCCGAGTATGGAACCCTGCGGTACACCCATAGTAACAACAGACCCTGGAGATCGTTTTCCATTAATGTCAACTCTCTGTATCTTGTTATTTAGATGAGAAGAGAGAAGATATAAAGAGTTATCCCTAATTCCATAGTGATGTAATTTCCTGATCAATGTCCCTTGGTCAACGCAATCAAAAGCCTTAGACAAATCGCAAAATACTCCTAGAGCATCATGCGACTCCTCCCAGGCATCATATATATGTGATATTAACACAATACCGGCATCAGTAGTTGATTTTCCTTGTGTAAAACCAAATTGTTTACAGTGGAGCATGTTGTTGGTGTTGAAATGTGTAAGAAATTGATTTAAAATTACTTTTTCAAATACTTTACTAAATGTAGGCAATACCGATATCGGTCTGAAGTTAGAAGGGTCAGATGTACTACCCGATTTAAACAAAGGTACTATTTTACTGTGTTTCATTAAATCAGGAAACACGCCAGCATCAATAGATGCATTAAATATGATAGCTAAATCAAGTGCAATAACATTTATTAGGGGCTTCACAACATGAACAGAAATATCTCAGAGGTCTGCTGTTTTCTTAACATTCAATAAATGTTTTGATTTAAAGGCTTTAATAATATCTTTATCATCTACATAATTAAACGAGAATTGATTTTCACATCTAGGTACATAGTCTTTTAGCAAAGATTCAGCAACTACTTTGAAAGAGTCTAAAGACTTTGTAGTAGAGATTGGGATGTCAGTAAAAAAAAAAAACGCTTTAGCTACATCAATATCATTTTTGAAAGTAATATCATTAATTTTTAATTCATATTCATTGTTTTTAATACTGACCTTTCCAGTCTCGTTTTTAATTATATCCCAAGTTGATTTAATTTTGTTATCACTTTTTCTTATTTTAGATCTGATTTCATTTGATTTTTCGATTTGACAAACTTTTCTAAAGATTTTTGAGTACTTTTTTACTTTATCCATGAACTCTTCACTATGATTCCATTGTTTTTCACTATATAATTCATATAAATTTTGTCTACTTTTAAGTAGACCTACTGTGGCCCACTTACTAAAGTTAAGTTTGTCTGAGACCACAATCGATCTGGTAGTAAATACTGCATTGAATGCATTGCTGAATTTGTAAAAAAATACAATTACTCATTAGGGTTATTATTAGAGTAATTGATAGGTAGTTTGCTATCCCAATTAAATTTAAACCTTTCAAACCGATGTGCAGTCACAGATATGTATTGTATCTTTCTTGTAGAACTTTTTTAAAGTTGAATTTATAGTCTAATGTATTGACCTAAATGGTCTGACTTTAAATTACTTATAATTTTCTTAAGTACATTTTTTTTCATTTGGATAAGCAAATATATTGTCTATACAATTTGCTGAGATTTCAGTTATTCGAGTAGGTTCCATGAAAAGTGGCTTTAAGTTGTGAGAATTAAATAAGTTAGTTAGTCTCGTACTAAGGGAGTAAGTTTCTAATAAATTTACATATTGTAACGGATCCCTAATTGGTGATAAAGAATAGAGTATTTTTGGTAATATGAAGTAATGTATTTCGTGGTATGCAAGTACAATAGTGACACGCGTACGATCGAAGAGGTGTAAGAGACGACTGGTTAGTCGCCGCTATAGCTGTTCGCTCGCTGGCGACAATATGCTACTCACGCACAATATGATACCCTGCCCTACAATCATCCCCTCCTACGAAAACAAAAATTTTGTAACCAAAATTTTAACTATTACAAACAAAATGCAAAAAATATCTAGACTGACTGTACTTTCTAGTGTTTAACACAATGCAATACTGTTTGATATGACCTGTACTCCTTTCTGCTGACTCTAAGTTCTCGGCAACAATAACATGATAAAATTAATTTCAATTCTGATTCTGTCTAACGAAATATACCTTCTGTTATTACGTATCGTATTTCTTTTACTGTTACATTGCTGATGTTACATGTTAACATCCGTTTGACGAAACATATTTAAGTAATCACATACCTACTTTACTGACACTAAAATAAAAATAGAACTGACACGTTTGTTAGAATGAGTATCCCCTTGGCATCAAACTAAGTACCGATCTTACGAAAGTCTTACGGGTCATTCCAACAATTACACAAAATAAAATACAATCCTATAACGTCACATGACGCATCTCGAAACACTGCGGACCAATGATGTCTAATCTTTAACACTCATCTAATGTTAAGTATACACGTAATATTCTGTAAGGGTAGTTATAACTAGACCAATCCTGCCATAACTTAATTTAACTCCCTCAATCAATGTACGTGATAACGCCTGTAAAAATACATTTAATAAAAATAATTCATGAACCTTCATGTCTTAGCATACTGTACTTGCTGCTGAGGATGTTGTTGTCCCTTGGTATCAACCTGCGGGGCCATGATGGCTGCCTGATTCGCTGATAAAGAACACACCAATTCTTTCCGTAACCACTTTTTCATACTTTTCCGGCAATTCCTGCAATTCCGGCCGCGTCAGCCGTTCCCGTCCGCCAGCACTGACTGCACCAAATTTCACTGCAAGCGTGATGATACGTAGCTACTTTCTTCCGAAGTCACTGGAATAAACGGCGAAAGAACCATTAAGCTAAATAACGAGATAATTAACAATTTTTTATTTCTGGTCACTTTGTATTTCTGGTCTCATTTGTATTTCTGGTCACATGCGTGTCAGGTAATTAAACGCAAATTACCTGACACGCATGTGACCAGTTTTTCAGACGCGAATTACCGGATACGCAAATGACCAGAGTTTGTTTACGCAAATGACCATAACTTACACTATCTGATATTTCGAGGCAAAGTACCAGAAACGCAAATTACCTGATTCGCAGATGATTGTTTTAGCAACGCGAATTACCTGGCACACATATCCATAGTTCTATTACGCAGATGAAAATTCTTCCGGATCGTACTACCAACATCTTGAGAAATTGAGTTTTTTTTATCTTTTTCTTCCATAAAGTGATGATGATGATGATGATGGTGATGATGTGGTCTGACCAATTTTGGTCTCACCGACCGCTTCATGAGTTTTGGACTCGCTCCATAAAATACCAGGGCAAGAAACCGTTTACGGAGGTATTCAAAACGATCTCTTGATTCCATACTCCTTGGATAAAAAAGTATGATTATTGGTTAGTTACATTATATTCTCCTTGGTTCCTTTATTTGTCGTTCCAATATGCGGCTATTTTCACAGGCCTTTTCCCTGACGTGGTGACCTTTTAGTACTATTTAACACAGATCTCTATTGTGACATTTTATCGATTGTTTTTTCACGAAAATGGCGCATAAGGAATTGATTTTTACCAAAAATAAATTTGGAAATGATTTACTACACGACGGTTTCCGTTACAATTTAAGTGTTAAAAATAAAAATACGAACAACTGGAGATGTGTTAGCAGAACAACCGAGAACTGTAATGCATCAATAACATTAGATTCTGCTAACAAGACAATAGCATGACGCAGTATACATCTATGTCAGAAGAACTATGTGAAATGTAAGGTAATTCTCGCAATGAATCTTTGTAAACAATAAGTTAGAGAACAAAAATATTAGAGAATCGATTGGAAAGTCTTAGCAATGACGGAGTTAAAGATTTGCCTGGCGTTAAACAAAAGCAAGATCGTATGTATAGGGCCAGAAAACGATTTCTCAACAATGAAAAACTAAACTTTAAACAGCTACAAGATGTTAAGTAACCAGAAATTTTTGCAAAAAAAAAATTGTTGTGTGCTGACGAGGATACTGATAAAATATTAATTTTCTGTTCCCCTACGTCAAAGAAATTTATCAAAATCTTCGGCTCAGATATATATTTTGGTGACGGCACATTCAAAAGAGCTCCACGCCCATTCAATCAGATGTACATTATATATACAGATCTCAATTCTACTGATACTGTATAACGTGATTTCAGTAATCTTCGTTTTACTGCCAAACAAAAGTTGTCAGACTTATGTCAGGATGTTTCAACTCCTAAAAGATAAATTAGGTTTGTGCAATTTATGCTGTCATGAAAGCAGTAAAGACAGTATTCCCGGACACTCATATATCCGGCTACTTTTACCACATGAATAAAGCTGTATGGAAAAAAGCACGCCTATTGCAGTGTGATAAGTCGAAGGAAGGTAGAAGAATGGTCAGACTATCGGCTAACTTGCCGTTATTACCAGGAAATGTAATTAAAACCTGCTGGCAAAGTATTTTAGATATATCCCCAAACACAGATTGCATTAAAAAGATCAAAAAATACTTCCAATCGCAATGGTTAAAAGAAAAAACTTTAAAAATAATAAGCGATTCAGAAACTCGTCATCGCACAAACAATACAGTAGAGGGATGGAACCATCGCATCAACACAAGAATTCCAAAAAATCCCGGATTTTGCGAATTTGTGCACAAAAAAAAGAATGTAAAATATGTGATGGACGCATTAAAAACTTTATATTGATGAAGGCTTCAAAAAAGAGTAACAGGAGAACTGCTGATATCGGATTTGACAGTATATACAAACAAATGTTAAAGAAACTGAGTGCAAAAAAAAATTACTACGTTAAATTTCCTTCGGAAACTAATAATTTGAAAGCTGTTAAAGTGAGAATAGATATACTTTTTTATGTTTCATTTTTGTGTTAAGCTCTTGAAGTAAGAATAAATACGTTTTTTTGTGTTAATCTCTTGAAGTAAGAATAAATGTACTTTTTATTGGAAGTAAGAACAAATATTATTTTTTATGTGTAAATTTTGGTTTAAGTTCTTGAGGTAGGAATAAATATACTTTTTTATGTTTTGTTTTTGTGTTAAGCTCATGTAGTTGTTCTTAGTATTTTTAAGATACTGGATATGTTTTTATGACAAAATAAACCATTTTATTCTTTTTTAGTTTTTATTTAAATTGTCTCGACTGCGAATCGGGCGAGAGACAAGTACACCTTTCCCGTACATGATGTTTCGTGTGACATTTCACCTTCGTGCGAATCACGCACACATGCAAACAATGGTCTGCATGAAGCTGGTATTCTTAGTTGATTCCTCGGCTCAATCTAACCCTCATAAATGACATTTTTGAAAGGTTTTCCTACGGTTTTGCTGTCAATTAACATTCCTCAATGCCGAACTAAGCGTCGACACTCACTATAGCCGTGTAATGTCAAATTGGACTGGCTTAGCGCGTCTAACGCAATCACTTGAAAGGAAAGATGTATCTTGACTCTCGCACTGCCTCGAGTCGCAGTCGCGATAGGAGCATGTTAGCAAGGCAGGTCAGGCTCGTTTCGGGGCAGTGGTCCAACTGCTCTGTCCAATTAGTTGGACTCCGGGCCTTTACTATGGGTCGTGGTCCAACTATCTTTGCAGTTGGACCACGGCACCAAAGTAGAGTTCCCAGGTCCAATTAAAACAATTTCAAATAATACAACTGCAAATCGCATTCTTCCTTTAGCTTCTGATTTTTATTTTCATCAACTTCGCAATTATGGTCTTTCCTTCCGACTATTTTTTTATTCTGAAACGCAAGAAGTGGCAATGGCAATTTATCCATTTATTAGCTTTTCCGTGAAGAAGTAACAAACTTACACACGCCCTGTATGTGATCTACTAGACCAAAATGGAAAATGTTTAAATACAAATACTTACCTCCACAATACTAACAGTACCACAACATTTATTAGTACAATATGAGGTACATCGCCATTCGACAGAACCATTAAGATATTTTTTGTGGCGATGGTATCTATATTTTCCACAAATTAGAGCTATTCCATCATTAATATTAATGAAATCGAGTTCTTCTGTGGACATTGTTGTTCAATGTGAATAATTTAGAATTATTTAATTACTTTAAGAAAAACATTAAAGACATAATTATATTGAAATAAGAAATCATTTTGTTTATGTGTCTTTCTAACAAAGTCAGTTGTCATCTGACAAGAAAAACTGTGCGCTGTGCAAGGAGTTTTGACTGTAAATAGTCTAATTACTCATTGCAATCAAAAGATCTAAAGGATACTTAGGTCAACCTAGGTACTTGAAATAAAAGGCACGATAAGATTACCTATCTTTCGAGTAATAATTTGTAGTTAGAAATATGGAAGTCACATCTCTTGGTGGTATGGTTCAGTCCCACCCTACCCCCAGGGGTAGGGTCAGGGGTAGGGTGGGTCCGAAATGCAACTGCAAATGTAACCACAGCACCTTTTTAATCAAATAAATAAATAATTTTCTTTCGACGTAAATATTCGCAGGCGACACATCTTCATCCATTTTTATTGAGATTTGTGAATAGGGATTATTTTATATAAGTATACTGTAAGGATAGGACAAGGATCTGGTTTTTGATTGATTAGTCAATGATGACAATGTCAAGTCGAATGTATTATTTAATGCAATTTGATAACAGCCAGTACTTATTATCAAACCTCTTTAGATCATATCTGAGCCACTCTCACTCGTCTACATTTACGTATAAACCTACTCGAACATTACTCTGGTTAAAAGACATTACATTAAGTTCTGTATCAAAAACGTTGTAAAACTAAACGTTTTTGATACAGACTGATTTATTTTTGCAATTTGATATGGAATGAGATTTCTATGTCAATGGACAACTTAAAAAAGCAAGTACAAGTTTCTGATGAGCCTATCCCAAAATTATAAAATGAGACTTTAGCGAAATACAAAAACTTTACTTATGACGTACTAACTGCATTTCCATCGTATTCAAATGTGAAGCATGGTCTTTATAATAAAAGAAACCTATCACTGGGTATTTCCAAAACAGTATTTAAAAATTTGGAAGAATTGGAAGACTTCTTATTGGCTGACTATAATTTTGAAGGAACACGTGTAATAGTATTTTGTTCTTTAAGAGCAAGAAATATGATGGGCCAATTAAAATAGCTTTTTGTAGACGGAACATTTCGCTGTTGCCCCGCACCATTCATACAATTACAAAGCAGTTGACTGATTCTGTACAATGATTTATCCTCAATAGATAATTACTAAGCATATTTGGTGAAAATGGAAGCACAAGTGAAACAACTAACGTTGTGCCCCTACTTTATGCTTTGCTGAGGACAAAAAGCAATCTACGTATTTTGCTTTATTTGAAATCTTACGATCACAGTTGAAATAGGATCCACGAAAAATTCATTGTGACTTTGAAATATCTCTTCTTAACAGTATTAAACAATTTTGTACTACTATTACAATTGTGGGCTGTTACTATCATTGGTCGCAATGTATCTGGAGGAAGGCAAAGTCATTGGGTCTCTCTAAAACTAAATCAAAAAAAGACAAGAGAATTGTGTCGCTGTGCCGGCTGAAAAAATATTAGAAGGATGGAATCACATAAAAGATGAAATGAATGATGGTTCTAACAAATTGATTAAGTATATCGAGCATTATTGGATAAAAAAAAGATTTTGCCAATTTTTCACATTTGGTAAGCGTGTTTAAACACATGAGAGACATCGAACCAATAACATTTTAGAAGGTTCGCATGCAAAACTAAGTAGATGCATAAATGCGAAAAAAAAACCTTACTGCGACTTTTGAATGTTTTAGAAAAGTTCTCAACATTATCAATATGTGACCAGACAAGACGTAACAGGCGCAAGATTCAACTATCACCTTCTTTGCTGAACGTTCCATTGGTGGACTTAACTAGCGCATGTGAACAATTAGAGGCTATAAATACTCGCGCAGCCCCTACTACTCCACAAGGGGCTTTTATGTTCGGCAGAACTCATCAGTCCTAGAAACTTTCCGAACAGAAGATATTGCTGAAACTACGCCACCTAGACGCAATGCTGTTTGTACGGTGCACTGCCACCGTAGCAATGGTTGTAATTGAGGTCACACGGGTTGCCTGCTTTACCTATCAACCATTAATTATTACCTGAGCCTCGAACACGAACTGACGACAGCGCGTAAAAGTTATTCGAGAATGCAGGAAATTATACCTTATGTCATAAAAATAAGAATCACTGACATTTGCTTTTCAATAGCGCATGTATCGAATACTTTGCTTGTGATTGGGCTACAGTTCACGTACGGACAGCAAGCACACCGTGTGGCTCACATCAATCCTAATATAAATAATATTACGGCCCGAAGCCGTACATCTTTTTGGTCCTTCGAAACCGTCGCGTCGCGTGGAACATTTGACGTACTTTGGACCTCCGGCGTGAGAAAAGCGTGCGTCATTTTTTGTGAAAACCAATAGTGACTGTGCGTGAACGGATCAGCTTCAAGTGACTATCAAGGATTATTAAAATATCAGTGCGCTTTCGATTCAAGCAAGGAATCGAATCGTTTTATCAATATAAATCAAGTGCTACGAGCTAACTCAAGCAAGGAGCTAGTGTCAGTGGGGTGAATATCAAGAGATTCTCATTCCGGCACATCAGCATCATCAACGGCCCGGCTTAATCAAGGAGCGGCTGTCATCAGGGAGCGGAGATAACAAGGCGCCCGTTCCAGCTACTCAATCAAGGAGCAGCCGACGAGGAGCGAAGATTGCAGGATTTTTGTTTCATTTATCTCGTCAGATCAAGAATACCAGCTTCGTCAAATTAACCTGGTTTGCAGGAAGAGATCTCTTATTAGAGATAAGCTCTCACTCGCCTTTGTACACTTTTTTATGTAACTCTTTATTTATATCATTTGTGTGCAATAAAGAAATTATGAATTATGAACTATGGATATCTAGGATTCGGCCTCCATACTCATAGGAACTTAATGTCTGGAATAATTATAAAAAATATGTAATGTCTCCGGTATACCTCCCTTTATGTCATATTAAAACATGGAGTGGATTGGTTGCTCTACAAGTGAGAAAAATAATGTTGATTATTTTTTTATGGAAGAAAACACTTAAAGTACATTATTTCGGAACTAATTATAACTGATAGGCTGGGGATCACATGATCTATTATACATGGCATGCTGAACATAATGTCATATAATTCATGCACTTTTCGGTGCAGCTTTGGAAGTAGTTAACTTTTGAAATTTTGAATTTTTAGTATCATCTTTATCATTATAATCTTTGACATAATGAGATACCAGCCGATCTCTTTGAGAGTGAAAATACCATAATAATAATAAAAAATGCAAATTATAACAAAAACAAAGTTTATAAGTTATTTTATTTTATTCTTTTGATACGGAAATTACAATATGGTTAATAATAGCTTGTTAAAAAAGTAAAAAAAATAAGGCAAAATACATCAATAACAATAAAACTGTCATTAGTCAACAGTCTGCTAATGATCTTTATTAACAATAATAGAGGTAATTTAAACATGAAAAGATATACCAAATATTTGGGTAATCTCATAGAATTAGAAACTTAAAGAAATCACAAATATTCAGGTAATCTCTTAATTTAATGACATGATTCGTGATACCTATACAACACACTGCAACAAAAACACAAATATTACTATGATATAATAAAAGAAAGATATATTAAAGAACGTATGAAGTATAGTAAGCGCTTACAAGTGCGAGAAACTACTGAATTAACCCATCTTAAATGTCCCTATAAATTAGGTCCTTACATATGAAACTGGCGTTTCGCCGTACTGGCCACTTTGGTCTCAAATATATCCTCTATGGTTAGGAATTCCAAATTCAAATTTATACAGCTATTTACTCATGTATTTGTGTTCCTCAATTGTTTTTATTCTTGCGTCACTCAGCTTACAAAATGGAAAACTTGAAATATCGCGTAATTTACGAGTATGAGTTCTACCGTGGCACCAGTGCTGCAGAAACGGCTCGAAGGATTAATGATGTGTATGGCGACGGTGCCGCAATAGAAAACAGTGCGTTTTTGGTTCCAACGTTTTCGTTCTGGAAATTTCGACCTGCAGAACAAGCCCCGTGGACGGCCGGAGACCAAAGTTGATAATGAAGAATTGAAGGCTATTGTGGAAGCGAATCTATCGCAAACCACGTCCGAGTTAACTGCAGGCTGCGGTGTTAGTGATAAAACTGTTTTAATCCACTTGAAGCAAATTGGTAAGGTGAAAAAGCTTGAAAGGTGGGTACCACATGAACTGAGAGAAGCAAATCAACTAACGCGCGTTGACTGCTGCGTTGCATTACTCACCCGGCACAATAATGAAAGGATTTTAAATCGAATCATCATTACCTGTGATGAAAAGTGGATCCTGTACGATAATCGGAAGCGCTCGTCGCAATGGCTGAACCCTGCCGAACCAGCCAAAACATGCCCCAAGCGAAAATTGACTCCAAAAAAGTTACTTGTGAGCGTTTGGTGGATTGTGCTGGTGTCGTTCACTACAGCTTTCTTAAATCTGGCCAGACGATTACGGCAGATGTCTATCGTCAGCAACTGCAAATCATGATGGAAAAGCTAGCTGCTAAACAACCGAGGCTGGTCAATCGCTCTAGGCCACTGCTGCTTCATGATAACGCTAGACCATACACTGCACAATAGACGGCTACCATATTAGAGGAGCTTCAATCGGAATGTCTAAGACATCCACCATACTCTCCGGACCTTGCTCCAACAAATTACCATTTTTTTCGAAATTTGGATAACTTCTTGAAAGGGAAAAAATTCAACTCCGATGGGGCAGTCCAAACCGCCTTCAAAGATTGATTCCCGTCCGAATGTTTTTTTTTAGTAAAGGGATCGAAGAACTACCTATGAGATGGCAAAAGTGTATAGATAGCAATGGTACATACTTTGATTAAATAAATATATTATATTTAAAAAATACAACTTTATGTTCGTCCCAAGCAAAACGCCAATTTCAGACGTAAGGACCTTAAGGTAATTTCTTTAACTTCATTATTATTCATAAAAAAGCCAAACACGGGCTATTAACTAGCAACATCCCCAAAGTTATTACAATGGGCTATTAACTAACGATATCCCCAAAGTTATTGATGATGCAGCTACATAAACACAAGTGCCTAGTATTCATGTTTGCTGCATTCTACCTATGAACTACATCTCATTATGTTGAACATAAATGAATACGCTCATACTAAATATTCAAATTTTCAAAAGTTAACTACATCAAAAGCTGCACCGAAAAGTGCATGAATTAGATGACGTTATGTTCAGTATACAATGTACGTATGATTAAATAGATCATGTGAGCACCAGCCCATCAGTTGTAATCAGTTCCTAAATAATGTACTTTAAGTGTTTTCTCCCATACAAAAAAATAATCAACATTATTTTTCTTACTTGTGGAGCAACTAATCCACTCCATGTTTTCATATGACATAAAGGGAGGTTTAACGGAGACATAACATATTTTTTTATAATTATTCCAGACATTATGTTCCTATGAGTATGGAGGAACAAATCCTAGACGACTGTGCGACGTTGTGAAGCAAGTTGTACCAGCGGCCGTGGGGGGAGAAAAAAATCAAGATCAGTCCGGCGAGCCGATAATATCAACCGGAACCAACAGCAAGACGGATGAGATGCTGCGTAAGCAAGCAAGTAACTTCCGAGCATTCCAGCGCACTGTCTCCAACATCAATCTGGAGACTGTATCAGAAAAGTGGGAATTGGAAGATCTGCTTCGTATCATCGGCGAGCGTTGGAAAGTTATCGACAAAGTTCACTGGGAGTTAGATAGTGAACTTGAGGGCATAGATCAAGACTATGAGAGGACTTTCACAAAAACGGAATAGATCGTTTCCGTTCAATAACCTCAAAAGAGCAATCAAAAGCAAACTGTGGTCGATGGTGCAACGCGAGAAATCAATCCCGAAGATAAACATCCCAACATTCAGCGAGTAATTTAATCAATGGATACCGTTTAAAGATCTGTTCTTGGAAGCGATACACAATAATCCATCACTATTCACTAAGCAATGCACAAAAAATGCAGTATCTCAGAAGCAAGCTGAGAGACTAGCCGGAGAGATTAGTCTCACATCTCCAGATAAGCTCGAAAAATTATGCAACCTGTTGGAACATTTTAACTACAAGATATGATAACAAAATGAAAATTGACAACTCTCATGTCAAAATCTTAATGAGTTTTCAAGTCATACAGCAAGCTTCAGATAATGCTTTCAAGCACATGCACACAACGGTCGAGTGTATAAATGCCGTAAAAAACCTGGGTGGTGACATAGCCAACGACATTTTACTTGTCTTTATATTGTCAGAAAAGTTGGACTCAGATACGCATGATGACTACATCTATTACATCAAGGCCCCAAGGGAAAGAGTTTCTGGAGTTCCTGGAAGGAAAGTTCACCAGCCTAGAATTCTCCCGAAAGAAGCAAGAATATCCTTCGCAGAAACAAAGTCATAATCAAGGACATCAATCAAAACCAAAATATCAAAATAAAAAATACGATCAAGTTAACAAGCAAGCTTTTAGCAGCAGTCGAGTGCCTACAGTTTCGCAACATTGGTTGCAGCGCTCTCAATATAGTCTAGAACAGTTCAAATGTTCCACTTTGCAAAAATAATGAGCATGGAATTTATTTTTGCAAGAATTATTTAGAGATGACGCCGCAAAAGAAACGCAGTTTGGTACAAAAACTAAATTTATGAAATAATTGCCTTTATCTACATACGTATCATAAACCCTATTTACTGCGTTCAAAAACCGCACGTTACGACATATAATGACATTCAAATGTCGAACGCCGACGCCCACCCGCGTGCCGTCCCTAGTTTGTCTGTGAAGTTGGTACTGACATTCAAATTTCGAACGCCGACGCCCGCCTGCGTGAAGTTGGTACTAAAGAACAAGCTAAACAATTGCAGAACCACAATGCCGGTCAAACATGCGGTTCCTGAACACATCAAAGAGAGCTTATGATATGTGTGTAGATAAACTAGTGTATGTAACTGTACATAATTAGGCATTAAAACTCTCGAGTGATATTATTATGAAACGAGCACTCTCGAGTTTTAATGCCCTCCATTATGCAGCAGTCACATAAACTACTGTTATACCATGGAGGTAAAGCATGTTTCTCTGAAAAGCGATGCCAAACTTGCCGTGGGTTTCATAATAGCACTCTTTGTGAAGCATTCAAGGAAGCCAACAATTCGTCATCCGGCCCTAAAAATTATCAATCACAGCCAGGGAAGAGTAACACGCATGTATCATAGCAACGAGAAGTTCCTGAAGTCTTTTTGACCACAGCTAAGTTACAAATTCAAGGATCGGACGGGAGATATCACATCATGCGGGCCCTTCTCGACCAGGGCTCACAAACATCCCTTATCACGGAAAATGCAGCTCAAAATTTAGGCTTGCGACGTCAGAGAAGCAAAGGGGTGATATCAGGAGTTGGAGTTAAAGATCTGTTCTATTCTATTCTAAAATTCTCATCAACAATCTACCTAGTTTTACATTCACCAAGCCGGCGATGTGGCCACATATCAACAACATCAGTTTAGCAGACCCGGAATTTCACATCAGCCGCCCTGTAGATATCTTATTCGGGGCGGAAGTATACTCTCATATTATCATGGAAGATATATGTCGAGCAATCAAGGCCAACGCATAGCTCAGCAGACTCGCTTGGGGTGGATTTTATGCGGAAACGACCAAACGTTTCAGTGTAACGTCGTCCTAAATAACACCGAGGACATTCAGAAATTCTGGGAATTAGAAGACATCACGGAGTCATCAAGTTTATCAGCAAGCGATTAGCAGGTCGTCGACTTCATTGAGACTCGAAAAAGAGCAGTAACAATTCAATTAAGATTAAGTGAAAAAGATACTGAGTTAGCCTTTATCATCTTGATATTTTCTTTGATATCCTGTAACTCTACTTGGGGTCGGATAAGGATCCAGTGTTTCACTGCATAGCGCACGTGGTGTTTACTTGTAATTGATTTATGTACTCAGCAACCCTGTATACTAGATTAATCAAATGTTATGTAACTAGTGCATAAATTGTTAGTAGACCTAATTAAAATAAATAATAAATAAATAAATATAGAATTATCAATTTCCAACAAAGGAGCCTTTTTTGCAGTAGTTTCGACCATTTTATCTGCAGCTCTTTTGAACCCTATATGGGTTTGTTCTCTTTCGATGGCAATAACTTCTTCAATTTTTCAAAGATGGCACAGTACATTTGCTCCATAACCTTCTTCACCCGAAGAAACCCCACATATAACATGTACTGGTTTGAAAAAAGTACAACAAGAATGCGCACCTGACGTTTCCTGTCCACAGACGAAACATTTTTGATCATCGATTGAGACTGGCTCATTTTTTTCCACCTTCAGCATTACTATAGCCTCATAGTAATTCATTGGGACACCTTCTGTATCATGTGCAGTAAAAATAATATCGGCAACCGTTTCATTATTCTCCACAAGCATTTCATTGTTCCTCTCCGCACCTTCCGCAATAATATTTATTGGCACATCATTAGTCACTGTAGTTAAAAAACTATTTGCGATATTTTCGATAGTCTCAATAATTGATTCATCAATCTCTACTACACTCTCTTTTTGGGTTATTTTATCGGGTTCTTCCTCTGTACGGATGAATGACATTAGATTTTCTGGAATATTACATCCTTTCAATATGAAGATGAAGCTTATTTTTAATGTACTGATGCATTTTCATTCGGCCACCATGCCCAACGTTTCTATGAATTTCCGTCAGGATTTCATAATATTTTTCCATTGGTGATCTGGCGTCCACCAGGGTCGTATTCAGACTAGGGGCCCCTAGCAAGTCAAAACACTTGTCCGACCGTGATAGAGGTCAGATCTATCGACGCTTCGCCGAGCTCCAACTTATTATCTAAAAATAGGTAGGATAGATATCTAGATCTTAGGTGTGTGTCCTGCGGTGGTGACGACCTCCTTCCCAGCAAGATACCGGGCGTGCGCCTCGGTATAAGTTCCAGTTCTTCGCTGAAGGAGTTTCTCTACGTCTAGTTGCCGACCGCAAGTGACACACTATTCTAGTTAATTATAAAAGCACGGACCTCCCGGCGAGGTTCGAACTCACGTGCGAAACTTAGAATCAGTTCCTTAGTCTAACTAGTGTGGTTCCCTGCGGAACTCAAGTCACACTCGAAGGATCGGGCCAGCGCGGCGCCTCCCTGCGTGACGGTTCATACGCGCGACAATTCGATCTGGCCAAAATATATCACCGAAAGCACTGACGACTACGCGAAGCCACAACATTGACTACCAAACACACGTTTTGGGAATGGATTACCACAATACTATTTGATTTCCATTACAAATCTCCAAATTCACTCGACATTTTGCGAGACATCCCGATCAAGACGACAATGCGATGACAATTCAATATAACCTCAAACGTCATTTTGACACAACGAGAGAACAAAAGGTGCGTTCCGATTTGCACTAACGAGTACGTATGTACGACTGCGTTTGGTTCCGAACAATTGGTAGGGTAGACTGAGTACGGTTGTAACGATTTTCGGTTTTATGATCATAGCGTCGCCATTACGTAATCGATCACTGTGATAAATATATCAAACGAAAGGGCATTTATCAATCTTTAAACAAATACAAAATTTGGAATCTTGGCGCAATAGTTTAATAGGCCAGAGAATTAAAAAAAAGTATGCCACTGTTACAACCGTCCCCGTGCCAGGGGCGGTTGTAACAGGGGTTGGGGTCAATTGTAACGCTTTTAAATAATGCAAGATACAAATATTTTAATAAGGTTTTTTTGTTAGAAAAACATTAAAAATATGTTATTCTACTTATGGCAGCATTTATGATCTTTGGAATCAGTCTTTAATAATCAGTCAACATTTCAATTAGGAACACAATATTTTATATCAATGAGAGAATATTTACTACCTATCATATCAGGTGACTAAACATACAATTAGAACATTAATGTAGAAAAAAACAACAATAACATTTAAATATTAACTAAAAACACCTTTGTACACGCAAAGGTGTTTTTAGAATATACATACATACGAAAAATATAAATTGAATTAGTTACAGATAAAATCAATCTGATTCACAGTCGTGACAAATATAGGTTAGACCACCTTCGGTGCATTCTTTGTGAGCCCATCGTATACAACTGAGCACTTTATCCATTTTTCTCTTAGCCTGCTCTCTGAATATGGTGCTACACAAACAAGGCAGAAATACTCCTCATCTTCCGAAGTTTCTGGTGCTGCTGTGCTAGTCTTCTTCGTTTTCGACTTCTTTGCTTTGGTTTTTGTTCCATCCATATATTTTTTTACCTGCTTAGCTTTGGCCCATTTTATTGTTTCTTCAAACTCCTTTCTTATATCATGTTTTTCAGGTGTATCTATATAAATCGTTGACTTCCTAGTTTTACGACCCCTGTTTGTGGTTTTCCTCGTGGGAGCTTTAAGAAAGGGTCGTATTTCTTCTGTTGAAAACACAGCTGGTACACTAGTAGATGGTATGGAAGAAGCCAGCTGAGTGTCCACTGAAGGCATTTGACGAATCGGTTGGGTGTTCGTAGTTTATTGTACTTTTTTCAAACCAGTACATGTTATATGTGAACCATAACCTTCTTTGGGTGAAGAAGGTTATGGAGCAAATGTACTGTGCCATCTTTGAAAAATTGAAGAAGTTATTGCCAACGAAAGAGAACAAACCCATATAGGGTTCAAAAGAGCTACAGATAAAATGGTCGAAACTACTGCAAAAAAGGCTCCTTTGTTGGAAATTGATAATTCAGTATTTATTTATTTATTATATATTTTAATTAGGTCTACTAACAATTTATGCACTAGTTACATAACATTTGATTAATCTTGTATACAGGGTTGCTGAGTACATAAATCAATTACAAGTTAACACCACGTGCGCTATGAAGTGAAACACTGGGTCCTTATCCAACCCCAAGTAGATAATAATAAAACACAAATTATAATTAAGAGTAAATTAAAGTACAGACTTAAATCAAATGAGCTTTGACTATTTGAAACATGATATAAGTACATATTTTTTATTAAAGTCATGTTAGTATTAGGCATTTTAGTTGGCTCATTGAGTCGTTGTGAACATCGAAGGTATCGCTGTATTTGTATAACAGATTGCAGAGACGTGGAATAGCGGAGTTGGCAGCAAGAACCGTTCGACGCAGAGGCGTGTGTAGTGGGACAATCGGATGTCGAGGGTACCTGCTGGGAGCTTTAAACCTAAATTTTGATAATGGGGGGGGGGGGGGGGGGCGGAAATTTATCTTATTATTTAGAATTTTATATAAAAATGTTAAATCTATGTATTCAAAACGTTTTGATAAGGAGTTAATTTTAAAATGCTCAAGTATGTCCCCGTAAGACTCTAGTTTTTTCGCCAAACCTTTTGAGTACGCCAAATGCCACGTGAATCGCTTTTGGATGCGTTCAAGGCGCAACATGTGTGATGCATAGTGTGGTCGCCATGCAACACTAGCATACTCTAGGATGCTGCGCACAAGATAGTTAAACAATAAGATTTTTGTCTTAGGATTCCTGAAAACTTTGCTGTTCCGGATGACGAATCCTAACATTTTTGAGGCCCTTTTTGTGATATTGTCGATATGGGGAACGAAGTTTAGTATGCTGTCAAACAGTACGCCTAGGTTAAATTAACCGAAAGTTAACCGAGGATACTAAAAATATTTAAGGCGAAGGTAGTGGACATGATAAATGGAATTAAGAAAAATTTGAACTTATTCAAGGACTATAAAAACTGGTTTTCACGATAGAATCTACAAATATCGGCTCAAAACTATAACGCGGTTATATCAGAATAAATTCCCAATATCACTACGTCAAGCTGTAACATGCCAATCATTGTTTGGGGGATAAGGATTTCAAGGACGAAGGTGAAGGACACATGCTCTTGCAAGCCTGCAAAAAACCAATGCCAAACAAACAGATGTGCATGTTTCAAAAATAAATCGCTCAGTACATCAAAGTGCCACCAAAGTTTCTCATGCAGTAACAAATAAATTACTTAGTGTTGTAACTTTAAAAGAAGGCTGGACGTTATAGAAAGGGGGGATCCCCTTTCTATAACGTCCAGCCTTCTTTTAAACGCAGTCTCTTATTAATTGTGATGGCCAAATAAAATAGATCGTCTAGTAAATTAGAACTCCTACTACTTGTGAAACCAGTAACCCTAATTCTAGAGGTATGAGTAAGAAGTGTTGTCAACTTTGACAGTAGATTTTAAACAAGGAATGTTTTAAATTTAATATTTAGTAATTTTAAGTTTCAATAAAATATTTATACTTAAATATGTCCCCACTAACAAGATTGATACAGGTTAATATCCATCAAATGATTAATAACTTTATAAAGCACATTCATATAATAAAATGTCATAGTATATTTTGAGTATTGACTAAAATGAAATAAAAATTATAAATATTAAAAAGAAAATTTGATATTCATAAAATTTTGGGGAAGAAACCCCTACCACTTGATTCGGTCTTCTACCCAGATAATTCTACGAAAAAAATTAATTTGTAGTTCTGATACTCGTTTATAAAAAGAGTAGCGTATAAGTATTCTGAATTGGATTTAGTCATAGATTCACCGGATTGGGATGGGGTATGACCGATCAGGATGGGATTATAGTTTGTGAATGACATTCAACTGTCTCATCAATCAATATCTGATATTTATGTAGAAAGATTATATTAAATATTCTTCCACATATAGAAAACTATAAACATACACAATGAAGTTTAACTGGTTGTTTATGTTAAACGTTATGTGTTTAAATAAAGACTTATTTGTCTTTTAGTAATGCACAATAGCATAGCATGAAGTATAAAATATTTCTGCACATCCATAGAAGTGCGTAAGTAGCATGATTCATTTTAAGGTTAATGAATTGACCTTCAATCTACCATCAGCAGATCCAAACGTGATATTGTTACTTCGTAAAGTGCGAAGATATAAGTATATGTATCCATATAAATATGCACATCTGAATAGAGCATAACTGTGAATTTCCGTACTTCTATTGCTTCATTCTGGCGTTATGTGAACATTGGCGGTGGCTTTGCGACGGCTTATTCCATAATTTGATCAAAGGTCATTAATTAATAACTATTGTATTAATAAAATTACCCATGACCGCCTTCCATGATTGCAATACAAGGTTTAGGGAAATTGAACCTTTATCATCATTCAGTTAAGACGAGAATTGCAGGTTTGTTTAGTTAAATTCTGAATTCTCGACATCGAGTCGAACATATCAAATTTAAAACGCTGTTGCAGAAATTAGTCAACTCAGTAACTACTTTCAATAAGTTTATAGTCTCATTGACTCCAAATACTACAAAGTAGTGCTATATTAAGATTTCACACTTCATTCCACGTGGCTGGAATAACCACAAATTGAATATTAATTCAAACTCTCAATTTCATTCAACATAAATATGAATAATGTGACAGTTGACTGACTTTATCTAGGATTCAGGTGAAAATAGAGTATATAAGGACAGATATTACTTAATACGAGAAGTAAATAAATTCCTTTAAATAACAGACATTAACAGGGAGAGGGATAGGAGTAAAAAAATAAGGAATAAAATGTTAGTAAAACATAAGTATACTCTATTGAGAACCCCATAATATTCTATTTTTTTATTACCTAGTTATTTATATATAAATATATATATATAATTATTTAAACCGAATATTTTCTATTACCCTGGTGGATTTAAAAACTGATTCCCGCCTGTCCTGAATATATTGATTACCGTGTTGTCCGAAATAGTTTTCCCCTTTTTATAATAGAAAATCAAGAGTTTAAGAAACCCAATAATCGCTGCATAGTAGGTAGTTAAAACTCGACAAAACACAAAACCTTCCTGCAACCTCAATCAAAATAAAACAGTAAAAGTTTCTATAAAACACAGTTCAAATAACGTTCAAATTAATCAATTAAAGAATCTAGGAAACACAATAATTATCTGGTTACCGCCTGTCCTGAATATAATGGTTACCGTGTTGATTGAAATAGTTTTCCCCGTTTTATAATGGAAAATTAAGAGTTTATGAAACCCAACGATTGCTGCATAGTAGGTAGTTAAAACCCGATAAAACACAAAACCTTCCTGAAAAATCAAATTAAAATAAAACAGTAAAAGATTCTCGAAAACACCGTTCAAATTACCTTGAAATTAATCAATTAAAGAATCTAGGAAACACAATAATTATCTGGTTACCGCCTGTCCTGAATATAATGGTTAACGTGTTGATTGAAATAGTTTCCCCGTTTTTTAATGGAAAATTAAGAGTTTATGAAACCCAATGATTGCTGCATAGTAGGTAGTTAAAACCCGATAAAACACAAAACCTTCCTGAAAAATCTTATTAAAATAAAACTGTAAAAGATTCTAGAAAACACAGTTCAAATAACGTTGAAATTAATCAATTAAAGAATCTAGGAAACATAATAATTATCATTTAAATCAACCAGTAGAAGATTCTAAAAAAAACACCAAACACACTGTAACTACCCTCCCCCTCGACGTTTTTGAAATAATATGAATAAACCCCACGAGTTAACCGAACGATTCTATGAATAGTAAATTTAAAGATATAACCAGCTAACCATTAATTTAATGTCAGACGGAATTTAACCCTCACGCATTTTTATTGGAATATTTCTCCAATTGGAAAGATTCTATTACCAACGATTGCGAGTATCTTATTTAGATGATTTGGCCAAAGTAGTGGGTGATCGTCTATGGGTAGATTGTGTTTCCTAGATTCTTTAATTGATTAATTTCAAGGTTATTTGAACGGTGTTTTCGAGAATCTTTTACTGTTTTATTTTAATTTGATTTTTCAGGAAGGTTTTGTGTTTTATCGGGTTTTAACTACCTACTATGCAGCAATCGTTGGGTTTCATAAACTCTTAATTTTCCATTATAAAACGCGGAAAACTATTTCAATCAACACGGTAACCATTATATTCAGGACAGGCGGTAACCAGATAATTATTGTGTTTCCTAGATTCTTTAATTGATTAATTTGAACGTTATTTGAACTGTGTTTTCTAGAAACTTTTACTGTTTTATTTTGATTGAGGTTGCAGGAAGGTTTTGTGTTTTGTCGAGTTTTAACTACCTACTATGCAGCGATTATAGCACGTCCATCATCGACACCACTCGAAAATGGTTGAGTTTGATTTGAATGTGTTTGTATGTTTAATGACTGTGTGTGTGGGAATTTCAAAACTCGCTACACGAAAGGAATGAGGAGAGGATTAGCCCGCGAATATCCTAAGAGCCAATCCAGGAACCCTATGGTGAAGGAAAAAGGAAATTAGGGTCGCTCCAAGCCCAGACTCAGACTCAGATCAATTACCTACAAGTTCTTATCTAACGACCCAAGGACAGTTTTGTAATTTGGGGTAGGTTGATTTAAAGGATAGGAACCGAGGTATATCTCGGCGCTTCAGACACTCACGAAAATCCACTGCAACACGCAATCACAACTCTCCCAGTTCAAGACGCGTAAAACGGCGAATCGAACTGTATAGAATTCCCGAAAGACGTGTGTCACAGTAGTTTGACGCGGAGACTGAATGGCTCCCCCTCTGAGTCTTAACTCACACTTCACTCGACGACCAGCAACAAAAAGCCCCCTTCTCATCTCGACCCATCCCTTTTATATTTTCTCTTCCCACCAAAACGTCATCATTCAGTTAAGACGAGAATTGCAGGTTTGTTTAGTTAAATTCTGAATTCTCGACATCGAGTCGAACATATCAAATTTAAAACGCTGTTGCAGAAATTAGTCAACTCAGTAACTACTTTCAATAAGTTTATAGTCTCATTGACTCCAAATACTACAAAGTAGTGCTATATTAAGATTTCACACTTCATTCCACGTGGCTGGAATAACCACAAATTGAATATTTATTCAAACTCTCAATTTCATTCAACATAAATATGAATAATGTGACAGTTGACTGACTTTATCTAGGATTCAGGTGAAAATAGAAAATCCACTGCAACACGCAATCACAACTCTCCCAGTTCAAGACGCGTAAAACGGCGAATCGAACTGTATAGAATTCCCGAAAGACGTGTGTCACAGTAGTTTGACGCGGAGACTGAATGGCTCCCCCTCTGAGTCTTAACTCACACTTCACTCGACGACCAGCAACAAAAAGCCCCCTTCTCATCTCGACCCATCCCTTTTATATTTTCTCTTCCCACCAAAACGTCCTACCCCAGGCATGCTCGCCAAACCACCATCTCAAACTCCGCGAGTCATTCTCATTGGTTCGTTTCGTTTCCTTTCGAAACTCAGTGCTCTGATTGGTTACTGGTCTACACCGTATACACACTTTATATTTTAGATCACACAGTTCAACTAGAAATAGACTCTATAACATCATAAAATAATCTAAATAAAATAATACTTATTTTTTTTCTATATAAAACATCTTATTGCAGTTATAGTGAATAAAGTTCTAATTTGAGTTAAACCATCTGGAATTTAAAGGCGATCGACCGCCATCTGTACCTCCATCATTGAACTAACTACGCATCTGTTTGACCCACCAAACTATATCGTAACTAAACACCCTTACGTATGAGTTTCGATTGAATGAGCCATGGCAAATGCGACATTTCAAAACAACATCACAAATATGTAAAATGGTCATAATTCGACATCCACTGAAAGCAACGGTGAAGTTAAACCATATTCATTTTAAATTTATGATTCACAACTTATTTCATAGCTCTTAAAGTTTATCCACATTTTGGAGATTTAAAAAAAAATAATATATTTCTACCTACTGAGAAATAAACCAAATGTTTGTTTCGTCACACCATCCATTCAAAGATGTCGCTTTTTTATTTCATAATTAATCTGGCGCATTCTACGTATAGATTTCTAGACTAGATAAATAATGACGATTATAGAAATAATAGGCAATTACTGTGACGACATATTCAGTAGTTTAAACAAGGTAGAAAACATTTACAAAGATGCATGATAAGCAATTAACTTCTAGGACTTAAATTTAATTAGCACAACCCGACACTCCCGAATAGCTATTCAGAAAGGACCCACAAATTAATAACCCAAACCCAAAACTAAAATAGAAAAAGAAAAGTTGACAACGGAGAATCGAACCTCGAACCTTAATATTTCAAGTCTGGTAACAACGCGATGAGCCACTTGAGCTTATATGAGGCCTTGTGAAATTTGCGATGCCTTCGATAACCACTAATCTCCATAGTTATGTTTATACCAAATTTATCTTGCCGCTTAATTGAGCATTGGTCAACACCAATCTTACATCGCCGTTATTTGTTTGGTTTAAGAATATTTGGCTTCTCTTTTTGCAGTTCATAGTTGAATCATTAAATCACGTTGCCCAAACCTGCCAACGCCTGCCAACTTTTTATAGCAAATAAAAAAATGTGTCTCAGATCTTTACATTTCCGTTACAGTGTCTACCTCAAATGTTAATTTTGTTATGATGTGTGAGATCGGTGACCAAAATCATATTTGTGATTGTGTATAATCTTTTCTCTTGTTCCGTTTAGATCAACTATTCTGACCAACTAAAATCTGATTAACTATTTTGACGCCACACGGAACAACGATTTCAGTTGGTCAGAGAGGAACAAGGCAGATCAACTATTATCTTTCCTATTGGAACAACTCCAGCTTGGTACCGCGAAACATAGGTTAGAGTCTGCGAGTCTCGTCCATTGATCATAGAGTAGACGTTTTATAGAGCATCCAAATTTGACATGTCAAAATTGTCAAACAAGTGTGCGTTCACCTTAAGTCAGATCGTAAACATGGGGTTGCCACGCCGAGATTTTTTAAATTTGACCTCCTTTTCCAGGCGACTGGACTCGCTAGCCAAACTCAACCTACATACATACTTCTTGCTTTTGAAGTAGGCACTTACCGGCCACTTGGAATTGTCATAACTTTTAAAATAGATTAGACATTAGTATAGTTGTCATTTCAGGGATTTTTATTCATATTATTTATAGTGAAAATGGAGGTATCAGAAACTGTTAAAACTATAAAAATTAACAGGGGGAGATTGTATTTGTGGCGTTAATTCAGTGTATGTCACTAAATCTTAATTTAAAATAGTTAAATTTAGTACTTCAATATTTATTACTGAATTTTATTTATCAATCGCAATCCGTTATGCAAAATTTACATTACCATGTTTATAATAATAAAATCAATGTTAATAATCTAGTCTTAATAATCTAATTAAATATTGTTAATAATAAAATAATAATATACAAATATGATAATACTAACTTAATAATAATAATTTAATTGTAGTAATTTTTAAGTGCATAATGCATCCACTTATGTTGAATCATAAATGTCACTTTGCATTATATAAACTTTAATATATTTTGTTCGTTGAAGCGGACAAGCGCACCGTTTTTTATTAGTAGATAGGAGCGCGCACTGCAACCGCCTACGTCACGGTATAACCTGTCGGCGCGCTCGCCTCCTCCGGAGTATGCGCGGCCGCCGCCGGACAGTGAGCTTGATGATACGACGCGAGACGCATGTCGCTCTGTTCCGCCGCGTTTGCTTACGCTCCGCTATCGAAATTACTTATGCGCCTAATATCAACCGCTGTGCTTGTTCCTTCTCTTTCCATTTCTCCTTCGAAGACTGTGCTTGACTATATGTACTGTGTGCTATACGTCGCTTTGAAATAAACTGTTAAACAGTGTTCTTGTTTACATTCACCGCGACCCGCACTATACTCAAGTGTTGCGTAGGCACCAGCCTACCAAATATTTACTGGGGAACGCAAACGCAATTGGTACGACGAAAACGGTCTTTAGGTGTTTAAAAGAGATGAAAATACCTGAAGTACAAAACAAAAACTTACTATGCGAGTTTCGTGATGGAGATCAAAGAATGCTGATATTTTGCAGTAATCGGGCACTACAATTAATATAATAAACAGGAGATTTTTTTGTTGACGGGGAAATTTTAGTGCTGCCCACCCCCATTCTACCAGCTTTTAACAATCCATGGGGATTTTGGCAGTACCGAGGATACGGTTCACACGAAACCATTAATATATGTTTTGCTGCCTAACAAAAAGCAAACAACTTATACAAATCTATTCGAATTACTGAAGATCAAATTACCCGATTTAAAAATCGAGCAAATCCACTGCGATTTCGAAGTGGCTTTGTGCAATGCCATTACTCATGTATTTCCGGATGTGTCCATACGAGGCTGTTATTACCACTGGAATAGAAATATGTGGAAAAAAGCAAAATAGTTAAAGCACAAAAGTAAGCGCGAGAGACGTATCGTTGGGCTCTGTGCCATTTTACCTTTGCTTTCGGAAGAGTGGATTCAAGAGGGATGGAGTTACATCAAAAAAGAATATGCTGATAGTGGCCTGAAAATGCATCTATTTATGAGTTACATCGTGAAGGAATCCAACTGCGATAGACTATCACAAGAGTCTCCCTTCCTGATGAGTCCCGCCACGGAGACGTCCGTCCCGGTGCATACGGACGGCGCCGGCATGTCCACACTCTCGAAGACGAGCGTGGGCAGATTACTAGGAAATTGGAACATTTGGAAAATCCTTAGTGTTTTCAGTCTGCGCCACCGCACGAATAATGTATTGGAGGCCTTTCACTCCACTCAACGTCCTTGCAAAAAAATTAAATTTTGGCGCTTTACAAGCGGCAACTAAACTAGGAAAGCACGTTCCGTGCACTGATGGCGCCATCCGAGCTATTCTTCTTCAATATATTGATGGTGACATTGATCTCGGCCATGACATGGAGAAATTAAATTAATTCATGCGGAAGACTTAATTTCACACATGGTATGTGCGAAATATGTGGAAAAAAGCAAAATAGTTAAAGCACAAAAGTAAGCGCGAGAGACGTATCGTTGGGCTCTGTGCCATTATACCTTTGCTTTCGGAAGAGTGGATTCAAGAGGGATGGAGTTACATCAAAAAAGAATATGCTGATAGTGGCCTGAAAATGCATCTATTTATGAGTTACATCGTGAAGGAATCCAACTGCGATAGTCTATCACAAGAGTCTCCCTTCCTGATGAGTCCCGCCACGGAGACGTCCGTCCCGGTGCATACGGACGGCGCCGGCATGTCCACACTCTCGAAGACGAGCGTGGGCAGATTACTAGGAAATCGGAACACTTGGAAAATCCTTAGTGTGTTCAGTCTGCGCCACCGCACGAATAATGTATTGGAGGCCTTTCAATCCACTCAACGTCCTTGCAAAAAATTTGAATTTTGGCGCTTTACAAGCGGCAACTAAACGAGGAAAGCACGATCCGTGCACTGATGGCGCCATCCGAGCTATTCTACTTCAGTATATTGATGGTGACATTGATCTCGGCCATGCCATGGAGAAATTAAATTAATTCATGCGGAAGACTTAATTTCACACATGGTATGTGCGAGTAATCTCACTCCTGAAGCAGAATAATTGTTATATTTACATCAATAGGTACATGTTTTTTGTACAACTTGGAGTGAATGGCCGCCAATACCTATGTAGGTACCGAATTTAGTACGCCACAACGATTTAAGTTTAGTAAAGTTTATAATTTTGTTATTTAAATAGATACATAAGCATGAAGTTGATTATTTTGTGGTTTTTTAACTAATTGTTCCGTGAAGAACAAAATAATTGTGTTTCTGAGATCTACTTGACCAATTGCTCAGACCGGAACAAAACCACCAATCGAGTGCCACTCGGAACAACTAGTTGGTCAGAATAGTTGATCTAAACGGAACAAGGGAATCTTTTAAACCTCAAACTAAGCAGGTAGTATAAGTGGTTTATTATGATGAATTATTTTTTATAAGTTTTATTTGTTTATATTTATTTATTTTTTAGGTGTCACTATGGTTTGTTTATCCAAGTCCGTAGTGTCAGTTTAAAAAAATGCTGTTCGGTTTTATGCTTACACATCGAACACGTGATATGCAAACGGTACGCGACACTTTACCTAATTATTAAAATTTACTAGTTAGTACATCAATTGGAACCGTCGCGACCGGGTGCATTCACTCAACATACATAAACATTTATTAATCATTTATAACTTGTCTAGTGAATTAATAGCTTTGGACTTTTAACACCTTAAAATCACTCACATCACCTGACCCCGAACTTTGGTCCTTCGAGCCGTCTTGGCGCAAAGTTGATTAGGACGGTGGTATGTGAAAAAGCTGCTGGATTTTCGAACTTCGTGGGGGTGAACTTACCTAACAATTGGGGGTGAAGTGTAGGGCAGTGATAACAGGATTGCTGTAGAGATTCAGGGCATCAGCTACAAGGAGCAGATAACAGCGTCAGTAAACTGACTAAACTACAAAATCATCACTACGGAGATATCAAGTAATATCTACCAATTTATTTTACTTGTACCAAAATGTCTCTAGAAAATCGTACAAACTCCACGAACTTCAGAGCAATTGCGAGAATTTAAACAAGGATGTGAAGGAGAGGAAGAGAAAAGCTGAGTATTACAAAACTCAGTGGGACAAGCTGGAAAAACAATGGAAGCAGACTCAATACAACCATGAGCAGATTAGTATGAATGTGAGAAAAAAGAGATAAATATTACACAAAGAAGATTTATGATGGAATACAGGAACAAAGTTGTCACAGGAAAAGTGGTAAACCCCAAGAAACTAAAGAAAACACCCAAAAAATCTAGACAAAGCAGCACATCTGCGTCATCATCTTCCTCTGACCTAGAGCCAAAGAAGACAATCGACTCTTCAACAAAAGCTACATCGAAATCCCACGAATCACCGATCCTACCAACATCAAAAACACTGAGGAAATCTATACAAAAATCTGCTCAAGTGACTCCTAAGAGCAGAGTGCCAAGGTGTGAGTCGTCACCTGAGGAGAGGCTGCGGTCGCCCAAAAACCTGCTGCAGATGACTCCGCGCTTGTAAAGAAAATGCATGATGTCACGTTAGAGACACTTAATAAAAAACCTGGGGGTCAACACAAAAACGTGGGACCCTATTATCGTGCACTTGCTATCTCAGAAATTAGATAATGAAACATATACGGAGTACTTGGAATCGATAGAAAACCCTCGGAAACTACCAGTGGTTCAAGATCTCTTTAGATTTTTAGAGAGTAAATTTACCGTCCATCACACTAGTCCCATTAAGTAGTCCCATGATGGGACAACTAGGATGATTTCGTCCAGTTGTCCCATGGGACAAGTGGCACTAATATTTATATCATATTTTGTCCCAAAGTCCCATTACCATTATCATCGTATATGGACTCTTTTGTTTTGCCGCGTCGTGCCGTGCCATCATACTGAATGAATGAATGAATGAATACTTTATTGCACAAAACAAACATAAAGAGATATACAAAGAAAGATATATGTACAAGAGGCGCGCTTATCTCTATAAAAGAGATTTCTACCAGCAAACCCAGACAGGAAATGAAAGTGGATTGTGAGAGTAAAACCTATTTGCACAACAAAATAATTCATAACCAATAATAATATAAGTAGGTACATATACCTAATACTACTACTACACCTAATTTATATAATATTATATACATACATACATATCATACACAAACAAGTTATATACATACATAACATACACATACAAATTATATATACATACTATGGAAGAGAGAGGTTTCAAGCGAATTGCTCTTCGTTCGCGCTGATCCAGCTGACATCTGCGTAATCAATGAGAGGAAGGAGAAGAGACTGGGCCAGAGTAATTTTAGTATGAAGAGGCAGAAAGTTTTGAAGGCGCCTGAGGGAGTGAAATGTGGCAAAGACTCGTCTACTTACTTCGCAGACGTGAGCAGACCATGAAAGCTGATTGTCAAAGATAACTGCTAGATTTTTTGCCTTAGTACTGAACGGAATTATGGTTCCATTATAAGTTACAGGAACAAGAGGCAGATGCTGTAATACATGTGGATACTCCACTCACAACGAGAATCTACATTTCTGAGCCCGGCCCTGACTACAGCACATACCAGTCTATTGTCCACTCAGCCGGCGCGCTGTAAAAAACGAGTTGCGCCCGCGCCACCCGCGCGTCTGTTGTCGCGTACCCTCCGCCGCGCGAGCACGTTACTCTGTTACGCCGCCAATTGTATTGTCTCGATTAAATTACTATTTACTACTAGTCAGCGTTTACATACCTACCAAGACCATAACCACCCCCACACTGGTGACCCCGAACTGGACTCAACGCAGTCAATCCTGACGAAAAGAATGCCGGACCCCAAGGACAGCACACAGGGCGCGGCCTCGCATACGTCCACGCAGCAGTCGACCGCCGACGACTCAGGGCCGCATTCAGTGACCAATTTATTTCGAGTGGGAGTAAAAGTACCGGAATTTTGGGCAGAACGACCTGACGTGTGGTTTGCACAGTTAGAGGCGCAGTTTGCGTTAAGCCGTATAACAGAGGACAGTACAAAATTTTATCATGTCATTGCAAACCTCGGCAACCAAAACATCGACAAGGTAATAGACGTAATAACATCGCCTCCGGCGACCCATAAGTACGAGAAGCTCAAGTCGGAGATTATAAAGCGTCTATCGGCATCACGCGAGCGCAAGGTCAAACAGCTTCTTGTTCATGAAGAGCTAGGGGACAAAAAACCATCCCAGTTCCTGCGCCACCTGCAGAGCCTCGCCGGCCCGGATGTACCAGAAGAGTTTTTAAGAACAATCTGGTCCAGCCGCCTTCCGCACAACATTCAAACCATTGTGGCATCTCAAGCTGACTTGCCGGTGGACAAAATAGCGGACCTGGCCGATAAAGTTTTCGAGCTCGCACCATCAACACCGCAAGTAGCCAGCACCAGCTCCAACAACAACAGCCTGATTCAGGACATGGCTAACCAAATAGCAGAATTAACTCGACAGGTCACGAAGCTTTCGACGCGACGCGCTCAATTCCGTGGAAGATCACACAGCCGTGGCAGGTCAAACTCCAGCCATCACAGCCAACCGCGTCCTTGCTTTTACCATCGCAGGTTTGGAGTAAATGCACAAAAATGCACCAAGCCATGCAACTTTCAAGCGGAAAACTCCAGGGGCGATCGACAGTAGCGGCTAACGATTGTCCAACAGCCACAAGCCGCCTTTTCGTCACCGATCGTAAGACAAAAACACAATTTCTCGTCGACACTGGCTCGGACATCTGCGTGTTCCCGCGCAACGCCACCAAGGAGAGCCGCTCAAAGACCGACTATAAACTGTATGCTGCCAATGGTTCAATTATTCACACGTATGGTTTCGCACACCTCTGTCTTGACTTTGGCCTACGTCGAGAGTTCTCATGGAGATTCGTAGTCGCCGACGTGACGAAAGCGATCATTGGTGTAGACTTTCTCAGCCATTACAACCTACTGGTTGACTGTCGACACCAACGTTTAATAGACGGCTTGACATCCTTATCTGTATCAGGTACGCAAGTCAAATCCCCTGATGACGTGTCTTCAGTCAAGACGAGGGCTACAGATGTCTCAGATAATCACTTTCATCGCTTACTGAGAGACTATCCGAACATCACCAGACCGTCCGGAACACCCAGCACATGCAGCCACAATACGATGCACTACATAAAGACCACGCCTGGACCTCCTGTCACAGCCCGACCACGAAGACTTCCACCAGACAAACTTCAGATCGCAAAGCGTGAGTTCGACGAGATGTTGAAGAATGGCACGGCGCGCCCATCAGAGAGTTCCTGGTCGTCACCACTGCACCTGGCACCTAAAAAAGATAACGCCTGGCGTCCCTGTGGTGACTACCGTTCTCTGAACTCCAGAACGATACCAGACAAGTACCCGATTAAACACATCCAGGACTTCAACCAGAACATAGCTGGATGTACCGTGTTCTCTAAAATCGATCTCATAAAGGCCTACAACCAAATTCCAATCTACCCTCCACATATTGAGAAGTCAGCGATTACGACACCTTTTGGCATTTTTGAGTTTCCGATGATGACGTTTGGTTTACGAAACGTGGGCCAAACATTTCAAAGATTCATTGATGAGGTGACCAGAGGCTTGGAAGGTACCTATTCTTATCTCGATGACATTCTCCTGTTCTCACCGACCCGAGCTGACCATGAAGAGCATCTCCGTCAATTGTTCCATCGACTAGACCAATATGGCATCATCATCAACGAATCAAAATGCGTTTTCGGCGTTCCAGAGCTGACTTTTCTGGGCTATCAAGTCTCGGCACAAGAAATAAAACCCCTCGAAGAAAGAGTAGATGCCATAAGAAGTTTTCCCGAACCCAGGAATGTCAAAGAGCTACGAAGGTTTCTTGGAATGATTAACTTCTACCACAGATTCATTCCTCATTTGGCTGAGAAGCAGGCTCCACTTAATGCTTTACTCAAAGGTCCAGTCAAGGGCTCACAACCAATAGAATGGAACGATGAACTGAGCAACGCATTCAATGACTGCAAGACAGCGCTCAGCAACGCAGCGCTTTTGGGCCATCCTCAATCAAACACCGAGATTTCTCTGGTAACTGACGCATCCAGTACAGCAATTGGAGGAGTCCTGCAACAGCGAGATGGAAACACATGGCAACCCCTTTCTTTTCAAGGAAGTTGACACCGTCACAAATAAAATACAGCCCGTACGACAGAGAGCTCTTAGCCATTTATAAGTCTATCCAATACTTCCGATACATGCTAGAGGGACGTGTTTTCTCCATTTACACTGACCACCGCCCTCTAATAAACGCATTTGAGACCAGGAGAGACAAGTGCTCCCCACGTCAATTCCGCTACCTGGATTACATATCCCAGTTTACTACGGATGTCCGGCACATAGCCAGAAAGGACAACGTAGTAGCTGACACACTCTCCAGGATTGAAGAAGTCGCAGCCATCGACAAAGCAGCACATCTGCGTCATCATCTTCCTCTGACCTAGAGCCAAAGAAGACAATCGACTCTTCAACAAAAGCTACATCGAAATCCCACGAATCACCGATCCTACCAACATCAAAAACACTGAGGAAATCTATACAAAAATCTGCTCAAGTGACTCCTAAGAGCAGAGTGCCAAGGAGTGAGTCGTCACCTGAGGAGAGGCTGCGGTCGCCCAAAAACCTGCTGCAGATGACTCCGCGCTTGTAAAGAAAATGCATGATGTCACGTTAGAGACACTTAATAAAAAACCTGGGGGTCAACACAAAAACGTGGGACCCTATTATCGTGCACTTGCTATCTCAGAAATTAGATAATGAAACATATACGGAGTACTTGGAATCGATAGAAAACCCTCGGAAACTACCAATGGTTCAAGATCTCTTTAGATTTTTAGAGAGTAAATTTACCGTCCATCACACTAGTCCCATTGAGTAGTCCCATGATGGGACAACTAGGATGATTTCGTCCAATTGTCCCATGGGACAAGTGGCACTAATATTTATATCATATTTTGTCCCAAAGTCCCATTACCATTATCATCGTATATGGACTCTTTTGTTTTGCCGCGTCGTGCCGTGCCATCATACTGAATGAATGAATGAATGAATACTTTATTGCACAAAACAAACATAAAGAGATATACAAAGAAAGATATATGTACAAGAGGCGCGCTTATCTCTATAAAAGAGATTTCTACCAGCAAACCCAGACAGGAAATGAAAGTGGATTGTGAGAGTAAAACCTATTTGCACAACAAAATAATTCATAACCAATAATAATATAAGTAGGTACATATACCTAATACTACTACTACACCTAATTTATATAATATTATATACATACATACATATCATACACATACAAGTTATATACATACATAACCCGATACCAGACAAGTACCCGATTAAACACATCCAGGACTTCAACCAGAACATAGCTGGATGTACCGTGTTCTCTAAAATCGATCTCATAAAGGCCTACAACCAAATTCCAATCTACCCTCCACATATTGAGAAGTCAGCGATTACGACACCTTTTGGCATTTTTGAGTTTCCGATGATGACGTTTGGTTTACGAAACGTGGGCCAAACATTTCAAAGATTCATTGATGAGGTGACCAGAGGCTTGGAAGGTACCTATTCTTATCTCGATGACATTCTCCTGTTCTCACCGACCCGAGCTGACCATGAAGAGCATCTCCGTCAATTGTTCCATCGACTAGACCAATATGGCATCATCATCAACGAATCAAAATGCGTTTTCGGCGTTCCAGAGCTGACTTTTCTGGGCTATCAAGTCTCGGCACAAGAAATAAAACCCCTCGAAGAAAGAGTAGATGCCATAAGAAGTTTTCCCGAACCCAGGAATGTCAAAGAGCTACGAAGGTTTCTTGGAATGATTAACTTCTACCACAGATTCATTCCTCATTTGGCTGAGAAGCAGGCTCCACTTAATGCTTTACTCAAAGGTCCAGTCAAGGGCTCACAACCAATAGAATGGAACGATGAACTGAGGAACGCATTCAATGACTGCAAGACAGCGCTCAGCAACGCAGCGCTTTTGGGCCATCCTCAATCAAACACCGAGATTTCTCTGGTAACTGACGCATCCAGTACAGCAATTGGAGGAGTCCTGCAACAGCGAGATGGAAACACATGGCAACCCCTTTCTTTTCAAGGAAGTTGACACCGTCACAAATAAAATACAGCCCGTACGACAGAGAGCTCTTAGCCATTTATAAGTCTATCCAGTACTTCCGATACATGCTAGAGGGACGTGTTTTCTCCATTTACACTGACCACCGCCCTCTAATAAACGCATTTGAGACCAGGAGAGACAAGTGCTCCCCACGTCAATTCCGCTACCTGGATTACATATCCCAGTTTACTACGGATGTCCGGCACATAGCCGGAAAGGACAACGTAGTAGCTGACACACTCTCCAGGATTGAAGAAGTCGCAGCCATCGACTACGAGCAGTTAGCTCTAGCACAGACGAACGACCCGGAGCTTACCCAATTAATCGAGGAAGGCTGTTCCCTTCGACTAGAAAAGATGAACTTACCCGGCACTTCTACAACCCTGATCTGCGACACCAGTACTCAGACACCACGACCGTACGTCGTAGATTCAATGAGACGCCAAGTCTTCGAGTCCATCCATTTCCTCAGCCACCCTGGAGCCAATACTACAGCCAAAATGATTGCTCAGCATTTCGTATGGCCAGGGATGCGCAAAGATGCACGCGAATGGAGCAAAACTTGTTTACCGTGCCAGCGAGCGAAAATCACACGCCATACTTCTGCTCCTCTGGGAACTTACCCGCTTCCCCCGGCAAGATTTCTCAATGCCCATATTGATCTCATCGGACCCTTGCCTTTATCTGACGGTTTCCGATATGCACTCACGGCCATCGACAGATTTACCCGTTGGCCTGAGGTCATCCCCTTGACCGAAATAACAGCCGAAGCTACAGCAAAAGCATTCCTGACAGGATGGATCTCCCGCTACGGATGCCCCCTGTCCATAACCACAGACCGAGGCCGCCGGTTTGAAGCACACCTGTTCAAGGCACTCGCAACACTCACCGGCTCACAACAAAAGACGACAACGGCATACCATCCTCAATGCAATGGCATCATTGAGAGATTTCACCGACATCTCAAGTCAGCGATTATGTGCCACGCAGATCAGCATTGGACAGAGTCCCTTCCACTAGTACTTCTAGGAATCAGGAGTGCATGGAAGCATGACTTACAAGGATCATCAGCCGAGCTACTATACGGTGAACCTCTTCGCCTCCCAAATGAATTTTTCCACTATAAGGAACACTGCGTGGACGTCAGTGACTACACGTCACGCCTTCGCTCAATTGTGGCCAAGTTGCGACCTACACCTACAGCGCACCACACGACAAAATCAGTCTTCGTGTTTAAGGATCTAAAAACAGCAGACTTCGTATTTCTTCGTGATGATTCACTACGGAAATCTCTGCAGCCAGCCTACACAGGGCCTTACAAGGTCATTCAAAGAGGAGACAAGACTTTTAAAATCATGCTTAAAGATAAGGAAGCCACAGTTTCCATAGATCGCATCAAACCGGCCTACACGCTATCCGGCAGAGAACCAAACATACTAGCAGACCAGGAACAGAGCAACTCGACCAGAACAACCAAATCAGGGCGTCACGTAAGATTTCCAAAGTACTTTCGCCCGTAGTAACGGTCTCGGTGGGGGGGTAATGTGGATACTCCACTCACAACGAGAATCTACATTTCTGAGCCCGGCCCTGACTACAGCACATTCCAGTCTATTGTCCACTCAGCCGGCGCGCTGTAAAAAACGAGTTGCGCCCGCGCCACCCGCGCGTCAGTTGTCGCGTACCCTCCGCTGCGCGAGCACGTTACTCTGTTACGCCGCCAATGGTATTGTCTCGATTAAATTACTATTTACTACTAGTCAGCGTTTACATACCTACCAAGACCATAACCACCCCCACACACACTATGGGAGTGTCTGGAGCCGACAATCATGGCTTGCGACTTACTAGGATTGACAAGTAGTCCATGAGACAGAGCCCAGCCCCTGATGTTCTCGAGATCGGCATTTAATGCACCCACAGAAGAAATCATATCACTTGGAGAGAAATGGCGGTAGATTTGCAGATCATCCGCATAAAGATGGTAAGAAGAAGAAATGGCATCCGAAATGGAATTGATGAAGACGGAGAAAAGAAGAGGGGAAAGAATACCACCCTGAGGAACTCTAGAAGAAAGGTCGCACCACTCCGTGGAAGTCTCCTCGGACCTAATAAGCTGCTACTGAAAATAATGACAATGACGTTGTAACTATTATTTATCCAAATGTGAGAAAATCTTTTGTTGTCGATGTCAGCAGTCACAGGATTTTAATGTTATAAAAAGAGTATTCCGGCCACGAATTATATAAGCATCTTAAATACGCGTCTGGTGAAACAATATGGAGCTACAGTACCCGAAAAAAAAAACGAAATGCACGGGCTCGATTACTGTCACAAACGTAAGTTGTTGATCCCAATCGTCCTTTCAAGTTTCCTTAATGTACCAGGTTTGCGATTGGAAAACTGACGAATCGTTGCTGATTCGTCAGTATTTCTTATGTATCCATAGATCTAAATTCACACATAAAGTACCAGGGCAACAGACTATTGCAGGAAGTCATCAATACTTAATATAAAAAAACGTTTCCATGGTGTATGGGTAAATAGTTTTACTTACCCGTGGTACAACCGGTTGGACGTAGTGGTTGGACTACTGTGTTAGTCAGTTAACCGCCGGATCTTCACTACTTATAGGGTTATAGGATTTAATGTAGCATATCATCCAAATAGTTTCACAAATTCTAACATCCTCTAAGGCAAAAAGCCTGAAATGCTGATCGAAATTCACAAATAAAGTACCAGGGCCACAGACTATGTTTACATAGTAGATACGTGTATGATTTCGCAGTTATAAAGTAATAAATGACTTGCAGTTACAAAGTCCATGTTGCTCTTTAGAGCCACATGTTCTTTATAACTGCAAGTCATTTACCAAAATTACTGCGGCTGCTTTATTTGATTCTAGTAGGTAAGTTCATGATATTCACTGTTTATTGTTGGTAACGCGTATTTTTTAGTAATTTGTGAACATTCGTAAGGAATTTATCTTTGTTACATTTCTGTCACAATGCAGAACAAGGGTCGTGTTCTGCATTGTGACAAGTTCATTGACCTACGGTTGGTTTCTTTACAGAATGGCTTCCCGAAGTCTAGGAGAAGATGAAATTGAACAATATCTTTTTGACTATGAGGCCAGTGAGGATGGGTTTAAAGACTACGACGACAGCGTGGCAGATCACGAATATTTTTCGATGTTTTTGTAGCAGAAATTGATGGTATAAATATTGACAGTATTATTGAAGATCTGGAGCCCAGTGGTTGTATTTCACCTCCATTAGCCTCCCCCGTTGTTTCTATTCTACCAGGACCCTCAGCAAGTTGGCAAACCAAAAATAAATTGAATGTACAAAATTAAAATTATTTATTGTACAAATGGTGGGTACAATAAATTAGTGTACATTACATTCTTAGAGTCCAATCATATGTTAATAGTTAAAATGTACGCTGGAAGAAGAAAAATTTAGAACTAAATGAGCAACAGCTAAGTCTTACAGGCAATGTAACCTTGTCTCCTGAGATTTTAGATCTCGAAACACCAATTCTATTGTTCATGAAACTATTTCCCAAAGAATTGATTGAAGTGATTGCCAGCCAAACAAATCTTTACATAGTCCAGAAAGATCCCGGCATGAGTTTTCGTGTCACAGAGACCGATATTCAACAGTTCATTGGACTAGTGTACTTAGTACATCTTCCAAGATTTACGAAGCATTGGCACGGTTGTATAGGAACACCTCTTGTGTAGGAAACAATGGCAGTCAACGAGTTAAAGAAGATCAGGAAATTTATTCACTTCAATGACAACACGAAACATTTTCCACGAGAGCACCCTGATCGTGACCGAATATTCAAGATTAGACCAGTCGTCAAAAACTAAATGAGACCTGCCAGAGCATCCCTTTTGAGTAATACCTATGTGTAGACGAGCAGATTTGCTCCACAAAAGCAAGGCATAATTTAAAAAGCTATAACTAAAAAAAAACAAATAAATGGGGATATAAAATATATAGGTATGTCCTTTGCGGCGTAAGTGGATTCGCATACAAATTTGAATCTGAAACAGGAGCTGAATAACTATCAATGAATTATGCTGAACTAAAAAATATCAAAATTATTTTTTACATCATACTCCACCAATACGGAGAAGAAGTGCATAAAGAACTTGGACGATTGCAGTGTTGTATTACACATAGATTGCTCTTGCTTGTATCTGTGCTTGCAAATTAAGCACAGATACAAGCAATGCACTTTGGTGCATCACGGCAACAGATGACGATTCATACCTGGAATTTTATATAGCACAAACGATTCTGGTAAAGGGAAATGCTTTGTATCTCTTTCCCCGAATAACGAGCATGGAAAGGAAGCCATTTGGGCTCATATTTTGCCCGTAAGACAAGAACATCCGAAAGTAGATGGGATCTGACCTCTATCGCGGTCGGACGAGTGTTTTGACTAGCTCTGGGCCCCTAGTCTGAATACGACCCTGGTGGACGCCAGATCACCAATGGAAAAATATTATGAAATCCTAACGGAAATTCATAAAAACGTTGGACATGGTGGCCGAATGAAAATGCATCAGTACATTAAAAATAAGCTTCTACTTCTTATTGAAAGGATGTAATATTCCAGAAAATCTAATGTCAATCATCCGTAGAGAGGAAGAACCCGATAAAATAACCCAAAAAGAGACTGTAGCAGATAATGATGAATCAATTATTGAGACTATCGAAAATGTCGCCAATAGTTTTTCAACTACAGTGGCTAATGATGTGCCAATAAATATTATTGCGGAAGGTGCGGAGAGGAACAATGAAATGCTTGTGGAGAATAATGAAACGGTTGCCGATATTATTTTTACTGCACATGATACAGAAGGTGTCCCAATGAATTACTATGAGGCTATAGTAATGCTGAAGGTGGAAATAAATGAGCCAGTCTCAATCGATGATCAAAAATGTTTCGTCTGTGGACAGGAAACGTCAAGTTGTTGTACTTTTTTAAAACCAGTACATGTTATATGTGGGGTTTCTTCGGGTGAAGAAGGTTATGGAGCAAATTTACTGAGCCATTTTGATGATATATTTATCACAGTGATCGATTACGTAATGGCGACGCTATGATCGTAATACCGAAAATGGTTACAACCGTACTCAGTCTACCCTACCAATTGTTCGGAACCAAACGCAGTCGTACATACGTACTCGTTAGTGAAAATCGGAACGCACCTTTTGTTCTCTCGTTGTGTCAAAATGACTTTTGAGGTTATATTGAATTGTCATCGCATTGTCGTCTTGATCGGGATGTCTCGCAAAATGTCGAGTGAATTTGGAGATTTGTAATGGAAATCAAATAGTATTGTGCAAAATTTAATTTTTATCAAGATTTCAAATGTGAGGATTAACTTGAAGTATTCACAGTTTCATTCATTAGCATTAATATGGCCAGTTTAAACCTGCGAATTGTAACTACCTAGTCGCTTCAGGAAAGTTACCTTTCGTTCATTCGTTTTCTAAGTCAAAGTAAATGATGCCGAGCATTGTGATCGATTCACTTCAGCCGAAATTGGAACTTAAGCTCTGTCTTATGAAACCGATTCCATCCACTATGCCAAAGAGATCTTCAACATTATCGTCTTATTGCCCAGTGATAGTGGAGAGCTCCGGCGGCACGTGGAGGGAGGGCGGCCGCCGCTGGCTGTGCGTGAGTCACTCCGGCGACAGCGCGTGCTGGCCGGCGCTGCGGCGCCGCGGCGCCACCCTAGTCACCACTGAGCTGTTACTGGGCGGCGTGCTGAGGCAAGTGCTGGATGTGGACGGGAACCAGCTGGAGTAGCCAACGGTTTTTTTATTTTAATATTATGTTTTACGGCCCTGGAATCCGTTCCTTTTAGGCCGAATAGTTAAACTGAAATAACTATGCTTTCACGTCCCTTCACTTCACTATCACAATATTGGCTAGAATGAGTGAATGAACGAATGGTGAATGACAATGACAGAATGAGGGATTGAGTAAATGAATTAATAATGAATGAATGAGAGGGATTTGCGGCTGTAGGCGATAGATCAGTCGTTTTGTATCTTTATGATCAGTGGATCCCATTGATTGATTGATTGATTGATTGATTCCCAAAACGTGTGTTTGGTAGTCAATGTTGTGGCTCCGCGTAGTCGTCAGTGCTTTCGGTGATATATTTTGGCCAGATCGAATTTCCGCGCGTATGAACCGTCTTGCAGGGAGGCGCCGCGCTGGCCCGATTCTTCGAGTGTGACTTGAGTTCCGCAGGGAACCACACTAGTTAGACTAAGGAACTGATTCTAACTTTCGCACGTGCGTTCGAACCTCGCCGGGAGGTCCGTGCTTTTAGAATTAAGTAGAACAGTGTGTCACTTGCGGTCGGAAAGTAGACGTAGAGAATCTCCTTCAGCGAAGAACTGGAAATTATATCGAGGCGCACGCCCGGCATCTTGCTGGGAAGGAGGTCGTCACCACCGCAGGACACACACCTAAGGTATCTTTAGATAATAAGTTGGAGCTCGGCGAAGCGCCGATAGATCTGACCTCTATCACGGTCGGACGAGTGGTTTGACTTGCTATGGGCCCCTAGTCTGAATACGACCCTGGTGGACGCCAGATCACCAATGGAAAAATATTATGAAATCCTAACGGAAATTCATAAAAACCATGGACATGGTGGCCGAATGAAAATGCATCAGTACATTAAAAATAAGCTTCTACTTCTTATTGAAAGGATGTAATATTCCAGAAAATCTAATGTCAATCATCCGTATAGAGGAAGAACCCGATAAAATAACCCAAAAAGAGACTGTAGCAGATAATGATGAATCAATTATTGAGACTATCGAAAATGTCGCCAATAGCTTTTCAACTACAGTGGCTAATGATGTGCCAATAAATATTATTGCGGAAGGTGCGGAGAGGAACAATGAAATGCTTGTGGAGAATAATGAAACGGTTGCCGATATTATTTTTACTGCATATGATACAGAAGGTGTCCCAATGAATTACTATGAGGCTATAGTAATGCTGAAGGTGGAAATAAATGAGCCAGTCTCAATCAATGATCAAAAATGTTTCGTCTGTGGACAGGAAACGTCAAGTTGTTGTACTTTTTTAAAACCAGTACATGTTATATGTGGGGTTTCTTCGGGTGAAGAAGGTTATGGAGCAAATTTACTGAGCCATTTTGATGATATATTTATCACAGTGATCGATTACGTAATGGCGACGCTATGATCGTAAAACCGAAAATGGTTACAACTGTACTCAGTCTACCCTACCAATTGTTCGGAACCAAACGCAGTCGTACATACGTACTCGTTAGTGCAAATCGGAACGCACCTTTTGTTCTCTCGTTGTGTCAAAATGACTTTTGAGGTTATATTGAATTGTCATCGCATTGTCGTCTTGATCGGGATGTCTCGCAAAATGTCGAGTGAATTTGGAGATTTGTAATGGAAATCAAATAGTATTGTGCAAAATTTAATTTTTATCAAGATTTCAAATGTGAGGATTAACTTGAAGTATTCACAGTTTCATTCATTAGCATTAATATGGCCAGTTTAAACCTGCGAATTGTAACTACCTAGTCGCTTCAGGAAAGTTACCTTTCGTTCATTCGTTTTCTAAGTTAAAGTAAATGATGCCGAGCATTGTGATCGATTCACTTCAGCCGAAATTGGAACTTAAGCTCTGTCTTATGAAACCGATTCCATCCACTATGCCAAAGAGATCTTCAACATTATCGTCTTATTGCCCAGTGATAGTCGAGAGCTCCGGCGGCACGTGGAGGGAGGGCGGCCGCCGCTGGCTGTGCGTGAGTCACTCCGGCGACAGCGCGTGCTGGCCGGCGCTGCGGCGCCGCGGCGCCACCCTAGTCACCACTGACCTGTTACTGGGCGGCGTGCTGAGGCAAGTGCTGGATGTGGACGGGAACCAGCTAGAGTAGCCAACGGTTTTTTTATTTTAATATTATGTTTTACGGCCCTGGAATCCGTTCCATTTAGGCCGAATAGTTAAACTGAAATAACTATGCTTTCACGTCCCTTCACTTCACTATCACAATATTGGCTAGAATGAGGGAATGAACGAATGGTGAATGACAATGACAGAATGAGGGATTGAGTAAATGAATTAATAATGAATGAATGAGAGGGATTTGCGGCTGTAGGCGATAGATCAGTCGTTTTGTATCTTTGTGATCAGTGGATCCCATTGATTGATTGATTGATTGATTGATTCCCAAAACGTGTGTTTGGTAGTCAATGTTGTGGCTCCGCGTAGTCGTCAGTGCTTTCGGTGATATATTTTGGCCAGATCGAATTTCCGCGCGTATGAACCGTCTTGCAGGGAGGCGTCGCGCTGGCCCGATTCTTCGAGTGTGACTTGAGTTCCGCAGGGAACCACACTAGTTAGACTAAGGAACTGATTCTAACTTTCGCACGTGCGTTCGAACCTCGCCGGGAGGTCCGTGCTTTAAGAATTAAGTAGAACAGTGTGTCACTTGCGGTCGGAAAGTAGACGTAGAGAATCTCCTTCAGCGAAGAACTGGAAATTATATCGAGGCGCACGCCCGGCATCTTGCTGGGAAGGAGGTCGTCACCTCCGCAGGACACACACCTAAGGTATCTTTAGATAATAAGTTGGAGCTCGGCGAAGCGCCGATAGATCTGACCTCTATCACGGTCGGACGAGTGGTTTGACTTGCTATGGGCCCCTAGTCTGAATACGACCCTGGTGGACGCCAGATCACCAATGGAAAAATATTATGAAATCCTAACGGAAATTCATAAAAACCATGGACATGGTGGCCGAATGAAAATGCATCAGTACATTAAAAATAAGCTTCTACTTCTTATTGAAAGGATGTAATATTCCAGAAAATCTAATGTCAATCATCCGTACAGAGGAAGAACCCGATAAAATAACCCAAACTGTAGCAGAGAATGATGAATCAATTATTGAGACTATCGAAAATGTCGCCAATAGCTTTTCAACTACAGTGGCTAATGATGTGCCAATAAATATTATTGCGGAAGGTGCGGAGAGGAACAATGAAATGCTTGTGGAGAATAATGAAACGGTTGCCGATATTATTTTTACTGCATATAATACAGAAGGTGTCCCAATGAATTACTATGAGGCTATAGTAATGCTGAAGGTGGAAATAAATGAGCCAGTCTCAATCGATGATCAAAAATGTTTCGTCTGTGGACAGGAAACGTCAAGTTGTTGTACTTTTTTAAAACCAGTACATGTTATATGTGGGGTTTCTTCGGGTGAAGAAGGTTATGGAGCAAATTTACTGAGCCATCTTTGAATAATTGAAGAAGTTATTGCCATCGAAAGAGAACAAACCCATATAGGGTTCAAAAGAGCTGCAGATAAAATGATCGAAACTACTGCAAAAAAGGCTCCTTTGTTGGAAATTGATAATTCTGTCTTTTTAAATGAACCGAAAGTTCATAATTCATAAATCACACATATTAAATTTAAAAGGTTACATCAGGAGAAATCATATGTACAAAGGCGAGCTTATCTCTAAAAAGATATTTCATCCAGCAAACCAAGGCATGAAAGGGAAATGTATCATGAAAGGTAGGGCAGTGTACAATATCTAATATCTAATCTATACTAAAATACATATTTGATATAAAATACGGAAAATAAAATACTTCCATACCAGACTACTAAATACAATACATACAAATACCTGCAAATATAGTTTATATATTATAATGATAAACATATATAATGATTCAGTCAAAAAAGTATCGGGAATGGATAATTTGTCTATGGTTCCCAATTAAATTTTTTGTTTATTTTTTTGCTGTTTCATTGGCACACCTGTTTTCCATTTTGGCGCGGATTTTGAGTTGCATCTGTGGTTTATATTTATTATAGTGCTGTTTTTAGTTAGATCATATCTAGTGTGTACTGCGAATTTCACTATGGACAAAAATATCGAACAAAGAGTTTGTCTTAAATTTTGCAACTTTATCAAAAACACGTGCTTATGAGTGGTACAAAACGTTTAAGAGCGGTCGAGATGTGATAGAAGATTTGCCTCGCTCTGGTAGGCCATCAATATCTTCAACTGAAGTGAACGTCGCATAAGTGAAGGAATTAGTGACTGAACATCCTCATTCAAATTTGAGAGAGATAGCCGCTGAACTTTCTGTGTCTCACGAGTCGATCCGCACCATTTTAAATAATCACTTGGGTATGAAACATGTTGCTGCTCGGCTGGTCCCAAAAGACCTGAATTTTCTCCAAAAACTCAATCGCATAAGAGTCGCTGAGGACATGCTAGAACGAGTCAATTCCGACCCAACATTCTTGAAACGCATTGTTACTGGTGACGAGACGTGGGTCTACGAGTTTGACATGCAAACTAGTCAACAGGCTTCGGAGTGGCGCCTCCCAACTGAACCGAAACCGAAAAAACCACGCCAAAGTCGATCAAAAGTTAAAGTCATGTTGACTGTTTTCTTTGACTATCGAGGTGTTGTGCACTCGGAGTTCTTGCCGGAAGGTGAAACGGTACATAAAGAATATTATTTGAGCTTTATGCGGCGTTTAAGAGAGCAAATTCGGCGAAAAAGGACAGATTTGTGGAAAGAAAATTCTTGGATTTTGCATCACGATAATGCGCCTTCGCACAAGGCCATAATTGTAAACGAATTTTTGACCAAAATCTCAACAAATACTTTCGAGCAACCACCTTATTCACCAGATATGGCTCCAGCCGACTTCTTCCTTTTTCCTTAACTCAAATTACCACTTTGTGGCACACGTTTTCATTCGTTAGAAGAATAAAGGAGAATTCGCGACGAGAACTGAACTCAATTCCGGAAAAAGCGTTTAAAAATGTCTTGATGATTGGACTATTCGTTGGCGTAAGTGTATCGTTTCTGAAGGAGCATACTTTGAAGGCGATTAAATAAATTTAGATGAATAACTAACATTTTGTGTATTATTGATCTTTTCCCGGCACTTTCTTGACAGAGTAGTACATACTATATACAGGGTGATTACGGGGTCGTGGAGCAGGAAAGAAGCATTTAACTTACTTTCTTCTAAGGATCACGATAGGTTAGGACTAACAGTACACCAGCGACTTATTTTAGTCAGCAAAAAAAAACTGCGATAATTCGAGATCACGGTCACCCTACTATTTCCCAAGAAAACTTATGTCAAGTGCATGGACTTAACAAAATGGGTACGGCGGAGGCATAATTAAATTATTTTATTTTAAATCTTGTTGACACGTTTATTGACTTTGACGTGTTGTGATATTATTACTCATAAATTATTAAGTATTCTATCAGAGAGTTTGTTTTCTAAAAAGGTGTAATATTAAATGTAGGGTGACCACGCATCTTGAGTCAATAATAATTTTTAAATAAAAATACGTAAATAACCAATCATCTTTGTTTCAATTAAAATAAATACAGGTAGCATCGCAATCATTTACTGAGTCAGAAAAAAATGGTTGGGATCACGACCCCGAAATCACCCTGTATAACTCTCACGAAAGAGAAAGGAAGTGCTCTTTTACCCGGTTTTTGAAAGAGACAAGAGAGGGACAGTCTCTTATAGTGCTAGGTAGCGCGTTCCATAGTCGAACCGCCTGCAGCTTGAATGAATGCTCATATGCCGAGGTGCTATGCCTTGGAGTGGCTAAGAGTGAGACCGTGTGGGATCTCCGGTGCCGATCTCCTGAAAAGAGATACTCAAAGCGGTCTCGAAGGTAGCTGGTATAGCGCGGATTTTTCAATATAATGAAAAGATAAGAGAGAATATGAGTGTCTTGGCGACGACGAATTGGATGCCAACCCAACTCTTTGCGATATTGAGAAACATTGTCGAATTTGCGCAACCCGAAGATAAACCGAATCCCAAGATTCTGAAGTCGTTCGAGTTTGTTCAGTAAATCTTCGTTCGCGCTCGCCCAACAGACATCGGCGTAGTCGATTAGTGGCAGGAGAAGGGACTGAGCAAGGGTAATTTTGGTCTGCCGTGGCAAGAAGTACTGCAAACGCCTGAACTGAAAGTTAACCGAGGATACTAAAAATACTTAAGGCGAAGGTAGTTGACAAGATAAATGGTATTTATAAAAAAATTGAATTTATGCAAGAACTATAAAAAACTGGTTTTCTCGACAGAATCTACAAATATGGGCTCAAAACTATAACGAGGTTATATCAGAATTCCCAATATCATTACGTCAAGCTGTAACATGCCAATCATTGTTTGGGGGATAAGGATTTCAAGGAGGAAGGTGAAGGACACATGCTCTTGCAAGTCTGCAAAAAACCAATGCAACACAAACAGATGTGCATGTTTCAAAAATAAATCGCTCTATATCTCAAAGTGCCACCAAAGTTTGTCATGCATTAACAATTAAATTACATAGTGTCTACCTCAAATGTTAATTTTGTTGTGATGTGTGAGATCGGTGACCAAAATCATATTTGTAATTGTATATAATCTTTTAAACCTCAAACTAAGTAGGTATTATAAGTGGTTTATTATGATTAATTATTGGTTTATTATGATGAATTATTTTTTATAAGTTTTATTTATTTATTTTTATTTATTTTTTATGTGTCACTATGGTTTGTTTATCCAAGACGGTGGTGTCAGTTAAAAAAATACTGTTCGGTTTTATGCTTACACACCGAATACGTGATATGCAAACGGTACGCGACACTTTACCTAATTATTACAATTTACTAGTTAGTACATCAATTGGAACCGTCGCGACTGGGTGCGTTCACTCAACACACTTAAACAACATTTATTAATAATGTATAACTTGTCTAGTAAATTAATAGCTTTGGACTTTTAACACCTTAAAATCACTCACATCACCTCACCCCGAACATTGGTCCTTCGAGCCGTCTTGGCGCAAAGTGATTAGGTCGGTGGTTTGTGAAAAAGCTGCTGGAATTTCGAAGTGTGGGGGTGAACAAACCTAACAATTTTTGGTGAAGTGTAGGGCAGTGATAACAGGATTGCTGTAAAGCTTAACGGCATCAGCTACAAGGAGCAGATAACAGCGTCAGTAAACTGACTAAACTACAAAATAATCACTACGGAGATATCACATAAGATCTACCAATTTATTTTACTTGTACCAAAATGTCTCTAGAAAACTCAACGAACTTCAGAGGAATTGGGAGAATTTAAACAAGGATGTGAAGGAGAGGAAGAGTAAACCTGAGTATTACAAAACTCAGTGGAACAAGCTGGAAGAACAATAGAAGCAGACTCAATACAACCATGAGCAGATTAGTATGAATGTGAGAAAAAAGAGATAAATATTACACAAATAACATTTATGATGGAATACAGGAGGTATACGCACAATTCAACTAGGCTATACCACAAGGCTTTAATCGATTGACCTCTTCTGATGATAAATCTAATACGGAGTTGGAATCGCGTAGTCAACATGTGTCCGAGCTGGAATGTTCTGGTACGGGTAAAGCTCATCAAGGAAATCTGAGTAAGCTGGATGGCAAGGAAGCTGAGTAGCTCGCAAAGGCAGATAGATAGGGAATTGAACGGTAAGAATTTGGAGTACAAAGCTGCATTTAAAAAACGCGAAAAGCAATACAGATGTGGTCGGTTAATTTACCGTTAGAAAACATACCTAAATTAGAAATACCGATATTCACTGGTAACTTTAACGGCTGGGTTTCATTGAAGGACCTCTTCACAATGACCGATGGCTCTAAAATATCTACAAGCGCCACAGTCGTTTTTTCTTACAGTATATAGCACTAGCGACAACTATACAGATATTATGGACAAAAAAGTCTTACACAGTAACAGTTTTTCGTAATTAAATGTTACACGCGAGGATATACTCACTAAACTGAAACACCTTGACCACAAAAAAGGACCAGGACCAGATGATATCCCACCTTTATTGATCAAAGCTTGCGCAAATACTCTAGTTGATTTCTTGTATCTCATTTTCAACCGCTTGCTAAAATCAGGGATATTTCCACATATATGGAAAACAGCAAGAGTTGTGCCAGTGTTTAAGGACGGAGAGCTTACCTCAGTTAAAGACTTCCACCCAATCTCCCTATTGTGTATACTCGCTATCACACACACACTCGTATTAAATCTATAAATAAGAACTCATCAATGCCTGATTCCCAAAAGATGCAAATTTTAAAATCCAAGGTGAAAGGGGAGGCCGAGCGACTAATACAACATCAATACATCAGTTCAGAAAACTATTCACCGTGTTGGGAGATTCTGAACAATAGATACAAGAACAAGAAATTAATCTAATGTAAAACACAACTCATTAGCGCTTGTAAAGTAATGCATGACGTCACGTTAGAGACTCTTAATAAAAAACCTGGGGGTCAACACAGAAACGTGGGTCCCTACTCTCGTGCACTTGCTGTCTCAGAAATTAGATAATGAAACATATACCGAGTACTTGGAATCGATAGACAACCCTCGGGAACTACCAGTGCTTCAAAATCTCTTAAGATTTTTAGAGAGTAAATTTATCGTAAATTGCAGCTACAAACTATGCTGCATGAATTCAGCCATGCAAGCCTCGAGGTTGCACTTAGCATGAACATGTCAAAGACCAAGGTAATGTCTAACAGCAAGGAGCATGCGATAGACGTGGATGGGGTGAAAATTGCATATGTCCAGGAATATATCTATCCAGGCCAAATAGTCTCTTTCCAGGCGCGACAAGACAAGGAAGTCGATAGACGCGTCGACAATGCCTGGAAGAGCTTTTGGTCTATGAAGGAGCTCATGAAGGGACAACTTCCGTTGTCCCTGAAACGCAAGCTCATGGACATGTGCATTCTTCTCATCCTTACCTACGGAGCCCAAACCTGGTCTTTGACTGACACGCAAAAGTTCAAACTCGGGGTTATATTTTATTTTTTTATTTTATTTTGTTATATTGAGGGAAGCTTACGGCTACACAACTTAATATAATACACAATGTCTTAAACTAAAAGCCAATAACAAGCGACCACATATAGTTAGCTAATTGACAAAGAGATCCAAAAAAAAAAGAAGAAAAATGAAATTTATATACTTATTCCGTTTAACTGATTTTTGATTAAATGAATTTAGTTTAAATATATTTTTAAAATGTACACTACACAATGTAGAGGATAGAAACAATATTACCTCTCACGCACCTCATCACCCTCATCATTATCCGCATCATTGAAATTAAGAGATTTTAAGAACCTCCTAATTATAAATTTCCGTAGTGATTATTCAATGCTGCAGTAAATATCTATGTCACCACGATCATCACCGCCGTCAGCATTCGCGCTAGAAAGTCTGTTGAACTTTGAGCATGCTCTGACCAGGTAGGAATTTTCTCTGTAATTACTATGAACTAGGGGTACCCGGAATAGTGGACGTCTACGATGGTTGTGTAATGGAACTTTAAGATTTAGTTTACTAAATAATTCGGGGCAGTCAATAATACCTCTTGCTATTTTCATTAGAAAAGTCACATCTACAATGTCCCTGCGCAGATTCAGAGGAAGAAGGTGAAATCGTGCACATCGATATTCATAGTCTAGTTTTGGTAATTTGAATTTGAAACCGAGGCAACGAGTAAACCTCCTCTGAACCCGCTCAAGTCTGGCCTTATAAATGTCATTACAAGGTTTCCATATCTGAGATGCATATTCCAGGTGACTACGAACATAGGCACAGTAGAGAACGTTTATGGTTTTCATGTGCTTAAACGACTTAGACGACCTCATGACAAAACCAAGGGCCTTCGAAGCTTTGCCGACAATGCTATTGATATGCTGATCAAATACTAATCTGCAGTCGTGGACAACCCCAAGATCCCTACTCTCAGACATCCTAGTTAGGGGCAGGTTTTTTATTTGATAGTCTGATACGAAGGGATTGAGTTTACGCGTAAAAGTAATAAAAAAGCACTTGGAGACGTTTAGGTCTGATTTGTTGGTTCCACAGCATATATCAAGCCTAAGTAAATCTTGCTGCAATAACGAACAATCGGAAGCCTCGTTAACCACTCTAAAAATTTTCATATCGTCAGAAAATCAAAATCAAAATCAAAATCAAAAATCATTTATTTCCATAGGATGTTGTTACATCACTTAGATCCGTCATTACATTTTTTTGGGTGAGTTCACTAACCCAATGGCGGAATCTGTGGAGAAGAGCTCACCGAAGAAACTCCACAGTCGTCGCATCTTTTGCGTTTCCTTTTTTAAATAAAATATTGTCAAATTACAAAATGAATGCTAATTATATATCGAAACAGCCTGTTACTCAAACAATCTATTCCCATGGACATCTGTCCTCTAAGTAATCAGATATCCTGTAGTAACCTTTTTTATACAATTTCTGTTTTATTATTATTTTAAACTTGTCTAAAGGTAAGTTTTTAATATCAGTAGGGACCTTATTGTAATAGCGTATACAATTGCCTTTAAAAGAATTACTAATTTTATGTAGTCGGCTTACATAAGCAACCAACTTGTCTTTATTTCTAGTATTAAAATTGTGTATATCACTGTACTTCTGAAAATTAGTTATATTTCTTTTTACATACACAAGATTTTCATAGATATATTGAGACACAAATGTCAGAATATTGATTTCTTTAAACTTTTCCCTCAGTGACACTCTAGGCCCTAATCTATAAATTGCACGAACAGCCCGTTTCTGCAGAATAAATATACTATTAGCATTTGCAGCGTGACCCCACAATAAAATACCATAGGTCATTAGACTATGAAAGTAACGGTGTCTACGTCGGTAAGAGCTCTAATTTTTTTAACTGCGAACGCTGCCTAACTCAGTCTGTTCGACAATTCATTTATATGAGGATCCCATTGTAGTTTGGCGTCTAAAGTAATGACCAAAAAGACAGTCGACTGCACAAGGTCCAATCTCTGTCCTTTTATAAATATGTCTGTAGTTACCGGGTTCACATTGGGTAACACGAATTTAATACATTTAGTTTTCTTTTCATTAAGTAATAAATTGTTAACAGTAAACCAGTTCACTATACTAGAGATAGCATTGTTTACCTCGTCATAATTTGATTGCTGTCTTTTAACTTTAAATATCAAAGAAGTATCATCGGCAAACAATACTAACCCATGTTTTGCTTTAACAAGGTAAGGTAAATCATTAATATATACTAAAAACAAGAAAGGACCAAGAATTGAACCTTGCGGTACGCCCATACTTATTGAAGACCCAGGTGATCTTTTCCCATTAACATCGACCATCTGAACCCTATCTGTTAGATATGACTCCAGAAGGCCAAGTGCCTGATCTTTTACACCATAATGGCGTAACTTCCTGACAAGAGTGTCATGATGGACGCAATCAAAAGCCTTGGATAGATCGCAGAAGACACCTATTGCATCCATTGCGTCTTCCCAGGCATCAAAAATATTGTCGATTAGTTCAACACCAGCATCGGTTGTTGAACGACCCTTTGTGAAACCAAACTGAGCAATATGAATTAAATTATCGAGATAAAAATGACTTTGCAATTGATTAAGTATGAGTTTTTCAAATATTTTGCTAAGCGTTGGTAGTATCGATATGGGTCTAAAATTGGTGGGGTCTGATGTACTACCAGCTTTGAATAAAGGTATAACTTTACTTAGTTTCATCAAGTCAGGAAACACACCACTATCTATACATTGATTAAATATACAACAAAGGTGAGGTGCAATACAATCTACAATGGAACTAATAATTTTTACTGATAGACCATGGGCGTCAGCTGTCTTTTTCATTTCCAGGGATTTAAACGCTTTTACAATGTCTTCATTATTTACGTGCCTAAATTTAAAATCTGTTTTACATTCCTCAAAGTTTTGTTTAAGTATAGATTCAGCAGCAGCGGGAGATGAATTTAAAGACTTGGTTGTTGAAACTGGAATGTCCGTAAAGAAATTTTCGAAAGCTTTTGCTACTTCTAGGTCTGTACTTAGCAATTGATTATCTATCTTAAGCATGAAGTTATTATGTGTAGCTTTGGCCTTTCCAGTCTCTCTGTTTATAATTTGCCAAGTCGTTTTCATTACATTGCTACTAGATTCAATTTTGTTTTTAATGAAATTAGATTTAGCTACGGCACAAACGCGTTTAAACATTTTTGAATAACTACGAACATAATCTAGAAAGGCCGTATTTTTGTTATATGATTTCTCTTCATAGAGTTCATATAATCTTCGTCTGCTCCTATGAATTCCAACTGTCGCCCAATCACTAAACAAAGCTTTGTTATTAACTTTTATAGTTTTTGATTTAAATACCGTATCATATTCATTTTTGACAAGGTTAAATACTGAGTTTTACAACAAATTTGGATCGTCACTGTATGGTATTTCCCATAGTTTATCTAAAATATTATTCCTGTAGTGTTCAAGCCGAGTGTCACTAACGGGCACACATGTAATATCCTCTTTTTGGTCCTTTTTTATTTTAATATTGAATATACCTATCTGACCAGAGTGATCAGAGGTTAATTTATTGATGACCGATTTGAAAATGGGCGTAATGTTAGTAAATATATTGTCAATGCAGGTAGCAGATGTTGCAGTAATTCTAGTAGGCTCCAAAAACAGATAGTTCATGTTGTGACATAAAAATAAAGATTTTAATCTAGTACAAATATTATTATCCTCTAACAGATTAACATTAAAATCACCACAAATTATAAAAAATTTGTTTTTATCGCTGATTTTAATCAACACTTCATCCATTTTCTTTTCGAATAAATCAAAGGATGAATCTGGTGGTCTGTATATGCTCATTACAATAAGTTGTTCAAGTTCAATACAGGCTATTTCCATGGTACGCTCAACAGACAGGTTCACTATGTCAACTCGGTACTTATATTTAAAACTATTATTTACAAGTATTAAGGAGCCACCGCGATCAGCTGTTTTTCTGTTGAACGAACTAGCAATACAAGCGAATTAGTAAAACATGAGTCGATATCTTGAACAAATATAATAAATAATAGTGGGCCTAGTAGGGATCCCTGGAGGACACCAGATGGTATATTCATCCAAGAAAATTTGAAGCCATTTAGAACAACAGCCTGATTACGGTTTGTAACGTACAAACTCGTCCATTGCAGCAAACTGCCTCTTATACCGACACCTTTAAGCTTCCTGAGTAGAACGTCATGGTCTATACGATCAAAGGCCTTCCTGCGGTCGGTATATATGACGTCAACCTGATTATCATTATCCATTTGTTTTGTGACATTATCGTTAAAAATCGCTAGGTTTGATACTGTAGATCTTGCCTTTAGAAACCCATGCTGAAAGGGGCTAAAACTAACTTTCAGAGCACCGTAGAGTTGTGTAAAGACAATACGTTCGAGAACCTTAGCAAGTGGGCATAATTTGGAGATCGGTCTGTAATGTTCGACACACTCACGAGAGCCTTTTTTGTGAATAGGTGAAATGAATGCTGATTTCCAACGGTCTGGCATTACACCCTCGTCTAGAGAACGTTTAAACAATATGGACACTGGCACTGAAAGTTACTTGGCACACGAGACCAATAGTTTGGCCGGCAACGTGTCGGGACCAGCCGACTTTGTAAGATCAAGACCTTCCAGTAGCCGCTGAACAGCTGATGCCTCGACCGCGATACTTGCGATATTACACAAGCCAACGGGGTTGTCAGGTTGTGAACCAGCACCAGTTGCAGGAGCAGGTGTAGCCGAGGTCAGGAAGGTGGAGTGGAAATAAGCAGAGAAATAATTACTTATTGTCTGGCCGCAGTCAGAAGAAGCACCGTCATACGACATGCTAGAAGGAAACTACCACCAATTCTTTTCGTTTTAACGTAGGATCAAAATGCTTTCGGGTTATTAACGATAGAAAGTTCAAACATAGCAATATACTTAATATGACAATCCCTTTCCATTCTTCTCGCTTCATCGCGTAGGATTGAAAAGGAATTTTTATCAGAGAGATTACTATAAGTTTTGAACTTTTTAAAATATTTGAATTTTTCTCTAATAACTTTAATCAAGGCGGGACTGAACCATGGTGGGTATTTACTTCTAGAAGCCTTGCGTAAAGTACATAGGTGTCACGACTTCCAAAAATAATTCTGTAAAAAGTCTCAACCGCATCATTAACACCTCCCTGACACAAAACTCCGGACCAATCAATTTTATTAATATGCTTATTTATAAGCTCATAGTTGGCTTTAACACGGGAATAAAAACAACCAGTGCCCTATGGTAGGGATCCTCTGAAACCAGCGGGTCGAGACAGGGTGTAGTAGTAACATTTTCATTGCATAGAACAAGGTCCAGAATCCGACCAAAGTTGTTTACAAAAGTGTTGAACTGATGGAGGCCGCATACATTCAAAGTATCAATAAAGTCGATAACCTGGGCAGAAACTAAATTTTGTGCTTGAATTTGGCCATCCTGAAGTAACCATTGTATGCTACTCATATTGAAGTCACCCACAATAAGAAACTTGTCATGAATGTTGTTTGCCATAAGATGAATTAAATTAGTGCCAAAGTTCTCCAATTGCGTTTTAAAACTATTACCATTGTGTTCGTCACAAAGATATAATGTGCACAGGCGCAGAGTAGATCCAAGTGTACTACGAGTATTACGTACTAAGGGAATTGAGACCCAGATGTCCTCGGCCGTCAACTGCCAGCCAACATTGATGTTCGAACACAATTCGCGTTTAACCGCTATTAAAACTCCGCCCCCCATAGTTTGCATGGTGGAACTAAAGTCGCGGTCCCGGCGCCACACTAAATACCTGTTATCAAATAATTCATTATCGGCAATTGAGTCGAGAAGCCATGTATCAGTCAGAGTTATAACGTCATAGTCGTTAAGCATAACATTCCGCATAAAAGTCTCGGTTTTAGTCCGAAGCCCCCTTACATTTTGATGGTATAAACTCAGATTATCCAGAGAAGATTTTAGCAACAATCAAAGGTATATAGTACGCAAGGCAAGGTTTCATCATAGTATTCATTATTATTAAATAAGTTAGAGTGACATAGCAACAATAGGATAACCTTTCAAACATACATGTACCTAACAAGTAAAAATAGAATATTCACAATCATAACATCATTAGAAGCGGCCAGTATTGCGAAATAAAAACAACAAAAAACTGGTTCCTGGCTTGCGAAGTTAAAGTGCAGAGCATACACAGACGAATTAGCAGCGAGATGATCGGCCATAATAAGCAGTAATGACTCACGGTCACATGCAGAAATAGTCAATAGGAGCAGTGCAGCAAGGTTCAGAGCGGACTGAGAGGGAGGGGGTTACAGTGAGATTGGTTTACATGTCTAATTAGGCTATGGAAAAATGTGTGTGCAGCGTACAGAGGCAATCCTAGCAAGCGAGAGTCAGTGGTTCTCAAACCCAAAGTTATTATATTCGTAATATCGTAATTGTAATTTAGCGATGCAAGTAAGTAATGAAGAATAGCAAGTCATTTAATTTTTTGAAGATCGTTGGCGGAACGTATCTGGATGAAGGGGGACGTTTCGTTGCGACGTACCATAATCTTTCCGTGTTTTACCCAGACGAACTTGTGCTCCTTTTCCTTGACAAGCTTCTTAGCAGACGTAAGTAGTTGCTTCTGGTTAGCGGTTAGATGGTCATTGATAAAAACCCTGCCGGTTCCTTGCAAGCCTATGGGAGACACGGACAGGTTCTTAGTCGAACGACCAGCCGCAACAAAATTATCTTTATCATATCTGTGAGTGAAGCCGGCAATTATTGATTTGATTCTCCCTTCCTCACGCGATGGGACTCTGGCAACGAAATTAATTCTATCCCGTGGCACCGCATAGTTAATGGCCGTTCCAATCTTGACAAGAATATCGAAAAGATTTTCATTCGTTTTTTGAGGCACTCCTTTTATTTCGATATTGGAGGCTCGAAGCCATTGGTCCTTTGCCTCCGACGACTTTTCCAGCTCATCCACTCGCGCCTGAAGCTCCCGGACGGCGCTCTGCTTCTGCTCGACAGCATCGACACGGCGCTCGACGTCGTCGATCCTTCTCACGATGGACTCTGTTGCGGTCTTCAGCTGAGAGACGTCACTCCGTATGCCCTCAAGACTCTTCAGGGGCTCCAGCTGGAGGACCATTAAGTCCAGACGCTGCATAATGAGATCCAGGGTCGGAAAAGCAGCAGCGGATTATTCCGTGTTAGACACTGCTGGCGAGGCTGTAGCTACGGGCGTGGTCTCCGGCGCCTTGATCATACAGGAAGGACACATCCACTCCCTCTTCCTCTTCTCCGACAGTCTCCTGTACTTCGCTTCGGTGATGCCGGCGCAAGTATAGTCGTAGTTTAAGCCGCACTCAGAACATAGTATTGTGTCAACCGCGTCCTGGTTGCACCCACCGCACACGACCATCATGGAAGCACTTGAGTAATAAACTTTGGGAAACTTTGGTTTTAGCGCGGAAGCGTACGCACGACTGTCCGGCAATGAATCTCAGAGAGTACTGTCAGTGACTGGGTTTGCCAGAGAAACATGGAGCGCAGTATTCTCGGTGTTCGGCTTTTAGACCGGATTCGGAATACAGAGCTGCGCTCCCGAACAAAGATAATAGATGAAGCTCAGAAGGCTGCCCAACTAAAATGGGACTGGGTCGGCCATGTTGCTCGGATGCTGCCGAATAGCTGGGTTAAGAGAGCCACAGACTGGCTCCCAGAAAACGCAAAGAGAAAGCGTGGCCGACCCAGGAAGAGATGGAGTGATGAGCTGGGTCTATGGGACAAGGAGTGGAGGGAGACCGCTCAGGATCGGATAGAGTGGAAGTGGGCTCGTAATAATAAAAAATAAAAAAATACCGTGCATCCCACTAGTCCCATTGAGTTGTCCCATGATGGGAAAACTAGGATGATTTCGTCCGGACAACTGGACGAACATAGCCGCGGCCACTTTTTATATATTAAAATCCTGTGACTGCTGACATCCTGCTCCACATCCACAACAAAAGAGTTTCTCACATTTTCAGTATAATGGCACGGCACGACGCGGCAAAACAAAAGAGTCCATATACGATGATAATGGTAATGAGACTTTGGGAAAAATATGATATAAATATTAGTGCCACTTGTGTGTACCTGCAATCTACCAAGCATGCGCATGTCAAATCATGAATCAGGTAGGTATAGGTATGCATGCATGCGCAACTTGCTCAGTAATAGTACGTTAGTAGGTACTATAAGTTATTCCGTGGTCAATGGTCATAGCCCGGTACTCACTGAGCGAGCGAGGCAACCGCTCGACGCGGTCCGCGGAGCAGATTGTCGGCTTTTGTCGATGCTCAATAGTGCTCAAAGGTGTCGACAAAAGCCGACAACCTGCGCCACGGACCGTGTCGCGCGGTTTCCTCGCGCGCTGCCTCGCTCAGTTGAGAACGCGGCTGATACCTTGTGCTGGTGTATTGGGGTAGGGTAAGCAACCTTACCTCTTGGACCTTGGTCTTGTGGTTGGTATTGTTTCGTGTGATAAGATGATATTAATTTTATTTATTCGCCCAAATATATCAATAGACAAATTCATTTATGATTAGATTCTGGGTTCTAGCTAAGTCCATACAGAGCGAGACAGCCACGGTGGTCGGTGTCGCCGCGAAGTTGATGTTTATCTATTATCCTCGAGCGAGACACAAAACAAACAACACCAACTCATTTATCTAGATGTCCTTAGATAACCCTTAAGCGCAGTCAGAGTTGGCAAATTTCAAAAGTCCCGTTTCTGTACCAAATATTATACCAATATTCGATTATCACGCATGTGTGGGATATATTTATATTTATCAATTGCGTTTCTTGCAGACATTCGTTGAAAAAAGTGATCATCAACACATTACTAATACGACTATAATGATGACACCCCCATTGACAACGCAAGATCGTGTACCTACTAACATTTCTAACACTGACGCTGCTGCTGGTACTGCCCCTTCCACATCAATGAGTTCAATAATACCCCCATTGATAACGCAAGATCAAGTGCCTACTAACATTACTAACACTGGTGTTGGGACTCTGCCTTCCGCGTCAATGAGTTCAAGAATAACGCAACACTTGATAACGCAAGATCAAGTGTCTACTAACAATTCTAACACTGGTGTTGGTACTCTGCCTTCCGCGTCAATGAGTGTTTTAACATCAACTGTTTCGCTGTCTGAACCTTTGCTTGAGGATTCTGCTTCCACTAGTTCTCCACCACACACATGTTTCGTTCCAGTAGAAAAAGATCTAGCTTTATGGAAGATAAATGACGAACTAATCGACTATTTTTGCAGAAATGACCAAATATTCAAGATGAAAACTTCTCGAAATCTAAACGAAGTGCTGATGACCAATATCGATATGCTTCAAAAGATTTATTTTCTACCACCCTAAAAAATGGAGAGAAGGTCACTAGGAATTACTTAATATACTCGAAGTCACTTGGGTCTGTATTTTGCGGACCATGTCGCCTGTTCAATAGCGGACACAGTGCTCTTGTCACGGAACAAGGATACAGTGATTGGAGACATGCTCAAGAAAGGCTTAGTGGACATGAAACTAGTATATTGCATAAAAAATGTTTATTGAGAATGAAAACTCGTGGTCAAACCGAAGCAAGAGTTGACTCTAGTTTGCTAAGACAGATAGAAGATGATCAAAAAATCAAAAATCAAAATCAAAAATCATTTATTTCCATAGGATGTTGTTACATCACTTAGATCCGTCATTACATTTTTTTGGGTGAGTTCACTAACCCAATGGCGGAATCTGTGGAGAAGAGCTCACCGAAGAAAAACAATATTGGCGCAATGTGTTGCTTAGGGTCGTTATTGCTGTAAAATCATTATCAACGCGTGGTCTTTCCTTTCGTGGAAAGACCGACCGATTTGGGTCAACAAATAACGAAATTTCTTGATGATTTTGGAAGCAATTTCTGAATTTGATCCGTTTCTAGCAAAACACATACAAAAACATGGTAATCCCGGCAAAGGCATGACGTCATATTTGTCATTTGCAACATACGAAAAAATAATAAAATGCGGGAAAAAATATAAGATGCGGGAGGGGCCGCGCCCCCCGCCCCCACGAGGGGGTGGGCGGTCGAAACAATTTGGCGTTTTGAATGCCGCGCCGTCGGGTGAAGGCTGTGTGCACTGCGACAGTGCCGGTCATGACGTGACCAGTTGCGCCAAATTTAAGGCGCTCGGGGTAGCTGCCCGCAGGAAGATAGTCTTCCGTCACCGATTGTGTTTCGGTTGTTTGGGGCCGCACACGCTGAGCGAGTGCTCGCGCGCGTTCCCCTGTGAGTGCTGTGGTGGCAAGCACCACATAGTGTTGTGCCTGAATCGGTCAGGCCCTTCGGACGGTCACCAGGGCCGGACTCAGGTTGGTCGGCCACAGGGCCCAACCAGGGCTGGACCCAGTCCCCCTCCGGGCAACGGGAGTCACCAACGGGGTGACTGGGGTACCCGCGGACGGGACCCCCCCGAGGGGAAGGGGGCAGCGCGGGGGGTAACATGCGGGATAGCCGGGGTTCGGTCGCCGCTGTCCACGGTCAGCGAGGACTTCGGGCCGCTGGCTCACCGCGTGTTATGGGCGGGTGTCAGATGGCACCTATGAGTAGCGCGAAGGCTGGGAGAACACCACCTTCTGCGCCACCCTGCCCGTCGCTCTGGGAGGCGAACAGGGAGGTGAACAGTCGGATGTCCCCCCCATTCCTAGAGCGCCCCAGGTTGATGTGCGGTTGGTCATGGCCAAGAGCAAGGTTGCGCCGTTGCGCACTCGCCTGACCATTCCCAAATTAGAGATTTCAGGAGCGGCTCTCCTGACTCGTCTGGTCAACCACACGATGACGGTTCTTCGTGGGTCAATAGCGTTAGAAGATAAGGTCTACGCTTGGACGGACAGCCAGATCGTGTTATGCTGGCTGAAGGCTTCAGTTCACAAGCTGGAGATTTTTGTGGCGAATCGGGTTTCGCAGATTTTGAATTCGGAGGTTCCCTTAATCTGGAGACATGTTCCAGGGGCAATGAACCCAGCAGACTGTGCGTCTCGTGGGTGTCACGCTCCGGAGTTAGTTGGACATCCCTTGTGGTGGGGTCCAAAATGGTTGACTCAAGCCGAATCGGATTGGCCAATGAGTTCACGCGTTACCTCGGCGAACGGCGCCTTGACAGTCGGTGTCTGTACGACGCAACCAGAGCCAGAAGAGGAGTTCAGCCTGCTGGAACGGTACAGCTCGCTCGACAAGCTGGTCAATGTGACCGCCTGGATCTTCCGATTTGCGCGGAATTGTCGCAATTCTGAGGCGCAATGGGTGCGGACACAGGTCCTGACACCACGGGAACTGAACCATGCGTTGTTCGCATTGGTACGGAACGTGCAGACGGTGCACTTTAAGTCCGAACTGGACATTCTGAGACGCGGACGCGTCCAACTGAAGGGAGCTGTGGCTCAACTCAACCCGTTTATTGACCCTCAAGGATTACTGAGGGTAGGAGGTCGGCTGCGGAATGCCAACCTGCCTTATGCGGCTCGCCACCCGTTGTTACTCCCTAGGAAAGGGAAGTTGGTCGAACTGTTGACACAGGATCGACACATTCGGAATGGGCATTTCGGATGCCACGCCTTGATGGCGTTTCTCCAGCGCGAGTTCTGGATTCTATAGGGAAGACGCTTAGTGCGTAGCGTCGTATTTCGGTGCCTGCCTTGTTATCGGGCCAAGGCGGCTACGATGCAGCCCCAGATGGGCGATTTGCCCTCGGATAGGGTTAACGAAATCCGGCCCTTTGCGGGTGTCGGAACGGATTTCGCGGGACCATTCATGGTCAAGTCTTCACAGCTACGGAACGCCAGATTAGTTACGGCATACCTGTGCGTCTTCGTGTGCTTGGCCACGAAGGCAGTCCACTTGGAGGTGGTCAGTGATCTCTCTACAGAGGCATTTATCGCATGTCTAGATCGGTTCGTCTCACGAAGGGGCCTCCCGACATTAATCCGTTCGGACAACGGCACAAATTTTGTCGGAGCCAGGCGATATCTGCAGGAGGTCACTCAATTCCTGAACGGTAACCAGGACGCCATCGGTACGGCTTGCTCCCGACGAGGGATTGAATGGGTTTTCAGTCCGCCGGGATGTCCTCATTGGGGAGGAATTTTTGAGGCTGCGGTTAAATCGGCTAAGTCGCACCTGACGAGGATCATCGGTGAGACCTCTCTACGCTTTGAAGAGCTTGCGACGCTGTTCGTTAAATTGAAATGACACTGAACTCGCGTCCATTGTGCCCGCTCAGTTCGGATCCAAATGATTTGGAAGCGTTGACGCCGGGTCACTTCCTGATAGGTCAGCCCCTTAACGCCCTGCCAGAATACCCATTCGGTGATGTTAAGTTAAGTCGGTTAACTAGGTGTCAAATGTTGCAGCAGATGGCTCAAGATTTTTGGAAACGGTGGTCCCTTGAGTACTTGCACATCTTGCAGCAGCGCCTTAAGTGGACTGACCGGACGAGCCCCCCTCAAGTCGGTGATTTGGTGCTGATTAAGGATGCGAACCTGCCATCATTGAGATGGAGACGAGGACGGATCGTCAATTTGTACACGGGTCGGGATGGCACGCCTCGATCAGCAGAAGTCAAGGTGGGGGACTCGGTCCTCAAGAGAGCGGTCGCAACACTTTCTCGCCTTCCTTTTGATTAGGGACAGGTTCGGGCCTGTCCGGGCGGGTGACTGTTTAATATTTATGCTTCGGAACGCACCGGTTTTTTCGTTGCGCGGATCGACCGCGAGTGATCGGGACATCACTAGCTGTCACTTGTATAGAAACGAGATGACGAGTTAGAGGTTACTTTTTAACATGGAAAATGTCTAACGCCAGCATCGGAAAGCTTGGTTGAATGTTAATTATAATAATATCGTAACAATTGTCGGGAAATAAGTAGATTTCACGCCATCGGAGTGAGTGCTTCGTGCTGTGAAAGGTTGAAGTGGTTCGGTCCCCAATTCGTCGCGTTCGGATAGCGACCCATGTGGTCGGATACGTGGCATCATGACGGCACCGGCGGCGGACTACGACAGCAGTAAGATTTGACTCCCATCAACCCCCACCCTTGTGTTCCTTATCCCGTGCTCCTGCCTCGAATTGAGCTTTCGAATTCCGGTCCACGGCGTCAAGGTCAGTACTGCTTTGTGATATTCCAATGAAAAACAACCCTACCAAGATTCCACGCCCTGTCGGTTAAGGCGTGGAATTTAACAACACTATTAACCATAATTATACATCCAACCTGATCATCAAAATTATGTAAACAATAAAAATTACATAAACACAACCCTATTGTCAGCATCATTTGAACTATTTTGCGTTATATTGAACTCCATAATCTTGAATATCTTAATGTAATCAGCCAGCCACTTGACGCTTCAAGTCGTAGAACAATTGCTGTTCCAGACTCTTTAGCAAATCACTCTTTTATAAATAATGTGTCACTGTTTGATTTTTAATTCCAATTGACTTACCTACCGTAAAGTTTGCGTCGGATTTGCAATAATTTTGAAGTTAAAAATGTATCGCATAAGCGATCATGCAAAACATCGGATTATTGCATTATGCGAGGATGGTGTATCCGTGTCTGACATAGCTGACGAATTGGGTATCACGGTATGTACGAAAAAATCAATGTAAATAACAGTAACTTAACGCCGAAAATATAACTTTCTATGGGCTTCGTCATAAATAATACGAATTATTTCCCATTTCAGAGAAAAACTGTTATGGAAGCTATTATGGAATGGAAACTATTTATGGAAGCAAAGATGGGCTGATGAAGGCGTTATTACGAAACATGTGTCATTTGTCCGACCAAAAAAAACCTCTGCCATTCAAGACCAACAGTTACTAGAATACGTGAGATACCGACGATTCGTCAACACGAGCACATACGCTGCTCAGTACAATGTGTCTGCAAACACAATAAGACGTCGCTTACATGATGCTGGATTACATTGTAGAGTGCCTGCTAGGAAGCCACAATTAACGGATAGGCACAAGAGATTGAGGTATGCTTTTGCCACACGTTACCTGGACTACGACTTTAGTGATGTTCTGTTTCTTGACGAGAAAGTGTTTACATCTGCAGCTGACGGTCGCCTCAGATTATCGCGAGTTGACCACAGCCGCTATGAGGAGGGTAATGTTCGCCCTAATCGGAGGAGTGGTCGAATATCTGTTGGCTATTGGGGCTGGATGTCCGGCGGGCCAGTTGAACTTGTGGAGATTACTGATCGATTGAATAGTCACGGGTATATTGACATATTGGAGCAGGCACTTGTTCCAACAGCTCGTGCATGCTTTGGGAATGGACGTATCGAATTCGTTCAAGATAATTCTTCCATTTATATATACTACTATAATGTATCCACTAAGACAAAATATGAATAAGAGATCAATCATAATAGTAACAAGCAAAATCAACTTTCTAAATCAACAAATTTTTTATTATAATTTTAGGTATAAAATCACTTTCCAACATAGTTCTGCATTTTTCTTTATAAAACTAAGCTATAACAATTTGCACAAATTTGTTCCCCACAAACTGGTGTCTTACAATTTACGCAATAAACCTTGGTTTTCCTGTCTTTCTTCCAGTTACAGAGACCGTAACGTACTTTTCGTCCACACGTTGGTAGTGGTGCGTTGGATGTTGCACTTGGTTCTTCTTGGTTACTTCTGGTATTATGTTTCGGATACGGGTTTTGATATACTGTGGAATATTGTTATTAGCCGGTTGGTCGCCATTTTCTACGAAATAAAGCAACAAAAATAGTAAACAAACAGAAATAACTAGATAAAAAAAACACTTGCGTAATTAGGCGCTACCGGGTCCAACGGACCCATACGCACCTTTCACGTCCTTTGTACTCACACGCGGCGCGCTAACTGACAGCTTAGATGGTAATCTATCGCCTCATACTGTGGCCGAAAGGTACTAAGAACGGCAACGTCGCGAACTACGTAATTGTTAAGTTTTTCAACAAAATACAAGAGACTGGGTCCACTGGACCCATTAGCGAGTCCTTAAGTGTTAAACATACCTATTCTAAATAGTACAAACTTATACAGAAAGTATTTCAGAGAGTTAATTTTTTTTATCCCCTATTTATCCTAAAATATGTATTTCATTATTCAAAATTCAAAATTCAAAAAGAGTTTATTTCCATAAGAAACACATAGGTAACATTTGGAGAATGACAAATCTTAAACTAACACTTGTATAAGGTACAGGGAAATATAGAACTCAATTTGAATTATGTCACCTCAATGTTTTAGATGCTGGACGCAAAGAGGCGACTAGAAACCTCCAGCTTTATACGTTATTTTTTATAGAATTGGAGCAAACTCCTTCCCAAGCTTTCTTGTCTTCTACATAATCTGATATTTTGTAGTAAGCTTTTTACATAAGTGATTTTAACAACATTTTTAAATGTATTTCATTGTAACTCAGTTGGTATTTTGTTGTAAAAGCGAATACATTGCCCTTTAAAAGATACATTAACCTTATGGAGCCTAGTAGTAGGTATAGCTAGTTTATTCCTATTTCTAGTGTTGACATTGTGCCTGTCGCTATTCTTAGGAAATTTATCAATATTTTTGTGGACGTACATTCGTTTTTCATAAATATACTGACACGGCACTGTCATAATGTTAATTTCCTTAAATTTACAACGCAGTGACTCTCTGGGACCCACATTGTAGATTGCACGAACAGCCCTCTTTTGCAGCACAAATATTATGTTAATGTCTACAGCTAAACCACTTGACTACCTTTGAGATTGCATTATTCACATCGTCAAAGTTCAAACTGCGTCGTTTCTTTTTAAAGAAAAGTGAAGTGTCATCTGCAAACAGTACAATCTCATGATTATCTCTGACAGGATGTGGCAGGTCATTAATATAATCCAAAAACAGGAATGGCCCGAGTATGGAATTGTGGCTCTGCCTACCATGCCAGAGGTCCCGGGTTCGATCCCCGGCTGGGGGTAAAAAAAATCCCCACGTCTTGGATGTTTATATGTGTGTGACGTCGCTGTTTCTGGTTCCCAGGACACAGGGTATCCTAGTGTGGGGTCAGAAACAATGTATGTCCCTGTATGTAAATTTTTATGATTATGTTTACATACAAACATTGAAAGTTTAATAAAAGGGCATCCTGAGCGATATAATTGATAATAGATGAGCAGCATCTTTCATTAGGCAAACTTATTTTTTGAGGAAACGAATATTTTTTGTAGAAGCAAATTTTTTATAAATTTCGGTTCCAATTTTGGTAAACATTCACTAATTGCGAGAAAAAAATATTATTTATGTTGTATTATACGTTATTTGACCGAATCACACCTAAATATATGGGTAACATATTGGTATAAAATAGGGGGTACAATTTTGGTGAGCCTTTAGCATTTTCGGGAAGAAAATTTATTTTTTAGATGTCTTGACTTTTTAGTCAATTTGATAAGCAGTTAAACAAACCATAAAAATATTATTAAACTTACCTTAGCACCTTCCATTGTTATTATTATGACAATAAAAAATAATTCAATCGTAATTTCTTGTTTATATAATCTCCAAATCATGTTAAATAACAATACACTTTATCTAATAATTACCTTGGACACCTGTACTAACTACTCTTATCTACATACACTGACGTAATGCGAAGAGCATACATTCATTTTATACGTACTTACCGGATAAACAGATATAATCCATCACATCTTCGTCGGTAGTTTATGAATAGGTACAGTCGGTACTAATCGGGTTCGACTGCGAAGTGACATTGAGCTGCGCTTTTTTAGCACTTTTTCTCGTATTTGGATAAATGTTCATTAAAGAGCACATTAATGTACAATGATTTACTTCAAGCTCTACATTGGTTAAAGTTAATAAAAAATCCTCGTGAAGATCCTCGCGCATTGCGGGCATGTGAGCACACCATTAATATAAGTTTACCGAGTTAGCTTTTAACTCGTCGCGCTTGGTGTCGAGCTCGGCGCGCCGGTGAATTTCAAAGTCACGGACTTTGGTACCAACCAAAGCCCTCCACTCGGGTCTGAGGGCGGCTTGGTTGGCACTGGGAAGGCTCTATGCCGCACCTCTTCATGTGCCGCTTCAGCACATCTTTGTACCAAACCCTAAACGAAGTAAAGATAACAGGTAAAGGTGATTAACTAAATCTGCAGAATTGCATCAGCAGATTTTAAGCTAACTAAAGAAATACAGAGCCCTTAAATGTGTTAATTTGTGTAACATTATGATTAGGGCAAATTAAAATAACAGATTTCTGTATTTTTATTTTCAGTACTCTATATTGTTTCTATGACAAAAAACCCTAAGAAAACAATCAGGATATTTTTACACAAAACTTATTTTGGACAAAGCTTATTTTGGATTATTTTTAACTTGGACTTGACTTTACTATCTATCTGGTAAACGTTTCTGTTGAACTGGACATAGTAATAGTTAGTATGGTATCGGCCTTAATCAAAGTCTTATCTAAAAAACTCCAACTGTAAATGCACTGAACTAATATAGATCAATGATTATTCCATTCTAGGGACTGGCCTTTTTTTCCTCAGGGAATTGACATTTATCCGGCACAAAAACACATTAATTATATGAGAAACACCCATCTCTATTTACTGGTAAAGGCTGAAAGTAAGTATTAGTTTTATAACTCGTACATTCACCAAAATAAAGATAACAAGTCGAATCAAATAATTCCATGATGAAAAATAAATTCAAATAACAGGTATACTTTCATCGACTGTACGTACACGTCAATAGACATTAAGGCCACGTACGTACATAGCTTTTCGAGTTTAAATCTATCCATGATATTTTCAATATAATTCATATCAATTTGTGAAACTGATACTTATCCAAAATGAAAAACAGGTAATGCACTTATTTTTGTAATACCACAATATGTATTTTTCCTTAAATTCAAGTTGGTAGTAGTTGGTTTCATTGTAAATGAACTTAATGGAAGCTCAACTCTAATCAAAAATTGTTAAAATCTTAAATGAAACATGGGTACAAAATTTATCATTTTATCATTCATTTTACCTAAAAAACACACATGATGTGTGTTTTTTAGGTAAAATAACGATAATATTATTGTGATTTTCTCGTTAGTATGGGAAATAAACTATTTTTACTACAAAAAATAAGCAAAAACAGTAGACTTATTCCACTTATGTCAACTGCCACTTAGGTCAGTTTTTTATTTTAATTATAAACGACTGGAACAAACTAAGAGAAGGCCCTCTATTTCAAGATTTTCAATTACACCACGTGCGAGATATATTAGACTTATTTAAGCAAGGACTGAATTTATTATATTTTGCTATAACGTGTATCTCTCAGTAGTTAGGAGTGGTACGAAATGGCAATAAATATTTAATTTAAAATACTTGTATTTTTACTCTTATTTTCATTCCTTGTCCGCTTCCCTTCTCCTCAGGGATTCCGGTGGAAGAAAAGATCGGAATGAATGAATTTTAGATATAATGGAGTTCAACCGTCAGCTTTCTATCTATGTATATTGGAGTCCAGTCAGGTCAGCTTTTTGCCAAAATTGGTTTACAAGTAAAGTCAGCCTATATTTCCTAATCTGACCTAAGTGGCAGTTACGAGTAACATAAGTGGAAAAAAACAAAAAATACAACATTAGTCAAGTGTATTTATTACTGATACACATTAAAATTAAACAATTATCTTACTACGACATAACAATATTAAAAAATAAAATACATTACTTCATTATTCTTACAAAATGAAAGAACACTTGTTTATTTATATCGACTTTGTAAATTTAGTCATTATATTGACTCATGAGTTCTTTCTTAGTTTTAATCATGCTTTTCAAGAAATACAAAGCGGAAATGTCACCCTCTTGCAACTTTTGGAGCTCTTTTTTGTGTTTAGAATTAAAATAAATATCAATCCTTCTTCTGGGATTACCTTCAAATAGATATTGCTTCAACTTCAAGCTCTGCCACTGCGACTCCTTTTTCAATTTGAATATAAAGTTTATGAATGACGGCTTGCCCTTCATGCGATTATTTAAACGCCTGTGCCATCCCTCCAAACTGTTATTTGTTCTGTGGATTTCGTGTGCACAGCTTATAATGTCGTGAAGTTGGCCCATCCACTGGTTTTCCATGTTACTTACAAACCTAGTCATGATTTCCGGTAACACTTGAATGTTTTGCCAAACTTCCGGAATATAGTTTGTGGGTACAAGTGGCAGGTGGGCACAAAGTTCAGTAATTGTATTTCCTGCGGTAGTGGTTAAAACACCAAACTTCTCTGCTTTTTTCCAGACCGCTTTTGAATAGTGATAATAACATCCGGTAATATCTATGCCCGGAAATACAGCCTTTAAGGCCTGTATTTGTGCCACTTCGTAATCACATTTAATTTTTTTTAAATCTATCTGCAGTTCGTTTTTAATTAATTGAAAAAGCCTTATGTACGTGTCTTGGGTCTTGTCCTTCAACAAACAATATATAACTGGCACTATATTCACAGTATCATTGTTTCCTGAGTTCAAATTTACATAAAAGGTGTACAGTTGAAAAAACAACGGCACAGTTTTGAATGTTCCATCACCATAAAATTGTGCGTTGCCGTTTTCCAACGTTTTCAATGTTTTTTGTGCCAATGGAAATAAACTTGAAAATATCAATATTTTCTTATTATTATAATCGTCATTGCAGACAAGAAAATTCTTTGCAATAATATTAGGCACCTGTACTTCGCTTAGAGTACCATTACTTTTCTTGACTTCTAAAAACTTGTTCCTGGTACGATATAGAGAATCCTTTTTTGACCTAAATAGAGCGGCCGTGTTTATATTTTCGTCAGACTCTGGTTCGTTTAATATCACATCTTCAATTATTTCTGGTACAGATCCAAACGTTTGACACACCGCCTGCTTACATTTGTCAATAATTATTGACATTTTGTTCTTGGCATAATTTTGTCTGCAATCATGGTCACTTACTTTTAAGACCAAGTTCTCACTGCTCACTTTCAATGAAGCACTGCAAACTTTCCTGTTAGCACACCGCCAGAGCGAGAACCCGTCATTATTTGACTTGTTTTTCGTATATGTATAACCATTCAGCAATACATTATTCGTTCCTTTTTTATTTTTACAGAAAACAATGTTTGCATTATGTATAAACAATGTTTAAGCAAAATTAAATTCGCAACTCGACTAATGTTAGAATGATATAAGAATGACACATAGGTTTTGTTATTTATCATCAATAGAATATCAGACTAAATACTTCACTTTTAAGTGGCCAGTAAGTATGCAAAACAGAAAATACAAAGGAGTTTGTATCGAAGATTTGGCTCTCGTGAACGAGTTGTATTTAACCTCGACTTGCGAAATATTAAAAACAATAGAGGCCTAGTCCTATAACCAAATTAACATTATGAGAAATAGTTTTAATGCGATACAGTCATCTTACGAAATGGACTATAGAAGAAGTAGAGCTATTACGATGTAGACCAAAACCGACTTAGACAAAACGCGTATTTTGAATGACATTTAGGCATAACGCGACACAGGCAGACTGCGTTTTAGGTACAGAGAGACTAAAGGTTCACACAAGATGGAGTGCTACTCAAAGCATGTATTGGTCGCCCAATCACTGATCTTAACTCCATCGGGATGCTGTGTGTTGTGGAAACACCAGAGAAAACCAAGTGCATTGAGTGGAGACCCAATGACCTGATCACCATAGATCACCTCACCACCACATTTTGTGGAATTGAAGGTGCGGTACTGAAACAATGACATGCGCCACGGAATAAAAGAAAATAACAAAAAGGAACTCGGAGATAATATCAAGCCGTTTGTGGGGTATTTTGTGTTATCGTTTATTTAGGCTAGGATAATTTTGCTTCAGAGACATATACATAAAGCACAAGACATATTTTGAGAGAGCGGCATATTGTAGGAGATAATCCTTGAGAGAGGGATACATATTTTTGAACACCATTTAGCTATCGGGTTGTATGCGCAGAACATATGTAACAAAACGTTCCTTCACCCTTTGCGAAAAATCCTTTCGATGGAGCATTTTATACTGTATTTTGAAATGTTCTATGTGAATATATATTTCCCTCCGTGTGCTCTAATTTGTTAAAATTTCAATAGAAACCTTTTAATTTCAACCATTAGCATAAAAGCTGACTTAACCTCCGAGCCATGTAATAATTTTCAGTACACATAACAGTATATAATTATCAAAGTTATTTAACAAATTGCAGCACTCTACACATTATTTAACGTGTCAGTAATGTAAATGAACAAAAACTATTACTTAGGATTAAACCGACTTTAATTTAACCCTCTTTGATTAGCGACCAGAAATCGTACCCAAACCCATTAAATACCCCGAATTGAGTGATTCCGGTAGCAATCTGTAGTCTTACACCCATATTCTTAGTCGTTTCCTTAAAGCCCCCTCGACTCAAACTTAGCTAAGGCTTCCTTCAGGAACTTCTCAAAACAACCTTCAAAACGATATTCACAGTCGTAACCTCGACCTTAGTTCGAGTTTCCTCCAGTAAGTCGAGTAGAGGAATGACGTCACCACTTTAAGGAATATTTTACTTGTTAGGTTGGTACTGTTGTAAGAAAAAATTCAAAACTAGGCTGTATGGTGTAATGATCGTTGCTTTGAATAATAAAAAAAAGAAAAAGTCTGATATTGAGTTACAAATTTGCGGTGCGTGCGATTGTTTTGTTCAAAGAACAATATATAATACCCTCAGGGATTTGACCAAGATTTAATTGATTGATGTACTGTTGCTGTTTTACTTACCTATCGATAAATAAATCCCTTTAAATCATTTGACATGTCCGGGCGTCAAATCTTTTCCCACCTTGAAAAGGTTTGCCTCCAGGAGCTTATAATAAAATATAAGTTAAATTCCATGGCAACTATAGGGGCTGGAAATCCAACAGTAAAAAAAACAGCGTGGGTACGCCTTACTCAGGAATTCAACTCTATTGAAACCAACTGTCAAGTAAGTACAAATCAGGGGATGACTTCCTTCTACTATTTATCAAAAATTACTATTTCTTTGGTTATGTTCCCACTAGCGTCAGATAGTTGAATAGAAGTTTGTTTTACCTGTTTCAGAGGACTGAAAGTCAGCTGCGAAAGTGCTGGGATAATTTAAAAACAAGGAAAAAGCAGGAATTAGCCCACCAAAAACTACGAGAACGAATGAAGACAGGGGGCGGGCCTTATATGCCAGCCAAAACCAGCACATCCATCTCAGATGAGTTAATTGATGAGGCTCAACTGGATTGTACTGATATGGAGTTGTTGGGTGTCATGGACAGTGACTGTAATAGTCAAGACCACATTGAAGGTAAATTTTTACACAATTTTATCACAATAACTAAGTTTTATGTTTTATGACGACTATTTCTAGACACCTGATGTTTGTAGACTACCTAACTGAGAAAATTATGAAAAGTTTTTAATTTTACAGCAACAACGCGAGAGGCTGTGGCGAATATAGGGATTCTTCCTTTTATCTCGGAAGCTCAGCCCGAAAGAAGGGAGAGTACAAGTAGTGTTCAGCCAGAAAGGGGTATAGTATTTTTTTTGTTATATGTAACAAATTATCTGTCACATTCTTGATAGTTAATCATTTAAACCTTGTTGTCAGTTACAGTGGAAACCGCTCCAGGCCAAGTGGATATCCATCCAGGCGGTCCATCAGGTTCTAGCCTATTAAATTATGGACCTGCATTATCCCAAACTCAAGGTAATATGTACCAATACCAGTATATTAATTTGTGAATTTAATCTGTAACAATATTAAATTATATTTATATTGTGCTAGAATCAGTAATGATTTTATTTAATTGTTCCAGGAAAAAACGTAAGAACTCAGGTTATAACGCTTGAGGCGGTAGAATTATCTACGAGCACAAGAGCAGAATGATGATCTCCACAAATTGAAAATGGAAGATGGGCAGTGGCTGGCTAAAGCTGCCCAGGAAATATATATGAAGGCAGTATTGGAGAGGGAAAGTGCTGAAGAATTACTTCGCTGCAATCGTGCATTTGCCTGAGGCAATTATAAGGAGAGCGACATCTTCGGGAGTAAAGTAAAAGGCTTGAGATGCGCGCAAATACCAGACTGGTTTATTATAGGAAATCATAGCTTATGAGGTACATAAGACATAGTGCGTGATGAATATAAATATACCTTATCTGTGACGGTCGTCAAATTATCTTAACATTAAGTGAAAATATGACTAACATAGTCGACCGGCACAGATACTCCCCCTTTAGGGAAAAATAAATAAATGAATGTACTTATAACAATGGAAAAAATCTAAGTTAGATACTATAACAAAATTATATCGACTGCAATAATAACTAGTAGTTGTCCGGTCGCACTCGCCGCGACACTACGTGCCTAAGCTAGTGAATTACAGTGCGACGAGTACGCTTCATATTTATTGTTTAGCGAATCAACAATCGATATTTCATCGTAATTATCGTCGAGCTAGTGCCTTCAAGAAGATGTCGAACACCCCAACTAAGTGTGTAAAGTGTTCGAAGATTATAGCCACGAAGGACGCCCTCCTAACATGTAAAAGGTGCCTTAAAGTGTTTCATAAATCTTGTACTAAAGCTAGCAGAGGTGTTTGTGAGAACTGCATGCCACCTTCTCCTTTGGCAGCTGCAACTTCAAACGCTTAAGTGTTCCTGGACCTGGACCCCAAAAATCTAACGGTCGAAGCGTTGCTAAGCGAGCTAAATAGAAAAATGGAGGTAGTATTAAAAATAAAGGAGGACATTGGATTCTACTCGGATAAATACGACGAGATGTTAAAAAAACAGAGTGAAATTCTAGAAGTGGTGAAAAAGCAACAGAATAAAATTGATGACCTGACCAATAAATGCAAGAATTTTGAAAAGGTAAACCAAGCCCTGGAACAAAGAGTGCAGGCGTTGGAGCAAAATGAAAAATCAAGAAATATTGAATTAGTCGGAGTAACAATGAAAGACAATGAAAACATAAAAGAGGTGATTAGTAAAGTAGCTACACAAATGGGAACCAACATGTCGGATGTGGAGCAAGCCTGGAGGATGGGCCGTCCGGTGCCAGGGCGCCGCCCGCCCGCCATCATCATGCGTCTGCGCAGCGAGGACACGCGCGACCTGTGGATGAGCAAGCGGGGCCTCCTCCGCAGCAACAGCGACCTGTACCCGGGAGAACAGCAGGGCACCGCCATCTTTGTCAATGAGGATCTCACCAAATATAACAGGGAGCTGCTGTGGAACACTAAGCAAACCCTCCGAGGTAACTTTAAGTTCATATGGGTTAAGAAAGGGCGCATTCTCTGTAAAAAAATGAAGGTTCCCGCACACCCCATATTACCACCACGGCAGACCTGGACGCGATTATGAAAAATTGAGGGTACCCACTACATGATACCTGCATAATTTTTACTCGATTAACCGTTAAGCATTCAATTCAATTACAACGATGTACAAGAGAACTATTGCACTACTTATGCTAATCGAAAAACCTGGCTAAGACACCTAACGCTAAACAGAAATAAAGATATCAACATTGCCCATTTAAATGTCAGATCATTAAAGAAACACTTTGGTGAGGTTCTCTCTCAGTTTGGTGATACATTGACAAACTTAGATATACTAATATTCTCAGAAATTAACCTGAAAGACGACTTTGTCTCCATGTACCAGCTTCCGGGATTTGATATGTATGCTGTCTGCCGTGAGACTAAGAGAGGTGGTGGCATACTTTTGTATGTTCGAAAAGAACACGTCTTCCAGCGCGAGCAAACGCTCTTCACCTCGTGCGAGTCACTTGCTGGCACCATCCAGGTGCGAGGGTCGCAGCTGCACCTAATAGCGGTGTACCGGCCGCCTTCGTCGAAAAAAGTTTTGTCTAAGGTGCCAGTGTTTGTGCGCGAGCTCGAAACTGCTGTGAACACGGTTCCGCGTGACCGTGACCTCATTATAATCGGTGATATGAATATAAATACATTATCTAAACATCACACGGATACTGTGCGGTATGAGGACATGTTGAGTGAGTACGGACTGCTTAATACAATTTCAGATGTAACTAGGGAAGAAATTAGGGATGGAAAGCTAATCGTCTCATGTTTGGATCATATTTTAATAAGACAATGTAAAATTAATAATTTTAGTTCGAACATTGTTAGGTGTGGCATCTCTGATCATCATCTTATATGCTTAAATATAACAACTAATCAAGTTACGGGACAAGATAAAAAAAATACTAAACAAATTTTGAATAACCCATTAATTAAACAAGATTTAAAAAACACTGATTGGTCAGAGTTGATGTACCTAGACTGTCCACTTTTGATTTATGAAAAAATGTGTAAAATATTTGAAGTCACTTATAATAAGAATTTAAAAACAATTAAAGTTCGTAAATGTAAACAGGACTCCTGTCCATGGCTTTCTACTGAGATAAAAAACTGTATAATACATAAGGATAAATTGTATCGCCTATGGAGGGCCTGTCCTAACAATATGGCTAAAAGATTAGAATACACTAGGTATCGCAATAAAACTTTCAAATTAATAAATAAATCTCAAAATTTGTATAAAAAAAATATATACTAAAAAAACATGGGGGCAATAGCAAAAAAATATGGCAACACATAAATGATTGGCTGGGGCGCAGTAAAAAGTCCCTGGACGAAGTGATCATGCAGCATATGGGTAGTCAGTTTGATATACAAACTATATGTTCAAACTTTGCCCACACTTTTGCAAACGAAGTCGTACTACTCAAGTCTCAACATATTTGTAATTCTGAGTTGCTAGAGAGGGAAGATTATACTAAAGTTATGAATGCCTCCATATGTTTTATCAAAGTAACTCCATCACAAATCGAAAAAAATATCGACCAACTTGATAACCAAATGTCACCTGGCTTTGATCAGATAAGAATAAGCGATCTAAAAGAAATTAAGCTAGAAATTAGCCCAGTCTTAGCTAAAATGATTAACCTCTTTGTTGAACAGTCAAAATACCCTGAAAACCTCAAACTTTCAATTATTCGTCCAATATTTAAAAATGGAAGCCACAGTGAAACCACGAATTATCGTCCCATTGCAATTCTTTCGTGCATTAATAAAATTGTGGAAAAAGCTATTACAGGCCAAATTTTGTATTTTCTAACTAAGCATGACATCATCTCACCATCGCAGTGTGGGTTTCAGAAAGGGAAAAGTACCTCAACATTATTGTCACGATTTGCGAACGATATAAACAATCATTTAAATAATAAGAACCAGGTGGGGGTTATCTTCATAGACTTCAGGAAGGCCTTTGATACACTTGATCATGAGGTCCTCCTGAAGTCTATGGAGAACTGTGGTATTAGAGGAAGATTGAATGACTGGTTTAGACAATATTTAAACAATATAAAATTAGCAGTTAAAGTAACTAACCACACTGGGAGCTGCGAAGATGTCAGGTACGGGGTGGCAACCGGGTCAGTGACCGGGCCGGCCTGTTACATAATGCACGTAAATAGTATGCCTAAAGTTGTGAAACATTGTAATATTTATATGTTTGCTGATGATACCTGTCTCATGTACGGCCACAAAGATATAAATTTAATACAATTTTTAATTACAGGAGGATTTCGATAATATTACACGATGGGCTCACGATAATGGTATTATTCTAAATGTTAAAAAGACAAATATTATGTGCATCTCCTCAAGTTTTAAGAATCGAAATAAAGAACTAGTCGTCATAGGTCATAGCTATAATTGTCTTCATAATAATGCATGTTGGACCGGATGTTGTACTTGCCAGCATATTGAACAGGTTAACGAATGTAAGTACCTAGGTATAATTGTTGATTGTAAGTTTAGCTGGAAAAAACACATTGGCTTTGTTGTGGATAAATTAAGGATACTGTTAAGAAAGTTTCATCAATTAAACTACTGTGTGCCTAGATCCGTCCTTTACTGCCTTTATTTTGCACTAGTAGACTCACTAATATCATATGGTATTATAACATACGGTGGTTCATATAAAACGTATATTAATAAAATAAAACAATTGCAAATACGATTCCTGAAGATTTTAGTTGATAAAAAGTTAAAATTGAGTACACAGGTAATTATGAGGGCTTATTTAAAAAATGTAACGTAATTCCTGTTGATAAAAAATTCCTTTTGGAGATAGCAAAGGAAGAATATTGGGATAATAGATAAAAAATCATATTAAATAGTAGAATAAAAACCAGGCGGGCTAGTAAGGGTCGACTCTTTGTACCTAAAGTGAATAATAACTACGGAAAACGAACAAAAGAATACTTAGTTCCTAAAACATTTAATAGTATGTCTGACTTAACGAAGAATGTATTACCATATAAAGTTAGTGCTAGAAACAGGGCACTCAAAAAACATTTTCTTGAACATTTCTAATATGTGTAGTGGTCTAAAGTATCTTGTAAGTAATTTAATTGTTACAAAAAAAAAAAAACTATTACTCGTTTTCTTGAACTTGTATTACTTACTTTTCCATGTACCTGTATCTTGTAATTCCAACTACATACCTACATAATAATTGTATTGTTTTATAGTTTCATGAACTCATATCTTACATACCTACTTGTCGCGTGTGCCTATCTACCTTAATAAGTAATTACTTAACTAGATCAGCTAAATACGTTATAAATATGTAATTGAATCTAACCATTGTTTGCTCTAACTTTAACTTTGATCATGTAGGAACACAATACTGTGCTGACGCGGCAGACTGCAGCGATGCAATTTCCCCCGCACCGCATTGTAACCAGTCCCAGTCAGGCAGGCTAGATAGGAACACGTTTGTGTATCGTAAACGTTATGAATAAACTTTCGTATACGTCTACCTAGTGGTTCTCATTGAATAGCCCGCCAAGCTACAAGCCCCAAAGTGGTGACCCCGTGTAAATACCTGCCTGGTATAAAGTGTGACAATAGGATGGCTAATCCAAATGCCCCTCTACTCAACGCGGCGGGACTCAACCAAAACGCGCCGGGATATAATCCAAACGTGCAGTTACCCGTGGCGCCCGGAAACAACCCAGCACTACCACCACCACCTCAGCCAGGACAGAACATGGACCAGCAGTTGGCTGCGATTAGCCTGTCGGCTCGTATACCGATTTTTTGGACCGACATGCCGCGGATGTGGTTCGCGCAGTTTGAGGCGATCGTAGGACCACAACATCAAGGTGAAAACGTCAAGTATGATCTGGTGTTGGCAAAGCTGGGAAAAGAGGAGCTTAGCCAAATCACGGATTTAATAGACGACCCGCCGGCGCAACAAAGATTTTCAGTATTGAAGGCCCGGTTAATCAAGATATTTCAAGCGAGTGCGGAGGCCCAGTTTCATAAACTGGTAAAAGAGATGGATCTGGGGCAGCAGCGGCCGTCGCAACTGCTTGCGAAGATGCGAGAGCTGGCAAAGAATACAGGTACGTTGGGAGATACAGTGAAGAACCTGTGGTTGTCAAGACTGCCAGGATGGGTGCGCGCAATCCTCGCGAGTTGCAGCAAAGATGCGGAACTGGAAGAGTTATCTACTATGGCGGATAAAATTATGGAGAATCTACGGAGCGGAGAAATATCAGAGATAGATAGACCTTCAACTTCGGCATCAACAGCGGCAGCAACTAACATGGAGCTCATGACACAGATGAGGAATCTGACCCTCGAGCTGAAGTCGCTGCGGGGAGAAGTAAACGAAATCAGAGGTAGGCAGTACATAGGAAATCAGCAATGGGGAGGACGCAGCCGATCCCGTTCCCGTTCACGAGGCCCAAGACGCACGCCTCAAGACGCAGACTGGATGTGCAAATATCACTACCGGTTCCGTGAAGCAGCCAGGAATTGCGAAGAGCCGTGCAACTGGAAGAAACCCCATACCCCCGCTAAGGGAAACTAAATTCGGTACATTCCGCGACGATGGGTGAGTGTATCGACCTTAGTGAAAACCATCGACTTTGCGTGGCGGACTCAAGAAACGGTATGGACTTTTTAATCGATACCGGTGCCAATGTATCAGTGATCCCCGTTTCCCTAGTAAACTATAAGAACTGTAATGATAGTACCTATAAATTGTACGCAGCCAACGGCACGGAGATAAAAACGTATGGTGTAATAACATTAGAACTCAACTTAGGCTTAAGACGAAGTTATACATGGCCTTTTGTGATTTGTGACGTCAGAATACCGATAATAGGTGCTGATTTCTTAAAAACACATAAGTTAATGGTTGATTTGTACAACAGGAAATTAGTGGATGGATTAACGGAGCTAAGCGTGATAGGGACCATCATAAGTCACGGTGAACCCTCGATAAAGACCATTCAGGAAGATAACCCTTACCGCGAGTTGCTAGAACAGTTTCCAGAGATTACTAAACCTATTTCTTTTAAGGGGAAGTCGCCAACTCACGCAGTGAAACATCAAATAAAAACGACCGGAGCGCCCGTTTATGCACGCGCTAGACCTCTCCCACCGGACAAGTATAATAAGGTAAGAGAAGAGTTTCGTTTCATGCAAGAATGCGGCATATGCAGACCATCCAAGAGTCAGTGGGCCAGCCCACTGCACGTAGTACCTAAAAAAGATGGTCAACTACGCCCCTGCGGTGACTATCGTGCCCTTAACGCGGTTACTATACCTGACCGCTATCCGGTACCAAGATTGCATGAATTTACCTACGGACTGTCGGCAAAAAAAGTGTTTACACGAATTGATATTAATAGGGCATATCATTTTTTGGAGGTCGCCGAGGAGGACATTGAGAAAACGGCTATCATAACACCCTTTGGATTGTTTGAGTTTCCGCGGATGACTTTTGGTCTACGTAATGCGGCTCAAACATTCCAAAGGTTTATGGACAACACGGTGTTGCAAGGCCTGGAAAACATCGGTGACGACCAACAAGGTAAGTCTTCATTATTCTGTTATATCGATGACGTACTTATTGCCTCAGAAAATGACGTCATTCACAAGGAACATGTTAAGATGATATTTGAGCGTTTCAATGGAATAGGCATGACAATCAACCTTAGTAAGTCGGAGTTTGGAAAAGCAGAGGTTGAATTTCTTGGTTACAAAGTTACTTCAGAAGGGATTTCACCCCTATCTGAAAAGATCAAAGCCATCATGGAATATCCAAAACCAAGTACAGTCGAGAAGTTACGACGATTCCTGGGTATGATTAATTTTTATAGATCGCATTTACCTAAAGCAGCACAGCATCACGCTCATCTTAACAAGTTCCTTCATAATTCTAAGAAACGAGACAAGACAGCAATCGAGTGGGACAAGGATTCGGAGATGGCATTTGAGGAGTGTAAGGTCAGCTTACAAAGCGCTATCACGCTTGCTCATCCTGCTTCGGAAGTTCCTTTAGCATTGATGACAGACGCATCTAATACCTGCGTAGGTGCGGTTCTACAGCAACAGATCGACGGGGTATGGCAACCATTGGGATATTACTCGAAAAAACTATCAGATGCGCAACAAAAATACAGCACGTATGACAGGGAATTGCTCGCTATATACATGTCAATCATGCATTTCAGGAATATGATAGAAGGCCGAGAGCTCACGGTATTTACCGACCACAAGCCTCTCATATACGCGCTAACAAAGGTAAGTTCAGACAGAGAAACGCCTAGGCGTATTCGTCACCTACTGTACATCAGCGAGTTCACAAACAATATTCAGCACATCAGCGGTAGCGAAAACGAAGTAGCGGACGCTTTATCACGTGTCGAAACTATCGTTTGTCCCACGGTGATAGATTACGAGGAATTAGCAGCGCAGCAAGTTACGGACGAACAAATTACGAAGCTACTAGGTAACAGCGATACGAGCACGGTTAAGTTGAAACGCGTTCATTTACCCGATGTCAGCAAAGCAATTTATTGCGAAGTTACAACGGATAATGTCAGACCATATGTACCTAAAAGTTTCAGGAAGCCCGTTTTTCAGTCAGTACATGGTATAAGCCATCCAGGAATCAGAACCAGTTTGAAAATGATAGCGACGCGATTTTTTTGGCCGGAGATGAATAAAGACATAAGATTGTGGGCCAAAACCTGTATACATTGTCAGAAAAATAAAGTAAACCGACACGCTATCTCAGATTTAGAAAGTTTCCCGCCGTGCGAACGGTTCGAGCATATACATGTGGACATCGTAGGTCCATTGCAGACTACTAAAACAGGTAACAGATATTGTATTACTATTATAGATAGGTTGGCCGGAAGTGGTGCCCGTCGCAGACATAACGGCAGAAACCACGGCGAAGGCGGTTTACGAACAATGGGTATGTCGTTATGGTAGTCCAGTCAGACTTACTTCAGATATGGGAAGACAGCTGGAGAGTGATTTGTTCAACAACCTCATGAAGCTGTTAGGGGTACAGAGGATTCGAACCACCCCCTATCACCCACAGAGTAATGGAAAAATAGAGAGATGGCACCGCGCATTAAAGGTATCACTTAAATGTAGATTAACGGATACTGCATCATGGGACGAGGAACTACCTACAGTATTATACGGACTTCGTGCAGCATGTAGATCCGACACTGGTTTCAGCGCGGCGGAATTGGTATTGGGACAGCCTATACGTTTACCAGGTGACTTTTACAGCACGGGACGTAACACTTTTGTTGATCAGTATACTTACGTAGAAAAACTGCGCGAAATGGTCCACAGTCTACGACCCAAGCCAAGAGCTGATAGCGATTCGCGGAAGATATTCGTACATAAAGATTTGCACACCTGCTCACACGTGTTTATCAGGAACGACGCTGTTAAAAAACCTCTCACACCGACTTATGATGGCCCCTACCGCGTTTTAAGTAGATCAAGTAAGGTTTTTAAAGTACAACTGCAGAACAGGCAGACGCATATTTCTATAGATAGGCTAAAACCCGCCTATATACTGGCAGAAGATGATACAGGTACCCCTCAGGCTCAACCTTTACAGGATGCTAGCTTACCAGTGCCGGTACCAATTCCAATCACTACGGGTAGCCAAGTAGTTAAGGATACGTTAGTAACTAGGACCACACGCAGTGGCAGAATCATAAAGCCACCGGTGCGATTTTTGTAAGTCGGTCATTAGGTAAGTGTAACACTGGAATAAGCATATATTTTGTAACATGTAAAGTTAAATAAGTATTTTTAGTCCATTGCGAATAAGATATCCACTGTAACATCACATTGAGTAGATGACTATCCTTACAAACATGGGGAAACAACAGTCAAAGAACGCCCAAGTAATTATCGCGCAGACTGGAGCCGATAATACAGCCAAGGCGACATCGACACTTGAGAATAAAGTAGAGCTATATGGGATTTTAATGGTAATTACGGCAGTTTTTGTGTTCAGTGTGTGTTTTTATTTCGTCCTAAAAAAGTGCACAAGATATTACCATGGCAAATTCGTAGACGACCTGATATCAAGAACAGAGAAAGGTCGTACAGGTACAGGTGAACACGGAATAGCGCCACCAACGACCAACGTCACAGCTACCAATCAAACAATGATGTACTGACGGGACATACTTATATGTGTTATTGTTATATATATATTTTTTTACATTGCGACTTAGTTAAGCATCATTTTACTATTTTTTCGGCTATATTCATTGCCTTTTATCTGTCATATATTTTTGTATACCAATTTGTCCTATAGCTATCCTAGAGAAGGAATGTGTTAAACGAAACAAAGTTTTATATCTTTCTATTTTATTTTAGAACATCCTGTAATCATGTGTACTCAAATCGTGAGTAGTGTACTTAGCATAGAGTAGAGTACTTTAGTTAGACTTTGTAATCATGCAAATATTAGAGTACGTCCACCAGTATTGTTACTAGGTATTTGGATTGTAACCTAAGACGCATAACGTCGACGCCAGTACATATTGCAGCGTCAGATATTTCGTGCGATATTGTGAGTCTCTGTGTCATGAACAGTGAAGTTTTAATATTAGAATAATGATAGGGTGACTATGATTTTGTATTAGTTATATTTTCGTGTTATTTTTGAATTGTGAAGTTTTTTTAAAGGGGGGAATATTGTAGGAACACAATACTGTGCTGACGCGGCAGACTGCAGCGATGCAATTTCCCCCGCACCGCATTGTAACCAGTCCCAGTCAGGCAGGCTAGATAGGAACACGTTTGTGTATCGTAAACGTTATGAATAAACTTTCGTATACGTCTACCTAGTGGTTCTCATTGAATAGCCCGCCAAGCTACAAGCCCCAAAATCATATTTATTTGAAATTTATATATTAAATGTATAAGAATATAAATATTAATACTTACTTTAAAAGCTTAAAGTGCGTAAAATAGATTTATTAAACAGAGTGTATTTGCCCCGAGAAACAACTATGTTGTTTGGGGTGTTATTTGTAAATTTATATGTAATTATGAGATGAATAAATGATTTTTCTATTCTATTCTATTCTATTTTAATAAACATAAATCAGATAGTAATCGTGCATACTTTAACTTAATCTAAAGATAAATCTTACACGAATCTAAAGGTAAATCTTACACGAAAACAGAAAAACACTAGGGAAATGGGGCTTCGCGGTTAGTAAACTAACCTAACCTATAACTGGAAAAGATCCGCAGGAGAGTCGTCTGATGCTGCAGCCGCCCATGTTTTTCAGGAATCGATGAGTCAATTTACATCGCACGTCGTTGAAGTTGTAATCACTGTTTGTTTATAATTGCGACCGTACCTACACAAGGATGATTGAGCTGAATCAGCGTCAGCATTAAATCTGTAACCTTGGCTGTAGGCAGTCAATGATCTTGTACGTCGTATGTACGTGCGTGCTCTTCACTCTTGAGTGAATATTAAGTTGTCGATTGATGAAATTTGTGTGCCTAAAAACCTTGGAATTTGGCAACATAGGGCACATCTTGTACACCAATCGTTTATATATAAATATATATATATCTCTCTCTCTTCAGTGATTTGATTATTCTTCGTGCAATGTTCTTCCTGGATGATTTCAATATTCGTTGAATTAGGTATATCGATGATGTTTCAATACTCTTCTGGGGGCTGGAACGGCTTCCTATGTCTTGAACTTGAAAAAGCTGCTTGCTGTGTATGAATTTGCCGACGCGTTCGTTTTTGCTGGTGCGAGCTCCATTTTGATAAATCAGCAGTCGGCTGACTATCGGTTCATTATTCTTGCGGTATCTTGAGTTCGATGCGGGAAATCTTCAGTTGAAATTATTTGGCTTCTGGTTCCGTTTTCAAATCTGGTCCGGTCATGGCTTGCTTGATGTCGTCTTGGTTGCCGAAGTCGGGGCTCGGCGATCTTGGACGAAGTGCTTCTTGCTTGCACTTTTAAGGTGGCAGCACACGGAGTTTTCTTCGCGGCTGGGTCCATGCTGCTATTACCGAAGGTTGCTGATGTTCAAAAGTCGGGTCACCACTTTGCCAGAGGCAATTATAAGGAGAGCGACATCTTCGGGAGTAAAGTAAAAGGCTTGAGACGCGCGCAAATACCAGACTGGTTTATTATAGAAAATCCTAGCTTATATACTAGGTTGGTGCATGTTATTAATGACGTACATAAGACATAGTGCGTGATGAATATAAATATACCTTATCTGTGACGGTCGTCAACCAAACGTGAAGAGGCAGAACTTTTGTTAAAAGTCTAGACAGGCATGCAAATCTGCGTTTAAGAACTCCGTTTACCCTTTCTATTATATTTCTTGTGCTTATGTGAGCACGATTGTATCTCTGTTGAGTTTGTGTTTGGGGATTGATGACTGGGGTGTAATATTCCGCTAATATTCCCTTCTTCAAACTGCAAGCAGCAACGACTATTTGCAAAAATTCTGGAATCATGCACGCGTCCAGGCCTTTGTGCCACAACATCATAAAACTCCATGTGTGGGCCACAGACTAATTAAACATTAATTGAGAAATCTCTTTTGCGGTTTCGGAAAATTTCTCCACGTGCTCTGGTTGGGTTCTTTATCTTTACATGGGTGCAGTCTATGGCTCCAATCACACCTGGGAATCCTGCTCTTAGGTACATTTTTCTTTTGATAGCAGCCAACTCGCTCAATGGTGGAAATTTCACAAATTGACTCACTTTTTGAGCCAGACCTTGTGATACTCTGGCTATGATTTTGCACACCGCTGCCTGGCTCAATTTATGGCGGTCTCCACAATCTATCTGAAATGTTAGGTTAAGGTTAATAACTAGGTACTGTAAGGTATATAGTTAGGTTCGATATTTGTCTATGCGATAATATTGTATATGGGCCTCTTTAGAGTGCGTGTTCGCTATGACACGGTTACGTAATTTGTAATTTTAATAAGAAAGAGGCTTGGATGTGAAAAGTCGATGTGACACACTTCACCTTAGGCATCGGTCAGCGACCGATGTAAATTAGATAGTTAGGATCAGCTTAATGGCTATCGGGCCACTTTGATCCCTTTTATATAAATTGTAACCATATTCGATCAATAAACACAAGTTTGGTGTTACTAACGTCTTCCTAATTAAACTCCCTAGCCCTATAGATTAGGTAGGCAATTATAGGTGGTGTTCAAGAACTGCTGCGACCTTACATTGGTGGAGGCGCCGAACGAACCGGAGATATAAGAAGACCGCTTCATAAGAAATAAGAGGTGACGTCATAAGAAGTGACGTCATAGAAGAGAATAGTGATCGTCGATCCAGACCTTGGAGGAAGGATCGAAACTACATTGAAAGGAAGTATATTTCTGTACTTAAGTTTTTAATTTAGGAATTACCTCGACCTGCCAAGCGAGTAAAGAATTGAATAGAAAATTATTGTTGGAAGATTTTTATCGCAGCGGACATATTGTGAAAAATTTTATGAAATAATTTCATAAAATATTTATAGGGAAGATTTAAATTTTAATAATATGATGGTGGATTTGTCAACTTGTTTTTCGGGGAGTCCTCAGGAGTCCTTTGAAGACTTTTTAGAAGACTTCAGAGATGCTGCATCGAGGAAGAAATTTATATCGTCGGAGGAGTTAAAATTATTATTTCCTTCGTAATTAAAAGGTGGAGCCTTATATTTTTTTAGCGAAATTAAGGGCAGTGCCCAGACATTTGAAGAGGTGGTGGATAAATTTAATGAAGAATTTGGAAGCATATACTTTGCAGAGAAGTTCTACAATGCCAAGCAACAGAGAAGAAGTTTGTTGGACTACTTCCATTACTTAGGGGACCTAGCGAGGAAGGCTAGAGTTACCAAAGATGTCATTTTTATAACGCAGTTTTTAAGAGGATTGCTAACCCATCTTAGAAATAAATTAATGTTGAGCTATTTTGTAGATAAGAAGGCGCTAAAGGCAGTACTGGTACAGATGAAGAAATTAAGTCCGGGAAGTGATGATAATGTAAATGTGTTTAGGAACCCGGCAACTTTTGGACCGAATTTGGCCCTTAGCAATAGAGGGGGGGGGAGACAGGCCGTTTCATTCCTTTAGGCCTGCACAATTTAATCAAAGCCCTATTCAAGACCCACGACGAACGCCGAATGTTTCGCCGTCGTCAAGTGGTCAGGAACCACATATTAGACCTAGTACTAATAATTATAATTTGCGTCCTAGGCAAGCGGATTTTACAACACCTCGTCGCTAGAGGCCGATAGCGGTGACCAGGCTGACCTGTGGGATGAGGGCCTCGGACGAGCTCAGCAGCGTAGCACGGAAGCGAAACGACCAATGAGGAAAATCGTCGCAGTCGAGGCGGATCAGCAGGTCAGAACATTAGTTTTATTGAATTCTTCTAGTGTAAACGTGGTAGCTCTTTTAGATACAGGCGCTACGGCTTCATGCATCAGCCTAGCCGTTGCAGATCAAGTGGGTGCGAGATGTATGCAAGAAGAGAAGAGACGGGTTAAGGCGGTAAATGGAAGTTAATTGCAAATTGTAGGGAAATGTATTATAGATTTTAGTTTGGACAATTTTAACTTTTCACAGGAATTTTTAGTAATAACTGATTTAAATTGTAGCATTATTTTAGGGGTGGATTTTTTTATAAAGAACGGTATGAATATTGATTTTGTTCATTCGTGTATGTGTTTTTTCCAGGGAAAAATACCGTTTTTCAATAATTTCCATACGAAACAAAACACGACACCGGTAAAACGAAATGTCATGCGCGTAGGGATTCTTTCAAAACAAAAGATAGGGTCGGACTTTCTAGACGGTTCTAGAAGGAAACAAGTGAACTTCGGGGAAACCACGGTTATCGAGGATCGTGACGTGATAGATTTTATCGACTTTAAGGAGTTAAGAATGGGCGATTACGTTTATTTCTCGGGGTTATCGGATTCGTGCGAATTTGCGTTTGGGGTAGAAGATAAACGGTTTATCGTAAATGAGGGTTTATGTGGGAATAATAAGCAGGTATTATTGGCGTTGTTGGATAGGAATGCGGATAGATTTGCGTTTGCAACTGACCAGTTAGGTAGGTCGGAGATAGTGTCGGTCGATCTATTTGATGTAATGTAATTTCACATGTGTTCTTAATTGATTTAATATTTATTGTTAGTTATATTTTACTTAACCTTGTTTTTTGGTACTAGTTTTCAAGAATGTTTATTATTAATTTAATTTATTGTAATATGTTATTTCACACACAACTTATGCTGTTAATGAATAAATAAATGAAAATGAAATGAAAATAAAACGACTGAGCGTGAATGGGAGCAACAGAAAGGTGTATTGTTGTCTAATGCCGACTCTAAAATCACGTTAAAGGTCGATCATTTACTCAAGTTCCTTAAAGACCGGGCAGACTTGTTGGAAACATTAATATTATCACACAGCAAAGATTACGGTAAAGTAGATCATAAAAAATTAAATGCGCCGATTAAAAATAGAGTATTACAATGCAATGTTTCCACCAATAAGCCACCGCAGCGCCCTTCGCACAAGCAATGTTTTTGACGAGTTTCAAGTATTTGGCGTCCTTAAAGCGACTAGGAGGTTGGAAATCGGACAAAGTTGCAGAAAGCTATATTGGTGATTCTATAACAAAAAACTAGAAACTGGGAAAAAATCACACAATCCATTAATTTAAGGTCCAGTCCGTCTCCTTCACATGTTGCAGAGAACGTTCGTCAATCTACCTTCGTTGATAATGATAAATCATCAGGTCCAACTCCATCAACTAGCAAATGCCATTGTATGACAAAGACATGAAATTAATAAAATAGACATGAACAATCATACGAAATTAACAATAGTTTGTCTCAAACAGTAAATATGCAACCTAAAACTTCCCCTGTTATTATAAAAAACTGTACCAATTTCAATGTATATGTGAATTAAAACTTTTATATGAAATAAATGTTAAGTTAGTTGAGTTTATTGTGTTTTTATTATTTTATTAAATTGCTTAATTTTTTCGCAGCTGTATTAAAAAAAGTCGTTCAGTACACGTGCGGAACCGTCATTGCAACTGGTTCTGACTGTCAACCCTCACCTTCGGCTGCGCCTCGGCTCGGGTAGACATTTGTCAGAACTCTTTGCAATGACAGCCTTTCCGCACTTGTAATGAAATATTCTATTGTGGAGTATTGTTTTCGAATGTTTTCTTCGTTTTTCTTGAGGGCCTTGTTTTCTATTTCCACAATAGACGTGTGGTTCTTCACCAATTCTATTACGTAGTTTTCGATAATTTGGCTTGGCAGTGATTTCGCATGTTCCGTTTAAGTGATCCAGGTAGCCATCTAGTTGTTTAATATTCGACCAATAAGAAGTTAAGTTATAATAGACTAGCACTATCCATTCAGTGTGTGCTATTTGCAGGCTGCCGACGTGGTCGTAATAGACTGGTTGGTTTTCATCCAGGTTTCTTATGGTTATATTATTGTTGTTTGTTGCTGATCCGTAAGAACCTGCTGTTAATAGCGTCATGCACATCGTTAATGCCGTTAAGAATATTTTTTTCGGTTTTCGAATTCTTGCTTGTTTTTGTTCTTGCTCCTTTTCGTTCTTGTTATCTTTATAAATGTTGTTAGTTTCGTTTGAAATGGGTAACGGTGATATCTTCGTTACAGGGCGTTTTATTGTCCCCGAGTTGTCCGGTGTATCCGTCGTTGCCAGGATAAAGTTCGATGACGAACCCTAGTGCCCATTTTCCTGGAGGTAAGTTGTTCTCCTTGACGCACTACGTCATCCAGTTTCAAGGTCCATGTTGGTTTCTGCCATTTGCTTCTTGTTTGCAGTTGTGTTAAATAATCTTCAGGCCATCTCTTCCACATCTGTTTCTCTGTTAGTTGCCACCGTTTTTTGATATCTACGTGCTCGGTGTAGTCACCTTGAGGAAGCGTGAAGTTTGGTCCGCCAGTAAGAAAGTGACCGGCAGTCAGATAGTTTTCAAACTCTTCGATGTCTCACTGAGCTGGCACAGGGGTCTAGAGTTCATGCACCCTTCTATCTAGGCTAGAAGTGTTGAGAATTGCTCATATGTTAGTTTCTGCTCCCCGATGACTCGTTTTAAATAATGTTTCATGGACCGCACCGCAACTTCCCAAAGTACGCCCGCTGTAGGCCAGATTGGCGCGTTGAAATGCCACTCGATTGACATTTCTCGTATTTTATTGTAAAATGTTGGCGTTAGTATTTGCTTGAACTCAATAAATTCCTTCTTCAGCTGTTTGGATGCGCCAACGAAATTTGAGGCATTATCACTATAGACGTGCTGGAGCGTTGACCAGCGTGCGCAAAACCGTTTCAAAGCTGCTATAAATGTTTCAGAGCTCAGGTCCGACACTAGCTCAATGTGCACAGCTTTTGTTACCATGCACACGAAGATTGCAATGTATCCCTTGCAAGTGCGTACTCCTCTTCCCTTGTTGATTTTTATTTCAACATGACCGGTAAAATCGACTCCGGTGTGGGTAAATGGTCTTGATGGTACAATTCTGGCTTCAGGAAGATTGCCCATAATTTGGTAATTTTCTCTTGTACTGAAACGATGACATCGTATGCAGTGTCGAAGTTGTTCTTTAACAGTTCTGTTTCCTGAGATGATCCAGTAAGTTTGCCTGATGTAGGCCAAAGTTAGTCTTGCGCCGCCATGTAAAGTTAGAAAAAGCGAATGTTTTATAATAAGTTCTGTTAGAGTGCCTTTTCTTGGCAATAAAATAGGTTTCTTCATGTTGTAGTTTAAGTTAGAATTTTGGAGTCTGCCACCTAATCTCAGAATTCCCTTTTCATCCAGAAAGGGATTCAGTTTATAGGTATGACTTTTAGATGACATATGTTGCAGATGCTCTAAGCCAGGTGGAAAATAATAGATGACATCCACTGTCAGATCGACAATCTGCTTATTGACAGTAACTTGGACTACGAACAAGAATTTACTAACAACGAGGACAAGAACGAGTCGATAAAACGTCAATTGCATCGCAAACTCAACGCTACCACCTCTAAGAATCAATCACTACCTAAAATTGAGATCCCTACCTTTTTAGAGAACTTATTCACTGACCGCTTTTTGGTTGCGGACAAAAAATAAAATGTTCCCAAACTTACATAATTGCGATGGAAGATTAGCATCTCTTGATTTGCAACTATTCGATAAGATAATGAATAAAAAATATGCAATTAAAACGAAAAATCGCAATGTCAACCTACTATTATACGTAACAAAAACATAAAAACTCAACAAAATTATATTTAAATAAAACAAATTAATCTTACCTACTAAAATGAATAAACTGAAAGATATAATATTTTTGGAACTCATTCAAAATTGCATAGGGCAAATAAATTCAACAGAGTGCCCCACGCATTTTTAAGATTTCAGGTCGTTTCTTTTCCGCATTTCTTCTTCTTTTGATTGCTGGCTTTTCTTAGATCAAAGCACGCTTAGACGATGTGTTTAAAACATCTAATAAGTCAGCTAGATTTGGGATTTTGCGATCAATGTAGTCATTTATTTTTGTGCGCCAGCTTTCTATATTATTATTGGTTCTAATATAAAAAAATCACAACCACAATAATTCTGTATTTCGTCATTTTTAATATCTTTGGAATTTTGGTGATACCTCAACAATTGTACTTTTGGCGATCACGTATTGGTATCAAAACTCAAGTCAATTGATTTTTTGTAAGTAGGCAAAAATAATGCACTTTTGCAAGTCAGACACCCACACATGGAGAAAAATTAAAAATAAATCATGTATGATCAACTAACTGATTATGGTTTAAGTGTGGAAAAGGAATTTTTCCTATCAAGGTGATTTCACGGTGATTCATGGCTGAATCTTGCAGAGAATATATAGCGCCAAAAAACTCCACAGGGATGTATTTTTTCTAATTTTCGTCATTTTTTTAAAGTCACAATGTGCAATAAAAAAACTTTGGTTCCGTGGGAGAGAGGGCGCTCTCTCCAATGGGACGCGACTTGTGTCTGTGTCACATGTAGCTTTGACTACCGCTTCCGCTGCCGCTGTAGCAGAATCTGCTGCAAGGCGCAAGCGCACTAAATATGCCGCTCTAATGGGGAATTACATTTTTGTACCTTTGGCTGTGGAGACGACCGGTGTTTGGGGGACATGTGGCAGAGTTTTCATAAAGGAGTTGGGGCGCCGTCTGCGTGAAGGTGGTTATGACTACCGCTCCGGGGCATTTCTTATGCAGAGGATTTCCTTGGCAGTGCAGCGGGGCAATGCCGCTAGTATCATGGGGACCTTTGGTAGGGAAGTGTCCCGGGGTGAGGTTATTTAGTTAAGTTATAGTCGTTAGCTTTATACTTATCTTATTTTAGTTTAGCAAGTGTTTACGTTTAGTTTTAAGTAATTGACGAAGCTTCCTGCAGATAAATCGAATTGTAAATTATGTTTTGAACAATTGAATTTAATAAATAAAAATATCTTTATAATACTTATTTATATAATGTTAGTTTTCATATGTTTGAAATTTTTATTCTATACCTATTTTAATAATTATAATTCGTCATTTAAATAATCATTTACACAATAATAGCATTTAGTAATTAATAGTTATTTTATAGTTGGATATGGCTACATCTAGGCTAGTATATTTTAGTTACTTTCATAGTGTGATGTCCTATTGTATCTTGTTGTGGGGGAAAGCAGCGGATATTCAAACTATTTTTATTTTACAGAAAAGAGCTATTCGAGCAATTTATAATTTAAAACGAACAGACTCCTCTTTAGCACAGATTCCTCCTCGAGAGCTTTTTGAAGAAATTGACTTACTAACAGAGCTAGTCAATTTATTTTCGAAAATATAATGTATGTACGCAAGAACCTTACAACATTTTCCAAACTTAGCGATAGCTGTAATGGTCAGTGTATTCTCTACTATAATAAGATACCTCTGGAGATTTTGAAATTGCCATTTAAGCAATTTAAAAATGTTAAAGCGACTTTGTCAAAAAAGGGATATTAAAATGTTCAAGATTACTTAAATGACAGGACTGTCTATGTCTGTGGGGTTAATCTAGCTCAACACAGACCTTGCTGTTAATAATTTTGTAATTATTTATTCCTGCTTATTAATCATAATAATTAAATTTTTCATATTTGTAATTTTTTAAAAGATATCTAAAAATCAATCTGTGGGAGTTTCTACGCCCTGCTTCTCCCACATTGGTCCAATGTAGAGAAGAGGCAAAATTGACGTTTGCTAAGTATATGTAAATATGTACAGTAATAAAGTACTTTAACTTTGACTTTGACTTTGTAATATACGTCAATATAGCTAATACACTAATTACGAGTGGACTGCAATTTTAATCAACAATATTTATGAATTATTTTACGAGTGAAACAGGAAATAAAATATAAAAGAAACCTTCTCTCTCATATGATTGATGTAACAAAGTTTACTCTTCTTCTTAGTCAAAATAATTTCTAAATTTATAATAATTATTTTTCTTTGATCAACGACAACATATTATAATGCTGTGCTATTTGCAATAGAACGCAAAAACTCTTTCAATTTCATCTGGTCTCTGTTGCTAAAAATTTGTGTAATTGCTGTTTGTTTTGTTTGTTTGCGGGGTTGCTTAGCACGCGAAAGCGTCTTCGCAACAATGTGATTTGTGTTTACTTGTTCTTTAATAAGTTCGCGAACAGCCGCATAGAGACCAAGACGACTGTTATTTAGTAAACAGTTCCACCGCCTTCCACATTATTTGGAGTTCGCGGTTACCCTAGTTTGTTATTTTGGTAGAGTGACCAAAAGTGGGGTGGAAATAAAGGTGGTGATCTGGTAATTTTAATTTCAGTTCCTCCTCCTCCTGCTGACTTTCTTTTGCCAGAAACGTGATACGTCTCGAACCATGCAGAGCAGGCATTAGTGCTGGGTACTTCTAATAAGTGCTTATTGATAAGTTGCTTTGGTTTATCACTGTTCGTCAACGCATGCTGTTTGAGGTTGTTCGTTAATTTAATGTATTTTGCTAGGTGACGGTGCATGAGAATGTTCAGTCATTTCTTTGATTACATTGTGCACACCGGAATTAGCTGTTTCTTTTGTTAATGTGCTCGAACAAAACTTATCATCTTTTTGATTATAGCACCAATAACATTTATTATTCAGTTTTTTGTTTAAATAAAAACAATATCCACCAGAAATTATTAACTCTTTTCCGCGATTAGATTTTGCCACTATCTACTATTGACGTCCACATGTTTCCGACTGCATTTGCATTGTTTTAATTGTAGGTACCTGCGAATAATTTCATGGGAATTTGAAAAAAATATGGTTTTGATGATCTTTCGAGGCAACAAGCCATCAATGAAGTGTACTGTCCAGGAAAAGAACCCGAATGATTTATAGCTCGAAAGTGCTTCGAGGTGCTGATTTTCGGGTAACGACCCACCGTCAAAACGTACCATCGAGGTAGGGACATCGAGGTATCAAGCATCGAGCTATCGTCATTCGAAGTTGAGTACGAGACCCAGCAAGTCCGACACACCTTGCGATTTGACTTTTCTTGGGCCTTGTTTTTATTTGCAAAGCCTTAGCTTTTCTGCAAAGGCATCAGTTAAAATGGTAGTTACACCCTCGAAATAGAATTTATGGAAACACTTTCCTGAATTGCAGCTAGTTTGAAGTCCATAGTAATTTTTCTGGCGAACACGAAGGCAGGGGGGTGGTCCTAATGAAATTGACCAATATTTCGTAGCTCCTCATTTTCTTATTACACATCAGACAAAATATTAATCTTTATATGCACTGGCTCCTTTCATCAAATTTCATAATAGAGAGTGTAGAGTTGTTCAAACCTCTTTGAACAGCTCTTAAAACTTCCATTAGCAAAAAAGTGACGGTCTCTATTTTCGGTAGGTAGAACAAAATATGATAATCCTGTTATCCTCATAGTCAGCAAGTTTAAAGTTTAGATGCTTTGAAGGGATAACTACTTCGATTTTGAAAACGTACCTTGTTACGACATTATTATCATTATTAGCAATGAGATGAGATACAAAACAAATTTAGTTCCTACCTATGAACTTAGCAACAAAATAAATATACCTAACAATTTATGTATGTAGGTAAAATAAAATAACTTTTATCTCGCTCAGTGTCCATGAAAAGTAGCAATGCAATCTAGGAGTGAATGTTGCAATAATTCAGTTAGTGAATATTTTTCATGTATTGTTAGGTTTCTTTTTTAGATTTTCATTGGAACTATTCAGTTATAGGTAGTAAATTATAAAAACAATTAGTAGTTATTTTGCGTTCACTTGATGACACCATTCTTCTCTTACGAATAATAAATCAAGGTAGTCACTCCTGTAAGAACATGACGGGACGAAACATTATTTCCATTATGAAAAACAATTTGATTTTTTATAATATATATTATCACAACAATAATCAATCAATAAATTCGTTATAGTTAGGCAATGATGTTTGTTTGACAGTTGACCTCACTCATACTTGGCACTCTTTGTGTTTCGTCTGCTCCTTTTTTTGTGTTGGGCAATGAAATGTATCCCATTACTCCTCTTGGTGACGTCACCTTTACTTTTGGCGGGTATTTACCGTTTTATTGTACCTTTGTTTTTTAAATAGACGCAATGAATAAAACCCAAAAATATTTAATTATTTTCTTAAAATGGGCTATGTTTAATATTTATGCGTCGGAAACGCACCGGTTTTTTGTTGCGCGAATCGATCGCGAGTAATCGAGACATCACTAGCGAAAACGGACTAGCAGATGTCACTCGTACCGGAACGAGATGTAAAATTGGAGGTTATCTTTACTCTCTTGTCTTGTCTCATCGGGAGAAAAACATGGCGGCTCGGGCCCCGTGGCATTGATGGTATTTCGGTGTACCAATTATCATACAGGCATCGGGCCTGGTTTCGGAGTGTAAATCTACCTCATAGCGTCGGGCTATTGATTGTAATTAGATTCGCGTCAGCGGTTAAGTGATCCGTGTGGATTGGTCAACGTCGTATCGGTAGCGGCGACTCCACGTCGGCAGGCAGCACGACAGCGAAACGACGGCAAGGATTCAATCCATATCCTATCCCAACTGTGCCCCCTTTCCCGAATTCCTGTCTCGAATCGAGCCTTCGATCTCCTGTCTACGGTGACAAGGTCAGTAAAAATTCATCAATTCTTTTCTCTCACGTGCGGGCAAAGGCACATCCCCCTCAGGATTCCACGCCGTTCGGTAGGCGTGGGAAATTAAACATTTTGGTAGCAGAAGCGCGGTTTCCTAGTGGGAAATCATCGATTCACGGTAGGGTTGCCTTTGTCACATTGTAGTTGGGAGAAAAGAATATCCCAGATTGGCTCAAGTCGGCAATGAGTCTGTGGTCGGTATACCACGATTAAAGTTCATTTTCGGTAAGTGAAAGTATAAGTGCCAATTTAGTTAACAGTTGTTATAAATTTGTAGTCGGAAACTACTGTTTGTGCGCATAAAGGATTGAACAGTCATTCTGCGAAGCCTAGATTGTATTACTTGCGATAGAACGTCGGGTTCTATAGTCCTACAGTGTTATTTCGGTTTACACAGCAGGGTCGGGCTATTTAAGGGGTATTAAGCTGATTTGCTGACCTCAAAGGAAGTGTGGTTCCTATCGGAGGGTCACTGCTAGAAAAATAGTTTTTTTTATAATAACCTTTTGTGTGTTATTTGTATTGTACCACATGGTGGCATTCTCTAATTGATTTAGAGTGTATATTATAAGGTGTATGTCCACAGGGCGACCATATTAAATATTGTTTATGATTTAATTGTTTAGTGGTTGCCTTGGGTTTTACAACTTGTTTTAATTTCTGTGCCCAGCGCTGACGGGAAAGTGCTGGTATCTGGCTGTGCTTAGTTCGGCAGTGAAGCATAGGACCAGGAACAATTAAATCGGTAACCATGGCACCTTCGCCCTTGACGGTACTGCGATATGGTGTCCGTGAGGAGATGAGATGGCTCGCCCATACTCACAAGTATGTGGAGCGACCCGACATGGACGATGTCCTGCTCAAGCGTGTGGAGGACGCAATGACACGCGTCGGGAAGGTGTGTCGGCTGGCTGCCGAGGCTGAAGCCCTCGGGCTTACGGATGAGGCCTCGGTGGCTGCAGTGAGGCAGCTCTGCGCGGATGCTGACCAAGCTATGGAGTGCTTGGGCGACATCGAGCGTCGCGCCGAAAAAATTAAGCGGTCGCGTCGGGATGACCGCGGGGAGGGTAGCGGAGACCCCCCCCCCCTAAGGGTGTGGTTGGACGGCTTCCACACCTGGAGATTCCGGCCTTCGGTGGGGCAATTGATGAGTGGCCGGCATTCATCAATTTGTTCGATAGCCTGGTCCACGGTCGGGACGACCTGGACAGCGCCTACAAGTTAGCCCAGCTATTGATGGCACTGCGGGGTGAACCGAAGGAGTTGGTCGGTCACCTAACGGTTACGGCGGGCAATTATGAGATTGCCCGGGTCATATTGTTTGACCGCTACCAACACAAAAGGCGGTTGGTTGATGCGCAGCTGGGGAAGCTGTTCAGCATCCCAAGAGTAACCCGGGATGTTGACATCCGGGTACAGGTGCTCAACCCTGTGCTGGTGGCCACTAAGGCCCTTCAGAACCTTGGTCTGCCGGTAGACCAATGGTCATATATTGTGTTATATATGGTTTTGTCACGGTTGCCTGCAGCTGTTCAAAGTCGGTTTGAACAGCTGAATGGGGGCGGTAGCTCGGAACTGCCCACGCTCGTCCAATTAACGGAGTTTTTGGAGGGTGAATGCAGGCGATGCGACACCATGGATTCGGAGGCCAGTGTGCAGCGCCAACCCGCGCGGATGCGGGAGGAGCCGCGCCCCCCACCCCCACGGGGGGGTGGTCGGTCAAAACAATTTGGCGTTTTGAGTGCCGCGCCGTCGGGTGACGGCTGTGTGCACTGCGACAGTGCCGGTCATGAGGTGACCAGTTGCGCCAACTTTAAGGCGCTCGGTGTGGCTGCCCGCAGGAAGGTGGTCTTCCGCCACCGATTGTGTTTCGGTTGTTTGGGGCCGCACCCGCTGAGCGAGTGCTCACGGGCGTCCCCCTGTGAGGGCTGCGGTGGCAGGCACCACGTCGTGTTGTGCCTGAACCGGTCAGGCCCATCGGACGGTCACCAGGGCCGGACTCAGGTTGGTCGGTCACAGGGCCCAACCAGGGCCGGACCCAGTCCCCCTCCGGGCAACGGGAGTCACCAACGGGGTGACTGGGGTACCCGCGGACGGGACCCCCCCCGAGGGGAAGGGGGCAGCGCGGGGGGTAACAGGCGGGATAGCCGGGGTTCGGTCGCCGCTGTCCAGGGTCAGCGAGGACTTCGGGCCGCTGGCTCACCGCGTGTTACGGGCGGGTGTCAGATGGCACCTATGAGTGGCGCGAAGGCTGGGAGCCCACCACCTTCTGCGCCACCCTGCCCGTCGTTCTGGGAGGCGAACAGGGAGGCGAACAGTCGGATGTCGCCCCCATTCCTAGAGCGCCCCAGGTTGGATCCGCTCTCCCCCCTCCATCCACGGTGGCCACCGGGCACACCGTTCGCAGTCCGGTATGGTCGGGTACCGGGACAGCGAGGGGCCTATTATGCGGGTTGGGACCCCCTGATGTACATGCGGTCTGATATGCCACCGGTGGCATATCAGCAGCCGAGTTACCAGGCCGACGGAGGTCTGAGCGGGTTCGGATCCCGCGGGGGTTCCCGCTAGGGACACGCCGCCCACTTACAGGGTGCCGCCACTCTACAGACGGTCATGCTCCCCACCGCCTCGGTGATAGCGTGGAGTTCGGACGGCAAATCATGTGTGGCACGAGCACTATTGGACTCGGGGGCCCAGGGGTGCTTAGTCTCGTGCAACCTTGTAAGACGGTTGGGCATTTCGGTAAGGGAGTACCCACATTCCATTCGGGGAATTGGGAACACGGAAGTCGGTTCCGTTAAGGGAGTATGTCGGATTACTCTCTCGTCACGGGTGGATTCATCGGTGAATCTGACGGTCACGGCATTAGTCATGCCTAATGTGATGGGCTCACACCCTCACGTACGGTTGTCGCCCTCGGTGCGACAGTTGGTCGCTGGGTTGTCACTGGCTGACCCGGAGTTCGACATTCCGGGCCCAGTAGACATTTTATTGGGTGTCGATGCTTTAGGATACCTGTTAGTGCCAGGTGTCCACGTGTTGCAGGCGACTGGTCTGGTTTCGGTCAACACCAGACTGGGCCATGCGGTAATGGGTCCGGTCTTGCCGGCTGCCCCACGCCTAGCGACTCGTAGTCCCTTATTCGGTTCTGTACTCTCGGAGGTGATACAGAAGTTTTGGGAGGTGGAGGAACCACCTACGGTACGCCGGTTGGACCCGGTTGAAGAAGAGTGTGAACAGTTTTATCGGAACAATACTGGTCGCCTTCGGTCAGGTCGATATCGTCTACACGTCTGCCATTTCGGAGTGATCGCCCACCGCTGGGCAGTTCACACCATGCAGCCGAGACGCGGCTTCTGTCGATGGAACGACGTATGAAGCGTGACGGGATTTTCCGGCAGAAGTACGTCGACTTCATGCGGGAATACGAGTCGCTCGGCCACATGTCGGTTTCGGGTATCGACTGGAAGCGTGAAGACCACTGCTTCCTGCCTCATCACGCGGTCTTGAGGACCCCGGAGGGCAAAATACGGGTAGTGTTCGATGGATTGGCATCAACATCTAACGGCATGAACCTGAACCAGTGTTTGCATTCAGGGCCGAAGTTGAATCATGACATCGCGGATGTTATCACACGGTTCCGTCGACACAATGTTGTGTTTGTAGCTGACATCCGGATGATGTTTAGACAGACGGTCATTCACCCTGACGATAGACGGTATCAGCTGATACTGTGGCGAGAGAGCCCAGATCAGCCCATCAGGGTGTACGAGTTGAACACCAACACGTACGGGCTACGGTCTAGTCCTTATTTGGCGATTCGCACTCTTCGGGAGTTAGCGGATCGAGAACGGTTAAATTTCCCTAGAGGAGCAGCGATCCTGGAGCAGGACCTCTACGTGGACGATATCTGTACCGGTGCAGATTCCGTGGAGGAGGCGCTCGCTCGACGGGACGAGCTAGTTGAGCTCTTACGGGGTGGAGGTTACGAGCTCCGGAAATGGATGTCGAACTCTCCAGAGTTACTGACTGGTCTTCCGGATGACTACCAGCAGGATCCCCACATTTTTGAAAATTTGGAAAATCCAAATATGTTGTCGGTATAAGGCGTCCAGTACCAGCCGGTGTCAGACATGTTCTCGTATCGGGTCGAGTTGGACTCCCCGTGTTTGGGTTGATGCCTTGTTGGGGTTGTTGATTGATACACAATGTTAGCTTGAACACTGAAGTGACTTTAATTCACGAATAGTTAATGAGGAAATGTTGAAATGTTATGAATGCACCCGTCACGCGCGGATCCGTAAAATGCACTGAAAATAAGTAATCGCGAGTGGCCGACTATACAGGCGTCAGCAAAAGGTGTTCGGTTCCCGAACATATTCCCGGGGGGCAAAGATAAGCGTTCTGGGTGCTTTCCTGTTAAATGTTAGTAGTTAATGTGGTGATTAAACAAGAAAGAAAATTACAAATCATGTTACAATATAGGAAATTATGTTAATGTTAGTACTTATGTAATTATGTAAAATATTTATTCATCACTAAACACTATTTTGCGAAACACTGGGGATTTCCCATTGTCCATGTTGAAGTCATTCGCTGGTGCACTATGACGATGTTGATTGTAGTTGTGTTTAGCTGGGGCCTGGGCGGAGGCGGGGGAAGGGGCGGTCACAGCCGGCTCGCTCGTCGTTGCTGCTGGTGCCTGGGGTGTTCTCCAACTACGACGTGATCGACGCCATAACCATGCCAGCACTAACAGTACAATGATACCGTAGATCAGTGCGTAGTGGTGAATATTATGGTATGAGACCTGGGTTCCATCTTCATCACTTTGACTCTGTTTCATTAGCCTCAGCTTCGCTTCTATGTCCTGAGATAACCGATCTCTTTCTTTAGTTTCATTTGTCGCATTTCCATCTTGCGTCTCTATCGTAATGTTAATTATGTGATTGATCGGGGCTATGATTGAAGGTTGAAACTCATCTTTAATGTTTAATTGACTTCTGTAGTGTTTGTGCCCGTAGATCGTAAAGTCCTTTGTTTTGATTATGCAGTAATCATCGAGGCTAATGACACTTGTATGCGTCAGCTGGTGTGCGGTAACGCGATCTCCGCATATTGTTCGTAGTTGGCATTGCTCGCAACAGAAGTATAGATAAATGTTTTCTTTCATAAGTCCGACCCATTTATTTTTACACTTAGCGACGTTTATTTCACATTTGCTCTCTGTTTGCACACACAAATCAATATCAGACTTCATCTTGTATATAGGGTTTTGAAGGTTGCACATTAATGTTGAACTGTCTTCGATTATGCATTTCTGTATATTCTCCTGTGTTACGGGTATATATCTGTCCTTTTGTAGGTTTAGCGCCACATACTCGGAAATCGGCACGATTGATATCATATTTGATTGTTGCACTTGCGGCACTGGAATGACGTGGTACAAATCATACTGTTCTCTGCTGACTAGGGGGATTCTGATTTCAAAGATGAAATAATCTTGTGTCATTCTTGCTCGAACTTTTAGAAGTTTGTAAAGCTTCGTAAAGTCTGTATGTATGTTTTCAATCGGTAATGTTACTTCGCTCGATAATAATCCAGTTATTATGTTTAATTGTTCTTGAAGTTGTTTTGGCGTCAATAAATGTAGGTTAAACTGTCCCTTAAATATGTCTGATATGGTATCCAGCATCATATTCTGCATTTCTCTTAAGATTTGTAGTATGTTTGTCGCTGCAATAGCTGTCAATGTAAAGTCTCTTTCTTTCTCTGCAATGTTAATCTCCTTCAGAATATTTTTTGTTGCTGCGTCAAGACTGTTCAAATGTTTATTAATAATTTTATGTTGTTTTTCCATGATTTCCTCCGTTCGTTTTAGTAGATTATGTTCCGACTCCAACACTGTCGTCTGATTAATCCATAATTTCTTTAGATGAGATTGATTTTTCTTAATAAGCGCTATGTCGCGTGAGTACTGTTCTGCGAAATGTTCGTCTAGTACCCCGAAAAGGCTATTAGCAAGGTAACCGACACCGTTGATAAGACCTCTGCGGCGGCGGCGGCGGCGGCGTCTCGCTTGCTCCGTGAAATGCTGAGTTGACAAAAGCTGGTCGTAGTACTCCAGCTCATTGAACTCATGTCTCAGTTGAGGTATGATCATGTTACACTTATTGTTTATTTCCAGACTGTTACACATATTTTCGAGATATTTTAAGAGTTTTTCTGTTGTTTGTGTTCCGGCCCAGTATGGACTCATATCATAGTATGTCACGAGTGTCCATTGATCTCTTAGTAGTTGCATTTTTGCGAGCGGGTCGAAATAAAGCGACTGGTTGTTGTTGAGTTTTGTGACGTTGCATGTTGCGCTCGATCCCGATATGAATGAAGCAAAAAATATTATTGCTGTTACCACCGCGAATAGTTTGGAGAGCGGCTTGCGGCTACAGTTTGTTTGCTGATGGTTGTTGTTATTGCTGTACTTTGCATTTTTCTCGCTGTCATCTTGTTTTTGTTCTTCGGATTGTATTGGGAGCAAGTTGAGCTTGACTACGGGGCGTTTGATATATCCAGTCTCTGTTTTCAATGTCACTACCCTCACGTAACCGTCTCTTCCTGGATGTATCTCAACCACTCTGCCCATTGCCCATTTTCCGACAGGCATGTTATCTTCTCGAATGGTCACTAAATCGCCTACTTGGATGTTTCTTTTTGGTTGTAACCACTTATTTCTCGCTGTTAGTTGTGTTAGATATTCGTCTTTCCATCTCTTCCATATTTGTTGTAAAATCTGAGTTGTTAGGAACCATCTTGTTCTCGCATCCTCTCTGGTTTCTATCACTGTTACACCTGCTCTCCCGGTTAAGAAGTGTGCGGGAGTTAAGAAATCCAAGTCGTCCGTATCTTCTGTCAGGGCGCACAAAGGCCGGGAGTTCAAGCAAGCTTCGAGTTGCGATAATATTGTTGAATATTCTTCAAATGTTAGGCGTTGTTGTCCGACTACACGTTTCAAGTGGTGTTTGAGGCTACGCACTGCTCTTTCCCAAATTCCTCCTGCGCTTGGCCAAGCGGGCGCATTAAAGTGCCATGTTATGTTCATGTTTTCCAAAACTCCTCGAAAATTGTCATCCAATGTTTGTTTCACTTGTTCATACTCTTCCTGTATTATTCTGTTAGCGCCGACAAAGTTAGTGCCACAATCACTGTACAGGTGGCCGGGGGCTCCTCTCCTAGCGGCCATCCTCCTCAATGCTGCTAGAAATGCTGAGCTGGTAAGGTCTGACACCAACTCCAGATGAATGGCTTTGGTCACCATACAAATGAACACGGCGATATAGCCTTTCAGTGACCTTGCGTTTCTTGTTCTGTTCGCCTTTATCTCCACGAACCCGGTGTAGTCGACCCCACATTGGTAGAAGGGTTGTGCAGGCTCTACCCGAGCTGCGGGTAAATCTCCCATTATTTGGTTTTGTTTGCTCGGATTGTTTTTTCTGCAAGTCACGCAGTTACGCAACTGTTTCTTCACTGCGTTGTTTCCTCCAGGGATCCAGAACTGCTGCCTGAGATTCGCCGAGGTCAGGCGTGGACCTCCGTGGAATGTTAGTTGATGAGCTTCATCTATCAAAAGCTCTGCCAGTCGACTCCCTCGTGGTATGATTTTTGGGTGTCTCCTTTCCTTGTTTATGTTCGCGTTCTCCAACCTCCCACCAACTCGTAAAACTCCTAATTCGTCAATGAACGGATTCAAGCTCAAAATGTTACTTTTTGCCTCTATTTGTTTATGTTTTCGCAATCGTTCGATTTCCGCTCCATACTCTGCATGTTGCACGTATTTTACGATCAGCGTTTTTGCGGCGGCCAACTCGTGTAACGTGAGATAGCTTGGCAATTTGTTACGTTTACTCGGTGCAGCTGTCCTTAGTAGCCAAGCTACAATACGTGTTATTTTATTGAATGAGCTATGATTGATTAAAAGATCGTCGATCAAATGTTTCTCTCGTTCCATAACGACTGTTGATTGTTTTTTGCACATCTCCTGTTCTGTTGTGTAATTCTCCGGCTCGGTATTTTCTTTCTCAAATGTTGACAGCCAAGAAGGCCCATTTTTCCACAATGTGTTGTCTTTTAGCTGTATAGGGTATTGACCCCGACTCGCTGCGTCAGCAGGGTTTTCTTTCGTGTTCACATACCTCCAACTTTGACCCGGTATGACTTCTGTTGTTTTTTGAACTCGATTCGCCACATATGGTTTCCATCGGCTCGGCTCTCCTTGTAACCAACCTAATGTCACCATCGAGTCCGTCCATCCATAGATCTCAAGTTTATGTTGATGTAATGCTTCTGCAATTTTTCTCATTAGTTTTGCCAGTAAATAGGCTCCATTAAGCTCCATTCTAGGAAGTGTTGATGCTTTTTTGTGTGGAACGAGTTTTGTTTTGGCTGACACCAGAACCACTGTTTGTTTGTTGATAATCTTAGCATAAACCACACAGGCGAATGCGACTAAGGACGAGTCGCAAAAGCCGTGAAGCTCTATTATATCTCCCCTTCTGCTTCCAATCCATCTGGGAATTTCGATTTCGTTAATGAGGTTAAGTTCCGCCTTTAACCTTGCCCATTCCTTCTGAATGTTTTCCGGTACTTCGTCGTCCCACTTAATGGTTTCACTCCATAGTTGTTGGAATAAAAGTTTTAGTTTTGTTGTAATGGGGGCCAGCCATCCCATTGGATCAAACAGTTTCGATATCTCGGACAACAAGCTTCTTTTTGTATGTTTCCCTCTCTGTTCTGGAATGCTGTATTGAAACGTGAAAGTATCTTTATCTGAGTTCCAGCATAATCCCAATGTTTTACTAATGTTGTCTGTTTTAAAATTGAAAATTGTGTCTTCTGTCCGGTTACGTTCCTCTTTGATATCTGCCAGTAGTTGCGGTTCACTTGCGGACCACTTCCTGAGATTAAATCCGCCTGATTTCATCAATAAGTCCAACTCTCTTATCAGTTTCTTTCCTTCTTCAATCGTATCTGATCCATGCAGCAAATCGTCCATGTAGAATGCTGATTCTGCAACTTTGGCTGCTTCAGGATATTGCTCTCGTGAGTCCGCTGCCAATCCTTTCAGAGTCATCATTGCTAAGAACGGCGCGGCGCGTGTTCCGTACGTGACTGTTGATAGACTAAATATTTGTATGGGTTGTTCTAAGTCTGATCTCCAAATAATTTTCTGGTATCTTTGGTCTTCTTCATTTATTAGTATCATGCGAAACATCTTCTCTATGTCTGCCGTGTAAACATATTGGTATTGTCTCCATCTGAGCAAAAGTGTTTGTAGGTCAATCTGTAAATTCGGTCCTGTATACATTAAGTCAAGTAATTAAGTTTGATGCGTTGAATACAACTCTATATTGCGTTGTCAGCGAGTCGATTCGCTCGACCCCGTGGTGCGGCATGTAGTACTCAGGTGTCTCGTTGCTATTTGTCGGTTTCATATGATTTAAGGCTCCGTACTCCTCCATAAATGTTTTATAATCCGTCGCTAATTTACTTTGTTTCTGAAACTTTTTCTCCAAATTTTTAAATTGTGCTAAGGCAGTCTGTTTAGACGACCCTAGTTTTGTCTCGATGTCTTCTTTGAGTGGTAATCGTACTTCATATCTCCCATTTTCTTTTCTGGTAGTTGTTTCGTTGTAGTATGTTATGCAATGTTGCTCTTCTACTGATAAGTTTGACTGTTCATTGATCTCCTCCAACTCCCAAAACCTTTTAATCTCATCTAAATCTTGCCTCACTATGTTGCATTTGTATGTCTTGGCGTTTCCACACAGTAACCAACCAAGATGTGATTGTTGTACGAGCGGCTGACGTGAGTCATTCTCCTTAATCATTCCGCTGAGTATAATTTGTGAATATATTTCTGCTCCAAGTAACACGTCAACTGGGCGGCAAATGTAAAATTCCGGGTCGGCTAATGAAATATTTTTGATTGATGTCCATTCCGGCTTTGCAAATGTTTTGTTAGGTAAGTTACCGACCAGATTGTTCATTATGATGACGTCTGTGTTAAAAGTGTAATCATTATGTATAGATTTGCATTCTATGTGCATCATTCCCTTTCCATTTGTCTCTTTCTCTCCAATACCACAAACTGATCCCTTGCAGTTGACACGTTTAATTTTTAATAACTGGGCTGTTTTCTCCGTAATGATGGAAATTTGTGACCCTTGGTCCACCAGCGCTCTCAGGAGATGATAAGTACCATCGCTTCCCTTCACTTTTATCATGGCGGTTGACAACAAGACCTCCGCTGTCATGTTCAAATCACTTTGTTTCGACACGTGTGAGTTGTTATTGCAGTTCAGTGCATCGTGAATTATTGTGTTGTGTCTCTTGTTACATTTGCGGCATGTTTTTGATGATTTACATTCGTTGCCATTGTGGCTGAATAAACAGTTGATGCAAACTTGAAGTTCTCGTACTTTTTTTAGTTTTCTATCATTTTGTAATTCTAGGAAGTATTTGCAGTTATACAGGCCATGTTCGTTGTTGCATAGTGGGCATTTTATTGTCGTCACGTTGAATGTTGATTTTGTTACTGGCGGTCTTTCTTTATTGTTCGAAATATTTGTTCGAGTATTATTTGAAGATGATGAACTTGGCTGATAATGATGATTGTAAGATGCTCTTTGTTGATTGTTCTCTCCTTTTCGTCGACTTGTTTCCATAGCGGTGAATTTTCCCTCCAGAAAATCAATAAAATCGCTCAATATTGGTAGCTCGCGGCGATTTTTTAAAGAGTCTATGTACTCTGAGTGGCTTTCGCTATCCAATTTCAAATCCAAAATATGTACAATTAGTGGGTCCCATGTTGTTATATCTACTCCTAAGTTCTTGATCGCATTGAGTGTTTCTTGGGCCACATCGTGCATCCTCTTGATCTGTTCTAGGGACTGGTGTTTCATGTTTGGTATTTCTAATAGTGTGTTGATATACGTTGTGAAAATAAGGCGTTTGTTGTTGTACCTATGGTTCAGAATGTCCCAGCACACGGTATAGTTGTCAGAGCTAATATTGAGGTGCTGTATCAGACGCTCAGCTTCTCCACGTACCTTCCCTTTCAGAAACTGCATCTTTTGTGCGTTAGACAACGAAGCATTCTTGTGAATAGTTTCAGTAAAGAGGTCTTTAAAAGACATCCACTGGTTGTAATTTCCATGATATACCGGTACCTCCATTTTAGGGGTTGTTTTGTCTCTGTGGGTTTCTGACCACATTTTTGAATTAAGGTTCTTTTTCAGTTTATTATACTGCTTCTCGTTGTTGTTAAATAAAGCCTCGAACTGTTCATTATCCTCTTCATTAAGCAAACCTTCTAGTTCCCAATGCAATGAGTCGATTGTCGACCAACGCGTTTCCAAAGTCTTCAGAGCATCTTCAAACTCCCATTTCTCTGTTATCGCCTCTACATCTATGTTCGTAATTGTTCGCTGAAAAGCCTTGTAGTTAGCCGTCTGCTTACGTAGCTTGTCGTCTAATTTTTTGTCAATGTTGGTGATCTCCTTCGACGTTCCAGATGTTTGTTGTTGTAGCTTCACATATTTCTCCAAATAGGCTAATGTTTCATAGTAAAATATTTTTGTTGTCTCGTAATGTTCTCCCTTGAAATAATCGTGCGATTTATCTTCATACTGACAAAGGATGAGATGATTCGCGTGAAATTCACGAAACAGCTCCGTCAGTTTCTCAATCCTTTTACTTGCTATGGTTGGCTTACTCTCAGTTTTTTCTTTTTTGAAGTTGACCAGCAATTTCTCCATGGCTGCCGTCGTCTCCACTTGTTTGCTCATTAATTCCTCCATTGTTGGTTGTTAATGTTTTCTGTCGCTCTTGGAATGTTAAGATAATTGTTGTTGTTTAATGTTAATGTTCTCCGACTCTCTCGAAATGTTTAGATGTTTGTTGTTCGGCACTCACTCCTTTTTTGCTGATTACCCGGCGAGCTTCACACGTGAAGTTTGCCCTTCTCAATCCAACTGGTGGAACCCGCTTCTGGGAAGCCAGTGAACCGATTGCAATCACGCACGAAGTCCAACCGAGTGGCTCGAAGGACCAATGTTTGGGTTGATGCCTTGTTGGGGTTGTTGATTGATACACAATGTTAGCTTGAACACTGAAGTGACTTTAATTCACGAATAGTTAATGAGGAAATGTTGAAATGTTATGAATGCACCCGTCACGCGCGGATCCGTAAAATGCACTGAAAATAAGTAATCGCGAGTGGCCGACTATACAGGCGTCAGCAAAAGGTGTTCGGTTCCCGAACACCCCGTAGGTCTGGACGAAACGGAACGTCCTCTCAACGGTGGCTAGGACATTTAATCCAAACGGGTGGATCGCCCCGGTAACATTTCAGCTCAAGTGTTTTATGCAGCAATTGTGGTCTGCTGAGCTGAAATGGGACGACCCGATCGGCGGGTCATTGAGCTCGGAGAAGGGCTACGGAGCTGCGGTGTATCTGCGTACGGTCGACTCCTCGGGGGAGGTTGATGTGCGGTTGGTCATGGCCAAGAGCAAGGTTGCGCCGTTGCGCACTCGCCTGACCATTCCCAAGTTAGAGCTTTCGGGAGCGGCTCTCCTGACTCGTCTGCTCAACCACACGATGACAGTTCTTCGTGGGTCAATAGCGTTGGAAGATACGGTCTACGCTTGGACGGACAGCCAGATCGTGTTATGCTGGCTGAAGGCTTCAGTTCACAAGCTGGAGATTTTTGTGGCGAATCGGGTTTCGCAGATTTTGACTTCGGAGGTTCCCTTAATCTGGAGACATGTTCCAGGGGAAATGAACCCAGCAGACTGTGCGTCTCGTGGATGTCATGTTTCTGAGTTGGTTGGACATCCCTTGTGGTGGGGTCCAAAATGGTTGACGCAAGCCGAATCGGATTGGCCAATGAGTCCACGCGTTACCACGGCAAACGGCGCCTTGACAGTCGGTGTCTGTACGACGCAGCCAGAGCCGGAAGAGGTGTTCAGCCTGCTGGAACGGTACAGCTCGCTCGACAAGCTGGGCAATGTGACCGCCTGGATCTGCCGATTTGCGCGGAATTGTCGGAATTCTGAGGCGCAACGAGTGCGGACACCGGTCCTGACACCACGGGAACGGAACCATGCGTTGTTCGCATTGGTACGGAACGTGCAGACGGTGCACTTTAAGTCCGAATTGGACATTCTGAGACGCGGACGCGTCCAACTGAAGGGAGCTGTGGCTCGGCTCAACCGGTTTATTGACCCTCAAGGATTGCTGAGGGTAGGAGGTCGGCTGCGGAATGCCAACCTGCCTTATGCGGCTCGCCACCCGTTGTTACTCCCTAGGAAGGGGAAGTTTGTCGAACTGTTGATACAGGATCGACACATTCGGAATGGGCATGTCGGATGCCACGCCTTGATGGCGTTTCTCCAGCGCGAGTTCTGGATTCTATCGGGAAGACACTTAGTGCGTAGCGTCGTATTTCGGTGCCTGCCTTGTTATCGGGCCAAGGCGGCTACGATGCAGCCCCAGATGGGCGATTTGCCCTCGGATAGGGTTAACGAAATCCGGCCCTTTGCGGGTGTCGGAACGGATTTCGCGGGACCATTCATGGTCAAGTCTTCACAGCTACGGAACGCCAGATTAGTGAAGGCATACCTGTGCGTCTTCGTGTGCTTGGCCACGAAGGCAGTCCATTTGGATGTGGTCAGTGACCTCACTACAGAGGCATTTATCGCTTGTCTAGATCGGTTCGTCTCATGAAGGGGCCTCCCGACATTAATCCGTTCGGACAACGGCACAAATTTTGTCGGAGCCAGGCGATATCTGCAGGAGGTCACTCAATTCCTGAACGGTAACCAGGACGCCATCGGTACGGCTTGCTCCCGACGAGGGATCGAATGGGTTTTCAGTCCGCCGGGATGTCCTCATTGGGGAGGAATATTTGAGGCTGCGGTTGAATCGGCTAAGTTGCACCTGACGAGGATCATCGGTGAGACCTCTCTACGCTTTGAAGAGCTTGCGACGCTGTTCTGTAAATTTGAAATGACACTGAACTCGCGTCCGTTGTGCCCGCTCAGTTCGGATCCAAATGATTTGGAAGCGTTGACGCCGGGTCACTTCCTGATAGGTCAGCCCCTTAACGCCCTGCCAGAATACCCATTCGGTGATGTTAAGTTAAGTCGGTTAACTAGGTGGCAGATGTTGCAGCAGATGGCTCAAGATTTTTGGAAACGGTGGTCCCTTGAGTACTTGCACATCTTGCAGCAGCGCCTTAAGTGGACTGACCGGACGAGCCCCCCTCAAGTCGGTGATTTGGTGCTGATTAAGGATGCAAACCTGCCATCATTGAGATGGAGACGAGGACGGATCGTCAATTTGTACACGGGTCGGGATGGCACGCCTCGATCAGCAGAAATCAAGGTGGGGGACTCGGTCCTCAAGAGAGCGGTCGCAACACTTTCTCGCCTTCCTATTGATTAGGGACAGGTTCGGGCCTGTCCGGGCGGGTGACTGTTTAATATTTATGCGTCGGAAACGCACCGGTTTTTGTTGCGCGAATCGATCGCGAGTAATCGAGACATCACTAGCGAAAACGGACTAGCAGATGTCACTCGTACCGGAACGAGATGTAAAATTGGAGGTTATCTTTACTCTCTTGTCTTGTCTCATCGGGAGAAAAACATGGCGGCTCGGGCCCCGTGGCATTGATGGTATTTCGGTGTACCAATTATCATACAGGCATCGGGCCTGGTTTCGGAGTGTAAATCTACCTCATAGCGTCGGGCTATTGATTGTAATTAGATTCGCGTCAGCGGTCACGTGATCCGTGTGGATTGGTCAACGTCGTATCGGTAGCGGCGACTCCACGTCGGCAGGCAGCACGACAGCGAAACGACGGCAAGGATTCAATCCATATCCTATCCCAACTGTGCCCCCTTTCCCGAATTCCTGTCTCGAATCGAGCCTTCGATCTCCTGTCTACGGTGACAAGGTCAGTAAAAATTCATCAATTCTTTTCTCTCACGTGCGGGCAAAGGCACATCCCCCTCAGGATTCCACGCCGTTCGGTAGGCGTGGGAAATTAAACAGGCTATATTTTCAAAATAAAATAAACATAAAAATATGTATCAGAAAAATGCATGGCCAATTCTATTCATTTCATTATGAAATAATCTTCTGTCGAGAAGTTTTTTTTTCGCATAGACGTTATTCGCGAACGGTATTCTTAAATACGACCATTCAAAGTCCATCGAAACTTTGAGCCATTTTGCCTCGCTCAAGCATTCTTCATACCTACGTACGGGACCCATTCTCGCATAATGGTGAAGCGGATGTGATGGTGACGTACCAGGAGATCTTCTCTACAATTTATCAAAATCAGTGAGGGCCTGATGATGGGATCATGGAGAAATCGAGGGAACTCTTCAAATAATAAATGCAGATCTATAGCGATTTTAGAGGGTATTTTGTATAGTGTCTCCAGCATTTGGAAGCTACGGTTCTCGTGAAGTGGAACTATGTATTAACACCCATATTCTTAGACATTTCCTCGAGATTTCCTCGACTCGACTCGACCTCACTTGAGGAAATTTGTATGCTTAATTGATAAATATCTCCTCGACTTGAGTGATTCCCTTACTCGAGTAGAGGAATCAACTGTTAAACTCAAGGTACCTCTCGACCAGCCTTAAGGCGTCCTCAAAATTGTAAACGATGCTTTCAACGCACTTCGTCGTCCAAGTTTAAACGGTATTTGTTCTTAAAATGTTTGACCAAGAAGACTTTGAGGAGTTTATTGATCATGTTTTTGATGATCCATACGACTACCCGACTCGACGTTATTTACGCGACGCTTCAAATCCATTGGAATGTTATGGCGACACCGAGTTCCATAAAAGATTCCGTTTTCGAAAAGACACAATTGTGAACACAATTTTGATTTTGATTCGGTGTTAGGCCTAATAGAGGCACTATTAGGCCTAACGCCGAATCAAAATCAAAGAGGGCTTCCAATTCCACCCATAATACAGCTACTTATTGCTGTGAGATTTTATGCTACAGGAAACTTTCAGGTAAGCACATTACATGCACTGTGATAACCTACAAAAGTATTTACTTTATATAGGTACTGTAAGGTCGCAGCAGTTCTTGAACACCACCTATATTGCCTACCTAATCTGTAGGGCTAGGGAGTTTAATTAGGAAGACGTTAGTAACACCAAACTTGTGTTTATTGATCGAATATGGTTACAATTTATATAAAAGGGATCAAACTGACCCGATAGCCATTAAGCATTAGCTTATATAGCGTAAATTAGATAGTTAGGATTACCTAACTATCTAATTTACATCGGTCGCTGACCGATGCCTAAGGTGAAATGTGTCACATCGACTTTTCACATCCAAGCCTCTTTCTTTTTAAAATTACAAATTACGTAATCGTGTCATAGCGAACACGCACACTAAAGAGGCCCGTATACAATATTATCGCATAGACAAATATCGAACCTATATACCTTACAACCATTCCCCCGTCCTTTAAAAAAAATCCACAGTTTTTTTTTTCCAAAGTGGCAACCCTAACTTAAAATCTAAAATCTAAAATGACAACCCTATCTCATAGTCTAAAATCTTAAAAACATTAAATGTTAACATTAAGTGAGCTTGCTATGCTTGAAATCTAAAAAACAGTTAATATGCTGCAAGCATAATCTTAAATAACATCGAGTACCCTAATCCTTATCCGACCAACTACACTTAAGGTGTAGGCTATGCACCTCAAAAAAACTTAATTAAAAAAACTTAAATTATAACACCCTATGATCCCATCATACAATTATTCGCGACTTAACACTAACCTACCTAACGCTAGAAAACTATCTATTACAATACGAAGGCAAACAGCTGAATCTAGCTAAGATTTAGCTTCTCGCATGGTTATCATTCGACAAACTTTCTGACAAAAAAAACTAGCGAAAAATTTATCAGACAACTATAATACCTCCATTCTTAAAATTATCACAACTCCATCTTTGCTTAAAAAATTCATTTAAATCACCACATTGTGAACTCTTTCCACCGAATGGAAATATTTCAAAAATTAACGCAGGCAAAGATCAAAGAAAAAATTATCATTTTTAAATATAGGAAACGTCAACGACATTAACAGGATTAATCTATAGAACCGTATTACTAAGCCACAGCTTAAGAATGAGTTCATTAAAATTCGTCCCAATAATACGATGAAATCAACTAGCTTTAAAACCGATATTACAACTTATAAACATTTCAACTAATCCATTGGAATTCAGTATACTATCTTTTACTATTAACAGTTTAAGATAATTGCCGTGAGCTGCAACCAATTACCCAAGTTAAAACACTACAAAGAATCTCGAATGTGTATCGAATACCTGAGTTATCCCACATCAGAAATTACTTTCATTGAGAAACCTTCGTTACCAATTTTATGAACAACCCTTACTCTCCCCTTACCAAATCATCCCAACTCTATACTTTAAGAACGCAGGAACCAAAACAGAACCCTATGATGAATAGCTATTGCCACGTCATACTGCTCTCAAAGATAAAACCAGGCGATCGGTTCAAACAATTATACGAACTGTCGTTTATAAAAGTTTCTCATATAAAGGTAATCTACCACGGAAATCTAGTATGTTACAAATATTTCTTAGGTCTTTGGTGAACGGTCCTCATCAGACATCATAGTTCAGCAACAACATGAAAAGAAACACCGGTTAATAAACAATTCATAACTATACCGCATACATAAACCACAAACCATCAACCCGGATAAAATTATATTATACTCCTAATGTATAATTATTTAATATCAGACGACTCTTCAACGCAGCACAAAGCGTTTTAAACGATTTGTGTTAACAATTACGCCCCGTGACCGTGAGTTCAGACGACGAATCAGCACATTAGACCTCCCAACGATCTCAATGGCCTTGTATGGTCCTTGATACAGACGTGCCAACTTCATACATCTTCCCGTTATCCGCCTTGGTACGTATAACAAAACTAAGTCATTCACCCGGAACGATCTGGGTTTTGATCTCAAATCGTAATACCGTTTTTGTACACGCTGTGCGTTCGCAATATTCCCTAACGCCTTAGTCAGCAGCCTTCCCATACGATTTACCCTTTCATCTATCGTTTCGTCTAAACCAACTGCGTTTAATCTTAATGATCGATCCACCACTGAGCACTGTTCCGTACCAAATAAAATATTATACGGCGACACTTTCGTTGACGCCTGCACGCTAGTGTTATACGCATGTACTACCAAAGGTAAAACTGAGCACCATTGCCTTTGATTACTACCTAAATATTTTGATAAAATCGAAGTTAACGTTCTATTCATTCGTTCTACCAAACCGTTTCTCTGTGGGTGAAACGAACTTGTATGTATCATTTTAGCCCCAAACTGTTCTACCGTTTCTTTTACGAATCCCGCCGTAAAAACTGTACCCCTATCTGAAATAATTTCCCTAATCGGCCCGAACCTACAGAAAACTTCCTCAACTAAAAACCGCACTACATCTTCCGATGTAGCCCTAGGTAACGCCTTACATATCGCAAACCGCGACGCATACTCTACCGCGACTATAATAAATCGGTTATCTCTCGACGAACGTGAAAACGCTCCTAACACGTCGATTCCTACCTTCTCAAAAATATCCGAGACCCTAATCGGCATCAAATCTGCTACGCTTTTAACTAATTTCCTTTCTTGACACGGCACGCACGAAGCTATATAACGCTCTATCTCCTTATCGGCTTTCGGCATGAAATATTTCGACCGAAACCTTTTCAACGTCTTTGCGAGACCCAAATGACCTCCTGTCCACGCCTCATCATGTAATTCGTTCATTACATTTTGAAACAAAGACCTAGGCAATACTAATACCTCCCTAATTTCTCCATCTCTACGTACGCTTTTATATTATAAATTATTTCTCAAACAAAAACCGCTATGCCACGCTTCCGGACGTTCGCTCAACCGCGTTAACCATCTACTACAAAATGAATCGTTCGCTTGATCCGCCTGTAACGACTCTACATTAATACTAAAAACTTCCAAACCAACATCATCAGGTTCAGAACGAGAAGAAGACTGAGGTCCTTCTGTTTCCCGTTTCCCTTCTTCCATTAGCGGATTCCTACTCAAAAAATCTGCCACTACATTGCTTTTCCCCGAGCAATGAACTATCTCGAAATCCCATTCTTGTATCGCTAACGCCCATCGCGCTAACCTACCAGTCATATATTTTTTCGACTTTAACCAACATAACGCGCTATGGTCTGTAACAACCTGAAAATACGATCCTCAAAGATAATGCCTATAGTGCCTTAACGCCCATACTAACACCAGACACTCTTTCTCCGTCGTACTATATTTTTTCTCCGCATCCGTTAACTTCCTAGACGCATAGGCAACCGGACTCATGTTTTCAACGCCCTGCATCAACACTGCACCTAACGCCTCGTTAGACGCATCCACATAAACCCTCGTAATAACCGACTTATCCCCCGAATAATACGAAAGTATTGGCGCACTACACATAACCTTCTTAATATAATCGAACGAATTCTGCAATTCTTCATTCCATTGAAACATTACCCCCTTTTTCAATAATTTAGTGAGAGGTAACGATATTCTCGCAAAATTCGATACAAATTTTCTATAATAAGAAAATAAACCTAATAATTGTTTCACATCCTTCGCAGATGTGGGAGTTGGAACCTGTTGTATAGCCTTCAGCTTTTTCTCACGAGGTTTTATTCCTACATTCGAGATTAGATAACCTAGCATCTCAATCTCGCAAAAACCGAATTTACATTTGGATGGCTTGAAGGTCAAGTTCGCTTCTCTAAAGCGCCCAAAAACTTTCTGCAACGTATCGGTAAACTCCTCGAACGTTCTACCATACACAATTACATTGTCTACGTAAACCATAACCCCTTTAAATCTTAAATCCGCTAAAACTTTATCCATTATCCGTTGGAAAACTGCTTGACTCGTTTGCCAAACCGAACGGAACCACATTAAATTCATAAAGAATCGTGGTCGTGACGAAAGCCGTTTTATGTAATAACCGTCTGCCAATAACCTTTATTGAGATCTAACTCCGCAAAATACTTGGCCCCGGCCAAACTATCGATAATGTCTTCTATCCGCGGAATAGGATAACTATCCCTACAAATTTTCTTATTTAATTTCCGATAATCTACACAAAATCTCCATGAATTATCGGGCTTTTTAATTAACACAACGGGCGCAGCATAAGAGTGGATTACATAGTGGATTCCCTAATAACACCTAGTTTCAACATCTCCGCGACCTGCTCCTCAATAATTTTTCGTTGCACCGGCGAAACGCGATACGGGTGACAATGAACCGGCTCTTCATGATAAGTCTTAAAAAAATACAATTCAATTCACAATTCACAATTCTTTATTGCACAGAACATTACAACAATACAATTATACACGAAATTAAAAGGCAAAGGCGAGCTTATCTCTCAACAGAGATTACAATACTTATAGGTACAGTGATATCAAACAATGTCAACTTAAATTAAATTAATTAAAACATTATAGTGAAAAGCAGAATATATATATACATATATATATATATATATATATATATATATATATAATTACATTATTTTACATTACAAAGTAGTCATTGATTCCGTAAAATATTCCTATATTGAGTAAGTAGCATTTCTCCAGTAAAAAAGCATTTAGTTTTTTTTTTTAAATAAAGCTGTTGGTCACAGATTTTAGCTGAACCGGCAGTTTGTTAAAAAGCACGATTGCGAAATGCGAAATGTTTAACTACTTTGAGCTTGGTAGTAACCAGTTGAGGCAAGTCTTTTCTACGTGTTGCAAGGCGGCGGTCCCTTTGATCTTGCGTTTCGACATCATTGATATGCTTAACTAAGTCCTTAAGCGTAACTAAAATGTACAAACTTGGAACAGTGAGTATTTTTAAGCTTTTAAAGTAGGTTCGGCAAGATGTCTGCTGTGGGATATTAATCATAGTTCTAATTGCTCGTTTTTGAACAACAAATGCAGCCTGGATATTATACTTGTAGCTGTTGCCCCAGAATTTAACGCTGTAACGAAACTTGGACTCTACCAAAGTGTAATATACCATCTTTAAATGTGGCAGTTTCAATTCATCCCGTAAACTCCTAAGGGCGTAGCAAGCAGAACTGATTGAACCTACCAGTGCAGAGACCTCTTGTTTCCAATTAAGCATGCAGTCAATGTGAACTCCAAGGAATTTAGCCGATTCCACTTGTTTAATTGTTTTGCCTTGAAGAGTCAGCTGAAGGGAATCTTTAATTCTTGTGGTGGACTTAAAAAGGATAAAATTTGTTTTGCCACAGTTGAATTGAAGATCATTAAATTTAAACCAATCCACGAATATATTAAGAGCGTAATTCACTTTATCGTTTTTTTTTTTTACTGTAGATATTTACATATACTTAGCAAACGTCATTTTTTGCCTCTTCTCTACATTGGACCACTGTGGGAGAAGAAGGGCGTAGAAACTCAACTATATTATTCAACTATATTGTTCAACTCTGCTATATTATCGGCTGAACTAACAGCATTTGTATTGTCAGCAAAGACAACTAATTTAGTATCAGGTACCATTTTATATACAAATGTTATCAGGTCATTAGTAAAAATAATAAAGAAAATGGGACCCAATATCGAACCTTACGGGACTCCAGTAAATATAGCACCTACACTGGATTTATGGGTTTTAACTTGATTATCTAATTTCCGTTGAATTTCCACATATTGCTTCCTTTTCATTAAATATGAGCGAAAAAGGGCCAAAATTTTTCCCCTGATACAGTAATGCTCTAGCTTTCCTAGCAATATGTCATGATTGACTGTATCAAATGCAGCGCTCAAATCCAGTAAAAGTCCTGCAACTTTCTTTTTGTTATTATGTTTTTCTATTACGTCTCCAATGAAAGCACTAACCGCTTCGTTTGTACTCTTTTCTTTTTGATACCCAAATTGCCATTCGTGTATAATTTTATTACGGTTTAGGTGTTTTGTAAGCCTATCTTTCATGACTCTTTCAAGTAATAATAATAATAATAATACCTTGGACACCTTTTACACACATTGATCTAGCCCCAAACTAGGATTCCCTGTATCTTGGGTACTAGACAACGATATAATACTTATATAGAGAAATATTATACTTAGATAGATAAACAACCATGACTAGGGTACAAACATCCGTTCTCATCAAACAAACATTTGCCCCCACCGGGACTCGAACCCGGGACCCTTGGTTTCGTAGGCAGCGTCACTACCGATAGTAGTAGTTTTGATAGTGTTGGCAAAATTGAGATAGGTCTGTAATTTTTTGGGTCTGACTTAACCCCTTTCTTATATAAAGGGAGATCCTTTGCCACTTTGAGTTTTTTCTGGAAAGATACTTTTCTCAAAACATTGATTTAAGAACCCAGCTAAAGGACCCGCAAGTATATCGAGGTTGTCTTTTATTACCGTAATCGGAATGCCATCATAGCTACACGACCTCGTAGGTTTTGAACTAGACGCCTCACTTCATTAGGATTTGTCTGTTCAAATTCCATGTCATTTTCGATACGAGCTACATGTGATCGCAAAATGGCGAGAGCTGCCTCAGTAGTATTGTTTCTACTTCTATTTCGACTGAATTTCTCGAGAAAAGTAGCACAGACATCATTGGGGTCGTCAAGTGTCTGTTCATGTCCATTTGTACAGGCTGTTTTTAACAGTATATTACCTTCCTCTTTGGTTGTCTTGTTTCGATGCTTTTGTATTACCTTCCATATCTCGTTTGACGAGTCTTGATTTAAATATTTGCATCTGTACTGCTAACTTTTTAGCGTGTTTAATAACACGTCTAAAAATGTTAACATACTTGTTACAATAGCGCACAACTGATTCTGAGTTCAAAGATTTATGTGTCATTAAAAAGCGCTTCATTTAACTGGATACTTTGACACCCTTAGTGATCCATTTCATTTTGCCAAATGCTTTTTTGTTAATTACTTTGTTGTGCATCTTAAAGCTTCCTACAAAAACTTGGTGGAATTAATTAATGAAAGTGTTTACTCCTATACCCTGCCAATTGTTCCCTTTAATTCTATTTCTAAATATTTCTTTTTCCTTATCAGAGAAAATTCTGAGCTCTTTGCGTAATGGTTTATCATTGTGCCTTTTTTACATACCACATTAACTGCAAAGGAGCTAAGCAGGCTTGCGTGGCCATCAGCCAAACCATTATGATCCACCACTGGTAGGGCTATCGAATCTTCTAGTAAATTTGTAAGAACATTATCTAGGCAAGATTCTGAATTATTACGAGCAAAAGTGGGACATTTAATAAGGCATTTAAAATTATAACATGTAAGAAGTGACAAGAAATCTGCAGTATGTTTATCGTGTCTGAGTATATTAATATTAAAGTCACCGCAAATAATGCATTTTTTGTTGAAGAAATGCTCTAAAAGTTGCTCAAGTCTTTCCATAAAATTTGCCAAATTAACTTCATTTGGATTACGGTAACAACAGATAATGCTTACATTAGTTTTACAATCTTTAACCCCACAAGCTTCAAAATATTCTTCTTTGTACAACTTTTTAAAAATTACAAGCTCTTCACATTGGGTAGTATCGTGACTCAAAATAAGAGACCCACCTCTTGTCTTTCTTGATCGTGTAGTGTATACGGCAAGTTTATTCCGTTTCTGATAAACTGAATAATGGTGCAGATATTTTGTTGAGAAAATGTTCACTGACACAGATGTACTGTTGAACATCAGAAAGACTATGCACATACAATTCTAATTCATTCTTTTTATTTAAAATACCGCATAAATTTTGATAAAAAAGGTTTAAGGTGGTACTCTTACTTGGTTCTGAGTCACATATTGTTATGATGTCATTATTGCTCACGAAAAAACTGGATATTGTGGAGTATTACTTGAACATTTTGTAAAATATTTTTCATCCCCGTACCTAAAATTTTCCCTGAAAGCGATGAGAACATATCAAAAGTTACGTTAACATTGGAATCATAAAAGTGAGCATTATTTAGGTTTCCTAAGACATTATTTAGGTAAGTATTGAATAATTCTATTCTATAATTAAATACTACTACTCTACTAAGTTAGTTACTTTCTCAATCGCCGATTTGATCTCATGAACAAGCGCTGTATGCTCGAATTCTTCGTTGATTTTGAAGTCTTGCTCGCCAATTAACAGAACGCAGCAGTCGTTGTTCGTATATCCCTGGAGTTTTATAGGCAGCGTTTTCAAAATATCTCGTATCTTTCCACCTGGACTGGAATGGTGAATACATTCAGAGTTATTAAACAAGTCAAGCATAGTTGGTAATATTTTTACCAGTCCTGCCATTAATATTACTAACAATACATAACCGGCTCCCAGTTTTTTGGGTATTTATGTCTCTAGGTGGAAAAGAGTCTTTTTTTGGTCGCAAAATATTTTTCTCATTGTTATCAATTCCTTGTGCTTCTTTCTGATCTTGTAACGTACTACCTCCTTGACCATATTGGCTACTGGCGGATTAGCCAGTTAAAAACTAAAACTATAAAAATTCGGAAATTCGGGTCTGGAATCTCGTCTGGCAGCTGATTGTTTTTTTGAGGCAGACATTGTTTGAGCTCTGAAACGTGAGGTTGTATCTTCTGCATCAATAATTTTTAAGTCACGCCTTTGTTGCGGCGATGGGCTAGTCCCTTTAGTACTGTAATGGAGCTGAATGTTTAGTTGCTGTAAAGTGCAGTAGTTTATATGAAACTTCCCTACTATCCCCAATCCATGGGTAAGCATTGGTTCGTAGTTAGTCTTTCTTATTTTCGTGTATTTTATACTCTCTATGTATTTCCCTTTTCTATACAGTGTCTATTGGACTGCGGCACTCTTAGATCCTAATTACCCTAGGGCCCTCGTCGGAAGTCTCCGTGTGGGGAGCCGTCGCCTGATAGCTGGGCGCTGTAGCGCTTTTGTATTCCTATCATTCACACTGGTCTCTTTCCAGGGTTCCACGCTGAGGAGTAATATCCTCCTGGCGCTAACGGAGCTCTGAATCGGTTCCACACTGAGGAGTAATATCCTCCTGGCGCTAACGGAGCTCTGAATCGGTTCCACGCTGAGGAGTAATATCCTCCTGGCGCTAACGGAGCTCTGAATCGGTTCCACGCCGAGGAATAATATCCTCCTGGCGCTAACCACATAATCACTTGTTGACGTCTGGAGAAGTGGACCAGTCGGATTGAGTTTACCAAGGAGCTGAAATCTACAAATTCCCGGCGAGTCCCTATCCAGCGTTTCAACTATATCACCAATATTCGACTCACGACCCTGTGATTAATAAATGTATCTTGAGCCTGCCAACAATCTCTTTTGGTCAGGTTAGAGTCCACTGTTTCAATCTATAGGGAGAATACATTGTGATACGTCGGCGTCAGCATCCACTGGCAGGCTTTGGCTTTGGATCTCAGCCTCAGGCCGGTCCTTATGCTGGTCAAAGGTCACCTCCTGGGTCGATATTGACAAATTCTTCACCGGGGAGTGTCCGCATGAAATAGACATATTTTTCTTACCACGACTAAAAGACTTGTGTGACTGTGTATTATGTTTATTAATTTTAATTGAAGGCGTCTTAAGAGGAGAGCCTATAGTTTTACTTTGGACCAAATTCCTATACAAATCACATTTTCGACGCGATTCAGTTAAGGCATCCTGCAACTCGTAGTTCTCGTTTAGTAATTTTTGAACTTCGGCATCCGCTCCAAGCAGCTGTTCTTGGAGCGATTTCACTTGATTCTTCTGTTGTTCCACTAAGAAGTTTTCGATCTGTGAGTCAACATTTGGTAACCTATGCGTGCTTAGTTCGTTTGGCGTCGAGTTCAGTAAATCAAAACCGTTCCCGTTCGAAAAAGAAGTGATGTCTCTTTTACTCGAGATCTGAGAGACATTTTTATGAATTTCAGGGCATGGCGCCTCGTTGCAATTTGCTAACATATCGCCACTTTGTGCGAAAGTACCAATACTGGGTGAAATGTTGCCTCCGTCGAGCAAAAGATCATTCGTACAAATAGGTGGCTGGTCCGTTATTTGTTTGACTTTCTGTTCTGGTGAAAGCTTTCTTCTTCTTTTCTGACTCCTTAAATTCATGTTCCTTTTTTCCGACGTAGGCGGTGTAGTATCACTGTTATTTACACTGGGAAAGTTTGAACGGCTACTCATACAACTATTTCCTTTCTGATCGCAAGGAGATCGGCACTTCCAAGTAAGTTTATCATCCCGCGTCATCAACCTAAATTGTTTCAGTGTTATCTTAACACACCTGATATCATAGATAATTTTGCATTTGGAGCATTTTATACTGTTTTTTTTAATCTCTTTTTTGCAAGTTTGGCATGTGCTCTTTTTCAGTTTGGTAGACATTCTTAGTATGTTTCAATATAATCACAAAAACAAAACAAAAAGCCCCTTTTGGTATTTATAGATAATTCAACAGATTTATTTCGCCGTTTAGTTAAATCAGAGAAAAAATAAAAAACAAATAAAAAAAAACACAAAAAGAAAAAAAGCTGACGCGGTCGAGGCTCGAACGCACAGTCCAAGCTTTAGTCCGTACTCGTAATCCGAGCGCATACACCGTAGGGTTACACGAACGTTCTAATAGGTGAGCGAAAATCAGCCTATATATTGTAGATCGATGAGTCATCGATAACGGTTTTGCTTGTGATGTTTTGCTTAGTGCTCATTGTTCACAATATCACCACATTTTGTTCGATTTCTTAACACACTTAATACCAGATTTTAATTATCTGTTGCTTGTATTATTTATTTTAGTTATAGTTCACGTAAATAATGTTGTGAGTAACAAAGATCCGAAGGTTACTTATAAATGAAATCACTGTTATATTGCACTTCACTCTGTTTTTACACGTCACCCACAATATCACTGTAGAATTGAGTCTTAGCGCTCATTTTGCAATGATTTTAAAGCACATTCAATGAAAATTTCTATTTTTAATAACAAATTATCTACGAGCATGATGTTCTCGTGACGGGCAGCGCCATCTAGCTCCTATCCTACCTCAATGTCCACATCCTTAGGGGCCCGTTCGACATTCAAATTCCTCTTGAACGTGTGCAGCAGTTGTATTGCCACGTGACCGCGGGCACGCCCGCCGACGCAGGCCGGACGCTGTAGGAAGCTGGCGGCGGGCAGGCGACTGAGATCGATAACGTCGTATGTAACTCTCACGAAAATAATCTGTAATGTGACAGACTTCCACAGCGGACCGAACTACAAGAATTGACGTATTGACGTATTTATCTAGCTTGGACACAACAATATAGATAAATAGCGTATCCCAGGCGTCTGTAGGCTCGCCGAGGATTTTCAAAGCACGTAAGTTATTTATTATTATGTCAATGAGTTTCCTAATGTGCGTAGGCGATTCTTTAGCAGTGCTTGCAGGGAAAATAGTGCTTTTACGTGGCTATGTAACAATAACCTAGTGTTATCGTATCGGTTAAGCAGAAGATTTCGAGTGAGGTTATAACTAGTTCAGCGCTACCTTTGAGTGACGATTTTAGGTAGTGAAATTTCTGCCCGTCACTTATTTCAATAGAATTATGTACCGGTGATAGAAAGGTATCCCTATATTGTAACCAGTTTTTGTATAAACCGTCAAATGTGGGCAATGAAATGGTAGGCAACTTTACTGAAGATAATTTAGTGCTATGTTGGCAAGTATTGGAACTGTTGTGGACCTCTGCACCAATGCTAAGAATTGACTTAGCTCGAGCCACAGTGATTTAGCAGATGTCTTCGAAGTGTTGACGCTGATCTAACTGCTCTTCTATGTCATGATCGAAAACAAGTTCTTCAATTTTAGATTGAATCTTATTAAATTCAGACAACACGCTACCTGCGCCTTGTATGCGTAATTTAAAATCTATTCTAGATTTACTTGTAAGGGTTGTGACTGTTAGTACTCAAGTAGTTAGTAAATTTAGTTAATCTACCATTTATGATACCTCGTTTCCTAACCAGATCGCGAATAATATGGTCGTCACTGGGCTTGTTAGGAGACTTATCGCGAGGTCTATTGCTAGTGCTACCCTGATCTAATGGCATTAAAGACATTTGGATGGCTTGTAAAAGTAGGTGGTACTTACGTGCAAGTAACTGCTAATAAAGAACAGCTTATGCAGCAGCGGCACTCAGCTGTACTTCACATTCGCGTTATAAGCAACACTCACCCAACTGACTTGGATTACGTAAGTACACGTGCACAGATTTTCCAAATCCAAGTTTGCAGTCCAATATGTGGTTCTGAAGGATCAATATATAGCGGCGTAGTCCAGCTACTGTAGTTTTATTGTAAAGAGCCAGAGATGACAGGGTTAATTCGTATAAATTAAACACGAGGTGTAAGCCAGTGGTATTAGCGAACAAGTGCCATGTAATACAAAAATCATACAAAAAAAGGAGAAGGGGTGGGTGAGGGAACAATGAGCCAATCAGCAAACAGTATACGACACTCAGCACTCGGCATCACGTCATTTATGCGCATTCCCATTGGACGACAATTCTGGTTAGTTCTAGATCCTAGGGCGCCTCCGTCGGCGTGGTTTGACAGGATATGGCCTCAACACTAAGTATTTAAGCAAAAATAATAAAACAATGTTTAAAAAGGAAAATCTATTGGATTACTGAACGAAATTATATTGATATAAAGAACGAAATATAAAAACATTTAAAAAAAAAACGGAGTATTTTTTCAGTAAAACATAGAGTGAAAAATATTAAAAAGTTCATTTTAGGTATCACTGAAATCAAAAAAATCATTTGGATTCTTAACTCTAAGGGATTCGCGCTTCAAATTGAAACACAAACACTTGCTATCGGGTCGACCGGACCCAGACAATATTACGTGTTTATTTTAATTTATTTATTTATTTAAAATTTGGAAAACCAACAGCTATAAAACTAATTTCAGATAATACAAAAATTCTTGAGAGAACAAAGAAATCTTACCCACAAAATTAAATAAACTGAAATATATTATATTTTTAGAACTCAGATTGCATATGGACATTTTTTTTTCAGATTTTAGATCGTTTATTGCCTAACTGATCTTCTCGTCTATTCTTCGTATTCCTTCTCCTTTTGGTTACTGACTTTTTTAAATCAAAGAACTTAGATGCTCTGTTTAAAACATCAAGTAAGTTAGCTACATTTGGGTTTTTGCAACTAATGTGTTTATTTATTTTTGTACGCCAGTCTTCTTTATTATTATTAGTTCTTATATTTTATTTTTTACAACAACAATAATTCTGTATTAGATCTTTTTTAATAAATGAATCTTGTTAATTCTTCAACAATTGTGCTTTTGATCATCACGTATTGGTATCCAACAGAAAAAAAATGTTAAGGTTACGGAGCAAGGGCAACACACCGTGCGACTTGTCTTTTCTTGGGCCTTGTTTTTATTTGGAGAGCCTTCGATTTTCTCCAGAGGCATCGGTTAAAATGGTAGTAACACCTACGAAATAGAATTTATGGAAACATTTTCTTGAATTGCAGCTAATTCGAAGTCCATAGGTAGTTATTTTCCTGGCGAACACGAAGTAAGCGTAGTCCTAATGAAATTTACCAATATTTCGTAGCTCCTCATTTTCTTATCACACATCAGACAAAATATTAATGTTTATATGCTCTTACTATTTTCATCAAATTTCACAATATAGAGTTTTTAAAAACCCTTTGGACAGCTCTTAAAAGTTCCATCAGCAAAAAAGTGACTTCCTTATTTGTCTTCTATTTTAAACAGAGCAAAATATGATAATCCTCTCATTCTCATAGTCAGCAAGTTAAATACTTGGTTGTGCTAACTACGTCGTCAGGATTATGAAAACGCACCTAGCATTTTATTTCTTACGTTATAGTCCTGTTTTAACACTTTAAGATTTGAAAAATGTTGGAGACCATTTGTTGGAGAATGTTGTAGTCATTTATTCGCTTTACTGTTTTATAATATTTTTGTTGAATAAAGTCAAAATTACTGCTATTTATCCGTTTGTGATTATAAAATTATTTTAGTTCCATGTTTTAGCGATGTTGGCTTTACAGCTCGTGTTGTGTGCCTAAAATAGTTTTATGTGATTTGGTTATATTTATCGTTTTAAAAGCGTTAATTTTCCTTTACACGCTTTCTCATTGCAGTCTCCTTTTGTCTATGTTTTCTTTTTCCTCGCTTAGTTGGAATAAATTCCAAGTCGGATGAAGTGAGAAACACGTTGTACGAAGTCATTTAGTTGTATTATTAAAAAGACTGAAATAGGTACTATTAATTAGAGATAAAGTTACTGCTGTGAAATTACTTATCACGCCATAAGTAGCACGTCGCAATGAGAGTCTTGTCACAATTATATACCTAGTAGTTTCATAGTACGAATCTTATAATTCACTGAAGATAATATGTTTAAAGGACTTGATGTGCGAGGGTTAAAATGTAATGTGCCAAAATAATTATTTTCATACATTTTAAATACATTATCTTCGCTACAAAGTTTTATGAAACTACGCACAGTGGCCTACATTCTTAGATTTGTACAAAATACACAACAGCATGCTCTCTAAACCTCAGAAGATGCAACATCTTAAAGAAAAGCTTAGAGGCGAAGCAGAGCGACTCCTTCAACATCTTACAGCATCGGCGGAGAACTACAACACATGTTGGGATATATTTACTCATAGGTACGACAATAAACAGCTGCTTTTCACTAAACAGATACAAACCTTTATGAGTCAGCCCGCTATTCAACACCAAAGCGCGTTTGAACTAAAACGACTACATGACACCAGTATGGAAACAATCTTCGCCATACACAACTTCGGGGTGGATACAACTACGTGGGATCATATTCTGGTTCACATATTAACTGGAAAGCTGGATTCGGACACCCACACGTCATACATGGAATCGAGAAAGGCCCCACGTGACTTCCCTGCCTTCGACGAGTTTATAGAATTCCTAGAGAACAAGTTTACCGTCCTGGAACCTGTTAACAAGAAAAAACAGCAGGCTAATGCGATATCATCTGCCAAACCTAACAATTTTATTGCAAGAGAATTTTCGGTGTCGTCACCCAAGGGGGCACAGAACAAACAAACACGTGCTTACCCACAAACATATCACGTAAGCGCCGAACGATCTTGTCCTCTATGCAAAACAAATCACATATTAATTAATTGCACACAATTTCACGATATGAAACCTGAAACGAAGTTACAGACGATTTCGCAATTGAACATATTTCAAAACTGTCCATGTTCGCATAAGATTCGTTTAGTTTTAAGATTATGTAGGACCGTCCACCACGAGAGCAACCCCCCTTGTATTTAAATCCTATAATAAAACTCGACCACCGAATTTTCTTTTTCTATAGAAATTACTCCCGCCCAAAATCAACCCACACCCAAATAACAATCGGGGTAACATTGGTATTCCGGAACTTTGAGTGTTGGTTGGGGTGACTACTGATATCGTAGGATCCTCTTAGGGAAACCAGACCATGTAAAAACAGGGTTACAATTGGCGCCCAAACAGGTTTTTCTCTTTTAGTGGTTGATCACGTTTCTGTTTGCACCACAGCATGCGGGGTACTGCCTAAATTTGAAGTAATTTGTTTGATTACTAAGTGAATAATGATTCGTGTGAAAACACCACCGAGCAATTCGCATACCAACATAGCCTCGTGGCTAACGTGACCTTCGCCGCATCAGCAGATCGCCTTTAGCTCTCACCTTAGCTTTGGAAAGTAATTTGCTTTTGGTCCGCGTCACCACGTGTCCGCGCCCCGTTGAGCAATCTAGGACCCGAACCATGCGCCACATGGTCTGTCCCCGCGGGGGTCAGCAGACCCACGGTCCTCGCCGTGCTCGTATTAGCATGGAGGATCATAACTGGGAACCAATATACGTATAGTGTCATGCCTTCGCTCTGAACAATCCCCTGTATTTTGTGGGTGGGCCCAGAGATTGTAATTTATTTAGTCATATATATGTGCTAGATTTGTTAGAAATCTTGTTGTGAATTTAGAATCTAGTCATAAATAAGTAATGTAGAAATAACTTGTCGTTTTTTATAGCCTTGATAAGTTTATTTAATTTTGTACATTTGGGCCTTCTGTCAGGGCCTTTTTACATTTTATGTGTTATAGTAGTTTTTCTCCCAATTTCAAGAGAAAATATCTTACAAGGCGCCTGACTGGTACTGAATGAAGCAAGGTCCTACAAGGACGGATAGGGAGACTAAATAATAATAATAATAATACCTTGGACACTATTTACACACACTGATCTAGCCCCAAACTAGGATTCCCTGTATCTTGGGTACTAGACAACGATACACATACTTATATAGATAAATATAATACTTAGATAGATAAACAACCAAGACTAGGGTACAAACATCCGTTCTCATCAAACAAATATTTGCCCCCACCGGGACTCGAACCCGGGACCCTAGGCTTCGTAGGCAGGGTCACTGCCGACTAGGCCATTCGGGTCGTACATATAGGACTCAGTTTAATTTAGTCATCTTTTTTTTTCTACCGGTTCTTGGCGGCTGGGTAATCACAAGGAAACAGTACCGTACTACACAGTTGAAGCAGTTGAAGTGGAAGGTCTTATTGTATATACTAGGGTTAGCAGATAACTAGAGTTCGAACTTTTACATACATGATTGTAATGCCGATAGGCCTTACATTACCTTTTTATCTCTGTTGGATGTCGAGCCTTGCCCAGATTATGTAAGCCACAGATGATGTAATAGAAACAGTTAAATTCCAAGACATTATGAAAAAAATACGACGTCTACACTTACAGATGCGACATTAATTAAATATACCATGCGTCAGATTGTGGTATGCACAGTTATTCCTCGCACTAACGTAGATTTTATCGGCAGAGCTAGCTATGACGATATGTCTAACATCAATAGTAACTACAACGACGACGACGTTATAATCGTCGTTATAGTTTGATGTCAAACACGAGTCTTGCCAAAAATGTTGGCCTTTCTAGTTCTTTGGAGATCAATGCATTCAGATGGACTTGTCGGCCAGATCTTGGTTCCTTCACTGGCCCTGACGGGCCAAAGAAAGAAAGGAGAACATTCTTAGCAGGACTCGTGATTGACATCAAACTATAACGACGACTATAACGTCGTCGTCGTAGTAGTTACTAATTATAACAAGTCTGCGAAGTGGACAAAGACCTACCATACGACGATTCGAAACTGTCCACTCTGCAAAAGCGAGCACGTGTTGATGAACTGCCCTACGTTTGCTGACATGAGTATTGAGGCTTGGAATGCGGCAGTCAAGCAAGCGCACGTATGCAAAAACTGCCTATTCAGTCACGAAGGTCGAAAGTGTGACTCAAATAAAACGTGCAAAATATGTAAAAGATTTCATCACACGTCCCTGCATAATCCGGATATCAAGAGAAGGATAACCCGGAATCCTACTACAACCCAGAAGAGCAATCACGTAAATGGAAAAAGAGAAGTGCTTCTGACCACAGTACAACTAATGGCAAAGGATGTAACCGGGAATCATGTTGTATTGAGAGGATTGCTCGATCAAGGATCACAAGTTAACCTCATTACGGAGAACGCAGCCCAGCTCTTAAAGGTACCCAGGGAACGCTACAGCGCGGCTATTTCCGGGATCGGATCATCACCCGAGTCCAGTAAGGGATGTGTGAAAATCGAGTGCAAGTCTTTAAACTCAAACTTCACCTTCAAAATCGAGGCACTCGTTATGAGAAAATTGATGAACGATCTACCGAACACATCGGTTGACAGGACCGGCTCCAGTCCGCTTAAACAACATCAAGCTGGCTGATCCCAATTGCCATCAACCAGGCCGTATCGACATGCTACTGGGGGCCGAAAAATATGCAGATATCATCATGGACGGACTTCTTAAACAAAATCAACAATCACCGGTTGCTCAACAAACAATACTGGGTTGGATCTTAAGCGGTAATACGAAGACATACAATTGCTGTGTAACGCTGAACGACATCGAAGACTTATCCCGCTTCTGGAAAATTGAAGATATAGATTACCACAGAAGAACAGTCAAGAGACGACTTTTGTGAAAAATACTACAATCAAACTACAAAACGACTGCCAGACGGTAGATACGTTGTGAAGATGCCTCTCAAGGAGGACATCTCGACTAAATTGGGATACTCAAGAACCCAAGCAATGTCACAATTTTTTCAACTAGAGAAGAAAATGGCGAGACAGGAAAAACTTGCTGTCCAAACCATCGCGACGTCATCGCTGATGATAAATCATTTTTGCACAATATTGAACAGTGGAAACTGGAAATCATTTGATTAGATATGGACACATCTCGAACAAATCTCATCTATACGAGAGCCTTCGTCAGAAAAACGCTCTATGACCTTACAAGGTCTGTCTGTCTGTAATGTGAAAGTGATCCAACCAACCTGTATTGTACATTCTCGCGGAAGTGCTAAGGAGCAAGAAAATATTTTCAAGACGTTAATTTCCAAGTTCTCGAAAGAAAACCTGACCAAATTGTGATCTTTCTAATTACACTCAACACTGAGCAAAGTGAGTTGAGTATAGTGTAAGTGTCCATCCATCGTAATTTTTAATGACTGATTATAAAACAATTTCATCATTGAGGACAAACAAAAACATGGTTATCCTTTTCTTAGGATCTGTGCCAATTAACATAGCATAAACATTTACATATAGGCAAATAAAAGCCAAGATGGGTACAAACTCTTCATAAAGGAGTACACTGATCTCGGTCACATGAAACCGTCAACAACAACCACTCACAACTCGACGGCGCTTCAATCATATGGGGGAGGCCCATCACGGTGTTATTCGAGAAGATTCCGCGACAACTAAACTTAGAGTTGTCTTCAACGCTTCAATGAAAACAGACACGAAGTACAGTCTGAATGATTGCATTGAATGTGGACCAAACCTTCAAAAAGATATTTTGACCCTTATCATCAAATGGCTTACCTATCGCTATGCTTTAATTGCCGACATCGAGAAAATGTACCGCCAAATTCTAATTGATGAAGAACAACAAAGCCTACAAAAATCATATGGAGGGAGTCCCCGCATTTACCTTTACAAGAAATGCAACTGTGCACCATAACGTATGGGACCAAAGCTGCCCCATTTTTGGCCATGCGAACTTTACAACAATTGGCTCAAGACGAAGGACATGCATACCCTCTAGCCGACAAGGCGCTCCGAAGCGAGTGTTACATGGAAGACCTAATTTGCGGAGAAAACACCTTAGAAAAAACCGAGGCGCTACAAGTCCAACTCAGCGAACTTTAAAAAAAGGGAAGATTTATACTGAAGAAATGGGCCTCCAACGAGTCCTCAATCCTGAAAGATCTTCAAGAAAATTATAAACACCCCCACGTTACCATCGACCTTAAACAAAAAGAAGCAATGAAAGCTCTGGGTCTTAGGTGGAATACGAAGACGGATGTATTCTGTTTTCACTGAGAACTAACCGACAGAAAAGGAAAGATGACTAAATGAACATTATTATCCGATATCAGCAAGATATATGATCCCCTTGGATGGATCGCACCTGTAGTCATAAAGCCAAAAATATTGTTTCAAACCCTGTGGCTGACAAAAATGTCCTGGGATGACAAGCTGCCTCTTGAAATCACCAAAGAATGGGAGCAGTTACGCGGCGATATACCGAACATAAACAACGTCACTTTACCAAGGTGGATCTCGTATACGTCACACAACATACGTTTGTGACGAAAAGGCATTCGGTTGTGTGATTTATACCACAACGGACGGCGAGTGCGGACAACGAAAAGTAACGCTACTGGCAGCAAAAACAAAAGTAGCTCCAATCAAGAAAAAGCTGACATTACCAAGGCTAGAACTGGAGGGGGCTGTTCTACTATGCAGATTAATGGAGAAAGTGACCAACGCCCTACCAGAGTTTCCAACGACGGTTCACTTCTGGACTGACTCACAAGTAGTCTTAGCGTGGTTACGAGGAGATTGTTCTCGATGGGACAAGTATGTGGCGAACAGGGCGTTATATATTAACAACACGTTCTTTTTTTTTTTTTTTACTTTATTACTGTAGATATTTACATATACTTAGCAAACGTCATTTTTTGCCGCTTCTCTACATTGGACCACCGTGGGAGAAGAAGGGCTTAACTAATACAAATATCAAAAATTTAATTGTTATGATTAATAAGCAGGAATACATAATTACAAAATTATTAACAGCAAGGTCTGTATTTTGTGGCTGGGCCCAGAGATTGTAATTTATTTAGTCATATATATGTGCTAGATTTGTTAGAAATCTTGTTGTGAATTTAGAATCTAGTCATAAATAAGTAATGTAGAAATAACTTGTCGTTTTTTATAGCCTTGATAAGTTTATTTAATTTTGTACATTTGGGCCTTCTGTCAGGGCCTTTTTACATTTTATGTGTTATAGTAGTTTTTCTCCCAATTTCAAGAGAAAATATCTTACAAGGCGCCTGACTGGTACTGAATGAAGCAAGGTCCTACAAGGACGGATAGGGAGACTAAATAATAATAATAATAATACCTTGGACACTATTTACACACACTGATCTAGCCCCAAACTAGGATTCCCTGTATCTTGGGTACTAGACAACGATACACATACTTATATAGATAAATATTATACTTAGATAGATAAACAACCATGACTAGGGTACAAACATCCGTTCTCATCAAACAAATATTTGCCCCCACCGGGACTCGAACCCGGGACCCTAGGCTTCGTAGGCAGGGTCACTGCCGACTAGGCCATTCGGGTCGTACATATAGGACTCAGTTTAATTTAGTCATCTTTTTTTTTCTACCGGTTCTTGGTGGCTGGGTAATCACAAGGAAACAGTACCGTACTACACAGTTGAAGCAGTTGAAGTGGAAGGTCTTATTGTATATACTAGGGTTAGCAGATGACTAGAGTTCGAACTTTTACATACATGATTGTAATGCCGATAGGCCTTACATTACCTTTTTATCTCTGTTGGATGTCGAGCCTTGCCCAGATTATGTAAGCCACAGATGATGTAATAGAAACAGTTAAATTCCAAGACAGATGCGACATTAATTAAATATACCATGCGTCAGATTGTGGTATGCACAGTTATTCCTCGCACTAACGTAGATTTTATCGGCAGAGCTAGCTATGACGATATGTCTGACATCAATAGTAACTACAACGACGACGACGTTATAATCGTCGTTATAGTTTGATGTCAAACACGAGTCTTGCCAAGAATGTTGGCCTTTCTAGTTCTTTGGAGATCAATGCATTCAGATGGACTTGTCAGCCAGATCTTGGTTCCTTCACTGGCCCTGACGGGCCAAAGAAAGAAAGGAGAACATTCTTAGCAGGACTCGTGATTGACATCAAACTATAACGACGACTATAACGTCGTCGTCGTAGTAGTTACTAATTATAACAAGTCTGCGAAGTGGACAAAGACCTACCATACGACGATTCGAAACTGCCCACTCTGCAAAAGCGAGCACGTGTTGATGAACTGCCCTACGTTTGCTGACATGAGTATTGAAGCTTGGAATGCGGCAGTCAAGCAAGCGCACGTATGCAAAAACTGCCTATTCAGTCACGAAGGTCGAAAGTGTGACTCAAATAAAACGTGCAAAATATGTAAAAGATTTCATCACACGTCCCTGCATAATCCGGATATCAAGAGAAGGATAACCCGGAATCCTACTACAACCCAGAAGAACAATCACGTAAATGGAAAAAGAGAAGTGCTTCTGACCACAGTACAACTAATGGCAAAGGATGTAACCGGGAATCATGTTGTATTGAGAGGATTGCTCGATCAAGGATCACAAGTTAACCTCATTACGGAGAACGCAGCCCAGCTCTTAAAGGTACCCAGGGAACGCTACAGTGCGGCTATTTCCGGGATCGGATCATCACCCGAGTCCAGTAAGGGACGTGTGAAAATCGAGTGCAAGTCTTTAAACTCAAACTTCACCTTCAAAATCGAGGCACTCGTTATGAGAAAATTGATGAACGATCTACCGAACACATCGGTTGACAGGACCGGCTCCAGTCCGCTTAAACAACATCAAGCTGGCTGATCCCAATTGCCATCAACCAGGCCGTATCGACATGCTACTGGGGGCCGAAAAATATGCAGATATCATCATGGACGGACTTCTTAAACAAAATCAACAATCACCGGTTGCTCAACAAACAATACTGGGTTGGATCTTAAGCGGTAATACGAAGACATACAATTGCTGTGTAATGCTGAACGACATCGAAGACTTATCCCGCTTCTGGAAAATTGAAGATATAGATTACCACAGAAGAACAGTCAAGAGACGACTTTTGTGAAAAATACTACAATCAAACTACAAAACGACTGCCAGACGGTAGATACGTTGTGAAGATGCCTCTCAAGGAGGACATCTCGACTAAATTGGGATACTCAAGAACCCAAGCAATGTCACAATTTTTTCAACTAGAGAAGAAAATGGCGAGACAGGAAAAACTTGCTGTCCAAACCATCGCGACGTCATCGCTGATGATAAATCATTTTTGCACAATATTGCACAGTGGAAACTGGAAATCATTTGATTAGATATGGACACATCTCGAACAAATCTCATCTATACGAGAGCCTTCGTCAGAAAAACGCTCTATGACCTTACAAGGTCTGTCTGTCTGTAATGTGAAAGTGATCCAACCAACCTGTATTGTACATTCTCGCGGAAGTGCTAAGGAGCAAGAAAATATTTTCAAGACGTTAATTTCCAAGTTCTCGAAAGAAAACCTGACCAAATTGTGATCTTTCTAATTACACTCAACTGAGTATAGTGTAAGTGTCCATCCATCGTAATTTTTAATGACTGATTATAAAACAATTTCATCATTAAGGACAAACAAAAACATGTTTATCCTTTTCTTAGGATCTGTGCCAATTAACATAGCATAAACATTTACATATAGGCAAATAAAAGCCAAGATGGGTACAAACTCTTCATAAAGGAGTACACTGATCTCGGTCACATGAAACCGTCAACAACAACCACTCACAACTCGACGGCGCTTCAATCATATGGGGGAGGCCCATCACGGTGTTATTCGAAAAGATTCCGCGACAACTAAACTTAGAGTTGTCTTCAACGCTTCAATGAAAACAGACACGAAGTACAGTCTGAATGATTGCATTGAATGTGGACCAAACCTTCAAAAAGATATTTTGACCCTTATCATCAAATGGCTTACCTATCGCTATGCTTTAATTGCCGACATCGAGAAAATGTACCGCCAAATTCTAATTGATGAAGAACAACAAAGCCTACAAAAAATCATATGGAGGGAGTCCCCGCATTTACCATTACAAGAAATGCAACTGTGCACCATAACGTATGGAACCAAAGCTGCCCCATTTTTGGCCATGCGAACTTTACAACAATTGGCTCAAGACGAAGGACATGCATACCCTCTAGCCGACAAGGCGCTCCGAAGCGAGTGTTACATGGAAGACCTAATTTGAAGAGAAAACACCTTAGAAAAAACCGAGGCGCTACAAGTCCAACTCAGCGAACTTTAAAAAAAGGGAGGATTTATACTGAAGAAATGGGCCTCCAACGAGTCCTCAATCCTGAAAGATCTTCCAGAAAATTATAAACACCCCCACGTTACCATCGACCTTAAACAAAAAGAAGCAATGAAAGCTCTGGGTCTTAGGTGGAATACGAAGACGGATGTATTCTGTTTTCACTGAGAACTAACCGACAGAAAAGGAAAGATGACTAAACGAACATTATTATCCGATATCAGCAAGATATATGATCCCCTTGGATGGATCGCACCTGTAGTCATAAAGCCAAAAATATTGTTTCAAACCCTGTGGCTGACAAAAATGTCCTGGGATGACAAGCTGCCTCTTGAAATCACCAAAGAATGGGAGCAGTTACGCGGCGATATACCGAACATAAACAACGTCACTTTACCAAGGTGGATCTCGTATACGTCACACAACATACGTTTGTGACGAAAAGGCATTTGGTTGTGTGATTTATACCACAACGGACGGCGAGTGCGGACAACGAAAAGTAACGCTACTGGCAGCAAAAACAAAAGTAGCTCCAATCAAGAAAAAGCTGACATTACCAAGGCTAGAACTGGAGGGGGCTGTTCTACTATGCAGATTAATGGAGAAAGTGACCAACGCCCTACCAGAGTTTCCAACGACGGTTCACTTCTGGACTGACTCACAAGTAGTCTTAGCGTGGTTACGAGGAGATTGTTCTCGATGGGACAAGTATGTGGCGAACAGGGCGTCATATATTAACAACACGTTTTTTTTTTTTTTTTTTTTACTTTATTACTGTAGATATCTACATATACTTAGCAAACGTCATTTTTTGCCGCTTCTCTACATTGGACCACCGTGGGAGAAGAAGGGCTTAACTAATACAAATATCAAAAATTTAATTGTTATGATTAATAAGCAGGAATACATAATTACAAAATTATTAACAGCAAGGTCTGTGTCTAACCAGTCAGCCAGCCAGACTAACCCCATACAGTCCTGTCATTTAAGTAATCTTGAACATTGTAATATACCTTTTTCGACAAAGTCGCTTTAACGTGCTTTTTAAATTGCTCAAATGGCAATTTCAAAATCTCCAGAGGTATCTTATTGTAGTAGAGAATGCACTGACCCTTGAAAGAATTGCTAACCTTCGCGAGTCTAAAACGGGGCGCACATAGTCTGTGATTATTTCTTAGGTTAACATTACAGCTATCGCTTAGTTTGGAAAATGTTGTAAGGTTCTTGCGTACATACATTATATTTTCGAAAATAAATTGACTAGCTACTGTTAGTATGTCAATTTATTTAAAAAGCTCTCTTAAGGAGTCTGTTCGTTTTAAATTATAAATTGCTCGAATAGCTCTTTTCTATAAAATAAAAGTAGTTTGAATATCCGCTGCTTTCCCCCACAACAAGATACCATAGGACATCACACTATGAAAGTAACTAAAATATACTAGCCTAGATGTAGCCACATCCGTGCTTTGTCTGATGTTCCTAACAGCAAAAGCCGCAGAACTTAATTTACCAGCCAATTTATCTATGTGGGGTCCCCACTGCAATTTGCTATCAATGGTTATTCCAAGAAACTTCGTATCATTTACTAATTCTAACGTGCTGTTGTCTAACACTAAACTGGTCTCAACTTGCCTGACATTTGGAAGTGAAAATTTGATACACTTGGTTTTACCAGCGTTTAACAATAAATTATTAACTGTGAACCAATTTAAGGTTAAAGACAATACACCATTAAAATCATCAAAATCTCCTTTTTGTCTTTCAATTTTGAAGACCATTGAAGTATCATCAGCAAACAACACTATGTCAGTTAATTTCTCCACCATGAAAGGCAGATCATTAATATATACCAGGAATAAGAAAGGGCCTAATATGGAACCTTGTGGAACGCCAATTTTAACACCCGATCCATCAGATTTTACGCCGTTAACTTCTGCCTTTTGAATTCTATTGCTTAGGTATGATCTTAGTAGATCCAACGCTTTATTTCTAACTCCGTAATGATTTAATTTAATTAATAGCGTATTATGATCAACACAATCAAACGCCTTCGACAGGTCGCAAAAAACTCCGATAGCATCCTGTGCTACCTCCCATGCAGAATAAATATGAGATATAAGAATACCTGCATCCGTAGTCGATTTACCCCTAGTGAAACCATATTGTTGAGCGTGGAGTTGTTTTGTACGGTTCAAGTGTGAGAGCATTTGATTGAGTATAATCTTTTCAAATATTTTACTTAGTGTTGGAAGAACAGATATTGGTCTGAAATTTGAAGGATCGCCCGTATCTCCCAACTTGAACAGAGATATCAGTTTACTGTGTTTCATGAGGTCTGGAAAAGCCCCATCGTTAACACATTTATTGAATATATAAGCTAAGTGTGGGGCTTTAACTAGAATTACTAAACCAATGACTTTGACTGATATACCCCACAGGTCTTCCGTATTTTTCAAGTTAAGTAATTTAAACGTTTTGACAATGTCCTGGGGATATACATGATGAAATTTTAAATATATATTACTGACGCTAGTGTTATTTTTTAATAAAGTCTCTGTTTCATATGGAGATGAACTTAGACGGTCTGTTGTGAGTACGGGTACATTGGTGAAGAATGTTTCAAAAGCTCGATGTTTTTTAAATTTAGGCACGTAAATAATGAAGACATTGTAAAAGCGTTTAAATCCCTGGAAATGAAAAAGACAGCTGACGCCCATGGTCTATCAGTAAAAATTATTAGTTCCATTGTAGATTGTATTGCACCTCACCTTTGTTGTATATTTAATCAATGTATAGATAGTGGTGTGTTTCCTGACTTGATGAAACTAAGTAAAGTTATACCTTTATTCAAAGCTGGTAGTACATCAGACCCCACCAATTTTAGACCCATATCGATACTACCAACTCTTAGCAAAATATTTGAAAAACTCATACTTAATCAATTGCAAAGTCATTTTTATCTCAATAATTTAATTCATATTGCTCAGTTTGGTTTCACAAAGGGTCGTTCAACAGCCGATGCTGGTGTTGAACTAATCGACAATATTTTTGATGCCTGGGAAGACGCAATGGATGCAATAGGTGTCTTCTGCGATCTATCCAAGGCTTTTGATTGCGTCCATCATGACACTCTTGTCAGGAAGTTACGCCATTATGGTGTAAAAGATCAGGCACTTGGCCTTCTGGAGTCATATCTAACAGATAGGGTTCAGATGGTCGATGTTAATGGGAAAAGATCACCTGGGTCTTCAATAAGTATGGGCGTACCGCAAGGTTCAATTCTTGGTCCTTTCTTGTTTTTAGTATATATTAATGATTTACCTTACCTTGTTAAAGCAAAACATGGGTTAGTATTGTTTGCCGATGATACTTCTTTGATATTTAAAGTTAAAAGACAGCAATCAAATTATGACAAGGTAAACAATGCTATCTCTAGTATAGTGAACTGGTTTACTGTTAACAATTTATTACTTAATGAAAAGAAAACTAAATGTATTAAATTCGTGTTACCCAATGTGAACCCGGTAACTACAGACATATTTATAAAAGGACAGAGATTGGACCTTGTGCAGTCGACTGTCTTTTTGGGCATTACTTTAGACGCCAAACTACAATGGGATCCTCATATAAATAAATTGTCGAACAGACTGAGTTCGGCAGCGTTCGCAGTTAAAAAAATTAGAGCTCTTACCGACGTAGACACCGCTAGACTAGTCTACTTTAGTTACTTTCATAGTCTAATGAGCTATGGTATTTTATTGTGGGGTCACGCTGCGAATGCTAATAGTATATTTATTCTGCAGAAACGGGCTGTTCGTGCAATTTATAGATTAGGGCCTAGAGTGTCACTGAGGGAAAAGTTTAAAGAAATCAATATTCTGACATTTGTGTCTCAATATATCTATGACAATCTTGTGTATGTAAAAAGAAATATAACTAATTTTCAGAAGTACAGTGATATACACAATTTTAATACTAGAAATAAAGACAAGTTGGTTGCTTATGTAAGCCGACTACATAAAATTAGTAATTCTTTTAAAGGCAATTGTATACGCTATTACAATAAGGTCCCTACTGATATTAAAAACTTACCTTTAGACAAGTTTAAAATAATAATAAAACAGAAATTGTAGAAAAAAGGTTACTACAGGATATCTGATTACTTAGAGGACAGATGTCCATGGGAATAGATTGTTTGAGTAACAGGCTGTTTCGATATATAATTAGCATTCATTTTGTAATTTGACAATATTTTATTTAAAAAAGGAAACGCTAAAGATGCGACGACTGTGGAGTTTCTTCGGTGAGCTCTTCTCCACAGATTCCGCCATTGGGTTAGTGAACTCACCCAAAAAAATGTAATGACGGATCTAAGTGATGTAACAACATCCTATGGAAATAAATGATTTTTGATTTTGATTTGATTTTTGATTTCGAGCAACATCAGCGTTGGATTTAACAACATCATCACCTCATCATCTTTAGGCAGAAATCATTGTCCATTGGTATAACTTTGCCAGTTTCGCGGTTTATTATTTGCCAAACTGTTTTCATTCTATTATTTGAAATTTGAATTTTGTCCCGCAAGGAAACTGGCATTACGTCAAGACCGGCGAAAACCTCGCTGACTGCGCTTCAAGAGGCCTTCTCCCCAGCCAACTTACCAAGCATACGCTTTGGTGGAACGGACCTGAATGGTTAACAACCACAAATGATCTACATGACGACATAAAACCTGACATCACACATGCATACGCAGTGACGAAAAACGCTGAGTCGAGCAGCGCGCAAACGATAGCTGATACCGCACCCAAACATGGTGTGATACATGACCTGTTATAACGTAGTAGTTCATTGACGCGTGTAGTACGAGTACTCGGCTGGTTGTGACGAGTCAAAAAAAAACAGAAAAATAGCTACTTGAAACTTAACGAGCTGAGAGATGCATTGTAAAATGGGTTCAAGAAGCAGAATTTAAAGAGGAAATCAAGAGCCTCAAGGCGATAGACTCTGTTCCTAATAAGAGTAAATTGCTAAAACTATATCCCTACATTGACGAAAATGGGGTATTAAGAGTGGGAGGACGCTTACAACAGTCTTCTTTACCTGTGGAAATGAAACATCCTGCAATTCTGCCACATACGGGTCGTTTAACTGAACTTATTATCCTACAAGCCCATCTGCAAACTTCACACGGAGGAGCCAGGCTTTCCCTTGCCAAGATCAGGCAGACATTTTGTATAATAGGTGGAAACCGAGCCGTGAAGAAAGCGTTAAGATTATGTGTCAAATGTCACAGATACTCATCCACGAAAACTCAACAACTAATGGGGAATTTACCAGAAGTACGTATCACCCCATCCAGGCCATTTACTCACACTGGAGTAGATTTTACGGGCCATGTCGAGGTGAAGTTAAACAGAGGAAGGGGTGTTAAAACCAGCAAAGGTTATATTGCGATCTTCATCTGTATGGCCACCAAAGCATTACATCTAGAACTGGTTTCAGACTTGAGTACGCTAACTTTCATAGCAGCACTCAAGAGGCTATGTGCACGGAAAGGAGTGCCAGCCCAGGTCTACTCTGACAATGGCAGTAACTTCGTCGGTGCAGACAAAGAGCTACGACGAGAATTTAACCTTTAAAACCATGATGTCGACTGAGTTCTTTGAGGAGATTAATAAACTTCAAATTCGATGGCATTTTAACGCACCAATTTGGCCATCCGCTGGAGGATTGTAGGAGGTGGCTGTCAAGACAATGAAGCATCATCTACGCAGAGTACTTGGTGAACAAAAGCTGACGTATGAAGAGTTCAGTACTCTCCTATGCCAAATAGAAGCCTGCATGAACAGCCGTCCTTTGTGTCCTCTTTCTGAGGATCCAGAAGATCTGGAATATTTAACACCGGGTCATTTCTTGACTGGGAGCGCTACCATGACCCTGCCACAAGAAGATCATACAGATGAAAGAAACATTGACATGAGGAAAAGTTGGAGGGTCACGGAATCGAAGTCTCAACACTTTTGGAAACGGTGGTCAAGCGAATATCTTCATCAGCTTCAAGAAAGATCAAAATGGCTACAGAAAAAAGAAAACTTACAGAATGGTGATTTAGTTCTAATAAAAGAGGCCAACTTACCACCTGGAAAATGGGCAATGGGTAGAATAATTGAACAGCATCCCGGAGAAGATGGACTCGTTCGAGTAGTGACCATGAAGGCCAAGGGCGGTGAAATCAAGCGCCCCATAAGCAAACTAACACCCCTCCCGATAAATAGAAGCCAACAAACAGATTTCGACGAACTGGGAAAATCGGAGGAGTGTAAGACTAAAAACTCATCACCCGCGTTAAAACGCGGAGGAAAAGTGAGCAGCTTCATTACCTTACTACTATTATCATTAATATGCCTGCCATCAATACCTGTGTCTCGAGCTGAAAACATCGATATAAAACAGTACAAGATCATCACGATTGAAGAAGACTGACCGATGTACTTCGACGAAATCGGAAAAATACAACTAATCCACGACGAATGGAACCTACTTGTTTACTTCAACTTATCTTCGTACTGGCAAGCCACGAAAGGCCTAAAAACATATATAGAACATGCGTAGATCAGATTTGTGCTAAAGCAAAATCACAGACGTGTCTACTAATGACAAGACAGCTCACCCACGAAATCTACCAACTTATAGATTACAACAATATACTCCTGTCTCATCACCTGAACAGAAAATCGAGAGGGTACTTCAATGGAGTGGGAAACCTTGCTCGCACCCTGTTTGGAGTACTAGATGAAGATTTCGCGTAAAAATACACACAGGAACTAGAAAACATGCGGACAAATCAGAAATACCAACTACCACTGATAAAAAACCAAACAACTATAATTGAGGCAGAGGAAAATATCGTCAAGAAAAACGAGCAATTCGTGAAAAATCAATTCCAAGTAATAAAGGATTATATTAAACAATCCGAAGAGCCAATGCGCACGACCGAAAACCAGGTCAGCAAGGTAGAAATGCTAAGTAGCGCTAACACAGCCGCAATAATCGCAAGCTCCTTGATAAACAGCTTGAAGAAAACTCAAGGGATGCTCATGAATGCTTTGACCGACATTTACAGAGGTCATCTGGACATAAATCTTTTCACCCCTGATAAACTAAGTAAACAGTTAGAACAAATTTCGAGTTCCATGCCTAAAAATCTAGCGCTGCCTATCAAAAACCTGCAAGATGACGCCGAAGAACTCTACAAACTTATTCATGTAAGGGCGAGATTAACTCAACAGTACCTGTTATTCGAGCTTCACATACTGCTTGTAAGCGATGATGAGTACAGCCTTTATCGGTTGATACCGACCACCGTTAAAAATGGAGAAAGATATACGACGGTTACAGACACGGCGGCATACATCGCTGTAAATCTAATAAAAAATACGTACATTGAATTGGAAAACCAAGATGTGTCACAGTGTATGTCAACAAAAGATTCGCTGCTGTGTCATGAACATCACCCGATACATAACTTACAAGGAAATAACACTTCATGCGCCGCAAAACTTCTGAGTCAAAGAACGCACGTTTTATGCGCTGCGAAACAAATTCCGTGCAGTAATTACTGGGTTCAATTACACAACAAAAACTCATGGCTCTACAATTGTTGCGATGAGTGTCAGCTATGAATAATATGTAAAAACCTTGCTTTGACAAAACAAATCAGCAAGCAAGGGATCGTTGCTCTAGGTCAAGGATGTATTTTGCAACGGTCAGACATTACGATACATTCCTACAACTCATACAAAAGCAAAATGACGATGGGCTTCAACTTGAGCGTGCCTGAAATTCCAGCACCAAACTACATGGCATCTAGTAACTTCAAGAACATTTCACTACATCTTAAAGAAGAGGATCACAGCAAGGAATATAAAGATATCGAAAAACAAATATCGCAACAAAAGAGGAACGAATACTGGCTGAATTTAACAAACTTATCAACGCACAGCATTGTAAACATCGGAACTACAAGCCTCTTATCGATAGCTGTCATAATAGTCGCATTGGTTTGGTGCATAAGGAAGAAATGCATAGGTCGCCGGCCATCCCCAAGGATCATGCAATCCCATAAAAACCAAGGATTTGAGATGACAGAGACAGTCAGGCGCCCCAATGACAAACAAACGAAGCAAGAAGACGGAAAGTCAAGATTCAGTTTTGACTAAAATATTTATTAATTTACTTGCTTTGTGAGCTGTTGTGGTTTAGCACTAAGTTAACTTCTCCCTCGGGAGCATGTACAAGCCAACCTTGTACATTGTACAATGCGAACGCGGCATTTATCAGCACGTTCTAATTTCTATATAATTGTATTTTAACTATTAACATATTGCAATTCTTCTTACTTATTCGCCGTGTAACGTACTACCTCTTTGACCATATTGGCTACTGTCGGATTAGCCAGATTAAAAGTACAACTATATAAATTCGGAAATTCGGATATGGAATCTCGTCTGGCAGCTGATTGTTTTTTTTGAGGAGACATTGTTTGAGCTCTGTAACGTGAGGATGTATCTTCTGCATCAATAATTTTTAAGTCACGCCTTTAGTTGCGGCGATGGGCTAGTCCCTTTAGTACTGTAATGGAGCTGAATGTTTAGTTGCTGTAAAGTGCAGTAGTTTATATGAAACTTCCCTACTATCCCCAATCCATGGGTAAGCATTGGTTCGTAGTTAGTCTTTCTTATTTTCGTGTATTTTATACTCTCTATGTATTTCCCTTTTCTATACAGTGTCTATTGGACTGCGGCACTCTTAGATCCTAATTACCCTAGGGCCCTCGTCGGAAGTCTCCGTGTGGGGAGCCGTCTCCTGATAGCTGGGCGCTGTAGCGCTTTTGTATTCCTATCATTCACACTGGTCTCTTTCCAGGGTTCCACGCCGAGGAATAATATCCTCCTGGCGCTAACCGCATAATCACTTGTTGACGTCTGGAGAAGTGGACCAGTCGGATTGAGTCTACCAAGGAGCTGAAATCTACAAATTCCCGGCGAGTCCCTATCCAGCGTTTCAACTATATCACCAATATTCGACTCACGACCCTGTGATTAATAAATGTATCTTGAGCCTGCCAACAATCTCTTTTGGTCAGGTTAGAGTTTCACTGTTTCAGCCGTAGCACCTAAATCTAAGCCACAACAGACTATTTTTAGAGTGTATTTCATTATTATAAAAGTAAAGCGTTTTCAACTATACAAAGAGACTCTTTAACTTCCAACTGACAACTTAGCTAACCCTGAGTTGTATGCAAGGCTGTGTGGATCCCACCAAAGACCATACAGACAGCATGGCTCGGAAAATAGCTAGGGACGCATAACTGTTCCTACGCCTCAGGGGCTTCATGGCGGCCGGTATACGGAACGGGATCTTCTGTAATGCCGTGTGCTCCAGGTTCGTTCGTCTGATCAAAGTATCAGACATACAAAAGAGCGGTGAAAGCAAAGCCTCCCCTGAGGTGTTATTCGACACCATCAAGCTATGGGTCCTTAAAAAGGGACGGGAGATCCAGGCCGAGCGTTCGACAGAAAAGAAAAGGGAAGCCGACTCTGAGCAGGCAGCAGCTCGGGTCGCTGAGGGCCAATCGAGCACCGAGGCCTTTGCGGCAATAGCGGCAGCGGGGCTGGACAGGGAGGTGGAGGTGGACAGGTGTGTCGTCGGGGCGGGGGCCCTTATCAAAACTAGGCCGTTGGCTTCCTCCCTCCTTGACGCGCGCGTCTGTCCGATCTGCTCCGTACAGCAGCTCTTGGGGGCCGTGAGCCATGATGTGGAGGAGACGAAAGGTGAGCTGTTGGCCTTCCCGGCCCTGTGCTCCCTACTGAAGACCGGCAGTACCCGAGGCCTGGAAATGATGGCGCGGGCACACAACAGGGAGATGCACGCCGCCAACGGCGACATCTCGTACGGCTGCACCGGTTTGGCGGCGTGCACAGACGTGATAGCTGACACGTTGGCAAAGAGCGAGCGGGAGGTCAAGCACGTCCACGTGAAGTCGGCTGATATTAACGCAGTACTAAACGTAGCGTCAGACGAAGTGCCAAAGTTGAATTACGCTATCAACATATGCCAGGGCACAACCCTCACCGCCGCACCGCCCACCCGCCACCAACTACTGTGGAAAATAATAGGCGCCCCAGCTCCCGAACCAGCCGAACTGGTGCCGGTCGTAGCAGGGGAGGGGGTAGATCCCGCGTTGGCCGAGATCCTCAACGGGGAACGTCAGCAGGCAAGAGCGATACAAAACGCCTGGGCCCAGGCTACACGCGAGGCGCAGCCCAGGGACGGCGCCTTAGCATTCCTGCAGAATCAACAAGCAGCCAGGGCAAGGGGTAACAGGCTGTTGGCGGACGACGGGATTCTACGGGCCTTGGAGCAGCGCCGCGACGCGAACGAAGTGGCGCTTCGTGAGCCCAGCTGGATCGGGGTCAGCCTCGAGAGCTCACGGGGGGCCGGCTCCTTATCCCTGACCGATCTGGGAATGACTTTGGGTTCTGAGATAGACAGGACAGACTCGAAGGATGGCCGCGTGAACACTAAGTTCCCAATTAATACCTGGCGGTACATCGCAGCATCGCCCTTGCTGCAATCCTGCGTGGCGGGTGGGTCTCAGGGAGTCGAACTCGACATAACCGGGACCCTTATTAAAATCCGCTTGTACGATCACCTCAGGCGGATAAGCTGTGCTTTCCCGAGCGGCACGGACTGAGGGGTTCCCTGCATGGCCCTATCCCGCGCATCATGGAGCTGGTGCCTGGCGTGGACGATGACTGGCAGTGCCTGGCAATATCGCCGCAATTCTTGGAGGTCTGTATGACTGACCATGCAGGGGCCATCGGTGTAGCGCAGGGCCTCAACTGGCGCTTGGACGACCCGGACGTCGCGGTGGTCGTGCTTAACCACGAGACAGCGCAAGTGGCGCAGCTGTGGGCGCTGCAGGTGCTGGCCGCCCTGCCTTATCCATTAGTATGAGATATGACGGCAATCATGAGTCTGAAGCATGCAGTAAATTACTACAAGGATAGGGGTACGTCAGTTTATGCATGCTGCCTAGATTTAAGCAAGGCGTTTGATTTAGTGAATTATAAAATTCTCTGGAACAAACTGCTGAGCTCAAACGTTCCCAAGGAGTTGGTGGGTCTCTTGAGATACTGGTACGGGGGCCAAACGAACTGTGTGAGGTGGGGCGACGCGACGTCTAGCGAATACAAGCTAGAATGCGGAGTTCGCCAGGGGGGGCTTACCACTTCGGATCTATTCAATGTCTACATCAATGACCTAATTGTGAGGTTGAGGGGCACCAAGGTCGGTTGTCATGTTGGGGGTGTTTGTGTAAACAACCTCAGCTATGCGGACGACATGGTGCTCTTAAGCCCCTCTATCGAAGGTTTAGGGAAACTACTTTCAGTTTGTGAGCATTATGCCGATGAACACGGACTGAAGAACAATGTCCAAAAAACTGAGATGATGGTATTCAGGGAAGGCAGAGGTCCGGAGAGGGTGCCCAAGATAGTACTGAATGGCTCGCCGGTTCGGGTTGTAGATCGTTTTAAGTACCTAGGACACATACTGACGGAGGACCTTCGTGACGATTGTGACATGGAGCGGGAAAGAAGGGCGCTATCTGTCAGATGCAACATGCGCGCTCGCAAGTTCCACAGGTGTAACCAAGATGTTAAAGTCATTCTGTTCAAGGCATTCTGTCAAAACCTTTACACATGTCACCTGTAGATCAACTACTTGAGAAAATCCTATAGTGTCGTGAGGATCCAGTACAATGATGCGTTCCGTATCCTCCTCAGGCGGCCGCGTTTCTGTAGTGCGTCGAGCATGTTTTCAGACGCGGAAATGCCTGACTTCTTCGCTGTCTTAAGATCCAGGGTCGCCTCCGCGTGGGGGAGACTGATAGGCTCGGGAAATGCAATCGTGCGTGCCGTTTGTGACGATATCTGCAGTTCATTGCATAGATATTGGCTCTCTGTACATATGAGTGCTAATAGAAAATAGTAAATTATTTATAATAATTATTATTCATTTTTTTTATTATTATTTTTTCTACATAGTTTTACAATTTTAATCCTGGCTGTTTGTGATATATATCTGCTTTATTTTTATGTCATTGCATTTTAATTTTATTGCATTTATACTTTTTTATTTTAATGACTGTGTATTGTACATTTTCTGTGATATGGGTACTTTACCTGAAATAAACGTTATTATTATTATTATTATTATTATTATTATTATTATTATTATTAGTGCAGGTTACGGAGCTTTTTGCCGTAACGACCCACGTGGTGTGCAACCAGCTGTGCCTAGCGGGCATGTTGCGCAATGAGTGCGCAGTCAACATTGAGCCGCAAAAAAGAAAACTTGTCATAATCTCCACAACGCAAGCTGCGAACATAACCGTTGGGGGAGTGGCGCTAAACGTGGCAAGGCTTGCGAGAGCCGGGGCAGGGGAGGTGGTGGCGGCACAGGGCCTGCGAGGCGTCATAATCGGCTGCCTACACAATGTGCTGAATTGTGCCCAACCCCTCAGGGAGGTAATGACCCCATGGCTAGACAAAAGGTGCACCAGTAGTTATATTGACTGGTCAATGATTGACGAGCTATGCGCATGGCCAATGCGCTTTGTGCCCCAGCCGGAGGTAGCAGTCGCGGCAGGGGGAGGGCGCACATCACAATGGTTACCGGAGGCGTATATAGTGGGAGGCCTCGACACACAAAATGTACCCGAACCACGTGCAGGCCAGGTCCATAACGACTACTACCATGGGGAAGCAACCACCTACACCGACAATATTTTCGTCACAGAAGAGGAGGCGGAGATGAACCCCGCACTACACCTGGGGATTTGGGGTAGTGACGCTGAGTTATCCACCAGGCTCGGGCTGGCCCTCTTCACGTACAAATAAATGAGCAGCGACAAACAAGAGGCCGGCACCGGGCTGGCCCTAGATGACATCGAGAGGGTACTCCTTCTAAGACGGTGCTTCGAGGAGTGGAAGCGCGTGTCGGCCATCACCGACCATGCCGCAGCGCCGCCGCTGCTGGGCGAGCACGCGCATTACTGGGATATAATAATAAATGAGATAATAGAGGCGGGGGCCACCTTCAGTGGTATCTCCGAGATAGACGCTTTTGCGCTTTCAATGCCGGACAAGAGTAGCATATGTTGGGGGGCCAATGAAGTGGGAGTCGTGGTGGCCACCCTTACGAGGGTGAGGACCCCATTAGCCCTCAACCCCTGCGATTACACAAACGGGGGTAGGTACAACATAAGCGATGCGGAGAACTTCGGACTGTTGTCCGCCGTGGGCGGAGGATGGCTCGAGAATCGGTACGGGCACAGGGGAGGGGACAGCAGCTGCACACGCAGTCTCGGAAGGGCGCTCAATCGCGTCAATCTTCTCGACGTGGAGGTAGGGACGATAGCCTACGCTACCAAGCCTCAAAACCAGCAGGCAGACGTCTTTGCATGCCGCTTGAATACGGCAATCTTCACACTGACGGGACACTGGTGCCTATGGCGACAAGACTTCCGCCCCATCGCACAGCCGCAGCGCAATACGCCGTCATTTGGCTGGGGTCTGTTACATTATATTAGATCACAAATTAAGGATGTTATAGCAACAATAAACAAAAACAACAGATCAAGCGAATAATAAATATTGACATTGCCTTCGGCAGGAACGGCTTACAGCTTCAAAGTTGTATGAAGCTGCTCATTGCAAGACCGATAGGACATTGGTGCAACAAATATTAGGGGCTGTAAAGTGCCAAAAACTAAAGCTATAAAAAGAGGTAAATTCTTGGAAAAGCAAGTTATTAGAGAAATAGCGAAAAAACTTCACATTAATTTGGAGGCATCAGGTTTTGTACTCATAAATAGATTGATGGGTGTTTTACCAGATGGAGTATCGAAAGATTATATGATTGAAATTAAATGCCCAATCACATTTCAAATGTTAAAAACAACGAAATATGTGCTAAATATAAATCACAAATAAATCTCCAGATGAAAGCAACAGGCCATATGAAAGCATATTTTGTATTGCAGATTCATTATTTGAGACAACAAAGCACGTTCATATTTTTCAAGTTGACTTTGATGAATCATTCATTACTGATTTGATAAGTAAAGGGGTTTTTTTTTTGGAAAACATTAATATAGGTACCCAAAAATTATGTCAAGCTTCAAATGTAACTAGTGTCTGATCCATTTCATACAGGTGGTTCATGGCTTTGGGGTCGGACATCTAGTATCCAAGTACTCGTCAAAACAAATTAAACGATGCACTATCTACAACCGCTGTTGTGGCTTAGATTTAGGTGCTACGGCGAATAAGTAAGTAGAACTGCTATATGTTAATAGTTAAAATACAGTTATATAGAAATTAGAACGTGCTGATAAATGCCGCGTTCGCATTGTACAAGGTTGGCTTGTACACTGTCCGCCGCTCGCGACATACTTGCCTGTAGACCCTTTGCTGTATAAGCAGTTGCCCCCCACAACCACTGGCCTAACCTATCCCCCCTCACTTTTTTGCATGATCTTCATCTCCTCTCTTATCGGTGTCACACGGGCCCGGTTGCGGCGGAGATGGCCATTCGCCTTAAGCGAGCTGCTTATAACGCCGAGGTAGCCTCCCTCGACATGATCACTGTCGACCGCTCTTTAGGCTCACGCACCTCACAGAATACCGAGGCCTGGGTTCGCGCCCACCACACCCCAGTAAAAATAACCATTTTAACCTTCATCTGTGAAACCGCAGGACGAGTAGATTTTTCTCATTTAGTAGATGGGGTTATAAGCTTCGTAAATAAATCTTAGAAAAACTCTTATTCAAAGGTAATGCGTCGGAAAGGTTACTCTTCAAAAGAAGCTTTGACCACTCCAAGCTACACCTCAAGATAATATTAACAGGTTGTATAAATCTTCTGTAGGCGATACACAACAAGCCGTATACACCTTAACGTAGTAGAGGATCCTGACAAGATCATGCGTGCCATCGAATTGTTATTTGCACGTGCAGGACAGATAGATCCGGAGAAACTAAATCGCAACTTTCCGGGCCACACCAAAGCTTGGCAAAGACCCGCAGGACCTGTGTAATCTAAGCGCTGAAAGAGACCAGATACCAGAGAGTAACCTATGTAGTGTTATGTTACTCACATGCTATTCTTGCTTCCTAACCCTTAGCTCCAGCTCCACCATCAGTCCTTTTTGTTTGTCCTTCAGGGTGCTTGCTCTATTACGCTGGATACTTGGTGAGCTGTGCTGCTTATTATTGGTCATCACTTTTATTTCCATAGGAACCTGTAATGTTTTAAACCATAAGAATACATTAATAAATCATGTTCGCTCTGCATTTTCATGTTATCAGCACTTCTAAATCGATAGTGAAGGGGCTTACCTTTGGTGACCTTGTTTTTGGCTTTCTCCGAAACTCTACAATCTCGGGCTTCGTGCGCGCTGGTGCGCTATTATTTTTCCTTTCGTTGTTTTGAATTTTGGCTATGTGAACTGTTTAAATTTTATATTACGAGCCTGAAACCAACAATTGACATTTGATTTGTTGATTGTTTATCTGGTTGTCATGGCAATGTCCATTCAAACTCGTTAGCGGTCTGATATGTTTACTTTAATACTTTTACAAAAATACTCTTTCTCTCTTGGCCACTCTCAAAAATTACGTTTAATTTAAATAATTTTGAGAACTCTCCAAAAAGGGTATAAAAGCGGAACATTTCTTCAATTCTGGACAGTCTCACGTCAGTTTCTGAACTGGAAGTACCAGTAAAGGCCTTATCCCGGGGTCGCTCAACCCCGGGATCCTGCGAAGCCTTCAAACTCCTTCAAATCTCCAAATTCTCCATCTACAACGGGATTCTGCGAACCTTCAAACTCCCTCAAAACCTTCAAATCAATCTTCAAACAACGGGATTCTGCGAGCCACGCCTACGCCGCTACCATTCCTACAACGAAGATTTCTACAACGGGATTCTGCGAGCCGTGCCAACGCCGCTACTGTTCCTACAACGACGATTTCTACAACGGGATCCTGCGAGGCGTAACTACAAGTACGCCCGCTACTGTTCCTACAACGACGATTTCAACAACATCTACAACAACAAATATACCTGCACCCAGGTCTCGGCTTCCTTCTTTCTATCCAGACATCTGTATTTTATAAAACCTGTTTCACATCTCATCCATCCTCATCTTCGCATCATTTTTTTTTATAGACTTCACTGTAAATACTATACTTCTAATAAACTGATACTACTAAATTTTATCTTGGTTGTTTGCTGTTAGGTTCTGGTTAGGTTCGGATCCTCACACGACACCTCTTATATCGTACGGTATCTAAACTCACTCCTACTTTCGCGTTGTATGAACGGTCCAGTTTCCGCTCCTCCCTGAGGGTGATTGGTCGATAGAATATAATGTTTTAAATTATTTAATCACAGAAACTGAGCTTAAGAATGCGGCCATACATACTGTGAAAACTGAACGGTGCACTGCAACACATTATAAAATTTATCATTTATCATTCAATGTCAAGAGTGCACGGCCCGAAGCCGTACACAAACGGCTAATAATGTTTTTGTCAATACCATTTGTTGTATAATCTTGTTCCTGACTCAAAGCGGTTTAGCTTGTGGAATTATATTGCTTCGACAACGGCGGGAGCTCGTCAAGACTTGAGTTTAATAAACGAAAGAGCTAAAAAGAACAACGGGCCTCTCACACGAAGAGGGCCGGTGCGCTCGCTCGCGGCTCCTGCTGAGGTTCATATTTAAGAGTGTCTCCAATAGATAGATTCTCAGAAGAGAAGAAGTAGAGCGCAAGCAGGGGAATCTTTCAGAAACACAAGTCGTCTAAAGAATCTACAAGCTGCCATGACAGTGGCCTTCTACCACTGCAAAGTCGGATCGGAGCGGTGGAAAGTGTGAACGAGAGTATTAAAATGCCGATCTTACTCGACGGAAAGCCTCATTCTGTACAACTGCTTCTTTATTACTACCACGTTTGGGCTGGTCACGGTCTCAATGAGATTGTTATCAAAAATCTGAGAACAAGATTCTGGATCTTGCGGCGCCGCTCCTCTATGACGACAGGTGCATAACTTGCCAATTTGAGTGAAAATGAGTGAATAAGGGACTACCCAAAACGCCCGCAATCGGTTCGCTTCCTCCACTTTTTACTTTACCTTTTCTGGACTAGATTATTCTGGACCAATGTCACCGTAGGAAGGAGACACGAAAAGCGATACGTGGCCATATTTACTTGCATAACCTTTCCATCAGGAGTTGGTTGGGGATCTCGGACTCTTCCTTAAGGGGTTATACGCAGTTAGAAAGTAAAAAAAAAGAAGTCATTTCGGAATGTACATATATTTCAGTATGTTCTCTAAATTTTTCAAATCAATCTGGCAAATATTCTTGGAGATACACGCATATATGGAACCACGTTCGGAGCGCGGCTCCATGATTACAAACAACACCTCATTGAGCATTTAATGTCAGACATGCCAGATGTGCGGCAATTCTTTTGACAGGATGGAACATTAAAGCATAAATAAAACACAAAAAGCATATGCGGGATCATGCCAAATTTCAGCTGTACCAATGCCAGATTTGCAATGAGTGTTTTAGCGACTCCAGCAAATTTGTCAAACATAAGAAGGTGCATAATCTGAGGTGATGGTTGGTGATGACTGCGGAAAGAAGTTTCGGTGCAGAAAAATGTTGGAAAGACATGAGGGTAGGTGCTCGCTCTGATTTAGAGTTTTTAGAGACAAACCAAGACATCAGACAAAGTAGGCAGGGTGGCAACGTAAATAAATAAAAAAATACATCTTTATTTAAAAAAAAAAACTGAAAAATACAAGAATGGTTTGTCGATCACAAAGATATTTGTTCTGCAAATCATAATGGTTCTTCAGGCAAAATGGAAGTCGATGCGGTAGTAGAAATGTTCAGGCGTTCAATGGAAAAATTTAACGTTCGTTACAAAAATTACATCGGTGATGGTGACTCTAAAACTTACTCTGGAATATTGAAAGATGCGCCTTAGGGTGAAATTGAAGTGTTCAAGAAAGAATGTATTGGACATGTGCAAAAAAACAATGGGTACACGACTCCAAGACTGTGTAAAAATATATACTGAAACTGTAAATAAAAAGTGTAAAAAATTACAAAAAAAAGGACTTGGTGGAAAAGGAAAGCTCACTGGTAAACTAATAGATAAGTTGACAGTTTATTACGGCTTGGCAATCAGGAGACACTGTAATTCCGTTGAGAATATGTATAATGCAATATGGGCAACATATTACCATTATTGTTCAACGGATGAAAATCCTCAACCCGAGAGGTGCCCGGTCGGAGCTGAGTCGTGGTGTTGCTGGCAGCGAGCGTGAGCTTCGAATACATTATCTAATTACAAACATGACTATCAGTAATTACCACATGATGTTTCTGAAGCTCTGTTTTCACTCTATAGAGATCTCAGCAACAAACAATTATTGGAAAGATGTGTTGGTGGTTTCCGCAAAACAACAACGAAAGCTATGACCAGTTGATATGGAAAATATCTCCTAAAATCATTCCTTGTGGTGCAAAGGGAGTTGAAATAGCAGCTTACATCGCAGCCGGGCACGTTTAATGAAGGTACAACATCACTTCTATATTATATGAGTGCACTGGGACTATCAATTGGGAAAAAGCCGAAAAAGAGGATGCAGAGCGCGTCACTATATCTGACTTTAGAGCGTATGGGAGCACGCGCGAGGGAAGAATGGTTCGCAGACAAACACAACTCACCATATTAGAAGCTGCTGATGATGCAGAGGGTTCATCATATAGCCCCGGCATAGATGACTCCATGTAAGTATGTGTAAACGTCTTTTGAAACTTTGAATACGTTTTTCTCAAAACGGGGTTTTCATGATTCGCGAGAGGGCGCTCGTATCGCCTACATCTTTATTTACGTTCTCCAGTTGTTATTTTCAATATTTTTACAAAGCAAATTTTTGAAGTTTAAATGTTACATCCACTATATTCATTTGTTGAAGATTCTCTGTAAATGTTATCTCGTCAGTCGTCGCGATTTTCTACAATTACGATCAAACTCATCATCAAACAGTGAAACAAACGAAGGAATATCACCTATATCCACAGTTTTATAATATTCATAGTGGGTTAATTATATATAATAGAAAAGTGCTATAGATGCGGGGATGAGTTTATAGCAAATCAGTGAAGTAATTAGAGTGGCGCGCACACTGAAAAAAGCTGAAATTGTCGATTATTAGTGGATACAGCGACATTTGTGCGAGGCACTCCGTACCTGTCAGTAAACGTCACATTGTGCCCAAGTGCAAGCATCAGCTACGATACGCGGAACTACGAGAGCATACTACGAGCTGCTACCAGTTCACGTGCAACACCGCGCATTGACTTAAAATGAGTAACAGAATGAAATGCCCATCTTGTGAATCACCAATTTCTGGCAAAAATTATATAAAATGTAATAGGTGTTTACATGTTCTCCATTTATCTTGCGGTGGTCTCACAGAAATGGAACAGAATAAAAGACAGAATACAAGAAAGGAATAAAAATGGATCCAACCCACTACAGGCCTATCTCGTTGCTACCCATCTTTTCAAAGATATTTGAAAAGCTCATCAAGGCAAGGTTTCTAGCACACTTAGTTACAAACAAAATTTTAAGAGAAAGACAGTTCGGCTATCAGAGAGGTTTAGGAACCACTGATGCAATAGACACTAAATAAACTAGACAAAAAAATGAAGGTAGCAGCATTGTTTTTGGGCTTAAGCTCGGCATTTGATCTTGTGGATCATAACATACTAATTTTTAAGCTGGAACATTACGGTGTGCAGGGTAAATGCTTGGATCTCATAAAATCTTACTTACATAACCGAAAGCAATTCGTCGAACTAACCACGAATGACAGCGGATGTCAAGAGGTAACTATGTCAAGGATGGTCTCGATAACAGAGGAGTACCATAGGTTTCTATTTTGGGTCCAATTTTCTTCATTATATTCACCAACGACTTGTTCGAATTTATTGGTAAATCGATGCCTGATAGTCAGCTCGTAGTTTATGCGGAGGACACAAATGCTGTTGTCTCGGACAATGATCTTGAATCACTCGAGTTCAAGGTAAATTCAATTCTGTCGATGTTTCATAACTGGTTCACTAATAATAACTTAAAAATAAACACGAGTAAAACCAAACTACTGTTATTTAAAACCACGGCACGGAACAGTGACGTTATCGATGCAACCCTAAACGGTGATACGGTGAATATGGTGGATGAATTCAAGTTTCTGGGGGCACACATAGATTCCTCACTGAACTGGAAGCCTGCTATGCTCTGAGGAGTTCGAGAGACGTGGTGGATCAGGAGCATCCTAAAATGGTGTACTATGCTCTGATTGAGTCCAAACTACGCTATAGTATAAAACTCTGGGGAAATAGCTATGCCTACAATGTGACAAAGGCTTTCGTAATGCAGAAGAGAGCAATCCGTACGATAGTTCGCATTTCACAGATGGAATCGTGCAGGCCGCATTACATTAGGTTAGGGATACTAACGGTTCCTGCGCTTTATATACTTGTTTTAATGGTTGGGTTATCTAAAAACATTCACAAATTAGAAAACCTGGAACAGAAATCTAAACGAGAAACTTCGCGTCGGAAGGACTTCCTAATTGAATCCGCACCGAAGTTAGTGATAGCACGACATTCGCTATTGTTATTCAAACACCTACCAGTGGAGCTTAAAACAGCAGCTTTAAACAGAAGCTTAAATTATACCTGTTACAACAGAGCCCCTACAGCATTGAAGAATTTATTAATTTAAAGTGAATTTATTAGTACCTTTTGACATACCTAATATTATTATTATTTGTGATTACAATTTATAAATTAATTTTGACACTTTATGTACTGACTCGAAAGAACAAATATTTATGGACATTCTACTTGTCATTTCATTTCATTTATTTATGGCATACATGTGGTACATAAGATATCAAATAACAAATAAAGATCCTAACATGCGCCCTGCTTGGGCATAGCAAACATAGTTTTAAAATAAAAACTAAAACATAAGATAGTAATCTACTTCCTATGGTACAATATCTTAATCTTATAGAAATCTTTCTTTTTTTATAACAAACTATAAACGTAGTAAAAATAAAAAGTTTATAAAATTTTAACATTTAACAAATTATACTATCTTTGTTGGGTAGGTTCGTAATCATAGAACTCTTCTAGGTTGTAAAATGTGTCGGCTCTTTAGATTTAGTCATTAGATTAGATTTAGTCTATGGTTAAGTATTAAGTTAAGTATTTAATCTATTTTTTTTATTTTAATTTTCATCTTTAATATTTAATTAAAAAAAATATCTGTGACATTTTATTATTATTCAATGTACTATATTTAATTTCATTGATGATTAATTTATTAATTTTAAATTGAATTTAATTTTTGTAATTTCACACACAATCTTTGCATTGTTTTTGAATAAAATACTTATGACTTATGACTTAAGAGATAAAGCACTCGCCCGAGCACGCCAATCAAAAAAAGAGAGTCACTTTCATTATTACAAAGACCTCAAAAATACAACAACGAGTGCATTGAGGAGGGAGAGGGAAGCATTTTATTGTTATTATGTAAACAATAACATAAAAAACCCAGCCAAGATTTGGAGTTATTTGAAGAAAACATCTGTTTTGGGTGATAGAGTATTACCAGACGTACCACAACATCTTAATGAACCAGACAAAATTAATAACTTTTTCCTTGATTTACCTGGAGATATACCTAAAATAGATGTAGATCTTCCAGGCAACTGAAAAGGCTATATTCAACTATGGATGAAGTGTACAACATGTTCCCGCCCATCGCTCACAGGACTAGAAAGTCAGTACGCTCCACCACAGAGAAATTCAGCTACTGGCATTCTATAAACGCAATAATTTCAACTCGGGAAATTTTATAATAGAAACTAGCACTCCTGATCAAATCTTAAAAATAATACAAAATATAAACACAAATGCTGCTGGATGTGACACAATATCAGTGCAAATGTTGGTCACTTAACCAATCATCACGGATATTATTAATATGTCGATCACAAAGAGTATTTTTCCTGATCCGTGGAAACTAGCAAAAGTGAAACCCTTGCCAAAATCCACTACAGTCGAACAATACAACGACCTCCGAGCAATAAGTATATTACCTCTTATGTCAAAACTAATAGAGAGAGTCGTATGCTCACAATTGACAAAATTTCTGGAACAACAGTCTATCCTTCCGGTTATGCAATCAGGCTTCCGAAGCGGACACGGTACCGCCACGGCTCTGGCTAATGTTACAGATGACATACTTGGTGAATCAGACAAGGGTAAGGGCAATTTATTGGTGATACTTGATTTCTCAAGGGCTTTCGATTGCATCAGAGTAGACCTGCTAATAGCCAAAATGTCTTACTACGGATTTTCGGAAATGGCTTGCAAGTGGTTCAGATCACTGAGAATAGTAAGGGAGGCTCTCAAGATTCCAGGTAAAAAACATAACTCGAGGTTACCCTCAGGGATCAATCCTAAGCCCAATTTTGTTTACACTGTATACCTCCGATCTCGTTAAGAACCTTCAACATTGTAACGTTCATCTATACGCTGATGATACCCAATTTTATTACACTTTCAATCACAAGGATACTTGCGATGCAGTGCGAAAGGTAAATAAGGATCTAGATAGTATTTTAAATGGACATTAAAAAACGCTCTGGTACTTAATTACTACTAAATCTAAGTATATGGTTCTTCGCACAAAGCATCAACGCAATCAAATTATAGCTTACGCACCTGACCAAAAAATAATTAGTCTTTAGATATCTGCTAAAAATATTTACCTATATACTTTTTGAGTTACAGTGCGCGATGGTTTGGTATTTACCTACCTTCTCTGTTTCAATTTCAAGTTGATAATTCGATTGGTCGGTATCAACTGCATCTTGAAAATAAAACATGGATAGGTAATTATGAAAGTTTTCCGGAAATATAGCATAGAGCAAGGTCACCATTTCAAAAATAACTAACTTCTTCCAAATCAACCATCAAACTATGGCTTGGTTCGCTGTCATCCAATATCTGAAAATAATAAGGGAAATGAGAATTTTCCACATATTTATGTCTATTGTAGCGTTGCACTGAAAAGTCCGATGATTAGTATTTAGGTGTTTATTTAATCTTTATTAGAGATTGATTACATACCATACTATGATACATTTAACTGCAGTTGTGGTACCTACAGTTTCTTCTGTTACAGTTACACTGCATAATTCTTGGCTTTTTTTCTGAAGCAAATCTTCTCTATCTGCTTGATACGGTCTACAATAGGAGATTAAATTAGGTATTTTATAAGCATAGCATGTACTAAAATATTCAAATCCGATCACAACTCATAATGGCCTTAACAGCTTATATAGAAAGAAAAAAATAGCTAATTTGCTATTTTATAATATTAATAATTTTGTAATGCTCCAGGATCTTATTTATTTATGATTTCTAATATATCTAGGTAACATACCTTTTAGCTTCATTGGCCTTGGACAAGTCTCTATGACGTTTTATTTTTTTTTGCCTAACCCAAATTATATGTGTTTGTTCCCCATCCTAAAAAAATAACAATACCCATTAACAAGTTTAATTAAATCCAGTTATTTGAAAGTCACATACCCTAAGTACTCACCTACAACAGTATTTATATTGAATCCATGGATCAAATACTGGCCGTCGCACTAAAAACTCGAGCGCAAGTCGAATGCGGCGGCGCGCAGCGAGACGGGTTTCGCAGGAACGACAGCAAACGTCCTTCCTCTGAGAGGCTTGGGCCGGGTATGAGCGGGAGTCCAGCCAGTCGAGCGTGGATTATATAGTTGTTTTATAAAAATATTAGTAAAATAACCAAATAATTTGTAATGAAAAATCGTACACAATATTTTAAGCCATATGGGATTTCACATCATGGTTAAAATATTTTGAAAATAGGTTGTGATTTTTCCGCAACTATTAAGATTAATATCTGGAAAAACTCACTGAAATGCCTATTTTGATTGTAATTTTCATGAATGAAAGTTCATAGGACTAGTGTTTTTGAATGGTCGTTTCCCGAAAGAAGGAACTTAAGTTTAAATATATCATATTTTCATTTGTGTCTTTTTTATTATTTTGTCTATATTTCAAGAATAAAAAGTCCTTATAAGACTTGTTCAAAAAACGGTCGATGGTAAAACGTCTCTCACGAGGAAACTATTCAAAATTACTAAAAACTTTCTCGTCAAAGCTGTAGGTAATGAAAATCTAATTACTTCGTAAATATCTTGTGTATATAAAATAAACAGTTCATTGCATAATTTCACGTTAAAATGGGAGGAATTTCGTTTTTCTGATGTAAGCGTTCTTAATGAATATTTTTTAAACTTAAAAATACTCAAATGAAGCTATAAGTTACCATTACATTTATTCAATACCCTTGTACCCTTCATTTGTAAAAAAAACGAAATGCAAAGACTTTTTTTGGCCTTGCAACTGCGTATAACCCCTTAAGGAGTTTAATAGCCAGAAGAGGATGCACAGCAAAACTCTATTCGGACAATTGAACCGCTTTTTTCAGCACGCAGCGAGGGCTATTGCAGGACTTCGCGGCCAACAGGTTAATTGAATGGCAATTTATAGCACTTTATCTCCATTCATGGGTGGTATCTGTGGGAAGTAGTGGGGACTGTGGAGAGTGCCCTCGCAGTAACCATAAAGGAAAAAGCTCTAGGAAGAGGTCTTACGGATGCTATTAACCGAAGCAGAACACATGACTATAGAATTGACATTCAAGACCGCAAACCGACTCTTCGGACAGTCTTACCCCGAACCACTTCTTACTAGGTTCCTGAAGCGCGTCGATACCGCCTCAAGTGAAACTGATGAAAGCGACCTAATCCAACCTTCAGATTGGCGAAAAGCAGTACGATTTGCGGATAAATTCTCCATGTTTCACGCTGCTTGGATAGAATGGTTACTCGAGAGGGGTTCTGATTACCTATACCTAGCTAGAGGTAATGACTAGAAAATAAATGTGCCTTATACATGAGATATTTATGAAAAGTATTCTGTTGTTGCTTGAAAATCTAATGTTGAATATGCATATGTTACATTAGAATTTGTTATATTTTTATAGTTTGAATGAGGAAATTGTCTTTGTTATATTTTCTTATTTTCAAACATAAAAATTCAAAAAAATTAAAAAAAAAATGGGGAAGGTGGATTCGCAAGTATTTACTGACTCTAATACCAAGGGTGTTGAGAATGTAAGTAAAAAAGTATTCACAGGTGCCACAACAATACTAAAAGATTTTTTATTTGTGCCTGATTTATCTGTAAATTTACTGTGCTAATACTAGTACTAGTGCTATGTTGGGTAAAAATCTAAAGGTGATTTTTGACAATGATTTATGTAGTATTTTTGACAAATATGACGAGAGAATTGTTGCTGTGCAAGATGCACATCCTTTTTTTATAGCATTTTTATTGTCTATGTTTTTTATCCTTTTGTCTCTACTTTTGTTTTATTGACGTATTGTCAGTTCATGTTTGCAATTATTAGTGTTTTCCAAAACCAGTGTATTTTTCATTAAGTTCGTAATATTGTACGGCGCGTTCGTCAGCGGCACTACGTGCTTCCATTTTTGAGATACCAATTGAATCGATTTTGAATTGTTCCCTAATAAGATTTTCTATAACAAAATTGTCACTTACAACGTCAGGTTCGACAAGTGTGGTATGGTTGACAAAATCAACTCGTTTAGTTCTGCTGCAACCGAACCCAAACAAAACCAGTGCATTTTTCATTAAGTTCGTAATATTGTGGATCCGGTTCGAAGGACCACAATTTGTACGGCGCGTTCGTCAGCGGCACTACGTGCTTCCATTTTTGAGATACCAATTGAATCGATTTTGAATTGTTCCCTAATAAGATTTTCTATAACAAAATTGTCACTTACAACGTCAGGTTCGACAAGTGTGGTATGGTTGACAAAATCAACTCGTTTAGTTCATGTTTGCAATTATAGTGTTTTCCAAAACCAGTGCATTTTTAAACGTCATAATATCTTCGTAAAAAACGTGCTTTTTGTGTTCGAGAACGCTGTGTAAAGTCTGTTTCGAGTGTAAATTACTATGAGTGTGTTTAACCGTAAATCTGTGAGTGTGCGACTGTGATGATGAAGCCGGCTAGCATGACGAGAAACAGAGGACCATTCAGTATGAGGAGAAAATGAAGCAGGCTGTGTCCGAAATAGAACAGATACATAAACAGTTAAGATCTGAGCTGCATTGGCTCCTACCAGGAAGCGCTACTGAGAAATTTGCCGAGACCGTGCAGAAGATTGAGAAACCAATCGACGGTCGCCAGAGATATCAACTCAAAGGAAGATTCACCGATAACTGTACAACGTGATCCCCTTCGTGTCATCTTCAATACGTGATATTGGCGGAATTACTGTAGGGATCCACAGTAGAAGCCATCAAACCAAAAAATTGAATTGAATTGTTTTGGTTTTGCGTTTTTACATTCGTCAACTTTAGTTTAGCTAGTTAACCTATTTTAAATTTATTATATAATTATATTAATAATTACAAAAAAAAAAACAGTGCATTTTTCATTAAGTTCGTAATATTACCAAGAATGGCAGGACACTTATCCAGATGCAGCTCGGATAATTATTAACGATCACTATATGGATGACTGCATAACTAGCCTCGATGATGTCAATGAAGCAGCCAAACTGGCTGCAGATGTTTATGCCGTTCATTCGTATGCTGGTTTCGAGATGCGTGGCTGGACTTCGAATAATCTCATGGCACTCTCCTTGTTGCCAAAGGAGTCTTGAGGTGCAGCTCCAAATATAGCTGAAGGAGACCTTGTTGTCGTCTGCGACTCCAACCTGCCACGCGGCACATGGCCCAGAGGCCGAATAACTGCCTTGTACCCTGGTAGAAACGGGATCGTTAGAGTGGCAGAAGTGGCTACAGCAGCTGGCAAAGTAAGACGTCCCCTCAAAAAACTTGTTAAGTTGTCAGTTACATAAAGAAGGGGAGAATGTGCAAGATGCACATCCTTTTTTATAGTATTTTTATTGTCTATGTTTTTTATCATTTTTTCTCTACTTTTGTTTTATTGACGTATTGTCAGTTCATGTTTGCAATTATTAGTGTTTTCCAAAACCAGTGCATTTTTCATTAAGTTCGTAATATTGTGGTCCTTCTACTGGGAAATATAATGGAAACACGCGCAAAACACGCAAAGGCAAAGGCGCTTTGTGTGGGAGACGGTGTGACGGTTGTGTCGGGGGAGGCTGCCCCGTCCGCGAAAGAGATCGCGGGCTCGCCCCCTCGCGCTGCGCCCCCTGTTGCGGGCGCGCCGCCGGCACCTTCCCGCCCGTCCAGCGCCGCTACCTCGCGCTCCTCCGCCACCATCGTGGCGCGCCAGCTGGCGGCACAGGCACAGTATGTGCGCCGTTTGGCTGACATAGAGAAGGAGCGTGAGCGCCAAGCTGTGGAGCGTGAGCGTCAAGCCGCAGAGCGCGAGCGACACGTCGCTGAAGCTCAATTGCAGGCTGAATTAGCCGCCATAGAGGCGGAAGGCAGCCAACGTGGCAGCCGCGGCACACGTAGTCGTGCTAGTGTGCAAGAATGGGTAGATAACGTAGTTAGTTGTGACAACCCTGATGACCGAGATGCTAACCCACCTTTCAGGTACGTCGGCACTACGACAGGATGCGAATCAAGAGGTATGAGAGCGCCGCGCGGCCCTGGTGCTGCTGCGAATAATCCCTCTCACACTCAGAATCGCCCTGAAGACGTAGGAGTGACGCGTTTAGTCAACACACTCGAAACGTTGCTAACTAGGACTCTACCCCAATCTCATGTAACGAAGGCAGATGTTCTGCCAACTTTCGATGGTAAATCGTATTTAGATTGGTTAGCTTTAAAAATAGTTTACGAAAATTCAGCTCGAAACTGTTCGGCCACCGATAATTTAGCTAGGCTTTCGTGCGCCCTACGTGGGGCGGCGCGCGACGCCGTGGCGGGACTGCTGACGGCGGCCCGCGCTCCCGAGGCAGTTGTGGCAGCGCTTGACGCGCGCTTCGGCCGTCCCGAGCTTGTTGTGACGCATGAAGTGGCGGCGGTACGTGCATTGCCGAAGGTAGGCTATGACAGCAAAGATCTAGTTATTTTCGCCAGCCGTGTACGCAACTGCGTAGAAGTGATCCGCTTGTTAAATCAGCCGGACCACTTACGTTCGCCCGAACTTTTCCAATCATTGTGGAGCAAGATACCTCCGCTGTTGCGGCCACGGTGGCTAGATTACGCTCATTCATGTGATGGTTCGCAGGCAAAAATAGAAATGTTTGCAGATTTCCTCTCCCGTGAGGTAGATTTGCAGTGTAGGTTTGGCGGAGCGTTTGATTCTTTGCCACCCCACCCTACACGTCCAAGCGGGGGATATAGGGACAAAATAAATGTTATCGCTGAAAATAACCATCATAATAAATATATCATTCCTTCGACATCGACATTTTCTTCGATTTCTAATGATAAAAATTGTTTACTTTGTAAACAAACTCACGATTTGACGGTTTGTGAGAAATTTGTCCAAATGACTTTAAATGATAAGTGGCAGTTTATAAAGAAAAATAAAATATGTCATAGATGCTTAAAGAAGGGTTGGCACAAAAATAAAACTTCATGTTTAAAAAAAGTTTGTAGCAAGGAAGGCTGCGACATGCGTCATCATGTTTTATTGCACGGCTCGAAATTCGAGCGTACTATCACCGCACACGTCGACGTGGATGTCGAAAAGGACGACGAGCCTGCGCCGTCGACATCCAGCGAGTCTGCGCCCTCAACCTGCAGCGCGCCCGCGGCGCCACCGTCTGTTGATCCGGAGCATGAAGTTATGACACATGCAACTTCGTCGTCACTAGCTGAACCTTCTGCTCGGCCCTTGCTAAAGGTCGTTCCCGTGATCGTGTCGGGACCCTCTGGATCCGTCAGCTGCTACGCGATGCTTGACGACGGATCATCTGCCACGTTCGTTGACTCTGAGATTACAAAAAAAATTGGCTGCCAAGGCCCAGAGAAACAGATTCATATAGACTGTGTAGGTGGTCTAGGGAAGGATGTCAACGTACAGTATGTTGACTTTACAATACAGGGACGTCACTCGTACGAAGTGCATACTATTAAAAGAGCTAGGTCTGTCGCCGGCCTAGGCGCTGCACGACAGGCTGCGCACTACGACAGCGTGCGGAAGTACCCGTACCTGTCGGACATAGCTGTCGAATTTTGTTATGAGGACGTAAAACCAATGATAATTATAGGTATTGACAATTGGCATCTATCTTGCGCTAAAGCCATGCGCAAGGGAACTAAGACACAGCCTGTGGCAGTTTTATGCGCTTTAGGTTGGGTTTTGTTTGGGTTCGGTTGCAGCAGAACTAAACGAGTTGATTTTGTCAACCATACCACACTTGTCGAACCTGACGTTGTAAGTGACAATTTTGTTATAGAAAATCTTAGTAGGGAACAATTCAAAATCGATTCAATTGGTATCTCAAAAATGGAAGCCGCTGACGAACGCGCCGTACAAATTGTGGAGCGCACGGCGCACCGGCTGACAAGTGGTCGTTTTGAGGTAGGCTTATTGTGGAAGGCTGACAATCCGATTATACCCGATAGTTATAAGTTAGCTTTGTCTAGATTTCTCAGTTTAGAGAAAAAAATGATGAAAGACCCGGGCTATGCTGAACGTTATCGACGAAATATACATGACATGCTGTCGAAAGGTTATGCTGAGCCATGTACAGGTCCTCCTAGCTCAGGGTCTCCGCTGTGGTATTTACCTCATTTTGGCGTGACAAATCCAAATAAACCTAATAAATTGCGGACGGTACATGACGCGGCTGCTAAGTCTCATGGCGTGTCATTAAACTCAATGTTATTAACTGGCCCAGACCTTTTGCAACCGTTACTAGGGATTTTAATGCGATTTCGAGAAGGTAAGGTCGCACTGACTGCTGATATTCGCGAAATGTTTCCGCAAATCAAAATTATCGAGAAAGACAGAGACGCGCAAAGGTTCTTGTGGCGTGACACCTCGAATGAGCAAATTAGGACGTATCGTATGTCGTCTATGATCTTTGGCGCTGCTTCCAGCCCTTTTAATGCTATACACATAAAAAATAAAAACGCAGTAGAATGGCAGGACACTTATCCAGATGCAGCTCGGATAATTATTAACGATCACTATATGGATGACTGCATAACTAGCCTCGATGATGTCAATGAAGCAGCCAAACTGGCTGCAGATGTTTATGCCGTTCATTCGTATGCTGGTTTCGAGATGCGTGGCTGGACTTCGAATAATCTCATGGCACTCTCCTTGCTGCCAAAGGAGTCTTTGCTTGAGGCTCCCATAGCAAAAGAAGTCGACGTAAATTTAGGTCGCCTGTCCACGCCTGTCCGCACTCTTGGCCTTATTTGGCAACCCTCCTCAGATCTTATTGGTTTTAATACGGGTATCAAAAATCAAGGTGTGCTGCCAGAAAAGCTTACCAAACGTTAGGTGCTGGTCCATGTAATGCGTATCTATGATCCTCTCGGGGTCCTCACGCCAATAGTCATAAGAGGTCGCATCATGTTTCAAGATGCTTGGCGTAAGGGTTTGGATTGGGACCAGGAGCTCTCTCAAAATGACAGCGCTACGTGGAAACTGTGGTTTCAGGATTTGCTCTCAATCTCTAATTTACGAATACCACGATGCTATAATTTGAGTGAGCTCGATGTAGTAGGATGCGAACTTCATTTGTTTTCGGATGCGAGTGAGTCTGCGTTTACCGCTGTTGCATATTGGCGCTTTTTATACTCAAATGGTGAAGTAAGACTCTCTCTTATCTGCAGTAAGGTCCGCGTAACGCCTCTCAGACCCGTATCGATTCCCCGTGTAGAACATCAGGTAAGGATGTGCCCTGCAAATAAAATAACATGTCCTAAGTGCGGCCATAATCATCCGAACTGTGAAACGACAGATTACAAATGCATTAACTGCTCGGGCAGACATATGTCCTTAGCTAAAATTTGCCCTATGTTCCTAAAAGAGAAGAAACTCAGAGAGATTATGGCTGAAGTCAACTGTACTTACAGAAGAGCTCTCACCATCTATGTTCCACCATCGCCACCAGCTTTCACCACACAACCTTCTACTGTAGCAAATGTTCGTCAAAGAAGTCCTACTTTGAATAAGCAATCTGGCCAGTTGGGATCAAGTTATGCAGAGGTTTTACAAGCCGCTGTGAGTCAACAAGATGTACAAGATGTCAGAACATTGACTAGGGCTACAATCTGTACTAAAGCTACAGTACATGAAAAACAGAACGGGACTGGAACAAATACAAAATCTAAAAGTCGTAAGCACAGACTCAAGGTTGATAAAAAGGACTGTGAGACAGAGAACTTATGTGACCCAGCTTCTAGCACAGATAGCTGTGAGGACATAGATGACATGACGGAAAAAACACACATACACGAAGAGGAAAAAATAGGTGAGCTGATACAGAAGATAAAACATATCATCTTCTCTAAGAGGTATGAATCTTTCACTGAGAAGTTGATTGCAGGTGCTAAAGTACTCGGGGCTTGGTTGTTGGATTATATTGTGAAGCTATTATCTACGTGGCCTTTTCTCTCGACTTTATTGAACAACAATGGATGAACAGAATAAACTTTCTGTGTTAAATCTTATTCAATGGAATTCACAAAGTTTGCGGCCTAAAGTGTTGGTCTTCGAGCAGCTTTTATCCCAACAAAAAGTACATATAGCGGTGGTTAGTGAATCTTGGTTGGAACCTGACAGTGAATTAAGAATTAGTGGGTACAATGTGTTCAGAAAAGATATATGGGATGGGTATGGAGGCGTTGCTATAATTGTACATAATAGTATAAAGGCACATATTGGTACAATTAATGTAACAAATACTGGTATTGAAGTGTTACATCTAAAAATTGTAAATTGTGAACTATTAGATAATATTATTGGAATATATTGTGCACCTAGTGTCCGTATCAACCAAAGTCATTGGGATTCCATATTTAGTGTCTTTTCTAGTAAGACCATTTTTGCCGGGGATTTTAATTCACACCATACAAACTGGTCTTGTAGAACTGATGCTAAAGGTTCATGTTTGTTTGATAGCCTTTCTGACCATAATTTAGTTACCCATAACGATGGTTCACCTACAAGAATAAAAATGGTAAATGGTTCTTTACAACAGTCGTCTCCTGATGTGACTGTTACTACTGCAGATATAGCTTTAAGATTTCACTGGAATACGGTGAATGAGACTCTTGGAAGTGATCACGTGGTTGTTAAATTTAGTTCCCAATTTGCAATAGACAATAGTTTTCAAAGGCGAAGGAACTACAGAAAGGCTGATTGGAAAGGGTATCATGATCACATTGAAACATTTTTCCCGGGTATAGTAGCTTCTGAAGATACTCAAGACGCTTATGATCAGTTTATTAAAGTAATTAATGACGCTGCAGATGTCAGTATCCCAAATATTAAAGTATGCAACGATCCTAAACGCGCGGAAAAGTTTGTACCTAAACCTTACTGGAATCAGGCAATCTGTCAGGCAGTTGCAGAACGTAGATTGGCACTGGCTAATTTAAGACGAAACCCAACCCCTGAAAATCTCGATAAGTAACAGCTTAAGATTTCCAAAGCAAAGAAAGTGATTCGTGACGGGAAAAAAAAACATGGCAGGAATTCTGTGAGTCGATAGATATCATCAAGTGAAATGAGGCGTAAGATGAAGTGGATAAAAGGCTACAGGACTCCAAAATTCGATGTGTCCCAAGATACAGCCATAACGATGTTACAACAATTGACGCCAGATTATGTCCCATATGACAGTCCCAATTTTTGTTCAGAAATATCTGTGTTGTCTACACCCATCTCACTTCATGAACTAGAGCGCTCTATCAAACCTAAGGATACTGCCCCTGGCAGAGACCATATTTCATTCTCTATGATTAAACATCTGCCGAAATATTGTAAAATGTATCTTCTGACCATATTTAATGCAATATTAGCGACTGGTTTTGTTCCTCATCAATGGAGAGATATCAAAATTATTCCTATACCTAAAAGTGACTTGAGTAAGCCTGATGCTAGACCCATAGCTCTAATGTCCTGTCCCTGCAAGATTTTTCATTCAGTCCTGTGTAAAAGGTTAGAGTGGTGGTTGGAAAGGAACCGTTGCTTTTCTGATTCAACTATAGGGTTTAGAAAGTCTCAATCGTGTTTGGATAACCTATCGCGCTTGATACTTTCAATTCAAATAGGGTTTGCGAAGAAATACCCAACTTTAGGGTGTTTTATTGATATAGAAAGCGCATATAATAATGTAGACATTAAAGCATTGTTGTGTATAATAGAGTCTGTTAAAATAGATCTTAACATATGCAGGATATATTTGGAATTTTTTGCAGGAACGACATCTAAGTATAGAAATTTTTGAAAGTCGTCAAATTGTATGTCGTCAAACAGGGAGAGGTCTGGCTCAGAGTGATCCTTTATCCCCCATCCTTTTTAATGTTGTAATCTCTAAAATTTGCCACGAGATTACCGAAGTATTCATATCACAATACGCGGATGACTTTGTCATCTACGTGTCTGGTAATTCTTTAGAAGATTCTACATATAAGATCCAGTCCGCTTTAAATTGCCTTGCTAAACTAGTAGAGGATTTAAGCCTTACAATTTCATCACGAAAAACAAAAGTATGCATTTTCAACAAAGGTTCTAGGGGAGGGCGTACAAATGTCAAATTGAATGGTCACAAGTTGGATGTAGTCGATAGTGTGAAGTATTTGGGTCTGTGGTTAGATCGCGGCTTAAGGTGGGGTAAGCATATTGATAGTGTGCGAGAAAAAACTCAAAAATTCTTAAATGTGTTTAAAGTCTTAGCAGGCTCCGACTGGGGTGTACACCCAACACATCTACGCAGTTTGTATATATCTATTATTCGCAGCCGAATAGATTACAGTAGCTTCCTATATGGTACAAGCGCTAAGTGTCATCTATACAAACTTGAAAAGGTTCAAAATCAGGCCATGAGGGCGGTTGGTGGGTTTATAAAGACAACTCCTATACATGTAATGGAAAGCGAACTTTGTCTACAACCTTTGCATTTAAGAAGGAGATATTTGGCTGGAAAGTTCTGGTTACGTGCTAAGTCTTTAGAAAATAATTATACCATACGTTTAGTTGAGGAACTCTCAGTGGTTGATAACACCGACCGGAGCTCTACAGCCAAAATACCATTATTAGTAGATATTCACACAAAATTTAACAATCTTCCCATACACTCCATTCCTATGTTGGATATGTTTTCCTTGGATACTTGGATGAGTAATTTGAACTCAGATGGTTTAATTTATAGTAAAATTGATGATATAGATAAAGCCAATAGATTACACAATAATAATTACTTGGTAGATAGGTGCTCATTTTTATTGCAGACCAAATATGTACATAGTTATCAGCTATATACAGACGCGTCCAAAGATTGTAATGGTAAAATAGGAGCTGCATTTTGGGATCCTCAATCTAACCATAGTGTAAGATACAAAATTGAATGTAAAATATCGATAATGTATGCGGAATTATTTGCTATAGAAAAGGCCATCGAATATGCCTCGACATTGGATCATTTAAATATAGTTGTGCTTTCTGATTCAAAAAGCGCCCTCCAGCATTTGGCTCGATGCACCTCGAGCTGTCGAGGTGCACCGATAGCCTACCGTATTCTGGGTATCATGTATAATTTGCATCACCAAAATAAATTTGTTAAAATACAGTGGATTCCATCCCACATAGGTCTGACAGGGAATGAGATTGTTGATAATTTAGCGAAAGAAGCTTGTGAGGATGGACATCCCAGTATCTCCCTTCCTTTTTACTTAGATTTAGTGAATGATGTTAAAAATGATTGTTTTAGTCTTTGGAAGTATAGTTTTGAAAAAAATAGTCTGACAAAGGAATCTGGTATCGAACTGTACAAAGTCAATGTAATGGTACACGAGAGTCGGTACATTAGATACTTCATTCTGCGTGATAGAGGGCTAGCCCAACGCCGCGCTGTTTTGAATACGAGAATCGGTTCAGATAACGTTTGGGGGTTTTGTGTAGCTCACTGGCAAAGTTAGCAAAAAAAAAACAGAGCCGATGCGTGGGTTGATTCGTGGAAGTTTTCAGGCCAAGTTTTTTGTCGCATTCCTGCGAGATGTGTAGAGATGAGAGCCGATTTGGCTGCGCGTTGAATAAAATTATGAATAACTAAATAATGGAAGGTTATTACGGAACGGAGAAAGCTATTATGTAGATTGCAAATATACAATTGCGATTGAGGTATGAGATGGAGGGTCTGACACCTCTGGATTGAATATCATTCTGGTAGGTCTTTGCTATACGCACCTAGCGGTCGGGTAATGCTTAATTAATCGCAACAAGCTTTTATTGGTCAGCGATCAACAGATTCTGTGTATCGGCAGTACCAAATGATTTGAGTGATCACCTACGGTTGATCATAGTGAATATGCGTACACACAATTTGTAGAACGGCGGATCTGCATGGCATGGTTGAAATTGGACCCTGTGTAGTTAGTGATAAGAAGCTTCGCTTGGGCAGAGCGTTACGCAAAGGACGCTATTTTTTCAGACATGTGAGGTATATAAATACCAGAGCGTGGGAGGGGAGTTCATTCAGTCTCAGCGTCTAGCTACTGCGACAGTCGTCTTCACGAGTTCTAAACAGTTTTGGCTGCCGTGTTACGCGTCAGAACTATACGAATTGGTGATTGCGAAGTTTCAGTGGGTTTTCGTGAGTGTCTGAAGCGCCGAGATTTACCTCGGTTCCTACCTTTATATCAACCTACCCCTAATTCCAAAACTATCCTTGGGTCGTTAGGAAAGAACTTTTAAGTCAATTTATCTGAGTCTGAGTCTGGGCTTGGAGCGACCCTAAATTCCTTTTTCCTTCACCATAGGGTTCCTGGATTGGCTCTTAGGATATTCGCGGGCTGATCCTCTCCTCATTTCCTTTCGAGTAGCGAGTTTTGTAATTCCCACACACACAGTCGTTAAACATTCAAGCACATTCAAATCAAACTCAACCATTTTCGAGTGGTGTCGATAATGGACGTGGTATAACACTAGGTTTTTAGACTAGGCTAGACAGGAGTTTAGTTGCGGCTAAACCTAGGTTGTCAGGGCATAGGGAGACTGTTTGATCGATGAGGTTCCGCGGATGGAAATAACAAATTCAGAACAAAGTTAAACCGGTGTCAACACAGATAACATATCCTGTTGATATTTTGACATTTGAGTGTTATCGGGGACGCGCGAAGAGATCAATTTACAGTCTAAAGTTCATTGTTTAGGTCCGGGTAGGTGTTTTGCATTGCCTTGGGTCAGATTGGATTCAAGTTGCATTTTTAAATTAAATGTAAATTTCGCTGGATATCTAATGTGTAAGTTGAGTCGGTATATATGATTTGGCTCAGCCCAGGACGTGCTGCGGCTAGTGGAATTCATAGTTCGGTATTTATCGAACTATGCACTTCGCTATGGTGTGGGTTAGATATCCTAAAACAATAATGCTTGCGTTTCGATAACATCCAGCTCAAATTGCGCAGAGTTGAAGGTTTCAAAACGTTACGGACCTTTTGAGGTAACCGCTAGTTCAGAACCCATTTCGGAACTCAAATCGCAATTGTGTAAACCGGTCTTTTCGGATCGTTATTGCCGTGAATCAAATATATAATTGGAACCACCACAAGCCGCTACTAGCGAGCACATGAAATATCATTGAGTACTCACGTCGTAAAACTACGACGGATATCTATACTATAACTGTGATCGATCACTAAAACTAAAACTAAAACTAAACCAAAAGAAGTTCCAATGCGCTCATATATACAAGAACCAGATGGTGCCATCACATAAAATATAACAACGATCGTTTTGGCGCAATACACCGCTGACTGATGCGAATTACCGGCTCGCGGACATATATGCTTTCTCGGTCTAACTAGAAACTGTAATTTCTGAACGAAACTTCGTTCGACTATTGTACGCCTAACGGATTTCTCGACGAACGAGAAATTCAGACTTATCATTCTTACTTACAAAACTTACAGCCGAATCGGGTCCTCTCATTTTGGGATAGATAGAATAGACGATCATAGCTACTCTGTAGCGGCGGCTACGACCTTTGGCCCGGGGCCGCTACAGATTTTTGGTGCCGAGACGGAAGGATATCCTAGATAGTCTGATACCTAGATATTCCTAGATATTCTAAAAGAATCAAGGTCTAACGCGTTACTTTTAAAAATAACACAACGTAGAAACGATTTTAAACAGTTCAGTTTGTAAATAAGAAATAAGCAAAAAGGGGCATTGTTTTCAGACGAGCTACGGCGGTTTAATAGGAATAATGGCCGGCCGGCGTAGAAAAACCGATAGTAGGGTAGCACAAAATTCACTTTCACACACAAGTGAAATGGCGTCAGGGCAGGTGACGCAATTGTTATCTGAAATAGTGAAAAGATTAGACAGTTTGGAAAGGGGTTCCAGCACGAGCAATGCTAGTAGGACTTCGGACAGACATACTGATAGACAGGAACTAGAGACGTTTGAACAATCGGTAGAAAAACGTCAATCATGCATTGTGAAAATGACACAGAAGTTGCCGACATTCGATGGGCGGAATTCGGAAAATCCGATGATTTTCTTAAGAGATTTAAAGGCTTATATTAAAGTCTCGGGAGATAGTTCTAGGGCTTTGATATGGGCAACGGATAGTTTGGTAGGAATTGCAAAAGTTCGAATGAGCATATACAGAGACTCATGGCGAACCTAGACGGATTTTGAAAAAGATTTCAGAGAGGTATTCTGGGGTGATAATGAACAGGAATTAATTAAACAAAGGTTCCTAACTGCGAAGTTTGATTCTAAGAAAGGTCAAAGTATGGAAGAATTCTTTGCCTCTCAATTGAATAGCATATATGAGCTTACGATACCGTTTACTGATACGGAGAAAATCAACACGATTTTCAGACAGTTGCCGCGTGATATTCAGGTAGCGTTTTTTGCTAGAAAGGAGTCAATGTCTATACGTGATGCGGTCGAATTCCTTCGGCATTTAGAACGGAATGTCGATGGGGGATTAAGTGCGATACATGGTTCGGAACCTATGAATACGAATAACGTGAGGCGGGATAGCTACATGCGTGGGCAATATCGAGCTATGCGGGTAAATACGTTACGTTATAAAGCGATGAGTCGTAGGAATAATTATAACACGGCAACGAAGGCGCGAAACGAATTTGGGACGCGCGGTCGCGGTTATTTTCGCGGTAGAGGCAGGCAGCCTAGGCCTAGCTTCAAGGCAATAGGGTTTCAGAGGGGCAATGATAGTTCAGGAGATACAGAGGCAGGGCAAAGTTCAAGTGACAGGAATAATGCGATAAGTCAGAATTCAAAAAACTAGTGGACTCGCGCGGGTCGTTCGCGCTCAGATATTTATTACGGTTCGGGTGGACAGCCGATCAAATTGGGAAAAAGCATAGATTGTATGATTTGTGTAATTTGGATTCGAACGTGGGTGTGAATGAATTTATTCAATTATTAGCGCATAAAGCGCACGGATATGCCGTGTGTTTAGATGAAAAATCTAGATCGAATTATAGAGATCGAAATGACAGACGTTTACATACGATATTCAGAGACGACGATTCGACTGAGTGTGGGCGCGAGTTATGTAGTACTTTGACATTACCTGAGATAGATGTGCGTATTGGGAATATTGTTGTAAGGAGTTTGATTGATTCGGGGAGCGAAATCAGTGTAATAAGTCGGAGAGTGTATGAAGAAGTGTGCAGACAATTGGGAAAACCGACGGAAATACCGATTCCAAGTTTGAGAATCACAGGTGCATTTGGAGTCAGTAAGGAAAAGGTTGATAAATTAGTAACGTTACCATTAACAATAGGTGAATGCGTTATCGATACTCCAATGCTAGTATTAACAAGGGTGCCTAAAGATTTAATTTTGGGGTTTGATTTTATACAACAGACGCGAGCGAGTTTAATGTGTGAGGGTAATAAGAGGCTAATTATACGAAGCGCCGGGCGGATGTGTGAAATACCATTAGGTACTGGTCCTAATCAGGATTTTTGCTGTTGTACAATGGAAGTACAGAACCAAGATACCAGTAGAAATATGATAGAGGAATATGTGAATAATTCATCAATACCTGTAGAACACAAAACAAGGTTATTGCCGGTGTTAAATAAACATGCAGAGTTGTTTAGCGATAGGATAGGTCGGACAAATAAATATATACATGAGATAAAAATGAGAGATGAAACGCCTTTCGTAAAACGAAGCTATCCCATACCGTTCGCATATCGCGATAAAGTAACAAAACGATTGGAAGAAATGGAATTTATAGGTATTATTAGCAGGCAATCTACGGATTTCAGCAGTCCATTGACTTGTACATTAAAGAAAACAGGAGAGGTCCGTATTCTTCTAGATGCACGACAATTGAACATGGGAATGGTCGGGGAGGTTGAAACCACACCTTAAATGAGTGAGATATTGCAATCCGGGCGCCGGATAAATTACACAGGAGTTATTGATATCAAGGATGCGTATTTTTCTATACCATTATCAGACGAATCTAAACGATACACGGGTTTTGTATATCAAGGCAGAAGTTATGTTTACAACGTTTTACCTCAGGGGTTGAAAACCAGTGTGGGTTCATTTTCGAGGGCGATGGATTTAATTCTAGGGCCAGAGGTTAGGTCATATTGTTTAAATTTTGTTGACGATTTGGCAATTTTAACTGAGGGTGACTTCGAACAGCATTTGTCTCAAGTGGACACGGTTCTGAGTAAATTGAAAGACGCGGGCTTCACATGCAAACTAAAAAAATGCGAGTTCGCACAAAAAAAGGTCAAGTTATTGGGGCATATTTTGTCTACACAAGGTTTGCAGATGGACCCGGACAAAATTGAAACACTTAAATTATATCCGTCACCCAGAACTGTCAGGCAATTGAGGGCGTTTTTGGGGTTCATAAATTACTTTAGGAGGTTTATAAAAAATTTTGGAACGTTAACACGGCCCTTGTACAGTTTATTACGGTCTGGAGTCAAGTTCGTCTGGAGTGCGCAGATGCAAAGTGCTTTTGACGAGATAAAAAATCAATTCTTAGAAGGTATAATTTTGAGTCAGCCATTGGCGGGAAAAACATATTATGTTCAATGTGACGCCAGCGCTATAGGAATTGGGGGCTATGTTTATCAATTAGATGAATCGGGCCAGGAACTAATTATAGGGTTCTGTTCGCAGGCATTCAAGGGTGCCCAGACTAGATGGTCGACCAGTGAACAGGAAATGTATGCAGTTATATACACTTTAAAGCGATTTGAGATATATTTGCGGGGAGAAAAAGTTATTATTAGAACTGATCATAAAAGTTTGACGTTCATTAAGTCGTGGACCTTATTAGGGGCACGCGTAACGAGGTGGATTATGTTTTTAGAGCAATTCGATTACGACATAGAATTTGTGCGAGGGACTGATAATCAAATTGCCGACACGCTGAGCAGGCAAATAGCGGGACCTGGAGGTATGAATGACAGTATAAATGTTCAGCCGGGAATATTCTGGTTTCAGGCATCGAATACCGCAAGTGTTATTTCGAGTTTACGGGACATTGCGAGATTACAAAGCGAAGATGAGCGGTTAAATCGAATTAGTGGTTGTATCAGACGTAATGTAGTAGATACGGGGACAAAAGGTTTTGAAAATTATAAGCTAGTAGGTGATACGTTATATTTTCACGTGCCGAAGCGGAACGTACAGTTGCTAGTAATTCCGAAATCACTACAGGAGGAACTAATTTTGCACATACATGAAGAAATAGGTCACTACGGCAGATATAAAATATTAGCACTGATGAAGGACAGATATTATTTTCTTCATATGAGTAGGGTGATTAGCGCGGTGATAAGAAGTTGTGACATATGTCAAAAGGTCAAACCAAGTACTAACAATACCGTTGGTCCTTGTACACCGGTGTTGGCGGAAAGATTGGGTGAGAAAGTTTTTTCGGACCTTTATGGGCCATTGCCCGTAGGTAAATTCGGATATCAATATATATATGTGATTCAAGACGTGTACAGTAAAGTAATAAAATTATATCCAATGCGAAAAGCGACAGGTAGGAGCGTGCTCGCTTGTACAAAGAGATTTCATAGGGAAATACCTATCGAAACTATAATTACGGACTCAGGACCACAGTTCATATCGAAAGTTTGGGAATTTGGACTCAAACAGCTGGGGATTCGGGTCACTCATACGTCGGTGTATTGTCCAAATTCCAATAGCGTAGAAAGAGTGAATCGCGAGCTAGGTCGGCTGATTAGAACTTATTGCGGCGGAAGTAATCGTAGTTGGGTAGACGTGTTACCGGACATTCAGAATTGCTATAATAATATCGAACACACAAGCACAGGCTTTGCGCCTAATGAGTTAGCGTTTGGTAGGCGGGAACCGTTAACTATTGACAAGGAATTAGGCGATGAATGGTTATTAGGCCATAGTGTGCGGGATTCGGAACAGGTGCGGAATGTAGCGATAGAAAACTCTAAAAGTTCCAGTGAACGACGTAAGCGACAGGCGGACAAACGGCGTAAGTTAGAGGTCTATCGTATAGGTGATTATGTGAAACTTAAGACCTTTGTGCGTTCAAATAAAGAACATAAAATCATGCGGAAATTTTCATTGTTGTATAAAGGGCCTTATGTTATTTCGGCAGTGGTATATCCTAACTGTTATACGTTAGTAGATCCGGGTTCAAATGAGATATTGGGTAACTTCAATACTATAAATATAGCCAGGTATTATGTGAGGACGAATAAGGGCGTAGATAAATAAGATAGTGTATAAAGGTTATATAATTAAGCTGTAAGCTGTAAATTTGAGTAACTACTTTGTAGGTTTAGGATCTTGCATGGTTTGGAAACAAAAACAAAAAAAAAAAAGAAAAAAAAAAAACAATTTGTATATATATAGTAATACGAATTAGGATAAATTGCGGGTAAGCGAGGTTGTATAGTAAGATAGATAAATAAGATAAGACAGGAGAGAACTCAATCGAGTTGTGTAAATATTATATACATAATTGACAGATTCATCGGTCGGTGTACATGATTTGAGATGTCCGAACATATGGAGTAGATATGTACAAAGTATGGGTAGCATAGTGGTAATGAGATCCTTGCGCCATGTTAACTGAGATAAACAGTGTCTCAAGGTCTGGGAGGGGGCTGTAATGGTACACGAGAGTCGGTACATTAGATACTTCATTCTGCGTGATAGAGGGCTAGCCCAACGCCGCGCTGTTTTGAATACGAGAATCGGTTCAGATAACGTTTGGGGGTTTTGTGTAGCTCACTGGCAAAGTTAGCAAAAAAAAAACAGAGCCGATGCGTGGGTTGATTCGTGGAAGTTTTCAGGCCAAGTTTTTTGTCGCATTCCTGCGAGATGTGTAGAGATGAGAGCCGATTTGGCTGCGCGTTGAATAAAATTATGGATAACTAAATAATGGAAGGTTATTACGGAACGGAGAAAGCTATTATGTAGATTGCAAATATACAATTGCGATTGAGGTATGAGATGGAGGGTCTGACACCTCTGGATTGAATATCATTCTGGTAGGTCTTTGCTATACGCACCTAGCGGTCGGGTAATGCTTAATTAATCGCAACAAGCTTTTATTGGTCAGCGATCAACAGATTCTGTGTATCGGCAGTACCAAATGATTTGAGTGATCACCTACGGTTGATCATAGTGAATATGCGTACACACAATTTGTAGAACGGCGGATCTGCATGGCATGGTTGAAATTGGACCCTGTGTAGTTAGTGATAAGAAGCTTCGCTTGGGCAGAGCGTTACGCAAAGGACGCTATTTTTTCAGACATGTGAGGTATATAAATACCAGAGCGTGGGAGGGGAGTTCATTCAGTCTCAGCGTCTAGCTACTGCGACAGTCGTCTTCACGAGTTCTAAACAGTTTTGGCTGCCGTGTTACGCGTCAGAACTATACGAATTGGTGATTGCGAAGTTTCAGTGGGTTTTCGTGAGTGTCTGAAGCGCCGAGATTTACCTCGGTTCCTACCTTTATATCAACCTACCCCTAATTCCAAAACTATCCTTGGGTCGTTAGGAAAGAACTTTTAAGTCAATTTATCTGAGTCTGAGTCTGGGCTTGGAGCGACCCTAAATTCCTTTTTCCTTCACCATAGGGTTCCTGGATTGGCTCTTAGGATATTCGCGGGCTGATCCTCTCCTCATTTCCTTTCGAGTAGCGAGTTTTGTAATTCCCACACACACAGTCGTTAAACATTCAAGCACATTCAAATCAAACTCAACCATTTTCGAGTGGTGTCGATAATGGACGTGGTATAACACTAGGTTTTTAGACTAGGCTAGACAGGAGTTTAGTTGCGGCTAAACCTAGGTTGTCAGGGCATAGGGAGACTGTTTGATCGATGAGGTTCCGCGGATGGAAATAACAAATTCAGAACAAAGTTAAACCGGTGTCAACACAGATAACATATCCTGTTGATATTTTGACATTTGAGTGTTATCGGGGACGCGCGAAGAGATCAATTTACAGTCTAAAGTTCATTGTTTAGGTCCGGGTAGGTGTTTTGCATTGCCTTGGGTCAGATTGGATTCAAGTTGCATTTTTAAATTAAATGTAAATTTCGCTGGATATCTAATGTGTAAGTTGAGTCGGTATATATGATTTGGCTCAGCCCAGGACGTGCTGCGGCTAGTGGAATTCATAGTTCGGTATTTATCGAACTATGCACTTCGCTATGGTGTGGGTTAGATATCCTAAAACAATAATGCTTGCGTTTCGATAACATCCAGCTCAAATTGCGCAGAGTTGAAGGTTTCAAAACGTTACGGACCTTTTGAGGTAACCGCTAGTTCAGAACCTATTTCGGAACTCAAATCGCAATTGTGTAAACCGGTCTTTTCGGATCGTTATTGCCGTGAATCAAATATATAATTGGAACCACCACAAGCCGCTACTAGCGAGCACATGAAATATCATTGAGTACTCACGTCGTAAAACTACGACGGATATCTATACTATAACTGTGATCGATCACTAAAACTAAAACTAAAACTAAACCAAAAGAAGTTCCAATGCGCTCATATATACAAGAACCAGATGGTGCCATCACATAAAATATAACAACGATCGTTTTGGCGCAATACACCGCTGACTGATGCGAATTACCGGCTCGCGGACATATATGCTTTCTCGGTCTAACTAGAAACTGTAATTTCTGAACGAAACTTCGTTCGACTATTGTACGCCTAACGGATTTCTCGACGAACGAGAAATTCAGACTTATCATTCTTACTTACAAAACTTACAGCCGAATCGGGTCCTCTCATTTTGGGATAGATAGAATAGACGATCATAGCTACTCTGTAGCGGCGGCTACGACCTTTGGCCCGGGGCCGCTACATCAACTATTACGACGGCCTTGGTTTGATAATGCAAACATGACTAGATTCGAAGTTGTTACTGCTATGAGAACTTAATAGATTTGCACACTTGATGCGTAAGGTAGGTTCTCCAAACTGTTCGGAGTGTGACGTTATTGAAGATGTGTATCATTTGCTGTTGGAATGTGTTAGAACGGAATCTCAAAGAAGCCAAATTTATAATAATTTTCTGTTTTCTGTTATTGGTGCCTGTAATGTTGCATTATCTTACCCTACGTCAGACGATGCGCGAAGGTTGTACAAATTAGTTATATTTGGAATGCGTGCTAGAAAATAATTGTTTAGCTTATATTAAGTAAGCTAATTAGATTTAGATTAAAATTGTAGCCCATACGAAGGTGACATAGTCACATTGTGTACTAAGCCTTCAATAAAATAAAAGATTATAATAAAAAAAAACGTATTCGTTTAATTTTAAAGTAACTTCTTAAACTCCATAGAAGGATTTCGTTCAGATCCAAAAATTGGGTGATTGCAGTTAGGATGTAACACAATTCGTTTAACCTCACAAATATACCCTATAAGTGTTAATAACGACCCATAAATGCGTTGTCTTGACACCTATACCTTTAGAACGTCTTTAAAGAAAACTGCCTAACACAATAAGTCCTCCTAAACTCCATTTTATAACCTATGACTAATTATAGTCAATATCACACCTTAAGATATACAAGATACTTAATGGCAGTAACTAAATAACAATATGTGTTAACAAGAGTCAGTGAACACTGTTGTAAAGACTTGGGTGTTACAGAGGGGTTAAAGCTATAACACCTAAGCTATAACACCTGGCATAGCATTAAGGGTTACACTAGTGCTAGTAACGCTATAACACTAGCTGTTACTAGCACTAGTGTAACCCTTAAAGCTGCGCCAATTATGGTTCTAATGCCAGTGTTGGAGATAATGTTTCTTTGCTGATACCTCTATATCGCCTTTACTTAGAATTGAGATAAATATTACAATGTTATATCACTTAAAGTTATAAAAAATCCTGTAACTGGCACCAAGATGTTAGTTGGGGACTCTCGAAATTTACCTCTAGTTACCAATATTATGATTATAGAGTTTATATCGAATTACAGCAACCACAACATTGCTGAAGTCAGAGGAGCCAAAGCTCTCATGTAAGTGAGATACTTGCCTACTCATTGTATCTGCTGTCGACAGACCTCTTTTCGTAGTAGTAATATTATTAGTGGTCTTAATACTGAAATCTTACGTCGTGCGGGAATGCTTGGAGTTCAAGCACTCATTCAGACTAAGATTCTAACTGTTCAATGAGTTCTTTCTTCCCTGATACAGTATCATCATTTTGTTTGCATCCTTTTTCTTAGATAGTTACTTGTCCTCGGCAGTCGGATATGTAGAAGTGCAGAGAAGCTTAGGAACCTGTAATGTCAACGGCAGAGTTGTGCCCGAGCATAGAACACAGAAATCATATACAGTAGTGGCCAACATTAAGGAGACTGATGCTGAGATCCTGGAGTCAAACTGTTCTGTTTGTCCAGCTTCTGCAGGTGGGAATTTTTAGAAGATATTTATTAATCGGCCGCAAAATTATGTGTTGCCCTGACCAATGATTGAAGTTTTCTTCATAATGTATTACGCATTTGATATTTATACTACAATATGCTTTTTTAAGTAGTTTGTTTTAGAAATAGGTATACAATTTTGCAACCTATTGTAGGGTCATTGTGCAAGTTGACGGCCAGGGGCAAGTTGGCCATTTAGGGACCTACCGCAGAAATATTATCGCAATAAGAATTGTCATGTCATCATACCAAAAAACATCGGTTTTTTGGAAACAAGGATAGTGCTGGAATGCGGGACAGTTTGATTTGGCTGGAATACATTAATCAGATGACCAGACAATCTGACAGACAAATACGGCCGCGAAGTGACTTAAGAAATAGCAATAAGTTTAGTTTGCGGCCAAATTGAGACAAATAAAAACACATTAATCATTATCAACAGCAGTACAGATGTAGTGAATAATCCTTTCCTATCGGTAAAACTCGGAACAACGATAACACCCGAATGGTGCCGATGTGTCTATGAATTACTGTATTATTAAATTACGTGTAGGTATCAAATAAATCGCATACTTTATTTATCAATGTCAAATGACAAAGACGACGACGTTTAGTAAGACAAAAACGAACATTTCCGAGAAAATACGAAAGGAAAGGATTATTTACTACATCTGTACATTATTATACAGTGTATATTATCAAATCCTGTGAAAATTTTCCGTGTGCTCGCAATCTAACTGGTTGTCAATAGAAGGGGGTCAGTTTGCGGTCTTATCAAAAATATATGAAAATTAGATGGCCGCCAACTGAACAGAGATAAGTGATTTTGCGGCCGTCAATTTTCATCATTTATAAAATCGAGTCGGCCTACACACACAAATGGCTAAGTGCCAACATACAAGAAAACACGAAGCAACCAAGTCTCTTGTATGGGAACACCCTTTAATTTTTATAAAAGCGTGTACATCTTTTTTATAACGGCAAAAGAAAGACGTACGTTTAGACTGATGGACGCTGATGAGGATTGGGACAACTATAAAGATGCCAAATCCAAGTACAAGAAACGACTACGGTTCAAAAGCAGCAACTCATGGAGGAAATTCTGCAGCGACATTGAAACCGTTGATCAAGCAAATCGGGTAAGGCAAATACTAGCTCAACAAGGCAACTCCAGGCTAGGGTCGCTTAAAAAACCCGATGGAACATATACCATATCGGCCGGCAGCGAATAAGAGAACCACCGAACTCCGTGGTCCTTCTCCAGCCTGCACAGATAGCGCTGTACAAGCCGGTACTCGTCTTCGGCCGTGGGGGTGAAGCGCACACCCTTTTGGTAGGCGCGCGCGCTGGGAGCCCGGCCGAGCTCGCTGGCTATCGCCCTGAAGTGGTCGGCTCAGTTGGGAAGGAACTCCACAATAAGGGGCGGATAGCGCGGCTGGCGGGGCTGCTGTGGCGCAGCGCCTCCCGACGGGGCGGCGGTGGTGGCGGCGATCGCGGCTGCGGTTTGGGCGGCGGCAGCGGCAGGCGGCGTTGGGCGCGCTCCTCTTCCACCACAGAAACACACAGTCTCTTGTTGGAAACTCACTTTCCCGGAAGTAGAACTATTCAAGAGATTGTGTGGCCGGAAGAGGTTCACCATGAAGCTGTCGACCACTTAGACATAACTAATAATTTATCACTGCTGACAAGGTGAGATGGGCCATTAATAGCTTTAAACCTTTTAAATCAGCAGGACCAGATGGAATCTTCCCAGCACTTCTACAGTGGGGTGGGGAACCCGTCATCAATATAATGGTCCGAATCATGAAAGCATGTCTTAGATTCGGATACGTTCCCAAAAGGTGGAGAGTAGTAAAAGTAATTTTCATACCGAAGCCAAGAAGGAGCGACTACACTTACGCTAAATCTTTCAGGCCGATTAGTCTCACCTCGTTCTTGCTTAAGACTCTCGAACGTTTGTGCGAGAGACACCTGAGAGATGGAGCGTTAAAACATATACCCTTACACAAGAATCAGCATGCATATAGTTTGGGTAAGTCTACTGAATCGGCTCTCCATGCAGTTGTATCCACAATTGAAGAGGCGATTCAAAACAAATGCATCTGTCTTGGAACTTTTATTGATATAGAAGGTGCCTTTGACAAGACGCAGCATAGCAGTATAAGTGCATCTCTAACAAGGCATGGGGTGTCAACAGCTGTAAACAACTGGGTCACAAACATGCTTAACAAACGTATCGTGCGTCTAGCTGGAGAGTCCCTGTCGGCGGAGGTAGTGCGGGGATGCCCGCAGGGAGGAGTGCTCTCCCCGCTTCTGTGGAATCTGGTTATTAACGACCTGATTACCAAGCTTAACGCTAATGGATACTACACCGTAGGATACGCCGACGATTTGGTAATCCTCATCACAGGTAAATTTGCGAGCACAGTATGCAACCTTAAACAAACAGCTCTTCGCATCGTGGAGCGCTGGTGTTTAGAATATGACCTGGCGGTTAACCCAACAAAAACGGAAATGGTCATGTTCACTAACAATAGGGCTCTTGGTAGGTATACCCTACCTAAGCTCTTTGGAACGGAACTCCAGCTAGCAACTGAGGTGAAGTACCTGGGCATAACCTTGGCCACCAAGCTTAACTGGAGTAGCCACATCGACAACAAACTAAAGAAGGCGAGTATTGCTTTCTGGCAGTGTCGGAGAATGGTGGGGAAAAAGTGGGGACTTTCTCCCAACATCATTCTTTGGCTGTACGTAACGGTGATCCGTCCTCTTGTCTGCTACGGAGCTGTGGTGTGGTGGACCAGGACCAAACTAACCACAATGGTAAGCAAACTCCAAAGCTTCCAAAGGCAGGCCTGCATGGCTATCACAGGTAGTATGAGAACTACTCCAACAGCAGCAATGGAGGCCATGCTGTATCTTCCGCCACTCCAGCTGTATATTAAGCAGGAGGCCGCGTCATCTGCGGTGAGACTCAACACCTTAGGACTTTGGAGGAAAAACAGGACCTCACACACCGCCATCCTAGGGGAAGTTTACAAAAAATTTCCCATCTCTATAGCTTGCAGTGACAGAATCCCTAAACAATTTGTTTTTGACAAAAAATACAATATACAGTTACATGAAGACCATCGGGTTGAGGGGCTCGACGTTAAAGAGCTCAGAATTTTTACCGATGGTTCAAAAACTGAAGCAGGCACTGGTTCAGGCACCTTCTCGGAGGACCTAAACATCAAGATAGCCATTCCACTGGGTGCCCATAATACTGTCTTTCAAGCTGAATGCATGGGCATCATCTCGGCCGCTAATGCCATAGCATCGAGAAAGGTAAGAGATTCCTCCATTCGAATACTCTCGGATAGCATGGCCGTCCTACAAGCCCTAAATAGCAACACTATTAACTCAGGGCTAATCTACGAGTGTCACAAACGACTAATGGAGGTATGTCAACATAACCGCGTAATCCTTCAATGGATAAAAGGACACAGCGGATCAAGAGGTAACGATGCAGCGGATGAGTTGGCGCGTAAAGGATCTAGCTTGACAGCGTATGGTCCCGAACCTATCATCCCTCTTCCCTTCAAGATGGTACGCTCATTTCTGAGAGAGTCGACCAGGAATGATCATGCCACTCTTTGGACAAACCATGAGGAGTGCAGGCAGGCTAAGCTGGCCTTGCCGTCCCCTAGCGCTAGGCTGGCTAAGACCTTGCTTCGACTTAGTAGGCCGCGCATGCGACTGGTAACTGCTTCACTTACTGGCCATGGTTTCTTTAATAAACATCTATATGTCCTAGGTGTTACCGACAGCCCCCTTTGCAGAGCCTGCTTGGAGGCAGAAGAAACGGCTGCTCACGTCCTCATGGATAGCACAGGAGTAGCGGACTACAGGGCTAAACACCTCGGTCAATCGAGGGACCTTCCAGGAATAGTCGGTAACGTAAAGGGCCTACTGGCGTTCCTGGAGGAGTTGGGTTGGCTCGAATGATGTCGCATTCCCACCCACACGCAAAATAGGCGCTTTCGTCGTCGAGTTGCGGAAACCAGCCCGTCTTACAATTGACAATTAACAATTGACTGATGGACGGACGGACGGAAGGATGGATGAACGGACGGACGCACTGATTGCGGATGCTTATTACTAGAGTCCTTTTTAATTACCCGTTGCTATGGAGCCCTTTTAATGCGCCTCGCTGGTGGTGCGGACAATGTGTTGCATATGTAACTTCTTTGACTTTTAGAATCGCGATATCTCATGAAGAGTGAATCATCAGGAAAAATGTATAAGATTTTTTTTTGTTGAGAATATCAAGATGTAAAACTTACAAACTAGCATTTCTCAATGTTTTTAAATTCTCGATTTGTGAAAATAAAAGTATGATTATACTCAATTATCATTAATTTGAAATGCCTATTTTGATTGTAATTTTCATGAATGAAAGTTCATAGGACTAGTGTTTTTGAATGGTCGTTTCCCGAAAGAAGGAACTTAAGTTTAAATATATCATATTTTCATTTGTCTTTTTTATTATTTTGTCTATATTTCAAGAATAAAAAGTCCTTATAAGGCTTGTTCAAAAAACGGTCGATGGTAAAACGTCTCTCACGAGGAAACTATTCAAAATTACTAAAAACTTTCTCGTCAAAGCTGTAGGTAATGAAAATCTAATTACTTCGTAAATATCTTGTGTATATAAAATAAACAGTTCATTGCATAATTTCACGTTAAAATGGGAGGAATTTCGTTTTTCTGATGTAAGCGTTGTAGCGTGAGGATACGAACCTAACAGAAACTAACAGAACCTAACAGAACCTAACAGAAAACAACAACCAGGATAACATTTAAAGTGTCAGTTTATTGGTTAAAGTCTATAAAAAGATGATGCGAAGATGAGGATGGATGAAATGAGAACAAGTTCTATGAAAGACAAATTAAGTATAAAAAGGAAGCGGAGGAGACGAAGAGTAGAAAACCGGTGGAGTTAGTGTCCAAGATGCAGGCATATTTGTAGTTGTAGATATGGTTGAAATCGTCGTTGTAGGAATGGTAGCGACGTACTTGTAGCTACGGCTGTCGTTGTAGGAACGGTAGCGGGCACTTATAGCCACGGCTCGCTGGATCCCGTTGTAGAAATCTTCGTTGTAGGAACGGTAGCGGCGTAGGCACGGCTCGCAGAATCCCGTTGTAGATGGAGAATTTGAAGATTTGAAGGAGTTTGAAGGCTTCGCAGGATTCCGTTGTAGATAGAGAATTTGGAGATTTGAAGGAGTTTGAAGGCTTCGCAGGATCCCGTTGTAGATGGAGAATTTGGAGATTTGAAGGAGTTTGAAGGCTTCGCAGGATTCCGTTGTAGATGGAGAATTTGGAGATTTGAAGGAGTTTGAAGGCTTCCCAGGATCCCGTTGTAGATGGAGAATTTGGAGATTTGAAGGAGTTTGAAGGCTTCGCAGGATCCCGGGGTTGAGCGACCCCGGGATAAGGCCTTTACTGGTACTTCCAGTTCAGAAGCTGACGTGATACTGTCAAGAATTGAAGAAATGTTCCGCTTTTATACCCTTTTTGGAGAGTTCTAAAAATTTTTTAAATTAAACGTAATTTTTGTGAGTGGCCAAGAGAGAAAGAGTATTTTTGTAAAAGTATTACAGCAAACATATCAGACCGCTAACTAGTTTGAATGGGCATTGTCATGACAACCAGATAAACGAACAGTATATCAAATGTCAAAGTTTCTTTTCAGGCTCGTAATTCGGTAAACAATACGAAAAACATGAAGTAAATTACAAATTAACGAAAGAAAAAAAAGTAGCGCACCAGCGCGCACGAAGCCCGAGATTGCAGAGTTTCGGAGAAAGCCAAAAATAAGGTCACCAAAGGTAAACCGCTTCGCTATCGATTTAGAAATGCTGATAGCATGAAAATGCAGAGCGAACATGATTTATTACTGTGTTCTAATGGTTTAAAACGTTACAGAGTCCTATGGAAATAAAGTGATGACCAATATCAGACCGTACAGCATGAATGCAAGACAGAGCAAGGTACCCTGAAGGACAAACAAAGAAGACTGATGGTGGAGCTGGAGCTAAGGGATAGGAGACCAGAATAGCATGTACGTACAGGAGCAGTTACCAAAGCTTCTTTAAGTTTCTCGAAAGCAGCTGCAGCCTTGGAATTTTTAAGACATTCAAGAAAATAGCACGTAAGTAGCATAACATAACATAAAGTATAACATAACACTACATTTTCCCCCCGACCCTGGAAAAATTTTTGACTCAGCAAAAATTTTGATATCTACAAAAATAAAGCAGAAAAACACAGCTTTGTAGAAACAGACATCACCAGGCAAAATCAGATATACCATCTCTTACATTCATCATCTTCATTCAGGTAAGGGTGGAGTTCACATTCAATGACTACCACTCTAAAAGTGTGTTTTCAAAACGACATTCAGGCTTACTTAAGGAGTTGTCATCCGCTCCTGCGTGGAAAAAAAAATTAAGTAGAGGTAAAGAGAAACAAATTAATCCTAAGGTAGCTTTAGTCGCTTTGCCTTAAGATTAAAGACGGCCAGAGCGGTAGAGCTCGAAGCCAGAGATCAGCCACATCGCCAACGAGATGTGTCTGAAATGAAGAATATACATATATACAACAGAGCGGTAGAGCTCGAAGCCAGAGATCAGCCACATCGCCAACGAGATGTGTCTGAAATGAAGAATATACATATATACAAATTAACAGTTTAGAAGTTAAGAAAATTTATGCTACTTACGTGCAAAAATATTAAATAAAGATTCGTATCACCTTCAGGACAGAAGTTTGAGAAACAAGAGGAGGTTCCATGACAGTCGGATCAGCAGGAAGGTCAAGTGATGGAGAGTAATTTGCAGTTGAAGGTGGAGTCATTGTAGAGTCAAGTGTTAATTGAAGTGAAGTGAAGTGAAGTGAAGTGAAGTGAAGTAATGTAAGTTAAATGTAGACCTAAATAATCCAGATGAGTTGAAAAACTAGATGAAGTTTTGTTTTAGAATTTGGAAAAAGTGAAAAGGATGAATAGATAAAGATTTAAGAGTGAAAGAGAAAGCAAATCAAAGGGAAAGAGACAAGGCGCAGAAAAGGTGAAGAGTGGAGAAGAACTTTTACGTTGGGCGCCAAAATGTAGCGTGAGGATACGAACCTAACAGAAACTAACAGAACCTAACAGAACCTAACAGAAAACAACAACCAGGATAACATTTAAAGTGTCAGTTTATTGGTTAAAGTCTATAAAAAGATGATGCGAAGATGAGGATGGATGAAATGAGAACAAGTTCTATGAAAGACAAATTAAGTATAAAAAGGAAGCGGAGGAGACGAAGAGTAGAAAACCGGTGGAGTTAGTGTCCAAGATGCAGGCATATTTGTAGTTGTAGATATGGTTGAAATCGTCGTTGTAGGAACGGTAGCGGCGTACTTGTAGCTACGGCTGTCGTTGTAGGAACGGTAGCGGGCACTTATAGCCACGGCTCGCTGGATCCCGTTGTAGAAATCTTCGTTGTAGGAACGGTAGCGGCGTAGGCACGGCTCGCAGAATCCCGTTGTAGATGGAGAATTTGAAGATTTGAAGGAGTTTGAAGGCTTCGCAGGATTCCGTTGTAGATGGAGAATTTGGAGATTTGAAGGAGTTTGAAGGCTTCGCAGGATCCCGTTGTAGATGGAGAATTTGGAGATTTGAAGGAGTTTGAAGGCTTCGCAGGATTCCGTTGTAGATGGAGAATTTGGAGATTTGAAGGAGTTTGAAGGCTTCGCAGGATCCCGTTGTAGATGGAGAATTTGGAGATTTGAAGGAGTTTGAAGGCTTCGCAGGATCCCGAGGTTGAGCGACCCCGGGATAAGGCCTTTACTGGTACTTCCAGTTCAGAAGCTGACGTGAGACTGTCAAGAATTGAAGAAATGTTCCGCTTTTATACCCTTTTTGGAGAGTTCTAAAAATTATTTAAATTAAACGTAATTTTTGTGAGTGTTTAATGGTACACGAGAGTCGGTACATTTGATACTTCATTCTGCGTGATAGAGGGCTAGCCCAACGCGTCGCTGTTTTGAATACGAGAATCGGTTCAGATAACGGTTGGGGGTTTTGCGTAGCTCAGTGGCAAGTTAGCAAAAAACAGAGCCGACGCGTGGGATGGTTCGAGGAAGTTTACAGGTCAGGTTTTTTTTTTGTCGCATTCCTGCGAGATGTGTAGAGATCAGAGCCGATTTGGCTGCGCGTTGAATAAAATTATGAATAACTAAATGATGAAAGGTTATTATGGAACGATACGGAGAAAGCTTCGACGCGGGCTTCACATGCAAACTAAAAAAATGCGAGTTCGCACAAAAAAAGGTCAAGTTATTGGGGCATATTTTGTCTACACAAGGTTTGCAAATGGACCCGGACAAAATTGAAACACTTAAATTATATCCGTCACCCAGAACTGTCAGGCAATTGAGGGCGTTTTTGGGGTTCATAAATTACTTTAGGAGATTTATAAAAAATTTTGGAACGTTAACACAGCCCTTGTACAATTTATTACGGTCTGGAGTCAAGTTCGCCTGGAGTGCGCAGGTGCAAAGTGCTTTTGACGAGATAAAAAAACAATTCTTAGAAAGTATAATTTTGAGTCAGCCATTGGCGGGAAAAACATATTATGTTCAATGTGACGCCAGCGCTATAGGAATAGGGGGCTATGTTTATCAATTAGATGATTCGGGCCAGGAACGAATTATAGGGTTCTGTTCGCAGGCATTTAAGGGAGCTCAGACGAGATGGGCAAACAGTGAACAGGAAATGTATGCAGTTATATACACTTTAAAGCGATTTGAGATATATTTGCGGGGAGAAAAAGTTATTATTAGAACTGATCATAAAAGTTTGACGTTCATTAAGTCGTGGACTTTATTGGGGGCACGCGTAACTAGGTGGGTTATTGTTTTAGAACAATTCGATTACGACATAGAATTTGTGCGAGGGACTGATAATCAAATTGCCGACACGCTAAGCAGGCAAATAGCGGGACCTGGAGGTATGATTGACAGTACAAATGTTCAGCCGGGGATATTCTGGTTTCAGGCGTCGAATACCGTAAGTGTTATTTCGAGTTTACGGGACATTGCGAGATTACAAAGCGAAGATGAGCGGTTAAATCGAATGAGCGGTTGTATCAGACGTAGTGTGGTAGATACGGGAACGAGAGGTTTTGAAAATTACAAGCTAGTAGGTGATACGTTATATTTTCACGTTCCGAAGCGGAACGTACAGTTGCTAGTAATTCCGAAATCACTACAGGAGGAACTAATTTTACACATACATGAAGAAATAGGTCACTACGGCAGATATAAAATATTAGCACTGATGAAGGACAAATATTATTTTCTTCATATGAGTAGGGTGATTAGCGCGGTGATAAGAAGTTGTGACATATGTCAAAAGGTCAAACCTAGTACTAACAATACCGTTGGTCCTTGTACACCGGTGTTGGCGGAAAGGTTGGGTGAGATAGTTTTCTCGGACCTTTATGGGCCATTGCCCGTAGGTAAATTCGGATATCAATATATATATATATGTAATTCAAGACGTGTACAGTAAAGTAATAAAATTATATCCAATGCGAAAAGCTACAGGTAGGAGCGTGCTCGCTTGTACAAAGAGATTTCATAGGGAAATACCTATCGAAACTATAATTACGGACTCAGGACCACAGTTCATATCGAAAGTTTGGGAATTTGGACTCAAACAGCTGGGGATTCGGGTCACTCATACGTCGGTGTATTGTCCAAATTCTAATAGCGTAGAAAGAGTGAATCGCGAGCTAGGTCGACTGATTAGAACTTATTGCGGCGGAAGTAATCGTAGTTGGGTCGACGTGTTACCGGACATTCAAAATTGCTATAATAATATCAAACACACAAGCACAGGCTTTGCGCCTAATGAGTTAGCGTTTGGTAGGCGGGAACCGTTAACTATTGACAAGGAATTAGGCGATGAATGGTTATTAGGCCATAGTGTGCGAGATACGGAATAGGTGAGGAATGTAGCGATAGAAAACTCTAAAAGTTCTAGTGAACGACGTAAGCAACAGGCGGACAAACGGCGTAAGTTAGAAGTCTATCGTATAGGTGATTATGTGAAACTTAAGACCTTTGTGCGTTCAAATAAAGAACATTAAATCATGCGGAAATTTTCATTGTTGTATAAAGGGCCTTATGTTATTTCGGCAGTGATATATCCGAACTGTTATACTTTAGTAGATCCGGGTTCAAATGAGATATTGGGTAACTTCAATACTATAAATATAGCCAGGTATTATGTGAGGACGAATAAGAGCGTAGATAAATAAGATAGTGTATAAAAGTTATATAATTAAGCTGTAAGCTGTAAATTTGAGTAACTACTTTGTAGATTTAAGGATCTTGCATGGTTTGGAAACAAAACAAAAAAAAAAAAAAAAACAATTTGTATATATATAGTAATACGAATTAGGATAAATTGCGGGTAAGCGAGGTTGTATAGTTAGATAGATAAATAAGATAAGACAGGAGAGAACTCAATCGAGTTGTGTAAATATTATATACATAATTGACAGATTCATCGGTCTGTGTACATGATTTGAGATGTTCGTGCGTATAGAGTAGATATGGACAAAGCATGGGTAGCATAGTGGTAATGAGATCCTTGCGCCATGTTAACTGAGATAAACAGTGTCTCAAGGTCTGGGAGGGGGCTGTAATGGTACATGAGAGTCGGTACATTTGATACTTCATTCTGCGTGATAGAGGGCTAGCCCAACGCCGCGCTGTTTTGAATACGAGAATCGGTTCAGATAACGGTTGGGGGTTTTGCGTAGCTCAGTGTCAAGTTAGCAAAAAACAGAGCCGACGCGTGGGATGGTTCGAGGAAGTTTACAGGTCAGGTTTTTTTTTGTCGCATTCCTGCGAGATGTGTAGAGATCAGAGCCGATTTGGCTGCGCGTTGAATAAAATTATGAATAACTAAATAATGAAAGGTTATTATGGAACGATACGGAGAAAGCTATTATGTTGATTGCAAATATACAATTGCGATTGAGGTATGGAATGGAGAGTCTGACACGACTAGTATGAATAGCATTCTAGTGGTCTTTGCTGCGCGCACCTAGCGGTCGGGAATGCTTAATTAATCGCAACAAGCTTTTATTGGTCAGCGATCAACAGATTCTGTGTATCGGCAGTACCAAATGATTTGAGTGATAACCTACGGTTGATCATAGTGAATATGCGTACACACAATTTGTAGAACGGCGGATCTGCATGGCATGGTTGAAAATAGACCCTGTGTAGTTAGTGATAAGAAGCTTCGCTTGGGCAGAGCGTGTTCGCAAAGGACGCTGTTTTTTTTTCTTTCAGACATGTGGGGCATATAAATACGATTGTGGGGGAAGGGAGGGCATTGAGTCTCAGCGTCTAGCTACTGTGACAGTCGTCTTTCACGAGTTCTAAACAGTTTTGTCTGCCGTGTTACGCGTCAGAACTATACGAAATTGTGATTGCGAAGTTTTAGTGGGTTTTCGTGAGTGTCTGAAGCGCCGAGATATACCTCGGTTCCTATCCTTTATATCAACCTACCCCAAATTCCAAAACTATCCTTGGGTCGTTAGATAAGAACTTTTAGGTAAATTATCTGAGTCTGAGTCTGGGCTTGGAGCGACCCTAAATTCCTTTTTCCTTCACCATAGGGTTCCTGGATTGGCTCTTAGGATATTCGCGGGCTAATCCTCTCCTCATTCCTTTCGAGTAGCGAGTTTTGAAATTCCCACACACACAGTCATTAAACATACAAGCACATTCAAATCAAACTCAACCATTTTCGAGTGGTGTCGATAATGGACGTGGTATAACACTAGGTTTTTAGACTAGGCTAGACAGGAGTTTAGTTGCGGCTAAACCTAGGTTGGCAGGGCATAGGGAGACTGTTTGATCGATGAGGTTCCGCGGATGGAAATAACAAATTCAGAACAAAGTCAAACCGGTGTCAACACAGATAACATATCCTGTTGATATTTTGACATTTGAGTGTTGTCGGGGACGCGCGAAGAGATCAATTTACAGTCTAAAGTTCATTGTTTAGGACCGGGTAGGTGTTTTGCATTGCTTTGGGTCAGATTGGATTCAAGTTGCATTTTTAAATTAAATGTAAATTTCGCTGGAGGTCTAATGTGTAGGCTGAGTCGGTATATATGATTAGGCTCAGTCGAGGCGTGCTGCGGCTAGTGGAATTCATAGTTCGGTATTTATCGAACTATGCACTTCGCTATGGTGTGGGTTAGATCTCCTAAAGCAATAATGCCTACGTTTCGATAACATCCAGCTCAAATTGCGCAGAGCTGAAGGTTTCAAAACGTTACGGACCTTTTGAGGTAACCGCTAGTTCAGAACCCATTTCGGAAAATCAAATCGCAATTGCGTAAACCGGTCTTTTCGGATCGTTATTGCCGTGAACCAAATATATAATTGGAACCACCACAAGCCGCTACTAGCGAGCACATGAAATATCATTGAGTACTCACGTCGTAAAACTACGACGGATATCTATACGATATCACAAACAAATATTATAAACTGTGGTCGACCATTAAAAGAAGTTCCTAGCGCCCATATATTCAAAACCCAAATGGTACCATCACACATAAATATAACAACGATTGATTTGGCGCAATACACCGCTGACTGATGCGAATTACCGGTTCGCGGACATATATGCTTTCTCTGTCTAACTTGAAACTGTAACTTCCTGAACCAAACTTCGTTCGACTATTGTACGCCTAACGAATTTCTCAACGAACGAGAAATTCAGACTTATCATTCTTAACTTACAAATCTTACAGCTGAATCGGGTCCTCTCATTTTGGGATAGATAGAATAGACGATCATAGCTACTGATAGCGGTGGCTCGACCTTGGCTTTGTGCCGTTACAAGTGGCCAAGAGAGAAAGAGTATTTTTGTAAAAGTATTACAGCAAACATATCAGACCGCTAACTAGTTTGAATGGGCATTGTCATGACAACCAGATAAACAAACAGTATATCAAATGTCAAAGTTTCTTTTCAGGCTCGTAATTCGGTAAACAATACGAAAAACATGAAGTAAATTACAAATTAACGAAAGAAAAAAAAGTAGCGCACCAGCGCGCACGAAGCCCGAGATTGCAGAGTTTCGGAGAAAGCCAAAAATAAGGTCACCAAAGGTAAACCGCTTCGCTATCGATTTAGAAATGCTGATAGCATGAAAATGCAGAGCGAACATGATTTATTACTGTGTTCTAATGGTTTAAAACGTTACAGAGTCCTATGGAAATAAAGTGATGACCAATATCAGACCGTACAGCATGAATGCAAGACAGAGCAAGGTACCCTGAAGGACAAACAAAGAAGACTGATGGTGGAGCTGGAGCTAAGGGATAGGAGACCAGAATAGCATGTACGTACAGGAGCAGTTACCAAAGCTTCTTTAAGTTTCTCGAAAGCAGCTGCAGCCTTGGAATTTTTAAGACATTCAAGAAAATAGCACGTAAGTAGTATAACATAACACTACAGCGTTCTTAATGAAAATTTTTTAAACTTAAAAATACCCAAATGAAGCTATAAGTTACCATTACATTTATTCAATAAAAAACGAAATGCAAAGACTTTTTTGGCCTTGCAACTGCGTATAACCCCTTAAGGAGTTTAATAGCCAGAAGAGGATGCACAGCAAAACTCTATTCGGACAATTGAACCGCTTTTTTCAGCACGCAGCGAGGGCTATTGCAGGACTTCGCGGCCAACAGGTTAATTGAATGGCAATTTATAGCACTTTATCTCCATTCATGGGTGGTATCTGTGGGAAGTAGTGGGGACTGTGGAGAGTGCCCTCGCAGTAACCATAAAGGAAAAAGCTCTAGGAAGAGGTCTTACGGATGCTATTAACCGAAGCAGAACACATGACTATAGAATTGACATTCAAGACCGCAAACCGACTCTTCGGACAGTCTTACCCCGAACCACTTCTTACTAGGTTCCCGAAGCGCGTCGATGCCGCCTCAAGTGAAACTGATGAAAGCGACCTAATCCAACCTTGAGATTGGCGAAAAGCTGTACGATTTGCGGATAAATTCTCCATGTTTCACGCTGCTTGGATAGAATGGTTACTCGAGAGGGGTTCTGATTACCTATACCTAGCTAGAGGTAATGACTAGAAAATAAATGTGCCTTATACATGAGATATTTATGAAAAGTATTCTGTTGTTGCTTCAAAATCTAATGTTGAATATTCATATGTATGTAATGAGGAAATTGTCTGTGTTATATTTTCTCATTTTCAAATATAAAAATTCAAAACTAAAAAAAAAATAAAAAATTTTTTTGGCGAAGGTGGATTCGCAAGTATTTACTGACTCTAATACCAAGGGTGTTGAGAAAGTAAGTTAAAAAGTATTCACAGGTGCCACAACAATACTAAAAGATGTTTTATTTGTGCCTGATTTATCTGTAAATTTACTGTGCTAATACTAGTACTAGTGCTATGTTGGGTAAAAATCTAAAGGTGGTTTTTGACAATGATTTATGTTGTATTTTTGACAAATATGACGAGAGAATTGTTGCTAAGGCATTCAATAACGGCGGTATTTACGTTTTAAGCACTAAAGGTAAGGCATTGTTATCGGCTTCAATTGAGTCATCTGTTCTGCCTTCGTGTTCTGGTTTAGAGAAGGGTGAACCAAAAATCAGTAGTGAAGCGATGACTCTGGAAATATGGCATAGGAGGCTTGGACATTTGAATACAATATGCAACTTCTTAAGAAAGGAATTTCTGTAGGTAGGTATTTCTTAACGTTCATTGACGACTTCTCTAGAAAAAACTTTTGTATATCTGTTACAGACAAAAGATCAGGTTTTTGAAATATTTAAAACATTCAAGGCGTTAGTTGAGAATGAGACAGGCAAAAATATCAAGGTGCTCCGTAGCGATAATGGTGGAGAGTATATAAGTCGAAGTTTTCAGGAGTTCCTATGACAACACGGCATTCGGCACGAGACTACCGTTCCTTACTCACCGAAGCAAAACAGAGTGGCGGACCGAGCAAACAGAACGATAGTGGAAAAGGTAAGGTGCATGCTCAGAGACTCTGGCCTTGGTGAAAAGTTCTGGGGAGAGGCGGTGAATACAGCTGTTTACCTGAAGAACCGGTCACCAACCAAGGCAGTGATGGGCATGACCCCGGAACACAAGTGGTCAAATAAGAAGGTAAGTTTGGAACACTTACGAGTTTTTGGATGTGCAGCGTATGCTCTTACACAAAACAAAAAAAAAATTGATGCGAGGTGCAAAAAGTATATTTTCGTTGGATATCGCGAAGTAACAAAGGGATACCGGTTGCTAGACCCGTTTGATTTGACGAAATGCATCAAAGCTAGGGATCGTTTTGTAGAAAACGATTTTGACCATTGGCTAGGTTAGGAAACTCGGAATATGCCAATAATAATAGATCTCAACAGTGACCTGCAGCACGCTCATGAACCAAATGAGGACTCAATCCAAGACTCACTTGTTTTCAACAAGTGAGTCGTGGATAGAGTGTGAATGCCGACGGGACAGGTAATGATACAGTTACTTTAATTAGCAGCCCCGATAACGATGATTCGTCGGATGAACCATATGTGCCGTCATCAATTAACTCGTCGGGCTCAAACTACTCGGAGGCAAGCGAGTTTGCAAATATTGCGCATGGGATGTCTGCTGAAGGTGGAGTAGCGAGTGACGAACCTACCACTGTGGAGGAGGCTCTGGATGGAGATGATGCGTTCAAGTGGAAGGAAGCGATGGCGGACGAGTATCAGTCATTTCAAGTTAATAAGTGCTGGACGTTGACTGATCTACCACAAACGCAGAAACCAGTGAAATGTTTTTAAGGTCAAAAGAGGCCTAATTGGTGAGGTTTTGAGGTACAAGGCGAGGCTGGTGGCAAAAGGATATACACAGAAATGCGGCTTTAATTATAACGAAACATTTTCACCGGTAGTTAGATATTCGACGATCCGCATGTTACTGGCTCTGGCTGCTCAACTAAATATGGAAGTAGACCACATGGATTTCAAAACTGTCTTCTTAAATGGTGACCTTAAAGAAGTTATTTAAATGGAACAGCCAAAAGGATATAAGAACAGAGTTTCCAGATAAGGTCTTTCGACTACATAAAGTTGTGTATGGACTAAAGCAGGCATCCAGAAGGTTGAAAAGACATGCGGGTAGGTGCTCGCTCTGATTTAGAGTTTTTAGAGACAAACCAAGACATCAGACAAAGTAGGCAGGGTGGCAACGTAAATAAATAAAAAAATACATCTTTATTTAAAAAACAAATTTGAAAAATACAATGAATGGTTTGTCGATCACAAAGATATTTGTTCTACAAATCATAATGTTTCTTCAGGCAAAATGGAAGTCGATGCGGTAGTAGAAATGTTCAGGCGTTCAATGGAAAAATTTTAAGTTTGTTACAAAAATTACATCGGTGATGGTTACTCTAAAACTTACTCTGGAATATGAAAGATGCGCCTTAGGGTGAAATTGAAGTGTTCAAGAAAGAATTTATTGGACATGTGCAAAAAAACAATGGGTACACGACTCCAAGACTGTGTAAAAATATATACTGAAACTGTAAATAAAAAGTGTAAAAAATTACAAAATTAAAAAAGTACTTGGTGGAAATGGAAAGCTCACTGGTAAACTAATAGATAAGTTGACAGTTTATTATGGCTTGGCAATCAGGAGACACTGCAATTCCGTTGAGAATATGTATAATGCAATATGGGCATATTACCATTATTGTTCAACGGATGAAAATCCTCAACCCGAGAGGTGCCCGGTCGGAGCTGAGTCGTGGTGTTGCTGGCAGCGAGCGCGAGCTTCGAATACATTATCTAATTACAAACATGACTATCAGTCATTACCACATGATGTTGCTGAAGCTCTGTTTCTCTCATAGAGATCTCAGCAATAAACAATTATTGGAAAGATGTGTTGGTGGTTTCACGCAAAACAACAACGAAAGCTATGACCAGTTGATATGGAAAATATATCCTAAAATCGTTCCTTGTGGTGCAAAGGGAGTTGAAAAAGCAGCTTACATCGCAGCCGGCACGTTTAATGAAGGTACAACATCACTTCTATATTATATGAGTGCACTGAGACTATCAATTGGGCCAAATGCCCATGCCTATGCCGAAAAAGAGGATGCAGGGCGCGTCACTATATCTGACTTGAGAGCGTATGGGAGCACGCGCGGGGAAGAATGTTTCGCAGACAAACACAACTCACCATATTAGAAGCTGCTGATGATGCAGAGGGTTCATCATATGGCCCCGGCATAGATGACTCCATGTAAGTATGTGTAAACGTCTTTTGAAACTTTGAATACATTTTTCTCAAAACGGGGTTTTCAAGATTCGCGAGAGAGCGCTCGTATCGCCTACATCTTTATTTACGTTCTCCAGTTGTTATTAAGTTTAAATGTTACATCTACTATATTCATTTGTTGAAGATTCTCTGTAAATGTTATCTCGTCAGTCGTCGCGATTTTCTACAATTATGATCAAACTCATCATCAAACAGTAAAACAAACGAAGGAATATCACCTATATCCACAGTTTTATAATATTCATAGTGGGTTAATTATATGTAATAGAAAAGTGCTATAGATGCGGGGATGAGTTTATAGCAAATCAGTGAAGTGATTAGAGTGGCGCGCACACTGAAAAAGCTGAAAGTATCGATTATAAGTGGATACAGCGACATTTTTGCGAGGCACTCTGTACCTGTCAGTAAACGTCACATTGTGCCCAAGTGCAAGCGTCAGCTAAGATAAGCGGAACTACGAGAGCATACTACGAGCTGCTACCAGTTCACGTGCAACACCGCGCATTGACTTAAAATGAGTAACAGAATGAAATGCCCATCTTGTGAATCACCAATTTCTGGCAAAAATTATATAAAATGTAATGGGTGTTTACATGTTCTCCATTTATCTTGCGGTGGTCTCACAGAAATGGAACAGAATAAAAGACAGGATACAAGAAAGGAATAAAAACGGATCCAACCCACTACAGGCCTATCTCGTTGCTACCCATCTTATCAAAGATATTTGAAAAGCTCATCAAGGCAAGGTTTCTAGCACACTTAGTTACAAACAAAATATTAAGAGAAAGACAGTTCGGCTATCAGAGAGGTTTAGGAACCACTGATGCAATAGACACTTTAGTAGAGGACGTAGTAAATAAACTAGACAACAAAATGAAGGTAGCAGCATTGTTTTTGGGCTTAAGCTGGGCATTTGATCTTGTGGATTATAACATACTAATTTTTAAGCTGGAACATTACGGTGTGCAGGGTAAATGCTTGGATCTCATAAAATCTTACTTACATAACCGAAAGCAATTCGTCGAACTAACCACGAATGACAGCGGATGTCAAGAGGTAACTAGGTCAAGGATGGTCTCGATAACAGAGGAGTACCGCAGGTCTCTATTTTGGGTCCAATTTTCTTCATTATATTCACCAACGACTTGTTCGAATTTATTGGTAAATCGATGCCTGATAGTCAGCTCGTAGTTTATGCGGAGGACACAAATGCTGTTGTCTCGGACAATGATCTTGAATCACTCGATTTCAAGGTAAATTCAATTCTGTCGATGTTTCATAACCGGTTCACTAATAATAACTTAAAAATAAACACGAGTAAAACCAAACTACTGTTATTTAAAACCACGGCACGGAACAGTGACGTTATTGATGCAACCCCAAACAATGATACGGTGACTATGGTGAATGAATTCAAGTTTCTGGGGGTACACAAAGATTCCTCACTGAACTGGAAGCCTGCTATGCTCTGAGGAGTTCGAGAGACGAGGTGGATCAGGAGCATCTTAAAATGGTGTACTATGCTCTGATCGAGTTCAAACGACGCTATAGTATAACACTCTGGGGAAATAGCTATGCCTACAATGTGACAAAGGCTTTCGTAATGCTGAAGAGAGCAATCCGTACGATAGTTCGCATTTCACAGATGGAATCGTGCAGGCCGCATTTCATTAGGTTAGGGATACTAACGGTTCCTGCGCTTTATATACTTGTTTTAATGGTTGGGTTATCTAAAAACATTCACAAATTTGAAAACCTGGAATAGAAGTCTAAACGAGAAACTTCGCGTCGGAAGGACTTCCCAATTGAATCCGCACCGAAGTTAGTGATAGCACGACATTCTGCTAGTTTTCAGTCGCTATTGTTATTTAAACACCTACCAGTGGAGCTTAAAACTTTAGTTACACAAAGCAGCTTTAAACATACCAACTTCGAGTGGTGTCGATGATGGACGTGTTATAACACTAGGATTTTAGACTAGGCTAGACAGGAGTTTAGTTGAGGCTAAACCTAGGTTGTCAAGGCATAGGGAGACTGTTTGATCGATGGGGTTCCGCGGATGAAAATAACAAATTCAGAACAAAGTATAAACGTTGTCCACTCAGATAACCTATCCGGTTGATATCTTTGACATTTGAGTGTTGTCGGGGACGCGCGAAGAGATCAAATTACAGTCTAAAGTTCATCGTTTAGGTACAGGTAGATAATTTTGCCTTGCCTTGGATCGTTTTGATTGAAGTTGCATCTTTAAATTAAATGTCAATTTCGCTGGAGATCTAACGTGTAGATTGTGTCGTGTCACGCATTTATTTTGCTGGGCTCAGTCGAGGCGAGTTGAGGTTAACGAGATACCTAAGTCGGTATTTGCCGAAGTACGTAACTCGTTGTGGAGAGGGTTAGATCTCTAAAAGCACTAAAGAAAATGTTTGAAAATTTATTTGTGAATATTTATTGACACTTGATCTGGAGTGCGCTATGATATATATGTATTTATATATAATGATAAATAAACATGTGGGTGTCATTTATCAAGTTGTATCAAACAAAACAATCAATCTGCGATTGCAGACATTGCATTTTATTGATTTAAAATGAACTTAGATGATGTTGTGTTTGTAAAAAATTAAAGGAAACCCAAAATTTACTAAAAGACGGCTATACCTATACTAAGAACAACATCAATATGTATGGATCTTCGCTATGGCATGCTCAAACTGGAATGAATGCAGTGCTTCCCTAAAGATTAATTCAAACAATGCAGTGGATAAAGACAGTCTACATAATTGTGTGCCAAAATTCATAAAAAAACAAATCTTTGTAATTATAGATAAAGCCAAGGCCGAGGTATGGGCAAATTTGGCCTGTAAACAAGATATTAGAAAACGTCATTTAACAGGAGCCTGAGCGTTACACGACGAATACAAATGGTAACGAAAACGAAACAAGTAACATGGCTGAGAACGATGAAGAAATAAACGAGGCATCTCTATATGAGCCAAAAAAAGACGCTCTATGCCGGGCAAAAAATAGATTTCAAATCTTGTAAAGAGTAATCGGTCCATAACAGAAATACAATTAGCAACAAGTATTATCGCTTTAATTTTCTGGTCTGCGATGATGGTGATGATACAAATAAGATTTAAATATTTTGTGGATCATTTGCTTTGACAAAAATAAAGTCAATTGCGATTAACGGAAGCACAATTTTATGGCAACGGTGCCTTTAAATGAGTGTCGGTTTTCTAACAACTACACACAGTTCATGTGAAAATAAAAATGGAAAACAGCGAAACGTTAAATATTTTTCCGGTCATATTCTGTCTCTTTCCGGATAAAACGCAGGACACATAGGACTTTTTCAACTCATAAAAAGCAACTTTGATATAGACAGTCGAAATTTCAAGTGCGATTACGAAATCGCTCAGATGCAAGCTCTTAAGATTGTATTTCCAGTAATATCAATCAAAATTAAAATATCAAAAGCTGTGTTAAAAATGCCGAAAAACTAGAGTTTTTGAGAACAAATGTAGGTTATAAAAAACTGTTCGCTGTGCAAATCTACCATCACTTCCAATTTACAATATCAATGAAGTTTGGACAGAGACAAAAGAATTAGGAGCTGAAGACATTCCCGGCAAAATTGGTAAATTCAACGAATTTATGGAGAAGCATTGGCTAAGCAAATTGAACATAACTATTAGCCGCGCCAGCGGCGCTTGCGGACGAAGAATAGTTTGGACGGGTGGCACCGCCGAAAAGCCGTCCGCCGTCGAATGCCTTAAAAGTATATGTTTCCTGCAACAAAAATTATTGTTTGCTTTTATTTTATAAATATGATTTTAGTATAAATGGAATATAAATTTTAATTCGCTGTTGGTATTGTGACAGGATGAAGGAAGCGAATAAATACGAAAGAGCCGCCTTAGCCATGTACATGGAAGCAATATCTGGCCCAGCAAGCTCCAAGAATTATCATCAATGTGCAATGCGTGTATTCAAGTGAACGGACATCACGTAGAAAACCGGTGAGTACACCGGCGTGATTAGATTCAATGAAGTAGTTAAATTGATGACGATATTTTCAATTTTATTTGTGAGGGACGGGACGTAAATAAGGTAGGTAACTTCAACATAATTATGTTACATTTCAGATACTTTAACAATTTAGGATCAAAATGTTAGGTGAATACGTTCTATAGAATCGATAATTTACATGCTGTTGGACCCGTAGTGCATGGCAACTTGGAGCGCCGCAGCGGTCAGTACCTCAGCATAAGGGCGGCATAGCCGCCACATATCTTAACTAGATAACTGGTAAGAGTTAAGAGAATTCACGAAATAACAGACCCGAGACAAGAAGGTCGGCAAAACCCTAGTCTAGGCTAGTTAAATATACACGGAATATATTGTGCTTATGTCTAAGACGTTATGGCAATATGTCAGTGTCAGAAGTTCAGAACAAAATAATTTTCCAAAGTCTTCGCTATTACTGAAACTTACTTATGGGAAACGACAACATTACAGAAGGAATTTACCTAAGTTTTACAAAAAAAAGCTTTGAATTGAATTCGAACTAATACCATAGATGATGAAGATGACTTCTACGAAGCAAGCATATTTAAGGCGTCGGCGAAGGATCGCAGTGTGTATGTCGTTATCATTTGGTTAAAGAAGGCACTTCATTAAAATCCGGCGATGTTCATTAACGACCGGCGTTTTATGAATTGGCTAGGCTTTTGGTTAATATAAAGAATTGGAAATGGTGTGTAGTCACGGATCTGCGTGGGGTATGAAGTCTGCGTTGTCACAGATCCAGTAGCCTTAATATGTAATAAGGACATTTGGGAATTTCAATCTCAAGCTTTCAAAAATTGGCCTTAAGCCGCCTGATTATGTAACTCTGACATCTACGAATTTCTACCAGAATCTTTTTAAATTGACAATCCAACTAATCATAATCGCAACATAAGGAAGCTCGTTTTAAATAATCGTGTTTGATTGGTCGATTTGTCAATAAGTTAGCCACATTTAAGAAAAGTATTAAAGAGCACTACCTCTCTCTTTCGTAAAAGTTATTGTATTTATATTATTATATGTAAAGTTTATGTAGTATATGTCGGTAATTATTTTGTATGTCCTATCTGTATTTTATAGGCATTTAATTTATTCGTAGGCATTTTAGTTACAGTATTTATTGTGCACTGCCTACCCTTTTATGATACCAATTCCTGTAATGCCATGGTTTGCTGGAAGAAATCTCTTTTTAGAGATAAGCTCGCCTTTGTAAATGCATTTTCCTTTAATGTAACTTAATTACACAACAAAAAGGTTTAAATCTATTAAAACAAAATCCTGATTAGTTAACTGATCAAAGACAAACGAGAAACCATGAATGAGTTCAAAGGAATTGTAATTAAAACTCATTTAAAGTTCGGTTATCGACCGTCATCGTCTTATTTGATATTAAAAAATAAAGGTTTTCTTAAAAAAGGAAGTAAATGTTACATTTATTTCAATTTAGTTATGCATCTTCACTAAAAATCATTCCAAATAATCAAATAACCAAGACATTATTGAATTATAGTCGTTCAAAGTAACATCTCATAAAACGGTAACTACACTGAGATGCTTCGAGAACTTCACGACAACGACAACGACGACGATGAAGCAGAACCTAATGAAGAAACCTTGAACTGGTCGGATGACCTTAATTAATTTCCAGGGGAACCTGAGCCATTCCATGACCAGTCTGGTCTCATAATTGAGGGAACACACCCAATGGTTCTCTTCACTCAAATTTGGGACCAGACCATTACGGAAAATACTTGTCGCGAAACGTATACTTCTGATAGGGGCATCTCTGCTCGGTTGAGGATGAATCTTTGTGCGGAAGAATCCATTTCGGAGCTTTTGAGCCTCGAGGCCATATTTATATTCATGGGCCTATGCTACAGAAGCCGTGTCAACGAAAATTGGTCCACTGGTGTGATGGGGATGGCATCGTTTCGTAAGCTATTGTTAGTGACCATAGATCGATTATGGCTGTTGATGCGGTTTTTTCACTTTGTCGATAATGACTTCTTAACACCAGATATCCGAGGGGACGCAGAAATATCGCGATAATAAAACCAGTTCTGAATTACTTGAACCACAATTTATATGCGCCTCGCAAATAATTATCCATACACGAATCCTTGCTGCATTGGAAGGAACGTTTAAGTTGGGTGCATTGGAACAAAAGCAGCATGATTTGACATCAAGACGTACGAAATTTTAGAGGCAGCGACAGGTTATTCCTTAAAAATTATTATTTACGCGCGTTGCCAGTATTCGGATTCAGATATTCTTCTGCTGTATTTGATGAGAGTCCTTCGGTAATGGGTACACCCTCTTAATGGACAACTTTTACAATTCTGTGGCCTTGACTACTTTTAAAAGGAACAAAAAGGCGAAGAATCGACACGCCTCTCGATATAAATAATATGAACGAAAAACGTTTATGTCGGGGCAATGTGATATGGCGAAATATATAAAAGTTTTCAGACGCCTTCTTATCTTGAGCATTTCATGAATTGTTATATATTGTGCCAAGTTCGGCCAACAAAGACGGATGTCTCACTGGCAATTTCTATTTACCCTGCTATAACAGATTTTTTAACAGTTCGGGGAATATGCTCTCCCGCGAATGCCTAGCAGCCGGCCGGAAGACTTCCCGCCGGCTAGGTACCAATGTAATTCACTTCTCGGTACATCGAGATGTTCTGGAAAGGCGGAAGAACAATAAAAAGAGCGTCACGTACGGGTTAGATGTGCTCGATTTGCAGCGAAATGAATAAGAACTAAAATAATATAGTCTGCGTTGTGTGTGACGATCACTTTTCTAGCGTTCCCCCGACCACTTTCCGACTTCAACATCAGATTAGCTCCATGACATTAAAAATATTCTAGGAGCAAATTACTTGTCAAGACAAATCGAATGAGCCCAAACTTGATGGGGTTGCGACGTTTTATTACAGCGTTCCCCTGTCCACCTTCCGACTTCAGCATCAGATCAGCTCCATATCATTAAAAATATTCTAGGAGCAAATTACTTGTCAAGACGAATCGAATGAGCCCAAACTTGATGGGGTTGCGACGTTTTATTACAGAATTTCCCTGGCCACCTTCCAACTCCAGCTTCAGATCAGCTCCAAGTCAGAAAACAATTTGTTGGACCAAAGTATTTGTCAAGTCGAAACGAACGAGTCCAAACTTGCTGGGGTTGCGATGTTTTGCTATAGAGTTCCCATGCTAACCTTCCGTCTCCATCATCAGATCAACTTCAAAGTCAGAAAAATATTGCATTGTCATCCACCTTACATACGCATGCAAAATTTTAGCTCAATCGGATAACGGGAAGTGGATCAAATTCAAGCCGCCAGTTTTGACGCTAACACACATACATATATTTCAATTAAATTTTTAATTAAAGAAAAACTGACGGATTATTCTGAAATGCGTTTGCAGCAGTTTTTTTACATGAATATTAATTCATTTATTGGTGAATTATAACACTCTTAATAATAACACATTATACAATTCAATACAATAAATTACAATGACATAAATCCGCCAAAAGCTTCGTCATAACTAAACTTAGGAAACAAAATACATATCTATAAAAAAAAACCGCCAAGAAACGCCCGCACCAAACGTGCCCATTACACTGGCAGCATTACCGCGCTGCACAGCTGGCGAGATCCTCCGTTTGTTAGTCGTATACCTCGAAATCATAAAATCCTTGTAGCTTTTCACCTATTCGCGTTTCGCCGCGATCTAAAAATTTCTGAACAGATATTTTTCCGTGTAGTATGATTTCTGGTCGCCAATTACAATGGTGTATAAAATATATTTACTTTCCTGCCTTTCTTCACTGTAGTCCCTTTTCACCTCTATAGATATTTATTTGTAATGCGTTATTACATATCGCAATATTTCCTTTAAGCACACCTCCATAGTTTTGTTTCGTAAATGCATTTCGCACTTGTAGTTTATCTCCTGGTTATGAGTGTGATATATGTAACCTCTATGGGAAAAGGTTATGGGAAACCAGTAAAACTATTTATAATGACTTTTAACTGATTTTTTCTTTATTTTATACACTGGAGGTACACGTCTGCTACTAACACAGCTGATAGACTGAGAGAGGGTTGCCAGTTGGGGTAGATGAATTTTGCACATAAATGAGTTTGTATTTCAACACGCCCCTTCAAAATTTATCTTGTATTGTCTATTATTTAATCACAAAATCTAAAAAGCAGGACGTATAAACCTTCCTAGTGTATTCTGGGAGAATCACAATGTTATGGCCCAACATTCGTTGCTAGGATTAGAAAACCCAGGGAAACCTAATCAGACCAACTTAGGTTTCTACTCTTATATCAATCAGACCAACAATAACTTAAGTTTCTATTCTTATATCAATATTTATTTATCAATGTACCTTTTAATTATACTATTTTATAATGTAATTTGAGTTGTATACAGCTATTTACATTTTTCTTTTATTTTACATAGTAATTAGTCCCATATCCTTTACAAATCTTCGGAAACAAATTTTAGGTAGTGACTTTGTCAGCGCATCAGCCACTTGATTACCTGTATGAATATAACACACTTTGATTACATTTTTCTCGACTTGTTCCCTGGAAAAAATATATTTTAGGTCAATGTGCTTTGTTCGTTTGTGATTGGTAGGATTTTGAGCTGTGCTAATGCACCCATTATTGTCTTCATATATTACAATAGGCTTGGATATATTAATATTTAGGCTAGCTGCTAGAGACTTAAGCCACAGGGCTTCTTTAACAGCTTCATATAACGCCATATATTCTGCTTCAGTTGACGATGCTGCAACTGATGCCTGTCTCTTTGTACACCAAGTAACAGTACAGTTATTAAATGATTGAAACAAATATCCGGTTCTACTTTTCCTGTCATTAGCATCACTTCCTCCCCAGTCTTAGTCAGCATACCCACATAGTACATTTTCATGATCTCCTCTTACATATGTCAATTTTAAGTCTACTGTACCCTTTATGTATCTTAAAACCCTTTTGAGACATTGCCACAACTCTCTATTATTTTTATTTGTATGTCTGCTTAGAATACTAACACATGCACTCAAATCGGGGCGTGTACATAGCATTAAATACATAAGGCAGCATTGAGATTTCTGCATGGCGCGTCATATTTTTCATCTGAATTTAATGCTTCATAATTCAGTTTACTTTCAAGAGGTGTGTGTGCGGGATTACAATTACTCATATTAAACTTCTCCAAAATGGTTTGGATGTACGCACTTTAATCCAGTGTAAATTTGTTATCAAATCAAATATTTATTTATTTCACAAAAAGCAAACAATTTTAACTATAATTTGAATATTATGTGACGACTTAAGTGTAAAATTAAGATTAAACAAAAACAGTACTTGTGATCCCCACACTAGGCAAGCCTGTATCGTGGGGATCATACAGAGGAGGGACTGACACACAATTTCAATAATTTAGATTCACCTGCACCAAAAATAACAATTGCAATCAGCGCGTTACTCACAAATAAGTTGAACATATTCTATACATTTTGACAGCTGCTAAGTAGAATTAGGACGCTAATCGCAACTAGTGTCCCGGGCGCAAGACGATCTTTTTTCATAGTTTAGGCGTAATTCAATTGAAAATGTAAATAAATACATATAAAATAAAAATATAAAAATTTATAAATATAAATACATATATAACTATACATATTATATACACTATAGCAATTGACTAAGAAATTAGTTCAAGCAGCTTTTTTGTGTCGCAGTAAGATAATGAGGACAGCCAACTCTTAATCACATACTTTACATGATAGTAAGGCTTAAATTTAATTTCACAGTTTTGCGATATCCTATTATACAGGAAGGGATGGAGAAATCTAGCTAAACATTGGGAGAAAGAAGTCTTGACGGGGGAACAGGTATCCGAAATATTCTTTTGTTTAGTAATTCTTGTAAAGCTGGAGTCTTCAGAATATGGGTATGCATTTTTAATGTAGATTTAAATATATACAGTTGGCGCACAGTCAAAAATTGGCATTCCTCGTAAAGTTGTAGGGTACCGAAAAGGCTTCCTGTACATAACCTTCAGGAGTGATCTTTGAGCCCTTTCAACACTTAACATATGCGTCTTGCGTGCACCGCCCCACACAGGTATACAGTAAGATAGGATACTCTCACCAAGCCCTAGATACACCATTTTTAGTACAGCCTCTGGGGCTATGCCTCGTAGGAGCTTCATGTTGTATATGAGCTTCCTAATCCTAGTCACAAGTAGATTTAAATGGGGCTTAAACGAGAGGTTATCATCTATCAGCACACCCAAATATCGAATGTAGCGGGTACTCCCTATGGTTTCACATTGACAGTTAGGTAATAATACATTCCGCTGTACACCACACTTATGAATCTTTAATGGAGGGGTCGAAGCCGGGGCAGACGCATTTGTTTTTGAGAAACATAGGTACTTTGTCTTTTTCGCGTTAAGTGTTAAAAGGTTGTGGTCCAGCCACTTCGCTATAGTGCACATGCTGTCCTCTACTTTTTCAAAGGTTTCCTGCCATGTCACTCCATTGAAAAGTAGCGCTGAGTCATCAGCGTAGCAAACGACTTCAGTTTTATTTCCAAAAAGGCTAGCGATGTCATTTATATAAATTAAAAAGAGAGTGGGGCCCAGTACACTACCCTGGGGGACACCAAATTTTACTGTTCTGGGCGCGCTAACTTGAGACCCAATCTTGACACTCTGTGTGCGAATGGTAAGGTAGCTTTGGAACCAGTTGTTCGGTAGGCCTCTTATACCAATATTGTGCAGTTTGCTCAGCATTATAGGTATAGATACTGTGTCAAACGCTTTGGCGAGATCGAGAAAAACGCCGACACAACCTTTTCCGCTATCGAGGTAGGAATCAATGAAGTTTGTTAACATCTGAATGGCATCCTCCGTCGATCTCTTTTGCCTAAAGCCAAACTGTATCAGATAGTAAATTATGAGTCTCAATATAATTGACTAAGCGTGAGTTGACAATTTTTTCGATGATTTTGGAAAACACGCTGAGTAACGCAATGGGTTTAAAATGACACGGGTCGTCTTTAGCTCCATCTTTATGTATTGGAGTGATGGCCGCTTGTTTCCACGCGTCAGGGAAGTCACCCGTAGATATGCTGAGATTAATAATAAAAGTTAATGGTTGAATGTGCTCCCGTAAGCATTTTATCAGGGAGCCTGAGAATCCATCTAGACCAGGCGCTGCGTCACTCTTGACTTGTTGGATAAAACGATTGACTTCTAGTGGGTCTGTTGGTTTCATGAAAAACGAGTGACAGGAAGAGGACATTAAAGTCTCAGTTGCCACAGCCAGTGAGTCTTGGGTTTGATTTAGTCTAGTTAGTGTCGAGTTCGCCAGTTTGTTCCCAACTTCCGAAAAGTATTCGTTACAGTAGTCCAGAGATTTATCCACCCTTGCTTTGGAGCTGAGTAATGCAGTAGCTTGGCATTTTTTTTTCTTAATATTACAAATATCCTTCACCGTGCTCCAAAGTTTCTTTGGATTATTGCTGTTTCTGGAGAGTTCGCTAGTTTCGTGGGCTTATTTTAATGTATAAAGTAAGTTGTTGCAGTAAGTTCGGTAGCGTAGGTAAGATATTTTTAGGATAACGTCATTGGGGCATTTTATTACTTTTAAATGCAGATTATCACGATGTTTTATACAACGTAATAGCCCTGAGGTGATCCATGGTTTTAATATAATTTTGGAGTCGCTGATTCGGATTTTTCGAGTGTTTTTATTAATGATTGTAGTCAGGTTATCAGTAAACGCCTTGATAGCATCGTAACAATTACTGAATTAGTGACGATTGACCAGTCAATAGCCCGTATTTCATCTGTTATAGCAGGGTAGTCAATTTTAGTTATAATTTTCTTTTTCTTTTTAGTATTTCCTAAGATATTAATTCCAGCTATACACATCTCATGGTCGGTGATCGCCGTTGAGCAAACCACAGAGACCACTAGACTGCCACTCTTTACAAAGATATGATCCAAGCAGAATCTACCACGTGTAGGTTTAGTGATAGCAGGAAGAAAGCCTTGCTCCGCGGTGAGACATAAGTATTCTGTAGCGGGATCCTCCTCGATATTAGGCATGATATTTATATTAATGTCTCCGGCAAATATTACCTCACGGTTATTCTTAAAAGTATCGAGCAGGCTAGCCAACGATGAGAGAAATTCTTCCGTAACTGATATTGAGGGTGTTCTATACACACCCACCACTGTTATAATCTTAGGGATCTCTATAGTAAGACATTCAGAATTTGCGAGAGTAGGTTCTTCGGAAATTACATCCCAACAGTTTTTAACATAGATTACAACACCACCGGATTTATTTATCTGTTTCATTGTCCTGAATACATTATACCCATCAAGTTGGTTAATTACTAATGACTCTCGCAACCAGCATTCGGTCAGTACTATGATATCAACCTGTGTGTCCATACGTGCGAGTGTGAGGCGGAAGTTATCAAAATTCTTATTTATGCTGCGAATATTGTAGGTAAGTAATCTAAAAGTGTATTCGTGCGTAATAATAGTGTTTATCTCTTCGGGTATGATTATAACATGGCAAGAGTATTCCAAAGTTTCATCAATATCAGATATTAGGTTATGTGACTCCATCGAAAATATGGGTATATAGTGACTTCTTTATTCTATTTTTCATGAATTCTTGCCAATTAGTTGCACACTTCGCGAAGCACTGCGATTGTTGTTTGTTTATTTGATAAGAGTCTGTAAGTGTATATAATGTAAGTGTATATGGTATGGGATTTTCAAGCAAAGATATAAATAAAAATATGTATATAAATAGAACACTGTAAATTATATGTAAATTATTATTATTAATCTGTTTATCATTTAGTTCACTTATGAGGCAGTTATGTGGAGCACTGAGGCCTAACATGTTCATCCAGGTCTTCGAAAGTTTGATTTCTCTGTGCAGTTTGTTACTGCGATCTTCGTTCGAGTATCGTACCGTTTCTGACCCAGCAGAATTTGAATTTATACGTAGCAGGACGCAGTCTTGCTTCACGAAATAACAGACGGTTGTCTTTTGTAAGTCTTTCGTTGAGAAAGATAGTGCTTGCTGGGCCTTGCACAATTCCTTCGGAAGTTAGTCCTTTCCTGGTTCGGGCTGCATTAACAAGCTCATTGCGTTTGTAGTTCCTTATTAGTTTTGCTACTATAGGTCTCGGTCCATGCTGTTTTCCCACTGGTTCATCTGCCTGTGCCAGTTGCGCTAACTCAGGTATTTTGGGTCCGACGCGTGACACAAAGTCAACATCATTATCGATTAGGTCAATGCCTATTTTCTTTGCTGTTAGGGAAGAGACGTGATAGGCATTTTCGTTTTCGTGCTCAGGAATTCCGCATATCTCGATCTCATTTCTTAGCGCCGACTGAGCCATCATGCCGTTCTGCGACTGTAGCTGAATAACAGATGCTTTGAGAGCAAGTATCTCCCGGTTACGGTCCTCTATTTTTTTCTCGTACTCGTCGAGTCTAGTGCAGCATAGAGCAATCGCAGAGGTAGCCGCGGCAAGATTGGATTTCCAGCTTCTTATATCATCGCGTAATAGCTTTATCTCGGCAGTGAGGCTTAATATTTCTGGCATGTTACCGGTATCTATAGGTCTATTCGATTCCTTTGCAGGTTTGTGTTTCTTACGTTCAGTTACATTGTCCCTAGTGACATTCTCAAGGTTAATTGAGTACGAAGATGTGCGGATCGGTGTACTGTCGCCTTTGATTTTCGGGTCTTCGCATTGAAGGCACTTCCATAGGGATTTATAGTAATCTGTGAAGTCATTCAGTGTTTTGCAAGTTATGTTTAGACATGTTATCGTACCTAGTAATTTTTATGCCAAGGAACAATTTAATTTCTTGTAAGTCTGACATTTTAAATCTGCTCATAAGGTAAGCTTTAAAATCATTCATGATCTGTACATTACCACACACTAAAACAAGGTCATCGACATACAATACTGCGTAGATGTTTTTAGTTATATCTCCGTTATTTAAAACATATATACACCAATCCACTGATGAGTTTTGAAAACCTTTATCTTTTAGACATTTCTCAAATGTTTGGAACCAACATCTTGCCGCCTGTTTCAAACCATATAATGCTTTGATCAATTTGCATACATAATCTTTTTTGCAAACTACCCTCTAGGAACCGTCATTTAAATTTCTTCCTTTAAGATACCATTCAAAAAGGCAGTTTCGACATCCATATGATGTACTAGTAAATCGAACTGGTTAGCGAAACTTATAATGAAGCGAAAACTTGCTATTCTGGCAACGGGAGAAATGCTTCGTCATAATCTGTGAGGTATTCCTGACTAAATCCCCTAGCGACAAGACGTGCTTTGTATCTCAATGGTTTTCCAAACTCATCGTGTTTTATACTAAATACCCACTAGCAATCTATAATATTTTTATTATCTGGCCTCGGTACCAAAGTCCAGGTGTGGTTTTCGTGCAATGATTTTAATTCATCCTTAATGGCATCGTCCCATTTAGCCTTATCATCACGTATTTTTATTTCATCGTAACTCTTAGGTCCTACACACATTAACGATTGAGCACACATTAGATAATCTTCGGCCGTTTCATCATATGATATAGGTACACGACCTTTTAGTCTGTCACTACGCCTTAGCTCTGTGTCATGTTCGGAATGTGATGGCAAACAATCTAATCGTTCATTATTAGGAATTTTGGCAACTATACATGGAACTCCATTATGACTATCAGATTTATTTGTACTTAATTTTGACGCATCTGATTGGCTATTGCAGGACTTCGCGGCCAACAGGTAAATTGAATGGCAATTTATAGCACTTTATCTCCATTCATGGGTGGTATCTGTGGGAAGTAGTGGGGACTGTGGAGAGTGCCCTCGCAGTAACCATAAAGGAAAAAGCTCTAGGAAGAGGTCTTACGGATGCTATTAACCGAAGCAGAACACATGACTATAGAATTGACATTCAAGACCGCAAACCGACTCTTCGGACAGTCTTACCCCGAACCACTTCTTACTAGGTTCCCGAAGCGCGTCGATGCCGCCTCAAGTGAAACTGATGAAAGCGACCTAATCCAACCTTGAGATTGGCGAAAAGCAGTACGATTTGCGGATAAATTCTCCATGTTTCACGCTGCTTGGATAGAATGGTTACTCGAGAGGGGTTCTGATTACCTATACCTAGCTAGAGGTAATGACTAGAAAATAAATGTGCCTTATACATGAGATATTTATGAAAAGTATTCTGTTGTTGCTTCAAAATCTAATGTTGAATATTCATATGTATGTAATGAGGAAATTGTCTGTGTTATATTTTCTCATTTTCAAATATAAAAATTCAAAAGTAAAAAAAAAATAAAAAATTTGGCGAAGGTGGATTCGCAAGTATTTACTGACTCTAATACCAAGGCTGTTGAGAAAGTAAGTTGAAAAGTATTCACAGGTGCCACAACAATACTAAAAGATGTTTTATTTGTGCCTGATTTATCTGTAAATTTACTGTGCTAATACTAGTACTAGTGCTATGTTGGGTAAAAATCTAAAGGTGGTTTTTGACAATTATTTATGTTGTATTTTTGACAAATATGACGAGAGAATTGTTGCTAAGGCATTCAATAACGGCGGTATTTACGTTTTAAGCACTAAGGGTAAGGCATTGTTATCGGCTTCAATTGAGTCATCTGTTCTGCCTTCGTGTTCTGGTTTAGAGAAGGGTGAACCAAAAATCAGTAGTGAAGCAATGACTCTGGAAATATGGCATAGGAGGCTTGGACATTTGAATACAATATGCAACTTCTTAAGAAAGGAATTTCTGTAGGTATCAGTTATATGAACGCAAATTTGAAAGCATGTGTTGCATGTATAGAGGGAAAACTGACGCGACTTCCATTTCCAAAAAAATCCTTTACTAGCTAATGAGGTATTAGGATTGGTGGACACAGACGTGTGTGGACCAATGCCCTGTCGGTCATTCAATGGAACGCGGTATTTCTTAACGTTCATTGACGATTTCTCTAGAAAAAACTTTTGTATATCTGTTACAGACAAAAGATCAGGTTTTTGAAATATTTAAAACATTCAAGGCGTTAGTTGAGAATGAGACAGGCAAAAATATCAAGGTGCTCCGTAGCGATAATGGTGGAGAGTATATAAGTCGAAGTTTTCAGGAGTTCCTATGACAACACGGCATTCGGCACGAGACTACCGTTCCTTACTCACCGGAGCAAAACAGAGTGGCGGAACGAGCAAACAGAACGATAGTGGAAAAGGTAAGGTGCATGCTCAGAGACTCTGGCCTTGGTGAAAAGTTTTGGGGAGAGGCGGTGAATACAGCTGTTTACCTGAAGAACCGGTCACCAACCAAGGCAGTGATGGGCATGACCCCGGAACACAAGTGGTCAAATAAGAAGGTAAGTTTGGAACACTTACGAGTTTTTGGATGTGCAGCGTATGCTCTTACACAAAACAAAAAAAAATTTGATGCGAGGTGCAAAAAGTATATTTTCGTTGGATATCGCGAAGTAACAAAGGGATACCGGTTGCTAGACCCGTTTGATTTGACGAAATGCATCAAAGCTAGGGATCGTTTTGTAGAAAACGATTTTGACCATTGGCTAGGTAAGGAAACTCGGAATATGCCAATAATAATAGATCTCAACAGTGACCTGCAGCACGCTCATGAACCAAATGAGGACTCAATCCAAGACTCACTTGTTTTCAACAAGTGAGTCGTGGATAGAGTGTGAATGCCGACGGGACAGGTAATGATACAGTTACTTTAATTAGCAGCCCCGATAACGATGATTCGTCGGATGAACCATATGTGCCGTCATCAATTAACTCGTCGGACTCAAACTACTCGGAGGCAAGCAAGTTTGCAAATATTGCGCATGGGATGTCTGCTGAAGGTGGAGTAGCGAGTGACGAACCTACCACTGTGGAGGAGGCTCTGGGTGGAGATGATGCGTTCAAGTGGAAGGAAGCGATGGCGGACGAGTATCAGTCATTTCAAGTTAATAAGTGCTGGACGTTGACTGATCTACCACAAACGCAGAAACCAGTGAAATGTAAGTGGGTTTTTAAGGTCAAAAGAGGCCTAAATGGTGAGGTTTTGAGGTACAAGGCGAGGCTGGTGGCAAAAGGATTTACACAGAAATGCGGCTTTAATTATAACGAAACATTTTCACCGGTAGTTAGATATTCGACGATCCGCATGCTACTGGCTCTGGCTGCTCAACTAAATATGGAAGTAGACCACATGGATTTCAAAACTGTCTTCTTAAATGGTGACCTTAAAGAAGTTATTTATATGGAACAGCCAAAAGGATATAAGAACGGAGTTTCCAGATAAGGTCTTTCGACTACATAAAGTTGTGTATGGACTAAAGCAGGCATCGAGAAGTTGGTACGAGAAAATAAACAACTCACTAGTTTAAGGTCTCTCAGAAATAATCAACACGATGTCACTTCAGCAACACTTTAATCAGCGCCAAACTTATTTACAGAACTTATTACTTATTAGCCAAACTTATTTACAGAACTTATTATTTATTAACTAACTTTGTTCGTAACTCGTAACTAAACTTATCGCCAGTCAGCTATCACAACCGCTCAGCGTTACTCGTTCCGCCCGAATGCCCTCGCGCGGTCCCTTGCGAAAACGCCCGGCAACTTCTCCCGCCAAGTTGTTTCACAAAACTCCGCCTACATAACACAAGCTTACGATTGGTCAAAGCCTCTGATTGGTCAAGCCCTACGCGCGTACCAATTGTATGACAGACTATAATGTTGCCAGCACAAAAACCAAAAGTCCACCAACATTTTTGTGTAAACGTAAGCAAACCTTACACTAGTTGAGAATTTAAAATTCAAGAAATTTTCGTCGGAACATTGTATTTATATAAAGCATGGTGGGGAAGGAAAGATGACTATCATTGCTTTATATGTTGATGATATCATGCTATTTTCAAATGATCAGAATGAAAAGGCGACGATTAAAAATCAACTGATGAAAGAGTTCAAAATGAAAGATCTGGCCGGTTTGTCATGTATTAGGAATGAGGATACAGTTTGAAAACGGACAGATAACCCTTGATCAGTCAAACTACATTAAAACTGTTTTGGAAAGGTTTGGTATGAGTGATTGTGAAGCCAGTCAGCACTCCAATGGAGACCGGTCTTAAGTTGACTAAAGCTGAGAAGAAGAATGAAGGTTTCGAGTACAGAGAGTTGATCGGCTGCCTTATGTATATAGCGGTGTGCACCAGGCCTGATATAGCGTATGCAGTGAGTGAGCACTGAGTCAATTCAACGACTGTTACTCTGAGTGTCATTCAAAAGCAGCTAAGCGCGTTCTTAGTTATCTTAAGGGGACAAGAGATCACGCTATCACGTACAGGAAGGGTGAAATGTCTGTTAGTGCGTATGTCGATGCAGATTGGGCGTCTTGTGAAGTAGATCGCAAGTCGCAAGTCAACAGGGTTCGTTTTTAAAGTCGCGGATTCTATTGTCATCTGGGAGAGTAGAAAGCAAAAGACCGTTGCACTTTCGAGCACGGAGGCGGAATACATGGCTTTATCGGACGCTTGCAAAGAGGCTTTGCTTATAAGGAGTTAACTTAACGAATGCCTTGGACATCCATTCCGCTCAGAAGCTTTGCGTCAACTCAATGTATCACGCGAGAACGAAGCATATAGATGTTCGGCATCATTTCATCAGGGACATAGTGAGTGACGGCTTCATAAAGCTTGTATATCGGCGCACAGGTGAGATGATGGCGGACTTGCTCACAAAGGCTTTGTGCAAAGATGCAACGTTAAAATATGTAGAGCAGCTTGGACTGTCGGTTGTTTACCTCTTCGTCAGTGTGTACTTTTATAACAATTACATTTCAATTGTTATCTGCCCATACATGCCACTGTCACTGACGAGGGATAGTTGTGTTAGGGTTGTCACAACAATGTTTGTTTTATTTTTTAATTTGTGTTATTTTTCTGAATACTTTTAGTTTAAGGGCCGGTGTTGAGAATGTAAGTTAAAAAGTATTCATATAGTTTTTTATACATCAAGTATGTCGCAATGATGAACAATGTGAATCTTGTGGAATAAAATTACTTATCTAAAAGACTGTGCTTATCTAATTAAGGGGACGCCAAGACACTACCGGCGATAACCTGAATTTAGCCACGCGGCAGGATTCGTCCATCTAGTTATACTATTAGTTATACGATATAACGAAATGGACAAAAAATAATAATAGTTATACTGCTCAGTATAACTAAATGGATTCGACTAATTTGGGTCGGCTTCGTCCAAATAGATACTGCTACGACGAAGCCGACCCAAATTAGTCGAATCCATTTAGTTATACTGAGCAGTCTAACTATTATTATTTTTTGTCCATTTTGTTGGACTCCATAACTAAATGGATTCGATTAGTTTGGGTCGGATTCGTCCAAATAGTTAAATAAACAAGCAGTTAATATTTATGGGTATTTTTACGTTTTTACATTTTAATTCAAATTAAAAATATTCACAATAACAGGCAAAAATACAGAACACAATTAAGATACAGTGTAATGTAATAGGTATAAAATGTTTCTAGAAAAGGGTAAGGAGTTCGAATCGACAAAGATAACTTAATAGCTACTGGATGGAAGCAAAATGACGGAGTAGGATACTTATTAGTAGTAAATTATATACTCTTGGACTTATTATCAGTAAATGTCAATTGCAAATTGCTACTGAAATGAAAAAAATTGAAAATTGAAGGTATTCCTGGATCTTCCCGAGGCCTCGAAGAAGATCCCTACTATGTCAAAAGAGGACGGTATGGTATTGTTATATAACGGACATCAATATTATAAAAATCGACGGTATAGGGATGGTGCGTTTATCTGGAGAAGCTCATCTAAAGACATGTGTGCAAACAATACTGCACGGGTTCGCTCACCGTTAAAGTAAGAGTTATTTATTTCGTTTATTGCCCATGGTCCCATAAGTGTTTTAGCGACTCCAGCAAATTTTTCAAACATAAGAAGGTGCATAATCTGAGGTGATGGTTGGTGATGACTGCGGAAGGAAGTTTCGGTGCAGAAAAATGTTGGAAAGACATGCGGGTAGGTGCTCGCTCTGATTTAGAGTTTTTAGAGACAAACCAAGACATCAGACAAAGTAGGCAGGGTGGCAACGTAAATAAATAAAAAACTACATCTTAATTTTAAAAAAAAAAATTGAAAAATACAATGAATGGTTTGTCGATCACAAAGATATTTGTTCTACAAATCATAATGGTTCTTCAGGTAAAATGGAAGTCGATGCGGTAGTAGAAATGTTCAAGCGTTCAATGGAAAAATTTTACGTTCGTTACAAAAATTACATCGGTGATGGTGACTCTAAAACTTACTCTGGAATATGAAAGATGCGCCTTAGGGTGAAATTGAAGTGTTCAAGAAAGAATTTATTGGACATGTGCAAAAAAACAATGGGTACACGACTCCAAGACTGTGTAAAAATATATACTGAAACTGTAAATAAAAAGTGTAAAAAATTACAAAATTAAAAAAGTACTTGGTGGAAATGGAAAGCTCACTGGTAAACTAAAAGATAAGTTGGCAGTTTATTATGGCTTGGCAATCAGGAGACACTGTAATTCCGTTGAGAATATGTATAATGCAATATGGGCAACATATTACCATTATTGTTCAACGGATGAAAATCCTCAACCCGAGAGGTGCCCGGTCGGAGCTGAGTCGTGGTGTTGCTGGCAGCGAGCGCGAGCTTCGAATGCATTATCTAATTACAAACATGACTATCAGTCATTACCACATGATGTTGCTGAAGCTCTGTTTCTCTCTTAGAGATCTCAGCAATAAACAATTATTGGAAAGATGTGTTGGTGGTTTCACGCAAAACAACAACGAAAGCTATGACCAGTTGATATGGAAAATATATCCTAAAATCATTCCTTGTGGTGCAAAGGGAGTTGAAAAAGCAGCTTACATCGCAGCCGGCACGTTTAATGAAGGTACAACATCACTTCTATATTATATGAGTGCACTGGGACTATCAATTGGGCCAAATGCCCATGCCTATGCCGAAAAAGAGGATGCAGGGCGCGTCACTATATCTGACTTGAGAGCGTATGGGAGCACGCGCGGGGGAAGAATGTTTCGCAGACAAACACAACTCACCATATTAGAAGCTGCTGATGATGCAGAGGGTTCATCATATGGCCCCGGCATAGATGACTCCATGTAAGTATGTGTAAACGTCTTTTGAAACTTTGAATACATTTTTCTCAAAACGGGGTTTTCAAGATTCGCGAGAGGGCGCTCGTATCGCCTACATCTTTATTTACGTTCTCCAGTTGTTATTAAGTTTAAATGTTACATCTACTATATTCATTTGTTGAAGATTCTCTGTAAATGTTATCTCGTCAGTCGTCGCGATTTTCTACAATTATGATCAAACTCATCATCAAACAGTGAAACAAACGAAGGAATATCACCTAAATCCACAGTTTTATAATATTCATAGTGGGTTAATTATATGTAATAGAAAAGTGCTATAGATGCGGGGATGAGTTTATAGCAAATCAGTGAAGTGATTAGAGTGGCGCGCACACTGAAAAAAGCTGAAAGTATCGATTATTAGGGGATACAGCGATATTTTTTCGAGGCACTCTGTACCTGTCAGTAAACGTCACATTGTGCCCAAGTGCAAGCATCAGCTACGATAAGCGGAACTACGAGAGCATACTACGAGCTGCTACCAGTTTACGTGCAACACCGCGCATTGACTTAAAATGAGTAAAAGAATGAAATGCCCATCTTGTGAATCACCAATTTCTGGCAAAAATTATATAAAATGTAATGGGTGTTTACATGTTCTCCATTTATCTTGCGGTGGTCTCACAGAAATGGAACAGAATAAAAGACAGGATACAAGAAAGGAATAAAAACGGATCCAACCCACTACAGGCCTATCTCGTTGCTACCCATCTTATCAAAGATATTTGAAAAGCTCATCAAGGCAAGGTTTCTAGCACACTTAGTTACAAACAAAATATTAAGAGAAAGACAGTTCGGCTATCAGAGAGGTTTAGGAACCACTGATGCAATAGACACTTTAGTAGAGGACGTAGTAAATAAACTAGACAACAAAATGAAGGTAGCAGCATTGTTTTTGGGCTTAAGCTGGGCATTTGATCTTGTGGATTATAACATACTAATTTTTAAGCTGGAACATTACGGTGTGCAGGGTAAATGCTTGGATCTCATAAAATCTTACTTACATAACCGAAAGCAATTCGTCGAACTAACCACGAATGACAGCGGATGTCAAGAGGTAACTAGGTCAAGGATGGTCTCCATAACAGAGGAGTACCGCAGGTCTCTATTTTGGGTCCAATTTTCTTCATTATATTCACCAACGACTTGTTCGAATTTATTGGTAAATCGATGCCTGATAGTCAGCTCGTAGTTTATGCGGAGGACACAAATGCTGTTGTCTCGGACAATGATCTTGAATCACTCGATTTCAAGGTAAATTCAATTCTGTCGATGTTTCATAACCGGTTCACTAATAATAACTTAAAAATAAACACGAGTAAAACCAAACTACTGTTATTTAAAACCACGGCACGGAACAGTGACGTTATTGATGCAACCCTAAACAATGATACGGTGACTATGGTGAATGAATTTAAGTTTCTGGGGGTACACAAAGATTCCTCACTGAACTAGAAGCCTGCTATGCTCTGAGGAGTTCGAGAGACGTGGTGGATCAGGAGCATCTTAAAATGGTGTACTATGCTCTGATCGAGTTCAAACGACGCTATAGTATAAAACTCTGGGGAAATAGCTATGCCTACAATGTGACAAAAGCTTTCGTAATGCTGAAGAGAGCAATCCGTACTATAGTTCGCATTTCGCAGATGGAATCGTGCAGGCCGCATTTCATTAGGTTAGGGATACTAACGGTTCCTGCGCTTTATATACTTGTTGTAATGGTTGGGTTATCTAAAAACATTCACAAATTAGAAAACCTGGAACAGAAGTCTAAACGAGAAACTTCGCGTCGGAAGGACTTCTCAATTGAATCCGCACCGAAGTTAGTGATAGCACGACATTCTGCTAGTTTTCAGTCGCTATTATTATTTAAACACCTACCAGTGGAGCTTAAAACTTTAGTTACACAAAGCAGCTTTAAACATACCAACTTCGAGTGGTGTCGATGATGGACGTGGTATAACACTAGGATTTTAGACTAGGCTAGACAGGAGTTTAGTTGAGGCTAAACCTAGGTTGTCAAGGCATAGGGAGACTGTTTGATCGATGGGGTTCCGCGGATGAAAATAATAAATTCAGAACAAAGTATAAACGTTGTCCACTCAGATAACCTATCCTGTTACAACTGAGTCAGCGTGTGGGCCAGGCAATATTAAATAACTGTATGCCTGGCGCCACATATTCACAAATATTAAACAAAGTGTTGTCATCGCAGTTTTTAGAACCAACCACCCTAATTATTTTAATTGGTAGAAGGGAAAATGTATCTAAAAAACTAATTACTAAATACTTTTCCAAATTAAATTCTTTACAAAATGTAGATAGAATAATCTTGTTTGCGTTTCCTTTCAGCCAATCTTTGTCACAACATGAAAATCATATAAGACATGATTATAATACATTTATACCCACATTGACATGTCGTCATACTGAAAAATTTCATTTCATAGACACCGATATTTGTATTGGAAAATATTTTTATTTGACTAAGGATAGGTATTACCTATCTAGGTTTTATACAAAACAGATAGCACAGTCACTATCTTATTTTATTTTGAACTCAGTCAAGTTTTTGACTAATGAAACGCCTGCTTCTATTGAGCAGTGTAATAATAATGACATGTACTCCTTGGAATCTGTTCCAAGCTCTTTAAATTAACCCATAGGACAACAGAGAGTAACTCTGGCAGTAATATTAATATTTGTATAAATAAATATACCTTCATCTTGCCCATTAAATCAAGTTACTAGTAATGAAAAATGTAAAAGTAAGAATATTTTAAATGTGGTTCATCAAAATATACAGGGCATGTTAAGTAAAGAACTGGAAATTGAGTTATTCATGAACTGTAATAATATTGATATTTTATGTATAACAGAGCACTTTTTGAAGAGTTATCAGTTCATGTTCAACTTTAATAACCACCACGTTGCTAGTTCGTTCAACAGAAAAACAGCTGATCGCGGTGGCTCCTTAATACTTGTAAATAATAGTTTTAAATATAAGGAACGAGTTGACATAGTGAGCCTGTCTGTTGAGCGTACCATGGAAATAGCCTGTATTGAACTTGAACAACTTATTGTATTGAGCGTATACAGACCACCAGATTCATCCTTTGATTTATTCGAAAAGAAAATGGATGAAGTGTTGATTAAAATCAGCGATAAAAACAATTTTTTTATAATTTGTGGTGATTTTAATGTTAATCTGTTAGAGGATAATAATATTTGTACTAGATTAAAATCTTTATTTTTATGTCACAACATGAACTATCTGTTTTTGGAGCCTACTAGAATTACTGCAACATCTGCTACCTGCATTGACAATATATTTACTAACATTACGCCCATTTTCAAATCGGTCATCAATAAATTAACCTCTGATCACTCTGGTCAGATAGGTATATTCAATATTAAAATAAAAAAGGACCAAAAAGAGGATATTACATGTGTGCCCGTTAGTGACACTCGGCTTGAACACTACAGGAATAATATTTTAGATAAACTATGGGAAATACCATACAGTGACGATCAAAATTTGTTGTACAACTCAGTATTTAACCTTGTCAAAAATGAATATGATACGGTATTTAAATCAAAAACTATAAAAGTTAATAACAAAGCTTTGTTTAGTGATTGGGCGACAGTTGGAATTCATAGGAGCAGACGAAGATTATATGAACTCTATGAAGAGAAATCATATAACAAAAATACGGCCTTTCTAGATTATGTTCGTAGTTATTCAAAAATGTTTAAACGCGTTTGTGCCGTAGCTAAATCTAATTTCATTAAAAACAAAATTGAATCTAGTAGCAATGTAATGAAAACGACTTGGCAAATTATAAACAGAGAGACTGGAAAGGCCAAAGCTACACATAATAACTTCAAGCTTAAGATAGATAATCAATTGCTAAGTACAGACCTAGAAGTAGCAAAAGCTTTCGAAAATTTCTTTACGGACATTCCAGTTTCAACAACCAAGTCTTTAAATTCATCTCCCGCTGCTGCTGAATCTATACTTAAACAAAACTTTGAGGAATGTAAAACAGATTTTAAATTTAGGCACGTAAATAATGAAGACATTGTAAAAGCGTTTAAATCCCTGGAAATGAAAAAGACAGCTGACGCCCATGGTCTATCAGTAAAAATTATTAGTTCCATTGTAGATTGTATTGCACCTCACCTTTGTTGTATATTTAATCAATGTATAGATAGTGGTGTGTTTCCTGACTTGATGAAACTAAGTAAAGTTATACCTTTATTCAAAGCTGGTAGTACATCAGACCCCACCAATTTTAGACCCATATCGATACTACCAACGCTTAGCAAAATATTTGAAAAACTCATACTTAATCAATTGCAAAGTCATTTTTATCTCGATAATTTAATTCATATTGCTCAGTTTGGTTTCACAAAGGGTCGTTCAACAGCCGATGCTGGTGTTGAACTAATCGACAATATTTTTGATGCCTGGGAAGACGCAATGGATGCAATAGGTGTCTTCTGCGATCTATCCAAGGCTTTTGATTGCGTCCATCATGACACTCTTGTCAGGAAGTTACGCCATTATGGTGTAAAAGATCAGGCACTTGGCCTTCTGGAGTCATATCTAACAGATAGGGTTCAGATGGTCGATGTTAATGGGAAAAGATCACCTGGGTCTTCAATAAGTATGGGCGTACCGCAAGGTTCAATTCTTGGTCCTTTCTTGTTTTTAGTATATATTAATGATTTACCTTACCTTGTTAAAGCAAAACATGGGTTAGTATTGTTTGCCGATGATACTTCTTTGATATTTAAAGTTAAAAGACAGCAATCAAATTATGACGAGGTAAACAATGCTATCTCTAGTATAGTGAACTGGTTTACTGTTAACAATTTATTACTTAATGAAAAGAAAACTAAATGTATTAAATTCGTGTTACCCAATGTGAACCCGGTAACTACAGACATATTTATAAAAGGACAGAGATTGGACCTTGTGCAGTCGACTGTCTTTTTGGGCATTACTTTAGACGCCAAACTACAATGGGATCCTCATATAAATAAATTGTCGAACAGACTGAGTTCGGCAGCGTTCGCAGTTAAAAAAATTAGAGCTCTTACCGACGTAGACACCGCTAGACTAGTCTACTTTAGTTACTTTCATAGTCTAATGACCTATGGTATTTTATTGTGGGGCACGCTGCGAAACACACAGTCTCTTGTTGGAAACTCACTTTCCCGGAAGTAGAACTATTCAAGAGATTGTGTGGCCGGAAGAGGTTCACCATGAAGCTGTCGACCACTTAGACATAACTAATAATATTATCACTGCTGACAAGGTGAGATGGGCCATTAATAGCTTTAAACCTTTTAAATCAGCAGGACCAGATGGAATCTTCCCAGCACTTCTACAGTGGGGTGGGGAACCCGTCATCAATATAATGGTCCGAATCATGAAAGCATGTCTTAGATTCGGATACGTTCCCAAAAGGTGGAGAGTAGTAAAAGTAATTTTCATACCGAAGCCAAGAAGGAGCGACTACACTTACGCTAAATCTTTCAGGCCGATTAGTCTCACCTCGTTCTTGCTTAAGACTCTCGAACGTTTGTGCGAGAGACACCTGAGAGATGGAGCGTTAAAACATATACCCTTACACAAGAATCAGCATGCATATAGTTTGGGTAAGTCTACTGAATCGGCTCTCCATGCAGTTGTATCCACAATTGAAGAGGCGATTCAAAACAAATGCATCTGTCTTGGAACTTTTATTGATATAGAAGGTGCCTTTGACAAGACGCAGCATAGCAGTATAAGTGCATCTCTAACAAGGCATGGGGTGTCAACAGCTGTAAACAACTGGGTCACAAACATGCTTAACAAACGTATCGTGCGTCTAGCTGGAGAGTCCCTGTCGGCGGAGGTAGTGCGGGGATGCCCGCAGGGAGGAGTGCTCTCCCCGCTTCTGTGGAATCTGGTTCTCCAAACTGTTCGGAGTGTGACGTTATTGAAGATGTGTATCATTTGCTGTTGGAATGTGTTAGAACGGAATCTCAAAGAAGCCAAATTTATAATAATTTTCTGTTTTCTGTTATTGGTGCCTGTAATGTTGCATTATCTTACCCTACGTCAGACGATGCGCGAAGGTTGTACAAATTAGTTATATTTGGAATGCGTGCTAGAAAATAATTGTTAAGTTTATATTTAGTAAGCTAATTAGATTTAGATTAAAATTGTAGCCCATACGAAGGTGATATAGTCACATTGTGTACTAAACCTTCAATAAAATAAAAGATTATAAAAAAAAAAAGTTCGTATTCGTTTCATTTTAAAGTAACTTCTTAAACTCCATAGAAGGATTTCGTTCAGATCCAAAAATTGGGTGTTTGCAGTTAGGATGTAACACAATTCGTTTAACCTCACAAATATAACCTATAAGTGTTAATAACGACCCATAAATGCGTTGTCTTGACACCTATACCTTTAGAACGTCTTTAAAGAAAACTGCCTAACACAATAAGTCCTCCTAAACTTCATTTTATAACCTATGACTAATTATAGTCAATATCACACCTTAAGATATACAAGATACTTAATGGCAGTAACTAAATAACAATATGTGTTAACAAGAGTCAGTGAACACTGTTGTAAAGACTTGGGTGTTACAGAGGGGTTAAAGCTATAACACCTAAGCTATAACACCTGGCGCAGCATTAAGGGTTACACTAGTGCTAGTAACGCTATAACACTAGCTGTTACTAGCACTAGTGTAACCCTTAAAGCTGCGCCAATTATGGTTCTAATGCCAGTGTTGGAGATAATGTTTCTTTGCTGATACCTCTATATCGCCTTTACTTAGAACTGAGATAAATATTACAATGTTATATCACTTAAAGTTATAAAAAATCCTGTAACTGGCACCAAGATGTTAGTTGGGGACTCTCGAAATTTACCTCTAGTTACCAATATTATGATTATAGAGTTTATATCGAATTACAGCAACCACAACATTGCTGAAGTCAGAGGAGCCAAAGCTCTCATGTAAGTGAGATACTTGCCTACTCATTGTATCTGCTGTCGACAGACCTCTTTTCGTAGTAGTAATATTATAAGTGGTCTTAATACTGAAATCTTACGTCGTGCGGGAATGCTTGGAGTTCAAGCACTCATTCAGACTAAGATTCTAACTGTTCAATGAGTTCTTTCTTCCCTGATACAGTATCATTTTGTTTGCATCCTTTTTCTTAGGTCATCACGAGATAGTTACTTGTCCTCGGCAGTCGGATATGTAGAAGTGCAGAGAAGCTTAGGAACCTGTAATGTCAACGGCAGAGTTGTGCCCGAGCATAGAACACAGAAATCATATACAGTAGTGGCCAACATTAAGGAGACTGATGCTGAGATCCTGGAGTCAAACTGTTCTGTTTGTCCAGCTTCTGCAGGTGGGAATTTTTAGAAGATATTTATTAATCGGCCGCAAAATTATGTGTTGCCCTGGCCAATGATTGAAGTTTTCTTCATAATGTATTACGCATTTGATATTTATACTACAATATGCTTTTTTAAGTAGTTTGTTTTAGAAATAGGTATGCAATTTTGCAGCCTATTGTATGGTCACTGTGCAAGTTGGCGGCCAGGGGCAAGTTGGCCATTTAGGGACCTACCGCAGAAATATTATCGCAATAAGAATTGTCATGTCATCATACCAAAAAACATCGGTTTTTTGGAAACAAGGATAGTGCTGGAATGCGGGACAGTTTGATTTGGCTGGAATACATTAATCAGATGACCAGACATTCTGACAGACAAACACGGCCGCGAAGTGACTTAAGAAATAGCAATAAGTTTAGTTTGCGGCCAAATTGAGACAAATAAAAACACATTTATCATTATCAACAGCAGTACATTATTATACAGTGTATATTATCAAATCCTGTGAAAAATTTCCGTGTGCTCGCAATCTAACTGGTTGTCAATAGAAGGGGGTCAGTTTGCGGTTTTATCAAAAATATATGAAAATTAGATGGCCGCCAACTGAACAGAGATAAGTGATTTTGCGGCCGTCAATTTTTATCATTTATAAAATCGAGTCGGCCTACACACACAAATGGCTAAGTGCCAACATACAAGAAAACACGAAGCAACCAAGTCATTTGTATGGGAACACCCTTTAATTTTTATAAAAGCGTGTACATCTTTTTTATAACGGCAAAAGAAAGACGTACGTTTAGACTGATGGACGCTGATGAGGATTGGGACAACTATAAAGATGCCAAATCCAAGTACAAGAAACGACTACGGTTCAAAAGCAGCAACTCATGGAGGAAATTCTGCAGCGACATTGAAACCGTTGATCAAGCAAATCGGATAAGGCAAATACTAGCTCAACAAGGCAACTCCAGGCTAGGGTCGCTTAAAAAACCCGATGGAACATATACCTCTTCCACCACAGAAACACACAGTCTCTTGTTGGAAACTCACTTTCCCGGAAGTAGAACTATTCAAGAGATTGTGTGGCCGGAAGAGGTTCACCATGAAGCTGTCGACCACTTAGACATAACTAATAATATTATCACTGCTGACAAGGTGAGATGAGCCATTAATAGCTTTAAACCTTTTAAATCAGCAGGACCAGATGGAATCTTCCCAGCACTTGTACAGTGGGGTGGGGAACCCGTCATCAATATAATGGTCCGAATCATGAAAGCATGTCTTAGATTCGGATACGTTCCCAAAAGGTGGAGAGTAGTAAACGTAATTTTCATACCGAAGCCAGGAAGGAGCGACTACACTAACGCTAAATCTTTCAGGCCGATTAGTCTCACCTCGTTCTTGCTTAAGACTCTCGAACGTTTGTGCGAGAGACACCTGAGAGATGGAGCGTTAAAACATATACCCTTACGCAAGAATCAGCATGCATATAGTTTGGGTAAGTCTACTGAATCGGCTCTCCATGCAGTTTATCCACAATTGAAGAGGCGATTCAAAACAAATGCATCTGTCTTGGAACTTTTATTGATATAGAAGGTGCCTTTGACAAGACGCAGCATAGCAGTATAAGTGCATCTCTAACAAGGCATGGGGTGTCAACAGCTGTAAACAACTGGGTCACAAACATGCTTAACAAACGTATCGTGCGTCTAGCTGGAGAGTCCCTGTCGGCGCAGGTAGTGCGGGGATGCCCGCAGGGAGGAGTGCTCTCCCCGCTTCTGTGGAATCTGGTTATTACCGACCTGATTACCAAGCTTAACACTAATGGATACCACACCGTAGGATACGCCGACGATTTGGTAATCCTCATCACAGGTAAATTTGCGAGCACAGTATGAAACCTTAAACAAACAGCTCTTCGCATCGTGGAGCGCTGGTGTTTAGAATATGACCTGGCGGTTAACCCAACAAAAACGGAAATGGTCATGTTCACTAACAATAGGGCTCTTGGTAGGTATACCCTACCTAAGCTCTTTGGAACGGAACTCCAGCTAGCAACTGAGGTGAAGTACCTGGGCATAACCTTGGACAGCAAGCTTAACTGGAGTAGCCACATCGACAACAAACTAAAGAAGGCGAGTATTGCTTTCTGGCAGTGTCGGAGAATGGTGGGGAAAAAGTGGGGACTTTCTCCCAACATCATTCTTTGGCTGTACGTAACGGTGATCCGTCCTCTTGTCTGCTACGGAGCTGTAGTGTGGTGGACCAGGACCAAACTAACCACAATGTTAAGCAAACTCCAAAGCTTCCAAAGGCTGGCCTGCATGGCTATCACAGGTAGTATGAGAACTACTCCAACAGCAGCAATGGAGGCCATGCTGTGTCTTCCGCCACTCCAGCTGTATAACTCAAAACTCAAAAAAAAAAACTCAAAACGTTTATTCTGTAAATAGGCCACAAGGGCACTTTCACATGTCATTTCATTTCATTTTTTACAGAACATTTGGTATTATTATCATATTATCAGAAAAAAAAAAAGTACTTAATTATTGTTTCTGAGAGATGTAAAGAGTCTCATGTCATAATAAAATAATTAAAATATAAATAACAGAGATGTATAGTCTCTTTAGTCAATAATACAATGATAATAGGAGATGTAAATGGTCCCCACAGTCAAGAGTTGTATAATTAAATTAATCTTTGGAGGTGTAAAAGGCCTCCAAGTGTCCTGTAAAAGAAACTCTGGCAGTGAGGATGCTCACAATTAATTAGAACAATTCAGTCCCAAGCATTTTTATCGTCTATGTACTCTTTAATACTGTAGTAAGCTTTAGAAATAAGCCTTTGCTTGATGTATTTCTTGAACTTATTAATTGATAGATCTGTCAAAGTGCTTGGGAGTTTATTGTAAAATCTTACACAATTACCCTTGAACGAGTTTTTTATTTTATGGAGCCGAGTAGTGGGCACTGCAAGTTTGTCCTTGTTTCTAGTATTAAAGTTATGTATATCACAGTTTCTTCGAAAGTTAACAATGTTCTTATGGACATACATAATATTCTCGTAAATATATTGACTATGGACTGTCAATATATTTACTTCTTTAAACTTATTTCTAAGAGAATCTCTATTATTCATTTTATAAATTTTATAAATCGCACGAACAGCCCGCTTCTGCAGCACAAAAATAGTATTTATGTCAGCAGCACTGCCCCAGAGCAGAATACCGTAGGACATAATACTATGAAAATAACTAAAATAAACTAATCTGGCTGTTTTTAAATCTGTCAAGTGACGGATTTTCCTGCATGCAAAAGCTGCAGAGCTCAGTCTGTTCGATAGCTTATCAATATGTGGACCCCATTGGAGTTTGGAATCCAACGTTATACCTAGAAACACTGTGCTGGTTACCAATTCCAATTCCTCATTTTTAATTGTTATACATGTCTGATTATTTTTAACGTTAGTAGTAAGAAACTTAACACATTTAGTCTTTTTCTCATTTAATAGCAAATTATTAACATTAAACCAATTTACCACTCTTGATATGGTATTGTTCACGTGATCATCAGTAGCGTGTTGGTTTCGCTTTGTTTTAAAAATAAGTGAGGTGTCATCAGCAAACAGTACCATATCATGACAGTCCCTTCCTAGATAGGGTAAGTCGTTTATATAGATGAGGAATAGGAAGGGTCCCAATATTGAGCCCTGTGGCACGCCCAAAGAAACCAATGATCCTGGTGATCGTTCTCCGTTTACGTCTACCCTTTGTATTCTTCCGTTCAGATAAGATTTTAACAAATTCAATGACGTGTCTCTAACTCCATAATGATGTAATTTCCTGATCAATGTTTCATGACAAACGCAATCAAAAGCCTTAGATAAGTCACAAAAAATGCCTAGGGCATCTTGTGACTCTTCCCAGGCATCAAAAATACTTTCAATGAACTGAATTCCGGCATCTGTTGTTGAACGACCGCGAGTGAATCCAAACTGTTTGTTATGCATTAGCTTATTTGATTCAAAATGACGTAATAGCTGTGATAAGATTAATTTCTCAAAAATTTTACTAAAAGTTGGTAGTATTGATATAGGTCTGAAATTGGTGGGGTCTTGAGTACTACCTGCTTTGAAGAGGGGAATTATCTTACTTTGTTTCATTAAATCAGGAAATTCACCGCAGTCTATACAATTGTTGAAAATGACCGCTAGGTCAGGTGCAATTAATTCGATCAGGGATTTAACGACGTGAACAGAGAGTCCCCAAAGATCATTCGTTTTCTTAACATTTATCAATTTAAATGCCTTTACGACATCTGAACTTGTGACGTGCTTAAAATTCAAGTATGAAGCACACTCTGAGACATTATCTTTTAATATTGCAACAGCAGACAAAGGTGACTAATTTAAATACTTAGTCGTGGAAGCCGGTGCATTAGTAAAAAACGATTCAAATTCAGTTGCAACTTCTAAGCTAGAACTCGTAAGCTGTCCATTGATTTTTAGTTCGTAATCGTGACTCGCTTTTTTACTACGACCGGCCTCCTCATTAATTATTTTCCAAGTCGTTTTTATAACATCGGAACTATTCTTAATTTTACTACTCAGAAAATTACGTTTAGCTGTATGGCAGTCTAATTTAAATTGTTTGGAGAACTGTTTGACTTGTTCTTTAAATTCGTCACTCATGTTGAACCGTCGTTCCTCATACAATGCATACAATGCTTGCCTGCGTTTATGCAACTCTGCAGTAGCCCACGTACTAAAGTCGTTTGAACCACTAACCACAACCGATTTTGAAGTGAATATCGCGCTGTACTGTTTCATAAAGGTTTCAAAGAATAAGTTATACATTATATTAGGAGACTGTTCAGCAGCCAAAAACGGTAGTTCCTGGGCTAAAGAGTATCTCATTCTTTCTAACCGGTCAGCAGTTACTGGCACAAACGAAATTTTCTTTTTAATGACAGGTTCTCTAATAGAATCAAATTGAAATAATTGACCTAAATGATCTGAATCCAATTCACTGATAACGCTTTTACTGATTGGAATAACATCAGTAAAAATGTTGTCAATGCATGTAGCACTAGTAGCAGTCACTCTTGTTGGCTCCATAAATAAATGGCTAAGCCTAAATGATGAGAAAAGATTTATTAATCTAACGCTGAGAGTAGTTCTTTCTAACAGATTAACATTAAAGTCACCACATATAATTAATCGTTTCGTACTGTGTGATGAAATAGTTAGGACGGATTCCATTATTTTCTCGAACATTTCAAAGTCGCTCAAGGGTGGCCTATAGACACATATAACGATGAACTGTTCTAATTCCACAGCTGCAAGTTCTATAGTTCGTTCAACAGATAAGGAAACAATGTCCTTACGTTCCTTGAATTTCATATGATTGTTTAGTATGATTAATGCCCCACCATGTATTGAATTAAGTCTGGTGAACGAACTACCAACCTGGTGATCTTTAAAGCTAAACATAATTTCATTAATAGTTAACCAGTGCTCTGTTATGCACAAAATGTCAATTTTATTACAATTTAAAAATAACTCTATTTGTAGATCTTTGCCTCTAATACATTGAATATTCTGATGAACCAGGCTTATATACTTAGCATGTGAGCTTCCCTTATTCTTAGGGTTTTCTAATATACTAGAACATATGTTGCCAGAGCCTGGGTCCTCTGTTGTCCTATGAACTAATTTAAATGCATCCTGTTATTCTGGTCTGATACCAGATTCATATTAGGCTGCTCAGTAAAAGCAGAGTTAGAAGCCAAATTTTTGGCTGTAATGTCATATAAATATAATAGTGACATAGCTATTTGTCGTTTACAATAATTTGAAAGGTAAAATGTACCTTTAGTCATAGTAAAATAATTACTAACATAATTGTTAGTGTCAATAATGTCAAACTTATTATTATATGTACATAAATTGTACATAGTTATATTCATATTATGTCTATATACATTTTCATTTTGTGTCAATTGGTTGCAGTAGGGAAATGTGAACAATATAATTTTTTTCACACTAAGACCATTCAATGTTTCATAAAATTTTATTAAATTATTTTTGTTCACATCTCCCCTATTGCCCATGAAAATTATCAGTGTGGCACTGGCTGTGATAGTGCTGTCATTCAAAATTTGATTTATAATATTATCTACAGTGCTAAAAGGTGAGCAATTACTAATAACACTATGTCCCTTAGAGTATGAGTGGAGTGCTGAGCCCATGCCACTTCCAATCTCATCACAGTACATTATAATATCAGGTGTTGTGGTTGTATATTAAGCAGGAGGCCGCGTCATCTGTGGTGAGACTCAACACCTTAGGACTTTGGAGGAAAAACAGGACTTCACACACCGCCATCCTAGGGGAAGTTTACAAAAAAATTCCCATCTCTATGGCTTGCAGTGACAGAATCCCTAAACAATTTGTTTTTGACAAAAAATAAAATATACAGTTACATGAAGACCATCGGGTTGAGGGGCTCGACGTTAAAGAGCTCAGAATTTTTACCGATGGTTCAAAAACTGAAGCAGGCACTGGTTCAGGCACCTTCTCGGAGGACCTAAACATCAAGATAGCCATTCCACTGGGTGCCCATAATACTGTCTTTCAAGCTGAATGCATGGGCATCATCTCGGCCGCTAATGCCATAGCATCGAGAAAGGTAAGAGATTCCTCCATTCGAATACTCTCGGATAGCATGGCCGTCCTACAAGCCCTAAATAGCAACACTATTAACTCAGGGCTAATCTACGAGTGTCACAAACGACTAATGGAGGTATGTCAACATAACCGCGTAATCCTTCAATGGATAAAAGGACACATCGGATCAAGAGGTAACGATGCAGCGGATGAGTTGGCGCGTAAAGGATCTAGCTTGACAGCGTATGGTCCCGAACCTATCATCCCTCTTTCCTTCAAGATGGTACGCTCATTTCTGAGAGAGTCGACCAGGAATGATCATGCCACTCTTTGGACAAACCATGAGGAGTGCAGGCAGGCTAAGCTGGCCTTGCCATCCCCTAGCGCTAGGCTGGCTAAGACCTTGCTTCGACTTAGTAGGCCGCGCATGCGACTGGTAACTGCTGCACTTACTGGCCATGGTTTCTTAAATAAACATCTATATGTCCTAGGTGTTACCGACAGCCCCCTTTGCAGAGCCTGCTTGGAGGTAGAAGAAACGGCTGCTCACGTCCTCATGGAGTGCACAGGAGTTTACCTGAAGAACCGGTCACCAACCAAGGCAGTGATGGGCATGACCCCGGAACACAAGTGGTCAAATAAGAAGGTAAGTTTGGAACACTTACGAGTTTTTGGATGTGCAGCGTATGCTCTTACACAAAACAAAAAAAAAATGATGCGAGGTGCAAAAAGTATATTTTCGTTGGATATCGCGAAGTAACAAAGGGATACCGGTTGCTAGACCCGTTTGATTTGACGAAATGCATCAAAGCTAGGGATCGTTTTGTAGAAAACGATTTTGACCATTGGCTAGGTAAGGAAACTCGGAATATGCCAATAATAATAGATCTCAACAGTGACCTGCAGCACGCTCATGAACCAAATGAGGACTCAATCCAAGACTCACTTGTTTTCAACAAGTGAGTCATGGATAGAGTGTGAATGCCGACGGGACAGGTAATGATACAGTTACTTTAATTAGCAGCCCCGATAACGATGATTCGTCGGATGAACCATATGTGCCGTCATCAATTAACTCGTCGGACTCAAACTACTCGGAGGCAAGCGAGTTTGCAAATATTGCGCATGGGATGTCTGCTGAAGGTGGAGTAGCGAGTGACGAACCTACCACTGTGGAGGAGGCTCAGGGTGGAGATGATGCGTTCAAGTGGAAGGAAGCGATGGCGGACGAGTATCAGTCATTTCAAGTTAATAAGTGCTGGACGTTGACTGATCTACCACAAACGCAGAAACCAGTGAAATGTAAGTGGGTTTTTAAGGTCAAAAGAGGCCTAAATGGTGAGGTTTTGAGGTACAAGGCGAGGCTGGTGGCAAAAGGATTTACACAGAAATGCGGCTTTAATTATAACGAAACATTTTCACCGGTAGTTAGATATTCGACGATCCGCATGCTACTGGCTCTGGCTGCTCAACTAAATATGGAAGTAGACCACATGGATTTCAAAACTGTCTTCTTAAATGGTGACCTTAAAGAAGTTATTTATATGGAACAGCCAAAAGGATATAAGAACGGAGTTTCCAGATAAGGTCTTTCGACTACATAAAGTTGTGTATGGACTAAAGCAGGCATCGAGAAGTTGGTACGAGAAAATAAACAACTCACTAGTTGAGAATTTAAAATTCAAGAAATTTTCGTCGGAACCTTGTGTTTATATAAAGCATGGTGGGGAAGGAAAGATGACTAGCATTGCTTTATATGTTGATGATATCATGCTATTTTCAAATGATCAGAATGAAAAGGCGACGATTAAAAATCAACTGATGAAAGAGTTCAAAATGAAAGATCTGGCCGGTTTGTCATGTATTAGGAATGAGGATACAGATGGAAAACGGACAGATAACCCTTGATCAGTCAAACTACATTAAAACTGTTTTGGAAAGGTTTGATATGAGTGATTGTGAAGCCAGTCAGCACTCCAATGGAGACCGGTCTTAAGTTGACTAAAGCTGAGAAGAAGAATGAAAGTTTCGAGTACAGAGAGTTGATCGGCTGCCTTATGTTTATAGCGGTGTGCACCAGGCCTGATATAGCGTATGCAGTGAGTGAGCACTGAGTCAATTCAACGACTGTTACTCTGAGTGTCATTCAAAAGCAGCTAAGCGCGTTCTTAGTTATCTTAAGGGGACAAGAGATCACGCTATCACGTACAGGAAGGGTGAAATGTCTGTTAGTGCGTATGTCGATGCAGATTGGGCGTCTTGTGAAGTAGATCGCAAGTCGCAAGTCAACAGGGTTCGTTTTTAAAGTCGCGGATTCTATTGTCATCTGGGAGAGTAGAAAGCAAAAGACCGTTGCACTTTCGAGCACGGAGGCGGAATACATGGCTTTATCGGACGCTTGCAAAGAGGCTTTGCTTATAAGGAGTTAACTTAACGAATGCCTTGGACATCCATTCCGCTCAGAAGCTTTGCGTCAACTCAATGTACCACGCGAGAACGAAGCATATAGATGTTCGGCATCATTTCATCAGGGACATAGTGAGTGACGGCTTCATAAAGCTTGTATATCGGCGCACAGGTGAGATGATGGCGGACTTGCTCACAAAGGCTTTGTGCAAAGATGCAACGTTAAAATATGTAGAGCAGCTTGGACTGTCGGTTGTTTACCTCTTCGTCAGTGTGTACTTTTATAACAATTACATTTCAATTGTTATCTGCCCATACATGCCACTGTCACTGACGAGGGATAGTTGTGTTAGGGTTGTCACAACAATGTTTGTTTTATTTTTTAATTTGTGTTATTTTTCTGAATATTTTTAGTTTAAGGGCCGGTGTTGAGAATGTAAGTTAAAAAGTATTCATATAGTTTTTTATACATCAAGTATGTCGCAATGATGAACAATGTGAATCTTGTGGAATAAAATTACTTATCTAAAAGACTGTGCTTATCTAATTAAGGGGACGCCAAGACACTACCGGCGATAACCTGAATTTAGCCACGCGGCAGGATTCGTCCATCTAGTTATACTACTAGTTATACGATATAACAAAATGGACAAAAATAATAATAGTTATACTGCTCAGTGTGACTAAATGGATTCGACTAATTTGGGTCGGCTTCGTCCAAATAGTTATACTGCTCAGTATAACTAAATGGATTCGATTAGTTTGGGTCGGATTCGTCCAAATAGTTAAATAAACAAGCAGTTAATAATACTTATTTATGGGTATTTTTACGTTTTTACATTTTAATTCAAATTAAAAATATTCACAATAACAGGCAACAATACAGAACACAATTAAGATACACTGTAATGTAATAGGTATAAAATGTTTCTAGAAAAGGGTAAGGAGTTCGAATCGACAAAGATAACTTAATAGCTACTGGATGGAAGCAAAATGACGGAGTAGGATACTTATTAGTAGTAAATTATATACTCTTGGACTTATTATCAGTAAATGTCAATTGCAAATTGCTACTGAAATGAAAAAAATTGAAAATTGAAGGTATTCCTGGATCTTCCCGAGGCCTCGAAGAAGATCCCCACTATGTCAAAAGAGGACGGTATGGTATTGTTATATAACGGACATCAATATTATAAAAATCGACGGTATAGGGATGGTGCGTTTATCTGGAGATGCTCATCTAAAGAAATGTGTGCAAACAATACTGCATGGGTTCGCTCACCGTTAAAGTAAGAGTTATTTATTTCGTTTATTGCCCATGGTCCCATAAGTGTTTTAGCGACTCCAGCAAATTTTTCAAACATAAGAAGGTGCATAATCTGAGGTGATGGTTGGTGATGACTGCGGAAGGAAGTTTCGGTGCAGAAAAATGTTGGAAAGACATGCGGGTAGGTGCTCGCTCTGATTTAGAGTTTTTAGAGACAAACCAAGACATCAGACAAAGTAGGCAGGGTGGCAACGTAAATAAATAAAAAATACATCTTAATTTAAAAAAAAAAAATTGAAAAATACAATGAATGGTTTGTCGATCACAAAGATATTTGTTCTACAAATCATAATGGTTCTTCAGGTAAAATGGAAGTCGATGCGGTAGTAGAAATGTTCAAGCGTTCAATGGAAAAATTTTACGTTCGTTACAAAAATTACATCGGTGATGGTGACTCTAAAACTTACTCTGGAATATGAAAGATGCGCCTTAGGGTGAAATTGAAGTGTTCAAGAAAGAATTTATTGGACATGTGCAAAAAAACAATGGGTACACGACTCCAAGACTGTGTAAAAATATATACTGAAACTGTAAATAAAAAGTGTAAAAAATTACAAAATTAAAAAAGTACTTGGTGGAAATGGAAAGCTCACTGGTAAACTAATAGATAAGTTGGCAGTTTATTATGGCTTGGCAATCAGGAGACACTGTAATTCCGTTGAGAATATGTATAATGCAATATGGGCAACATATTACCATTATTGTTCAACGGATGAAAATCCTCAACCCGAGAGGTGCCCGGTCGGAGCTGAGTCGTGGTGTTGCTGGCAGCGAGCGCGAGCTTCGAATACATTATCTAATTACAAACATGACTATCAGTCATTACCACATGATGTTGCTGAAGCTCTGTTTCTCTCTTAGAGATCTCAGCAATAAACAATTATTGGAAAGATGGTGGTTTCACGCAAAACAACAACGAAAGCTATGACCAGTTGATATGGAAAATATATCCTAAAATCATTCCTTGTGGTGCAAAGGGAGTTGAAAAAGCAGCTTACATCGCAGCCGGCACGTTTAATGAAGGTACAACATCACTTCTTTATTATATGAGTGCACTGGGACTATCAATTGGGCCAAATGCCCATGCCTATGCCGAAAAAGAGGATGCAGGGCGCGTCACTATATCTGACTTGAGAGCGTAAGAATGTTTCGCAGACAAACACAACTCACCATATTAGAAGCTGCTGATGATGCAGAGGGTTCATCATATGGCCCCGGCATAGATGACTCCATGTAAGTATGTGTAAACGTCTTTTGAAACTTTGAATACATTTTTCTCAAAACGGGGTTTTCAAGATTCGCGAGAGGGCGCTCGTATCGCCTACATCTTTATTTACGTTCTCCAGTTGTTATTAAGTTTAAATGTTACATCCACTATATTCATTTGTTGAAGATTCTCTGTAAATGTTATCTCGTCAGTCGTCGCGATTTTCTACAATTATGATCAAACTCATCATCAAACAGTGAAACAAACGAAGGAATATCACCTAAATCCACAGTTTTATAATATTCATAGTGGGTTAATTATATGTAATAGAAAAGTGCTATAGATGCGGGGATGAGTTTATAGCAAATCAGTGAAGTGATTAGAGTGGCGCGCACACTGAAAAAAGCTGAAAGTATCGATTATTAGGGGATACAGCGATATTTTTTCGAGGCACTCTGTACCTGTCAGTAAACGTCACATTGTGCCCAAGTGCAAGCATCAGCTACGATAAGCGGAACTACGAGAGCATACTACGAGCTGCTACCAGTTCACGTGCAACACCGCGCATTGACTTAAAATGAGTAAAAGAATGAAATGCCCATCTTGTGAATCACCAATTTCTGGCAAAAATTATATAAAATGTAATGGGTGTTTACATGTTCTCCATTTATCTTGCGGTGGTCTCACAGAAATGGAACAGAATAAAAGACAGGATACAAGAAAGGAATAAAAACGGATCCAACCCACTACAGGCCTATCTCGTTGCTACCCATCTTATCAAAGATATTTGAAAAGCTCATCAAGGCAAGGTTTCTAGCACACTTAGTTACAAACAAAATATTAAGAGAAAGACAGTTCGGCTATCAGAGAGGTTTAGGAACCACTGATGCAATAGACACTTTAGTAGAGGACGTAGTAAATAAACTAGACAACAAAATGAAGGTAGCAGCATTGTTTTTGGGCTTAAGCTGGGCATTTGATCTTGTGGATTATAACATACTAATTTTTAAGCTGGAACATTAAGGTGTGCAGGGTAAATGCTTGGATCTCATAAAATCTTACTTACATAACCGAAAGCAATTCGTCGAACTAACCACGAATGACAGCGGATGTCAAGAGGTAACTAGGTCAAGGATGGTCTCGATAACAGAGGAGTACCGCAGGTCTCTATTTTGGGTCCAATTTTCTTCATTATATTCACCAACGACTTGTTCGAATTTATTGGTAAATCGATGCCTGATAGTCAGCTCGTAGTTTATGCGGAGGACACAAATGCTGTTGTCTCGGACAATGATCTTGAATCACTCGATTTCAAGGTAAATTCAATTCTGTCGATGTTTCATAACCGGTTCACTAATAATAACTTAAAAATAAACACGAGTAAAACCAAACTACTGTTATTTAAAACCACGGCACGGAACAGTGACGTTATTGATGCAACCCTAAACAATGATACGGTGACTATGGTGAATGAATTCAAGTTTCTGGGGGTACACAAAGATTCCTCACTGAACTGGAAGCCTTCTATGCTCTGAGGAGTTCGAGAGACGTGGTGGATCAGGAGCATCTTAAAATGGTGTACTATGCTCTGATCGAGTTCAAACGACGCTATAGTATAAAACTCTGGGGAAATAGCTATAGCCTACAATGTGACAAAGGCTTTCGTAATGCTGAAGAGAGCAATCCGTACGATAGTTCGCATTTCACAGATAGAATCGTGCAGGCCGCATTTCATTAGGTTAGGGATACTAACGGTTCCTGCGCTTTATATACTTGTTTTAATGGTTGGGTTATCTAAAAACATTCACAAATTAGAAAACCTGGAACAGAAGTCTAAACGAGAAACTTCGCGTCGGAAGGACTTCCCAATTGAATCCGCACCGAAGTTAGTGATAGCACGACATTCTGCTAGTTTTCAGTCGCTATTGTTATTTAAACACCTACCAGTGGAGCTTAAAACTTTAGTTACACAAAGCAGCTTTAAACATACCAACTACGAGTGGTGTCGATGATGGACGTGGTATAACACTAGGATTTTAGACTAGGCTAGACAGGAGTTTAGTTGAGGCTAAACCTAGGTTGTCAAGGCATAGGGAGACTGTTTGATCGATGGGGTTCCGCGGATGAAAATAACAAATTCAGAACAAAGTATAAACGTTGTCCACTCAGATAACCTATCCTGTTGATATCTTTGACATTTGAGTGTTGTCGGGGACGCGCGAAGAGATCAAATTACAGTCTAAAGTTCATCGTTTAGGGACGGGTAGATAATTTTGCCTTGCCTTGGATCGTTTTGATTGAAGTTGCATCTTTAAATTAAATGTCAATTTCGCTGGAGATCTAACGTGTAGATTGTGTCGTGTCACGCATTTATTTTGCTGGGCTCAGTCGAGGCGAGTTGAGGTTAACGAGATACCTATGTCGGTATTTGCCGAAGTACGTAACTCGTTGTGGAGAGGGTTAGATCTCTAAAAGCACTAAAGAAAACGTTTCGATAACATCCAGCTCGAATTGCGCAGAGTTGAAGATTTCAAAACGTTACGGACCTTTTGAGGAAACCGCTAGTTCAGACCCATTTCGGATAGCTTACAACCAATAATCGTATAGGGCTATTCCGCAGTATGTTTTCTCCGTATTAAGGCAAAATTTTAATCTGCCTTAAGTTTCAGCAGCCTAATCGCGTTTTCAAACGCCTACGTTTGAAAACTTATTTGTGAATATTTATTGACACTTGATCTGGAGTGCGCTATGATATATATGTATTTATATATAATGATAAATAAACATGTGGGTGTCATTTATCAAGTTGTATCAATCAAACAATACAATCAATCTGCGATTGCAGACATTGTATTTTATTGATTTAAAATGAACTTAGTTGATGTTGTGTTTGTAAAAAATTAAAGGAAACCCAAAATTTACTAAAAGACGGCAATACCTATACTAAGAACAACATCAATATGTATGGATCTTCGCTATGGCATGCTCAAACCGGAATGAATGCAGTGCTTCCCTAAAGATGAATTCAAACAATGCAGTGGATAAAGACAGTCTACATAATTGTGTGCCAAAATTCATAAAAAAACAAAATCTTTGTAATTATAGATAAAGCCAAGGCCGAGGTATGGGCAAATTTGGACCTGTAAACAAGATATTAGAAAACGTCATTTAACAGGAGCCTGAGCGTTACACGACGAATACAAATGGTAACGAAAACGAAACAAGTAACATGGCTGAGAACGATGAAGAAATAAACGAGGCATCTCTATATGAGCCAAAAAAAGACGCTCTATGCCGGGCAAAAAATAGATTTCAAATCTTGTAAAGAGTAATCGGTCCATAACAGAAATACAAGTAGCAACAAGTATTATCGCTTTAATTTTCTGGTCTGCGATGATGGTGATGATACAAATAAGATTTAAATATTTTGTGGATCATTTGCTTTGACAAAAATAAAGTCAATTGCGATTAACGGAAGCACAATTTTATGGCAACGGTGCCTTTAAATAAGTGTCGGTTTTCTAACAACTACACACACTTCATGTCAAAATAAAAATGGAAAACAGCGAAACGTTAAATATTTTTCCGGTCATATTCTGTCTCTTGCCGGATAAAACGCAGGACACATAGAACTTTTCCAACTCATAAAGTAACTGTCCTGTAGTAACCTTTTTTATACAATTTCTGTTTTATTATTATTTTAAACTTGTCTAAAGGTAAGATTTTAATATCAGTAGGGACCTTATTGTAATAGCGTGAACAATTGCCTTTAAAAGAATTACTAATTTTATGTAGTCGGCTTACATAAGCAACCAACTTGTCTTTATTTCTAGTATTAAAATTGTGTATATATATTGAATTCGAACTAATACCATAGATGATGAAGATGACTTCTACGAAGCAAGCATATTTAAGGCGTCGGCGAAGGATCGCAGTGTGTATGTCGTTATCATTTGGTTAAAGAAGGCACTTCATTAAAATCCGGCGATGTTCATTAACGACCGGCGTTTTATGAATTGGCTAGGCTTTTGGTTAATATAAAGAATTGGAAATGGTGTGAAGTCACGGATCTGCGTGGGGTATGACGTCTGCGTTGTCACAGATCCAGTAGCCTTAATATGTAATAAGGACATTTGGGAATTTCAATCTCAAGCTTTCAAAAATTGGCCTTAAGCCGCCTGATTATGTAACTCTGACATCTACGAATTTCTACCAGAATCTTTTTAAATTGACAATTCAACTAATCATAATCGCAACATAAGGAAGCTCGTTTTAAATAATCGTGTTTGATAGGTCGATTTGTCAATAAGTTAGCCACATTTAAGAAAAGTATTAAAGAGCACTACCTCTCTCTTTCGTAAAAGTTATTGTATTTATATTATTATATGTAAAGTTTATGTAGTATATGTCGGTAATTATTTTGTATGTCCTATCTGTATTTTATAGGCATTTAATTTATTCGTAGGCATTTTAGTTACAGTATTTATTGTGCACTGCCTACCCTTTTATGATACCAATTCCTGTAATGACATGGTTTGCTGGAAGAAATCTCTTTTTAGAGACAAGCTCGCCTTTGTAAATGCATTTTCCTTTAATGTAACTTAATTACACAACAAAAAGGTTTAAATCTATTAAAACAAAATCCTGATTAGTTAACTGATCAAAGACAAACGAGAAACCATGAATGAGTTCAAAGGAATTGTAATTAAAACTCATTTAAAGTTCGGTTATCGACCGTCATCGTCTTATTTGATATTAAAAAATAAAGGTTTTCTTAAAAAGGAAATAAATAAAACTTCTGATAGGGGCATCTCTGCTCGGTTGAGGATGAATCTTTGTGCGGAAGAATCCATTTCGGAGCTTTTGAGCCTCGAGGCCATATTTATATTCATGGGCCTATGCTACAGAAGCCGTGTCAACGAAAATTGGTCCACTGGTGTGATGGGGATGGCATCGTTTCGTAAGCTATTGTTAGTGACCATAGATCGATTATGGCTGTTGATGCGGTTTTTTCACTTTGTCGATAATGACTTCTTAACACCAGATATCCGAGGGGACGCAGAAATATCGCGATAATAAAACCAGTTCTGGATTACTTGAACCACAATTTATATGCGCCTCGCAAATAATTATCCATACACGAATCCTTGCTGCATTGGAAGGAACGTTTAAGTTGGGTGCATGGGAACAAAAGCAGCATGATTTGACATCAAGACGTACGAAATTTTAGAGGCAGCGACAGGTTATTCCTTAAAAATTATTATTTACGCGCGTTGCCAGTATTCGGATTCAGAGATTCTTCTGCTGTATTTGATGAGAGTCCGTCGGTAATGGGTACACCCTCTTAATGGACAACTTTTACAATTCTGTGGCCTTGACTACTTTTAAAAGGAACAAAAAGGCGAAGAATCGACACGCCTCTCGATATAAATAATATGAACGAAAAACGTTTATGTCGGGGCATTGTGATATTGCGAAATATATAAAAGTTTTCAGACGCCTTCTTATCTTGAGCATTTCATGAATTGTTATATATTGTGCCAAGTTCGGCCAACAAAGACGGATGTCTCACTGGCAATTTCTATTTACCCTGATATAACAGATTTTTTAACAGTTCGGGGAATATGCTCTCCCGCGAATGCCTAGCAGCCGGCCGGAAGACTTCCCGCCGGCTAGGTACCAATGTAATTCACTTCTCGGTACATCGAGATGTTCTGGAAAGGCGGAAGAACAATAAAAAGAGCGTCACGTACGGGTTAGATGTGCTCGATTTGCAGCGAAATGAATAAGAACTAAAATAATATAGTCTGCGTTGTGTGTGACGATCACTTTTCTAGCGTTCCCCTGACCACTTTCCGACTTCAACATCAGATCAGCTCCATGACATTAAAAATATTCTAGGAGCAAATTACTTGTCAAGACAAATCGAATGAGCCCAAACTTGATGGGGTTGCGACGTTTTATTACAGCGTTCCCCTGTCCACCTTCCGACTTCAGCATCAGATCAGCTCCATATCATTAAAAATATTCTAGGAGCAAATTACTTGTCAAGACGAATCGAATGAGCCCAAACTTGATGGGGTTGCGACGTTTTATTACAGAATTTCCCTGGCCACCTTCCAACTCCAGCTCCAGATCAGCTCCAAGTCAGAAAACAATTTGTTGGACCAAAGTATTTGTCAAGTCGAAACGAACGAGTCCAAACTTGCTGGGGTTGCGATGTTTTGCTATAGAGTTCCCATGCTAACCTTCCGTCTCCATCATCAGATCAACTTCAAAGTCAGAAAAATATTGCATTGTCATCCAACTTACATACGCATGCAAAATTTTAGCTCAATCGGATAAAGGGAAGTGGATCAATTTCAAGCCGCCAGTTTTTACGCTAACACACATACATATATTTTAATTAAATTTTTAATTAAAGAAAAACTGACGGATTATTCTGAAATGCGTTTGCAGCAGTTTTTTTACATGAATATTAATTCATTTATTGGTGAATTATAACACTCATAATAATAACACATTATACAATTCAATACAATACATTACAATGACATAAATCCGCCAAAAGCTTCGTCATAACTAAACTTAAGAAACAAAATACATGTCTATAAAAAAAAACCGCCAAGAAACGCCCGCACCAAACGTGCCCATTACACTGGCAGCATTACCGCGCTGCACAGCTGGCGAGATCCTCCGTTTGTTAGACGTATACCTCGAAATCATAAAATCCTTGTAGCTTTTCACCTATTCGCGTTTCGCCGCGATCTAAAAATTTCTGAACAGATATTTTTCCGTGTAGTATGATTTCTGGTCGCCAATTACAATGGTGTATAAAATATATTTACTTTCCTGCCTTTCTTCACTGTAGTCCCTTTTCACCTCTATAGATATTTATTTGTAATGCGTTATTACATATCGCTATATTTCCTTTAAGCACACCTCCATAGTTTTGTTTCGTAAATGCATTTTGCACTTGTAGTTTATCTCCTGGTTATGAGTGTGATATATGTAACCTCTATGGGAAAAGGTTATGGGAAACCAGTAAAACTATTTATAATGACTTTTAACTGATTTTTTCTTTATTTTATACACTGGAGGTACACGTCTGCTACTAACACAGCTGATAGACTGAGAGAGGGTTGCTAGTTGGGGTAGATGAATTTTGCAAATAAATGAGTTTGTATTTCAACACGCCCCTTCAAAATTTATCTTGTATTGTCTATTATATAATCACAAAATCTAAAAAGCAGGACGTATAAACCTTCCTAGTGTATTCTGGGAGAATCACAATGTTATGGCCCAACATTCGTTGCTAGGATTAGAAAACCCAGGGAAACCTAATCAGACCAACTTAGGTTTCTACTCTTATATCAATCAGACCAACAATAACTTAAGTTTCTATTCTTATATCAATATTTATTTATCAATGTACCTTTTAATTATACTATTTTGTAATGTAATTTGAGTTGTATACAGCTATTTGCATTTTTCTTTTATTTTACATAGTAATTAGTCCCATATCCTTTACAAATCTTCGGAAACTAATTTTAGGTAGTGACTTTGTCACCGCATCAGCCACTTGATTACCTGTATGAATATAACACACTTTGATTACATTTTTCTCGACTTGTTCCCTGGAAAAAATATATTTTAGGTCAATGTGCTTTGTTCGTTTGTGATTGGTAGGATTTTGAGCTGTGCTAATGCACCCATTATTAGAAGATCAAACGAACTTACCTTAAGTGAAGTTCGATCATAATTATCTTGTCTTTGTCGAGGAGATTTATCAACCATGTAGTCCCAGTTCTGGCAGCAAAGGCTTCGCACGTAGTTTATAACGCCCTCTAGGAAAAAACAAAAGCAAACTCCTGCTTTGCCTGCCTACTGGGCGCTACCCCCGCTACCCGTCATTCTTTTTAGAGTAAACGGCAACATTGTTATGGGGAATATAACGGGAAGGGAGGGACCTTAAATCTCCTCGACAAAGACAAGATAATTATGATCGAACTTCACTTAAGGTAAGTTCGTTTGATCTTCTAATTATCTTGTCTTTGTCTCAGAGATTTATCAACCATGTAGATGTTTAGAGATTAACAATCAATGTTGCTAATGAAATAAAACTTATGTTTTTACTTTGAGATAAATGTAATGAAAAAACAAACTATTACACAAACTTAACGATGATCCCTCAGCAAATTGCTGTCACTGTCTACCATAGGCCTATTATAAAAGTTGGAAAATACAGAGGATTGGTCAGTCCAACCGGCTGATCTCCGAATAATATCTATGCTTATGCCTGATCGGGCTGCTGATGATGTGGATGCGTGGCGAGTGCTATGGGCACTAAATATAGACGTGTCAATGCCACTCGCTGAAAGCGTATCTTTTAACCTACGGCTAATCGTTTGCGACGTCGCCGGCCTGAAGGGTTTCTTATATGTCAAAAAAAGTTTATCATTTAACGAAGTCCTGTGACTTGATGATATATTCATGTAACATTGCAAGGTTGTAGCAGGACATATACTAAGATCTTGTGAAAAAAATGGTAAATTTATTACCGGTTGGGCCCGACCAATTCCTGAAGTTTTAATTAAATCGTCAATTAATATGATAATCTTATCACTATAAATCTTAATATTACTTATCTTAATCAATGACAAAGTCTGAACTCTCTGACCTGAGGCTAATGCTAAAAGCATGACAGTTTTCTTAGTAATTAGTTCTACATTGACAGACTCATTTGATTGGCTGCTGAGATAATCTAAAACAATTGCTGGGTTCCATGTAACATTATACTTTGGGAAACAAGGTCTTAACTTAAAAATACCTCTAAAGAACCTTCTTAACTTGTCATCTTGTGCTACTTTACATGAATTAATAAAAGCTATTGCAGAACGGTGATTATTTAAAGTTCCGTATGATGATCCAGATTGAAAACAGATAGATAAAAAATCAAGTATTTGATTTACATCAGCGTTATAAAAATTACAACCCTTGTTGTGGCAGTAATCCCACCATAGCTTGCAGCTGGAACAATACTGAGATTTTGTACTGGATGTTATGGAAGCACTCATTACTTGTACTGCAGATTCTGGTATTCCCTGTATAATCAACGCTTCCCGGATAACAAGCTCACCGCCAGGGAAAGGTGGTGGTGTAACGGGTGTGTGGACCTAAATGGTGATGAAAGAAGATTTACATCCGGTCTGAGTATCATCACCTTCCCTATGCATAATGATTTGAATAAAGGGTACCAAGGCTGAGAGGGCCAATGAGGAACTACCACTATGCCAGTGCTTTATCAGAAATTATTTTATTGAGCATTTTAAGAACTAAAGCGAAAGGAGGAAAGGCATAAAAATTTATTTTTGACCAATTTATTGTAAATGCGTCGATGTCATTAGCGAACGGATCTCTTTTCCATGATATGTATTTATCACATTTAGAATTTACTCGGGATGCGAACAGGTCGATATCTGGTATCCCAAATGTCTGAGTAATTCTTAGATATTCTTTAGTGTTCAATTCCCACTCTGTGTCCAAATTGATCTTTCGAGACTCGAAATCTGCTTCAGCATTCAATGAAGATTTTACATAACTGGCAAAAATAAATATTTTCCTTTCTTCACACCAGGCCCAAATATCTTTAGAAAGAGAATTAAGGTGTTCAAATTGAACACCCCCCATTCTATTTACATAGGAGATTGCAGTTGTGTTATCAACACGCAGTAAAAGGTCACAACTCGACAGGTCTTTCGCAAATGTTTTTAGGCCAAATAATACCGCAAGTGATTCTAAGTAGTTTATGTGATTACCTCTCTCAGCCCTGGTCCAATATCCGCCAGTTCTCTCACTATTGCAAGCGGCACCCCAGCCTGTGGTGCTCGCATCTGTAAATATTTCTAGAATGAAATAATTTGGTTTTATGGATCTTGTTGAGGTTAATATATTATCTCGCCACCAAAGCAAATCACCCTTTATGTGGGATGGTATGTTCATATCTTTGTTGTAATCCTCATTGCTATCTAAGAGGGCTAAATATTTAGCCCTTTCTAGTGTCTTTGTATGTGCCCAGCCGTAGCTCACTGCTGGGCAAGCAGCAGTGAGAGAACCCAGAAAGCGGGCAAAATCCCTTATCTTAACTACTTTTAATTTAATAATAGTGTTAATATCTAGGAATAATTTTTGTCTTTTATCCACTGGAAGTTCTAAAATCATGTCCTTTGAATTTTAAATAAAGCCCAGGAATTTACAAGACTTGTTTGGGACTAGAGTGCTCTTCTTGTAATTTATGATGAAACCTAAACACTCTAGGCATTCAATTGTTTGTTTAGTGTTAACTAAGCAGTCCGCTACTGAGTCACCTATACATAAAACGTCATCCAAATACCTCACAGACCTCAGCCCACGTGATCTTAGGTATGCAAATACCGGTTGAAGGATCTTGGTAAAGATATAGGGGGCCGAGCATAGTCCAAACGGTAGTGCGGTAAACTCATACAGGATGTCTCTGTGATAAAATCTCAGATATTTTCTAGAGTGCTTGTGGATTGGTTGTAGGAAGTATGCTTCTTTCAAAGCAATATTTGTCATAGAGTCACCCTGTTTTATGAGCTTAATAGCCGTTCTGATGTCTTCCATTTTGAAATGACTTGTTTCGACAAATTTATTAAATTTTTTAAGATATAATATAAACCGAAGACTACCATCGCTCTTCGGATTCAGGAAGATATCGGAGACGAACTGATTAGCAACAGGTTGACATCTTTGTATCGCTTCTATGTCCAACAAATGGGCAACTTCTCTATCCAAAATTTTAAGCTCTTGCATGGTGTTCGATTCCAAATCGATATTCGATCGATGGTTTCTGAACGGCCATTTTGAATTTGACGTTAGCTGCCAACCTAGCAGTTTTTTGACAACTGACGGACGAAAGCCCTCGCAATGTAAACGCGTTTTGGTAAGGGTATTGAAATTAAATCGCAGGCCATCTGGAATGTATTCGGGTTTCCCTCAGGATTGTTAATATAGCTGAGTGTGTTATTGTTTCTCGAACCAGATAAAGTTCGCATTTTCGTGCCCGATTGTTTTTACCACGTAACATAACCTGTGTTGGAACACTGTGCTCATTGAAGCTGGCCCGCCAGTCATACCTGGTTGGCTGAAGAACCTGTCTACCAAGAAGAGCCTAGGGTGCACCCGGGCCTTGCAGAGAGACAGGAGGTTGACGGGACCGAAGCACAGACCAGGTTAGATCGACCCCAATTAACTTCAGCTCGGTGAACCGCCGACGTTCACACTTCTTGGCAACTGATCGTTACGCTACCTCGTAGCTTATGGGCCCCTACGAGGTCATTAGGTGCTGAGAAGCCTGAACACATGCTGGTAGCAGAGCGTGGCTTCCTGAGATTTGCAGCCGTCAAGGGCTCCAGGAAGGCACGATTTGGGACTATCAATCTGTAGGTATAGGCGGTTATTAGGTAACTTGGTTGTTGTTCCTATATCCACATAGATTGGTAGTATTGTAAGCTATAGGTCTATTGCTGGTAGTAGATAGACAGATATTGAATTGAAAATTGCATTGAATTACCAGTTGGTCAATCTATTAGTGGTCTAGTAATGCTATTGAATGAATGTTTTGGTTAACATAGGTAGTTACATCTATTGATAGCAGGCTATTACATTGTTTTCAGTTTATAGCAATTTATAACTTGAACTAATATTGACTATCTGTGTGTGTTATAATGATAAAGGGAAACTAAATTGTATTTACAGAATTTATATAGATATAAAACTCGGTTCCTATTGTTTAAGGAAAACAACATTGTTTAAGTTGTGGTTTAGGGTTCCCTCGTTTGGGTTGTAGACTGGAGGGTCCAATAAAATTGAGTTACTGCAAATTGTGAGTGGGTATCGTTCCGATCATGTCGTTATCTGAAGTCCAGAAGGGTGTTTCTGAGGAACTCAGATGGTTTTCCTCCGCACACGGTCTGATAGACCGTTTAGATAGGCATGATGTGGTATTGGAGCGGTCTATGGACGTTAAGGAACGTTACAATAGGGTGCTCGAATTGTCCGCGCAGGCGGAATCAGTTGATGGTTGCGCACCTGACAGGCTGTCACGGTTGATAGGGGATGTCGACCAATGTATGGAGATGGCAGCTGCTATCACGCAGAAGGCTGCGGACATACGTAGACAGCGCGAGTCCAGCCATGGTGGTGACATTGAAGCACCTCTGCCGCTTCAGGGATCGGGGTCCAGGTTACCTGCCATAACTATGCCTACTTTTGACGGCGTGTCCGGTGAATGGATGAGCTTCATCAATCTGTTCGACAGTTTGGTGCACATGCGATCGGACATTACCAAGTCTGTCAAGATGGCTCAGCTGGTGGCAGCATTGAGGGGTGAGCCTAGGGAGCTGGTCGCTCATTTGACAGTTACGGAGGGTAACTATGAAACGGCCAGGCAATTGTTGGTCAGACGTTACCATAACAAACGGAGGTTGGCCGATGCCCAACTGAACCGTTTGTTTAGTATCCCGGTTGTGAACAAGGTCGGGGCCATACAGACGGAGGTTTTGAACCCATTGTTGTCCGTCACCAAGGCTCTAGAGAATCTTGGACTTCCGGTTGGTGAATGGTCGTACCTACTGTTGTACATTGTACTTTCCCGCCTACCCGCTGACGTGCAGACTCGTTTCGAACAGTCTCACGGGAGGTCGGCCGAGGACCTGCCCGCCTTCTCCGACTTGGTCGGATTCTTGGAAGAGGATGCTCGACGGGCAGAGAATTTGGGGTTGACGGTCACCCATCCTTCGGAGCCACAGAGAGCTGCCGGGAGCGCTGTGAGTAGGGGCCCTCCGACAAGGAAGGACCGCACCAACCGGCAGTCGTATGGGACTGTGAGTGAATTGACCCCACATGGTGAGACCTGTCCATGTTGTAGGCAGATTGGCCATGCTGTGGCCAATTGCAATAAGTTCGGGGAACTTAGGGTTCAGGGACGGCGCCGGATGGCCAAGCAGCGGAGCTGGTGTTTCCTGTGCCTCGGGCCACACATGGCTAGGGACTGCACGCGCACACAAATGTGCGGATATTGTGGTGGGCCCCACAACAATCTGTTGTGCATGAACCGGTCCGGCCAACAGCCTCCACAGGGCCGTACCCAGGGTGACACGGCATGGGGCCCTGAGAATTCGTTTGCGACTCGGAGCGCAACTCAGGGGCCAACGTCCCCACGTGCACAGGGCAGTACCAGGGTGCAGGGCCGCACTCAGGACCATTACATGGGGGGCCCTGAGTTTTCGGTTGCGACTCAGCATCCGAACCAGCGGGACATTGGGTGTGTTGAGCAGGCCGTAACGGGCGGGTGTCATGGGACACCTTCGAGCTATGCGGGTGCGGTTCGGACGCCGCCTCAGTTGTCGCCCCGCTCGTCGCCTCGTCCTCGTCGGTCACATGTGATGTCCCCCCCGCTCATGGAGCGGCCACGGTTGAATTCACGCCCACCCCCCTTTACGGGGAATCGTAGGTTGGGAATGGAACCGGCGCGTGGGCCATTTGTACAATGGGACCCTCTGGCGTATAGCTGCATACCTGATCGGTTACAGGCACAGTGGGGCCCCGGGGGTCCTCGCTAGGAATTTGCGGCCCAACCATTTGTTGCCCCCCAACCGGAGACGGTGGTGTTACCGATCGCCTCTGTGCTTGTTTGGGATTTGGCGGGCAACCCAACATACGTTCGCGCCCTATTAGATTCTGGAGCTCAGGGCTGCATTGTATCGAATGATTTAGCAAAATGGTTGGGCCTCAAGGTAAATAGGTATAATAAATCAATACGGGGCGTGGGGAATGTTACGGTTACGAATGTAGTTGGTCAATCGGTGATCACGTTCTCTCCACGTTATGACATTTTGACAAAAACATCCGTGCAAGCTTTAGTAATGACGCATGTCATGGGCAGACACCCCTTGGTGAAGTTGAATCCGGCCGTTCGATTCCTGACATCAGGACTCAAGTTGGCGGATCCCGATTTTGACACTCCAGCCCCGGTCGACCTGCTACTGGGAGCAGACGTTCTGGGTAGGTTTCTGTTGTCGGATCAGCGAGTTCTTCAGCCGGACGGGTTGATTGCTGTGGATACTAAGTTTGGTCACGTGATCATGGGTCCGGCATTGCCAATGGTTAGGCCTGCCGAGTCAGATGGCATACTTATTGGCTCAGCGTCGTCAGACATTATCCAACGTTTCTGGGAGATAGAGGAACCTCCCACCGTTCGTCGAGTCGACGCAGACGAAGAAGAGTGCAAGTTGTTTTACCAGAATAGTACTGGTCGCCTTCGTTCTGGTCGTTTTGTAACTCGACTGCCTTTCAGGGCCGATCGACCGCCACTAGGAGAATCTAGGAAGATGGCTGAGACGAGATTGATGTCGATGGAGCGTAGGATGACAAGGGGCGCCGTATTTAAACAAAAATATGTTGATTTCATGAGGGAGTATGAGTCGTTAGGACACATGTCGGTATCGGGTGTGGACTGGAGATCTGAGGATCATTGTTTCCTTCCACACCATGCCGTCCTACGAACCCCTACCGGCAAGATTCGAGTTGTTTTTGATGGGTCAGCACCTACCTCGAACGGGATGTCCCTGAATCAGTGTCTACATTCGGGACCCAAGTTGAGTCGTGATATTTCGGATATTCTCACGAGCTTTCGGCGGCACCAGATTGTATTTGTCGCAGACATTCGGATGATGTTTAGGCAAACGGTAATTCATCCGGCTGACAGAAGGTATCAGTTGATACTTTGGCGTGAGTCCACGGCCGAGCCAGTCAAGGTCTATGAGTTAAACACGAACACATATGGGTTACGGTCTAGCCCGTATTTGGCGATGCGTACCCTGCGGGAGTTGGCGTCGCGTGACCGTGTGAGCTATCCTAGAGCCGCCGCTATCCTGGAGCAAGATTTGTACGTCGATGACGTCTGCACAGGGGCAGCCAGTGTAGAGGAAGCTCTGGACCGACGTGACGAGCTCATTCAATTGCTGGAACGAGGCGGCTATGAACTACGTAAGTGGATGTCCAACTCCCCTGAGTTGATGGCTGGTCTCCCAGATGAGTTTCAACAAGACCCGCACGTTTTTGAGAATCCTGACAACCCTAACATGTTGTCAGTACTTGGAATTCAGTACCGGCCCGTCCATGATGAGTTTACCTATCGGGTGGTTTTAGAAACACCGAAGGCCTGGACGAAGCGGTCAGTACTGTCAACGATTGCGAGAACGTTCGACCCGAATGGATGGATTTCTCCAGTCACCTTTGCTCTCAAATGTTTTATGCAAAGGCTATGGGCGGCTCAGTTGACCTGGGACACCCACCTCTCAGGTGATTTGTTGACTGATTGGACGCGAATGTTCACCTCGCTATCGGACATAAATAATGTATCGCTGCCGAGGAAATTGGTCCCTGCTGGGGATTACAGGGCAACCCTTCACGGATTTTGTGATGCCTCTGAACGAGGGTTTGCGGCAGCGGTTTATTTGCGAACCGTCACCTCCACCGGGGAGGTCGACGTGCGTTTGGTTTTGGCAAAAAGCAAGGTAGCGCCTATTCGGACAAGGATGACGATTCCAAAACTGGAACTGTCCGGGGCTGCTCTTTTGACCAAACTTTTGAATCACACTCTAACAGTGTTGCGTGGGTCAGTGGTTTTGGAGGATACGGTGTACGCTTGGACGGACAGCCAGATTGTTTTGTGCTGGCTGAAGGCTTCGGTCCATAACTTAGAGGTTTTTGTTGCGAACCGTGTCTCCCAGATTGTGTCGTCTGAGGTCCCACTGACCTGGAGACATGTACCAGGAGAATTGAACCCGTCCGATTGTGCATCCAGGGGATGTCAGGCTCCTGAACTCGTTAGACACCATTTGTGGTGGGGACCACCCTGGCTTGCCAAGAGAGAATCGGACTGGCCCCACAGCAATGTAGTAGTATCTTCGGATCATGGCCCCAGAGCGGCCGTGCATGTTACCCAGAAGGCTGAGGACCCTGACGCCGGGTTTCTGCTGGACCGGTATAGCTCACTTGACAAGTTGATAAACGTGTCCACTTGGATTAGGAGATTCGCTCGAAATTGTCGTACTCCTCGCGATCAGCGAACGTTGAACCCTATTCTGACTCCGGCAGAGCGAAACGAGTCGCTATTGAATTTGGTCCGGTTGGTACAGTCCTCGAAGTTAGGGGCAGAATTGGAGATTATACGAAGTGGACGTTCGAAATTGAAGGGAGCCGTCGCGCGTCTCAACCCCTTTGTTGATTCGACCGGGTTACTTCGGGTAGGAGGAAGATTGCGCAATGCGAATCTGTCGTATTCGGCTCGTCACCCACTTCTTCTCCCCAAGGGGGGACAGTTAGTTGAATTGCTGGTGACTGATCGTCATATTAAAAACGCGCATGCCGGCTGTAACGCGTTGTTGGCCACGCTCCAGCGGGAGTTTTGGATCTTATCTGCCCGCCGTGTCATACGGAACATCGTGTTTCGGTGCATGCCTTGTTATCGACTTAAGGCTGCCACGATGCAACCTCTCATGGGGGACTTGCCCCCTGATCGTGTGAATTAGGTCAGACCGTTTTCAGGTGTTGGTACGGATTTTGCAGGACCGTTTATGGTGAAGAGTTCACGATTGCGTACCGCTAGGCAATACAAGGCGTACCTATGTGTGTTTGTTTGTTTATCCACCAAGGCGGTACATCTCGAGCTCGTTGCTGATCTCTCGACAGAGGCTTTCATTGCTTGTTTGGATAGGTTTGTTTCTCGAAGGGGACTTCCAACTTTGATCCGCTCTGATAACGGCACTAACTACATCGGTGCGGAACGATACTTACGAGAGATAGTCAACTTTTTGAATGTAAATAAAGTGGATATTGGAACGGCCCTCTCCCGTCGGGGTATACAGTGGACCTTCAGCCCACCGATTTGCCCCCACTGGGGTGGGATTTTTGAGGCCGTAGTTAAGTCAGCTAAGACGCACTTGGGGCGTATAGTATGTCAGACCGCGCTGACTTTTGAGGAGCTCGCGACATTGTTTTGTAAGATCGAGGCCGTTCTCAATTCGCGACCGTTGTGTCCGCTCAGCTCGGATCCAAATGACCTGGAGGCTCTGACCCCAGGCCATTTCTTGATAGGACAGCCACTTAACGCGTTGCCCGAGCACCCCTTCGAGGGAGTGAAATTGTATCGGTTGTCAAGGTATCAGATGTTGCAGCAGTTTACTCAGAATTTCTGGAAGCGTTGGTCGCTCGAGTATCTGCATATCTTACAACAGCGCCTTAAGTGGACTGACAAAACTAGCCCCCCTAGTGTTGGTGACCTCGTTCTGGTTAAGGATGCTAACCTACCGCCACTACGTTGGCGCAGGGGGCGCATTGTTAACTTGTTCCCTGGCAAGGACGGGACCCCCCGGTCTGCAGAGGTTCTAGTAGGAGGCTCGGTTCTAAAACGAGCGGTAGCCGCGTTGTCTCGGCTGCCCGTAGATTAGGGGACAGGTGGGTGCCTGTCCGGGCGGGTGATTGTTCGATTCCAAATCGATATTCGATCGATGGTTTCTGAACGGCCATTTTGAATTTGACGTTAGCTGCCAACCTAGCAGTTTTTTGACAACTGACGGACGAAAGCCCTCGCAATGTAAACGCGTTTTGGTAAGGGTATTGAAATTAAATCGCAGGCCATCTGGAATGTATTCGGGTTTCCCTCAGGATTGTTAATATAGCTGAGTGTGTTATTGTTTCTCGAACCAGATAAAGTTCGCATTTTCGTGCCCGATTGTTTTTACCACGTAACATAACCTGTGTTGGAACACTGTGCTCATTGAAGCTGGCCCGCCAGTCATACCTGGTTGGCTGAAGAACCTGTCTACCAAGAAGAGCCTAGGGTGCACCCGGGCCTTGCAGAGAGACAGGAGGTTGACGGGACCGAAGCACAGACCAGGTTAGATCGACCCCAATTAACTTCAGCTCGGTGAACCGCCGACGTTCACACTTCTTGGCAACTGATCGTTACGCTACCTTGTAGCTGATGGGCCCCTACGAGGTCATTAGGTGCTGAGAAGCCTGAACACATGGTTTATTTTTTATTAGACTGACTTTCCGACGACGGCTGCTTCGGAGTTTCTAATAGTGGAATCGAGTTACCTGCTACCGTGGATAAGATGAATTCATCATTTGTAATAGTCTTCCACTCTTTTACAAAATATTGTAAGCGTCCTGTCTGTACCTGGTGCTGGATTGGAGGATCTATGGTCGCTGACGGTCGGTATGCGAGCGGTGGCCGGCATTCGTCGCCGGAGCAGCGTCGCGTTCTGCGGCGGCGGCGGCGGCGGCGGGCGGGGACGTGCCGGCGGTGGCGGCGGCGGTCCTCCGCGTCGGCTCGGATATACGTAGCGACCTCGTTGCGCCCCGGTCCTACAAATCATAGTGGTTGTTAGAGCAAATAGTTAACCAACTTAAGTAGGTATAGTGCCTATTAGAAAACCAAATATTGTATGTAAGTACCTGTTGAATGGGGCAGTATTCTGATGTCTGCGCATCCGTGCCCAAAGTAACATGCCTTGGCCGTTTAAAGAACTCGTCGTCGCCTGAGGCTCCATTAGTTCCTGTTTTAATTATGATGTTGGATGTTTTCACCGTTTCTGTGAGATTTTCCCCGAAAAGAAAATCATCTCTTTTTCGGTCCTTTAATGCATTGCATAAAGGCTTATCCAACATCGGGATAACCATTGACCTTCTGGTATAGGTCTCTTGGTAATGCGAATCCGCAATCATTCAGCGGACGGACCACCTCAGTGGTCCGAGGGCTTTTCTTCAACAGCTCTGTTAGGGCACTTCCCAGCACTGCCAAAGCCTTCCCCAGCTGATTCTGTTTGATGGTCATGTGTTTATCCCGATTTTTAAAAACCTCCGAGGCTGATCTCATGTTCATTATCTCCGGATTTAAAATTGGAGCCTTCATATATGGGGTGTTCTTTGGAAATAGGTACTTCTTATTGAGCTCTTCCTTAGCTTCCTTCTTGAGCCCCTCTTGTAAGATCTGTTGTAGTCTTTTGCTGAGACCCTCGTGCAGGTCCTCGTCCCATTCTGTTATCTCCACCTCAAAATCCCCCAATATCTCTAGTAACTCCGGGTCATAAACGTCCTCAGGGGCGATGATCGGCTCTGCGGGCTCAGCCGGCATTGTTGGGACTGGTGTCCCACGTTCACACATTGCTTCATAGCATTCCTCGTCTTGCAATTGCAACACCGGTGTTTCAGGTAATATATCTGAAATTATCGAGAAGTAAACGTAAGTTCGATTGGCAAGTATCAGTTACATAGTAACCGCACGAGAACGCCAACATGACGTTGTGCAATATGCACTTCCGCTTCAGGCCAAATAGCATGAAAATAGGATTCGAATTATAAATTCGGGGTATTGAAATCTAAGAGTTATTGCAATATGCAACAGCCTGTAACGCAATATGCGTGCAAGCAAGATCTCGTATCATCAAACCTCTTCACTGACAATATGGCAGTTTGTAGGTTATGAAAAAAATGTACGGGGTGACACGTGCTTCACCGATTCATGTCGATACGCTCATGAAATGCAATATGCATTTGTTCAGTACTTAGAACCCCGAGCGTAGATGGACACAATCAACTACTTACCCTCTATTGGAGTCTCCTCCTCATCACTTGAGGAAATTCTACGCCTCTTATGACGTAATTTCTTCTCATATTCCTTCATTTTCCTTCTGTATCGCTCCTCCTTGGTTTCATTCTTACGTTTTGGCATCTTCCGAAGGTTTTCGCGTAGTTGAACCACATAATCACGATATTCAATATCACTAATTCTCGTTACGAAAATTTCAATTTTAAATAACCTCCCCCAACGTGCTATCGCGTGCGCGCGCACAGAACGGAATGACGGGTAGCGGGGGTAGCGCCCAGTAGGCAGGCAAAGCAGGAGTTTGCTTTTGTTTTTTCCTAGAGGGCGCTATAAACTACGTGCGAAGCCTTTGCTGCCAGAACTGGGACTACATGGTTGATAAATCTCTGAGACAAAGACAAGATAATTGTCTTCATATATTACAATAGGCTTGGATATATTAATATTTAGGCTAGCTGCTAGAGACTTAAGCCACAGGGCTTCTTTAACAGCTTCATATAACGCCATATATTCTGCTTCAGTTGACGATGCTGCAACTGATGCCTGTCTCTTTGTACACCAAGTAACAGTACAGTTATTAAATGATTGAAACAAATATCCGGTTCTACTTTTCCTGTCATTAGCATTGTTCGATTCAAAATCGATACTCGATCTATGGTTCCGGAACGGCCATTTTGAATTTGACGGAGCTGCCACAGAGCAGTTTTTTGACAACTGAGAGACGAAAAGCCCCCGTAATGTGACGCGTATTGATTTTGGGCATTAAAATTAAATCGTAAGCCATCTGCAATTGTATTCGGGCTCCCCTCAGGATTGTCTTATAGCTGAGTGTATTGTGGTTCTCCGAACCAGATAAAGTTCGTATTTGGAACACTGTGTGCGTCGAAGCTGGCCTGCCAGCCATACCTGGTTGGCTGAAGAACCTGTCTACCAAGAAGAGCCTAGGGTGCACCCAGGCCTTGCAGAGAGACAGGTGTTTGACGGGAACGAAGCACAGACCAGGTCAGATAGAATCTATTACTTAGCTCGGTGAATCGCCGACGTTCTTGCTTCTTGGCATCTGATCGCTACGCTACCTCGTAGCTATGGGCCCCTGCGAGGTCATCGGGTGCCGAGAGGCCTGAACATTTTGGTAGCAAGAGCGTGGTTTCCTGAGATTTGCAGCCGTCAAGGGCTCCAGGAACCCACGATTTGGGACTATCAATCTGTAGGTATAGGCGGTTATTAGCTAACTTGGTTTTGTTCCTGTATCCACATAGATTGGTAGTATTATAAGTTATAAGTCTACTGCTGGTAGTAGACAGACAGACATAACAGTTTTCCCTAAATGACCAGTTGTACTGAGATGTGACTCAGAATAGTAATTACATTACAGGTACATTGTAGGTGAATTGAAATTTGCATTGAAGTCATATCATGTTTGCAGTTTGAAGTTTGCATAGTCAATCTATTAGTGGTCTAGTAATGCTAATGAATGTTTGGACATTGTTTTCAGTTTATAGCAATTTATAACTTGAACTAATATTGACTATCTGTGTGTGTTATATGATATAGGGAAACTAAATTGTTGTTTACAGAATTTGTGTAGATATAAAACTCGGTTTCTATTGTTTGGGGAAATCAGCATTGTTTAAGTTATAGATTAGGGTTCCCTCGTTTGTGTTGTAGACTGGAGGGTCCAATATAATTGAGTTACTGCAAATTGTGAGTAAGTATCGTTCCGATCATGTCGTTGTCTGAAATACAGAAGGGTGTTTCTAAGGAGCTCAGATGGTTTTCCTCCGCACACGGTCTGATAGACCGTTTAGATAGGCATGATGTGGTGTTGGAGCGGTCTATGGACGTTAAGGAACGCTACAACAGGGTGCTCGAATTGTCCGCGCAGGCGGAAGCAGTTGATGGTTGCGCACCTGACAGGCTGTCACGGTTGCTAGGGGATGTCGACCAGTGTATGGAGATGGCGGCTGCTATCACGCAGAGGGCTGCGGACATACGTAGGCAGCGCGAGTCCAGCCATAGTGGTGACATTGGGGCGCCTCTGCCGCGTCAGGGATCGGGGACCAGGTTACCCGTTATAACTATACCTACTTTTGACGGAGTGTCCGGTGAATGGATGAGCTTCATCAATCTGTTCGACAGTTTGGTGCACATGCGATCGGACATTACCAAGTCTGTCAAAATGGCTCAGCTGGTGGCAGCATTGAGGGGTGAGCCCAGGGAGCTGGTCGCTCATTTGACAGTTACGGAGGGTAACTATGAAACGGCCAGGCAATTGCTGGTCAGACGTTACCACAACAAACGGAGGTTGGCCGATGCCCAACTGAACCGTTTGTTTAGCATCCCGGTTGTGAACAAGGTCGGGGCCATACAGACGGAGGTTTTGAACCCGTTGTTGTCCGTCACCAAGGCCCTAGAGAATCTTGGACTTCCGGTTGGTGAATGGTCGTACCTACTGCTGTACATTGTACTTTCCCGCCTACCCGCTGACGTGCAGACTCGTTTCGAACAGTCTCACGGGAGGTCGGCCGAGGACCTGCCCGCCTTCTCCGACTTGGTCGGATTTTTGGAAGAGGAGGCTCGACGGGCAGAGAATTTGGGGTTGACGGTCACCCATCCTTCGGAGCCACAGAGAGCTGCCGGGAGCGCTGTGAGTAGGGGCCCTCCGACGAGGAAGGACCGCACCAACCGGCAGTCATATGGGACTGTGAGTGCATTGACACCACATAGTGAGACCTGCCCGTGTTGTAGGCAGATTGGCCATGCTGTGGCCGATTGCAATAAGTTCGGGGAACTTAGGGTTGAGGGACGGCGCCGGATGGCCAAGCAGCGGAGCTGGTGTTTCCTGTGCCTCGGGCCACACATGGCTAGGGACTGCACGCGCACAAAATTGTGCGGATATTGTGGTGGGGCCCACAACAATCTGTTGTGCATGAACCGGTCCGGCCAACAGCCACCACAGGGCCGTACCCAGGGTGACACGGCATGGGGCCCTGAGAATTCGTTTGCGACTCGGAGCGCAACTCAGGAGCCAACGTCCCCACGTCCACAGGGCCGTACCCAGGGTGATACGGAATGGGGCCCTGAGAATTTGTTTGCGACTTGGAGCGCAACTCAGGAGCCAACGTCCCCACGTCCACAGGGCCGTACCCAGGGTGATACGGAATGGGGCCCTGAGAATTTGTTTGCGACTTGGAGCGCAACTCAGGGGCCAGCGTCCCCACGTGCACAGGGTAGTACTAGGGTGCGGGGCCGCACTCAGGGTCATCACATGGGGGGCCCTGAGTTTTCGGTTGCGACTCAGCATCCGACTCAGCGGGCAATGGGGCCACAAGCGCGCAGCCACCCAGGGGTGCAGGGCCGCACTCAGGGTCATCACATGGGGGGCCCTGAGTTTTCGGTTGCGACTCAGCATCCGACTCAGCGGCACATTGGGTGTGTTAAGCAGGCCGTAACGGGCGGGTGGCATGGGACAACTTCGAGCTATGCGGGTGCGGTTCGGACGCCGCCTCAGTTGTCGCCCCGCTCGTCGCCTCGTCCTCGTCGGTCGCATGTGATGTCCCCCCCGCTCATGGAGCGGCCACGGTTGAATTCACGCCCACAACCCTTCGGGGGGCGTCGTAGGGTGGCAATGGAACCGGCGCGTGGGCCATTTGTACAGTGGGACCCGCTGGCGTATAGCTGCCTACCTGATCGGTTACAGGCAGAGTGGGCCCCCGGGGGCCCTCGCTAGGAATTTGCGGCCCAACAATTTGTTGCCCCCCAACCGGAGACGGTGGTGTTACCGATCGCCTCTGTGCTTGTTTGGGATTTGGCGGGCAACCCAACATACGTTCGCGCCCTATTAGATTCTGGAGCTCAGGGCTGCATTGTATCGAACGATTTAGCGAAATGGTTGGGCCTCAATATAAATAATGTATCGCTGCCGAGGAAATTGGTCCCTGCTGGGGATTACAGGGCAACCCTTCACGGGTTTTGTGATGCCTCTAAACGAGGGTTTGCGACAGCGGTTTATTTGCGAACCGTCACCTCCACCGGGGAGGTCGACGTGCGTTTGGTTTTGGCAAAAAGCAAGGTAGCGCCTATTCGGACAAGGATTACGATTCCAAACCTGGAACTGTCCGGGGCTGCTCTTTTGACCAAACTTTTGAATAACACTCTAACAGTGTTGCGTGGGTCAGTGGTTTTGGAGGATACGGCGTACGCGTGGACGGACAGCCAGATTGTTTTGTGCTGGCTGAAGGCTTCGGTCCATACCTTAGAGGTTTTTGTTGCGAACCGTGTCTCCCAGATTGTGTCGTCTGAGGTCCCACTGACCTGGAGACATGTACCAGGAGAATTGAACCCGTCTGATTGTGCATCCAGGGGATGTCGGGCTCCTGAACTCGAGCTCGTTGCTGATCTCTCGACAGAGGCTTTCATTGATTGTTTGGATAGGTTTGTTTCTCGAAGGGGACTTCCAACTTTGATCCGCTCTGATAACGGCACTAACTACATCGGTGCGGAACGATGCTTACGAGAGATAGTCAACTTTTTGAATGTAAATAAAGTGGATATTGGAACGGCCCTCTCCCGTCGGGGTATACAGTGGACCTTCAGCCCACCGAGTTGCCCCCACTGGGGTGGGATTTTTGAGGCCGTAGTTAAGTCAGCTAAGACGCACTTAGGGCGTATAGTAGGTCAGACCGCGCTGACTTTTGAGGAGCTCGCGACATTGTTTTGTAAGAACGAGGCCGTTCTCAATTCGCGACCGTTGTGTCCGCTCAGCTCGGATCCAAATGACCTGGAGGCTCTGACCCCAGGCCATTTCTTGATAGGACAGCCACTTAACGCGTTGCCCGAGCACCCCTTCGAGGGAGTGAAATTGTATCGGTTGTCAAGGTATCAGATGTTGCAGCAGTTTACTCAGAATTTCTGGAAGCGTTGGTCGCTCGAGTATCTGCATATCTTACAACAGCGCCTTAAGTGGACTGACAAAACCAGCCCCCCTAGTGTTGGTGACCTCGTGCTGGTTAAGGATGCTAACCTACCGCCACTACGTTGGCGCAGGGGGCGCATTGTTAACTTGTTCCCTGGCAAGGACGGGACCCCCCGGTCTGCAGAGGTTCTAGTAGGAGGCTCGGTACTAAAACGAGCGGTAGCAACGTTGTCTCGGCTGCCCGTAGATTAAGGGACAGGTGGGTGCCTGTCCGGGCGGGTGATTGTTCGATTCAAAATCTATACTCGATCTATGGTTCCGGAACGGCCATTTTGAATTTGACGGAGCTGCCACAGAGCAGTTTTTTGACAACTGAGAGACGAAAAGCCCCCGTAATGTGACGCGTATTGATTTTGGGCATTAAAATTAAATCGTAAGCCATCTGCAATTGTATTCGGGCTCCCCTCAGGATTGTCGTATAGCTGAGTGTATTGTGGTTCTCCGAACCAGATAAAGTTCGTATTTGGAACACTGTGTGCGTCGAAGCTGGCCTGCCAGCCATACCTGGTTGGCTGAAGAACCTGTCTACCAAGAAGAGCCTAGGGTGCACCCAGGCCTTGCAGAGAGACAGGTGTTTGACGGGAACGAAGCACAGACCAGGTCAGATAGAATCTATTACTTAGCTCGGTGAATCGCCGACGTTCTTGCTTCTTGGCATCTGATCGCTACGCTACCTCGTAGCTATGGGCCCCTGCGAGGTCATCGGGTGCCGAGAGGCCTGAACAAGCATCACTTCCTCCCCAGTCTTAGTCAGCATACCCACATAGTACATTTTCATGATCTCCTCTTACATATGTCAATTTTAAGTCTAATGTACCCTTTATGTATCTTAAAACCCTTTTGAGACATTGCCACAACTCTCTATTATTTTTATTTGTATGTCTGCTTAGAATACTAACACATGCACTCAAATTGGGGCGTGTACATAGAATTAAATACATAAGGCAGCATTGAGATTTCTGCATGGCGCGTCATATTTTTCATCTGAATTTAATGCTTCATAATTCAGTTTACTTTCAAGAGGTGTGTGTGCGGGATTACAATTACTCATATTAAACTTCTCCAAAATGGTTTGGATGTACGCACTTTGATCCAGTGTAAATTTGTTATCAAATCAAATATTTATTTATTTCACAAAAAGCAAACAATTTTAACTATAATTTGAATATTATGTGACGACTTAAGTGTAAAATTAAGATTAAACAAAAACAGTACTTGTGATCCCCACACTAGGCAAGCCTGTATCGTGGGGATCATACAGAGGAGGGACTGACACACAATTTCAATAATTTAGATTCACCTGCACCAAAAACAACAATTGCAATCAGCGCGTTACTCACAAATAAGTTGAACATATTCTATACATTTTGACAGCTGCTAAGTAGAATTAGGACGCTAATCGCAACTAGTGTCCCGGGCGCAAGACGATCTTTTTTCATAGTTTAGGCGTAATTCAATTGAAAATGTAAATAAATACATATAAAATAAAAATATAAAAATAAATAAATATAAATACATATATAACTATACATATTATATACACTATAGCAATTGACTAAGAAATTAGTTCACGCAGCTTTTTTGTGTCGCAGTAAGATAATGAGGACAGCCAACTCTTAATCACATACTTTACATGATAGTAAGGCTTAAATTTAATTTCACAGTTTTGCGATATCCTATTATACAGGAAGGGATGGAGAAATCTAGCTAAACATTGGGAGAAAGAAGTCTTGACGGGGGAACAGGTATCCGAAATATTCTTTTGTTTAGTAATTCTTGTAAAGCTGGAGTCTTCAGAATATGGGTATGCATTTTTAATGTAGATTTAAATATATACAGTTGGCGCACAGTCAAAAATTGGCATTCCTCCTAAAGTTGTAGGGTACCGAAAAGGCTTCCTGTACATAACCTTCAGGAGTGATCTTTGAGCCCTTTCAACACTTAACATATGCGTCTTGCGTGCACCGCCCCACACAGGTATACAGTAAGATAGGATACTCTCACCAAGCCCTAGATACACCATTTTTAGTACAGCCTCTGGGGCTATGCCTCGTAGGAGCTTCATGTTGTATATGAGCTTCCTAATCCTAGTCACAAGTAGATTTAAATGGGGCTTAAACGAGAGGTTATCATCTATCAGCACACCCAAATATCGAATATAGCGGGTACTCCCTATGGTTTCACATTGACAGTTAGGTAATAATACATTCCGCTGTACGCCACACTTATGAATCTTTAATGGAGGGGTCGAAGCCGGGGCAGACGCATTTGTTTTTGAGAAACATAGGTACTTTGTCTTTTTCGCGTTAAGTGTTAAAAGGTTGTGGTCCAGCCACTTCGCTATAGTGCACATGCTGTCCTCTACTTTTTCAAAGGTTTCCTGCCATGTCACTCCATTGAAAAGTAGCGCTTAGTCATCAGCGTAGCAAACGACTTCAGTTTTATTTCCAAAAAGGCTAGCGATGTCATTTATATAAATTAAAAAGAGAGTGGGGCCCAGTACACTACCCTGGGGGACACCAAATTTTACTGTTCTGGGCGCGCTGACTTGAGACCCAATCTTGACACTCTGTGTGCGAATGGTAAGGTAGCTTTGGAACCAGTTGTTCGGTAGGCCTCTTATACCAATATTGTGCAGTTTGCTCAGCATTATAGGTATAGATACTGTGTCAAACGCTTTGGCGAGATCGAGAAAAACGGCGACACAACCTTTTCCGCTATCGAGGTAGGAATCAATGAAGTTTGTTAACATCTAAATGGCATCCTCCGTCTATCTCTTTTGCCTAAAGCCAAACTGTATCAGATAGTAAATTATGAGTCTCAATATAATTGACTAAGCGTGAGTTGACAATTTTTTCGATGATTTTGGAAAACACGCTGAGTAACGCAATGGGTTTAAAATGACACGGGTCGTCTTTAGCTCCATCTTTATGTATTGGAGTGATGGCCGCTTGTTTCCACGCGTCAGGGAAGTCACCCGTAGATATGCTGAGATTAATAATAAAAGTTAGTGGTTGAATGTGCTCCCGTAAGCATTTTATCAGGGAGCCTGAGAATCCATCTAGACCAGGCGCTGCGTCACTCTTGACTTGTTGGATAAAACGATTGACTTCTAGTGGGTCTGTTGGTTTCATGAAAAACGAGTGACAGGAAGAGGACATTAAAGTCTCAGTTGCCACAGCCAGTGAGTCTTGGGTTTGATTTAGTCTAGTTAGTGTCGAGTTCGCCAGTTTGTTCCCAACTTCCGAAAAGTATTCGTTACAGTAGTCCAGAGATTTATCCACCCTTGCTTTGGAGCTGAGTAATGCAGTAGCTTGGCATTTTTTTTTCTTAATATTACAAATATCCTTCACCGTGCTCCAAAGTTTCTTTGGATTATTGCTGTTTCTGGAGAGTTCGCTAGTTTCGTGGGCTTATTTTAATGCATAAAGTAAGTTGTTGCAGTAAGTTCGGTAGCGTAGGTAAGATATTTTTAGGATAACGTCATTGGGGCATTTTCTTACTTTTAAATGCAGATTATCACGATGTTTTATACAACGTAATAGCCCTGAGGTGATCCATGGTTTTAATATAATTTTGGAGTCGCTGATTCGGATTTTTCGAATGTTTTTATTAATGATTGTAGTCAGGTTATCAGTAAACGCCTTGATAGCATCGTAACAATTACTGAATTAGTGACGATTGACCAGTCAATAGCCCGTATTTCATCTGTTATAGCAGGGTAGTCAATTTTAGTTATAATTTTCTTTTTCTTTTTAGTATTTCCTAAGATATTAATTCCAGCTATACACAGCTCATGGTCGGTGATCGCCGTTGAGCAAACCACAGAGACCACTAGACTGCCACTCTTTACAAAGATATGATCCAAGCAGGATCTACCACGTGTAGGTTTAGTGATAGCAGGAATAAAGCCTTGCTCCGCGGTGAGACATAAGTATTCTCTAGCGGGATCCTCCTCGATATTAGGTATGATATTTATATTAATGTCTCCGGCAAATATTACCCCACGGTTATTCTTAAAAGTATCGAGCAGGCTAGCCAACGATGAGAGAAATTCTTCCGTAACTGATATTGAGGGTGTTCTATACACACCCACCACTGTTATAATCTTAGGGATCTCTATAGTAAGACATTCAGAATTTGCGTGAGTAGGTTCTTCGGAAATTACATCCCAACAGTTTTTAACATAGATTACAACACCACCGGATTTATTTATCTGTTTCATTGTCCTGAATACATTATACCCATCAAGTTGGTTAATTACTAATGACTCTCGCAACCAGCATTCGGTCAGTACTATGATATCAACCTGTGTATCCATACGTGCGAGTGTGAGGCGGAAGTTATCAAAATTCTTATTTATGCTGCGAATATTGTAGGTAAGTAATCTAAAAGTGTATTCGTGCGTAATAATAGTGTTTATCTCTTCGGGTATGTTTATAACATGGCAAGAGTATTCCAAAGTTTCATCAATATCAGATATTAGGTTATGTGACTCCATCGAAAATATGGGTATATAGTGACTTCTTTATTCTATTTTTCATGAATTCTTGCCAATTAGTTGCACACTTCGCGAAGCACTGCGATTGTTGTTTGTTTATTTGATTAGAGTCTGTAAGTGTATATAATGTAAGTGTATATGGTATGGGATTTTCAAGCAAAGATATAAATAAAAATATGTATATAAATAGAACACTGTAAATTATATGTAAATTATTATTATTAATCTGTTTATCATTTAGTTCACTTATGAGGCAGTTATGTGGAGCACTGAGGCCTAACATGTTCATCCAGGTCTTCGAAAGTTTGATTTCTCTGTGCAGTTTCTTACTGCGATTTTCGTACGAGTATCGTACCGTTTCTGACCCAGCAGAATTTGAATTTATACGTCGCAGTACGCAGTCTTGCTTCACGAAATAACAGACGGTTGTCTTTTGTAAGTCTTTCGTTGAGAAAGATAGTGCTTGCTGGGCCTTGCACAATTCCTTCGGAAGTTAGTCCTTTCCTGGTTCGGGCTGCATTAACAAGCTCATTGCGTTTGTAGTTCCTTATTAGTTTTGCTACGATAGGTCTCGGTCCATGCTGTTTTCCCACTGGTTCATCTGCCTGTGCCAGTTGCGCTAACTCAGGTATTTTGGGTCCGACGCGTGACACAAAGTCAACATCATTATCGGTTAGGTCAATGCCTATTTTCTTAGCTGTTAGGGAAAGGATGTGATAGCCATTTTCGTTTTCGTGCTCAGGAATTCCGCATATCTCGATCTCATTTCTTAGCGCCGACTGAGCCATCATGCCGTTCTGCGACTGTAGCTGAATAACAGATGCTTTGAGAGCAAGTCTCTCCCGGTTACGGTCCTCTATTTTTTTCTCGTACTCGTCGAGTCTAGTGCAGCATAGAGCAATCGCAAAGGTAGCCGCGGCAAGATTGGATTTCCAGCTTCTTATATCATCGCGTAATAGCTTTATCTCGGCAGTGAGGCTTAATATTTCTGGCATGTTACCGGTATCTATAGGTCTATTCGATTCCTTTGCAGGTTTGTGTTTCTTACGTTCAGTTACATTGTCCCTAGTGACATTCTCAAGGTTAATTGAGTACGAAGATGTGCGGATCGGTGTACTGTCGCCTTTGATTTTCGGGTCTTCGCATTGAAGGCACTTCCATAGGGATTTATAGTAATCTGTGAAGTCATTCAGTGTTTTGCAAGTTATGTTCAGACATGTTATCGTACCTAGTAATTTTTATGCCAAGGAACAATTTAATTTCTTGTAAGTCTGACATTTTAAATCTGCTCATAAGGTAAGCTTTAAAATCATTCATGATATGTACATTACCACACACTAAAACAAGGTCATTGACATACAATACTGCGTAGATGTTTTTAGTTATATCTCCGTTATTTAAAACATATATACACCTATCCACTGATGAGTTTTGAAAACCTTTATCTTTTAGACATTTCTCAAATGTTTGGAACCAACATCTTGCCGCCTGTTTCAAACCATATAATGCTTTGATCAATTTGCATACATAATCTTTTTTGCAAACTACCCTCTAGGAACCGTCATGTAAATTTCTTCCTTTAAGATACCATTCAAAAAGGCTGTTTCGACATCCATATGATGTACTAGTAAATCGAACTGGTTAGCGAAACTTATAATGAAGCGAAAACTTGCTATTCTGGCAACGGGAGAAATGCTTCGTCATAATCTGTGAGGTATTCCTGACTAAATCCCCTAGCGACAAGACGTGCTTTGTATCTCAATGGTTTTCCAAACTCATCGTGTTTTATACTAAATACCCACTAGCAATCTCTCTCGATCTGGCCAAAGCTTTCGATACGGTCTCGACCGCACTCCTTGTGAATAAACTCGACACCCTGGGTGTGAGGGGCACACAACTTAACCTTTTTAAAAGTTATTTGTCAGAGAGGAAGCAAAGTGTGAAAATAGGTGACCATATGAGCAGCACCCAACCAGTCGAATGGGGGGTTCCTCAAGGCAGCATACTGGGTCCCACCCTTTTCCTAGTCTATATTAACGACTTATGCAACCTTAAAATCCAAGGTGGTAATATAGTTACCTATGCCGACGACACCGTTTTGCTTTTTGGTGGTAAAAAATGGACAGAAGCTTTCGAGAGTGCACAACATGGATTCGACATTATTTCTAAATGGCTTCAGAAAAATATTTTAACCCTTAACTCTGACAAAACTAAATACTTAACCTTTTCTATAAATAATTCCACTCAACCCCCTAAAAACCTCAAAATTACCTCACATGGTTGTACTGATGTAAATCTTTGCACTTGCAAACCATTAGAGAGAACCTCAACTATAAAATATCTTGGCATAATTCTAGATGAAAAGGACAATGAGCAAAAATGTATGGACCAAAAACCCAGAGTCAATATAATAATCTTATATACAGTAATATAGTCCACAAATACAAGAACTTGAAAACGTATTTCGTTTACCGTAAAACCATCCCCGGACGCCACACGGGCTCACACAGTGCAGCCATGTATAAGCCTGTATAACGCCCAACTGGTTCTCAAATGTTGTGCTAAATATATATATATTCGACGTTAAGTCTTTGAAAGTTGACTGACCGTAAGGATATTGACCTTGACCTTGAACTTGACCTTATCATGACCTTTCATGAGTGTGGCAGAAATCGTACATGGGAAATATCTTTACATTGCTTGGTTCTCAGAAGTGTTTGCAAAAGGCCAGGGGTCTTATAGATATGCGTGTAAAAAAAACAACTGAATAATATTTTGTTATTTATTTGTCAATTACAGTTTTTAATTATACATTAGAATCTTATTACCTACTTACATGTTATCTACATCAATTATTACATTATCTAAAAATGCTGCTGGTTGTTGCAGCCCTTCATGTCTTGCTAATGATAGGTAATACACCATGCTTATAATATGGGCACAACTACCTAGAGTACGGCGACCATGAATACATGAACAAACATATTCTACAATTGCATCCCTACTATTTAGCCCCGATGTATACAAAATGTATGTATAATATGTTTTCGATCGCACATGTCGCGACTGTATGCGACCCCTCAATAAAGTTTTCAAACCTAATCCACCAATATTCACAAGATCAGGGTATCTATATATTTCGATTTCGTAGGTACCATTACCTCTTACATGCTCCCAGCAGTAAGACCGAGACAACTTCATATGGTAGGTGCCTATAGCGAACAAAATAATATCATCAATATTTAGGCGTGGGAAGCCTTGCAGGTTTGGGAGGTTAGCTTCTAATCTTTCAAAGGCGACTCTTTGGCGATTTAAATTGTGTTGATCAACATAATCTGCCAGCAGGTTTGGTTTGTGTAGTCTATCATTAATTATGTTGATGAATGCATCACTATATGGACTGTCAGAATACGGTTCTTGAAATGCGTTTATCAGTGCTGCGGCAATTCTGAAATTAATCATTGCATTTGTCGCTGATTTATTAAAATATGTTTGTCTGAATATTTTAAAGTCACGTTTGAAGCGACCATTCATCGTTTCAATCACCCATCTGACCATCGTTACTAGTCTTGATTTGTTAGCATCTTCGGTGCTGAGTTGGCTTTCATATCGTGCCTTAGATGGCGGCATGTGTGGTTCAAAACCACACGCTTCTAGGTCAGGAACAGCGTCTCGGAACCCTCGGTCTAGTATAATGGCATCGCCTTCGTTTAAAAACCACCGAATAGGCGCTTCTTCTGCTCGATCACCGTGATTATCTAAGATTTTTTGTATTATAGTAGCGTCGGACGTTGTTGCAGCATATGGCCCAAATACATCAATTATGTAGCCGTCTGCACAAACGACTAAAAAAGGTTTTATTAAGTTTTTGAATTTGTGCAAACTGTAACTTTTGCGCTGGAATAAAAAATTGGCACTTTTTTGGAGATACAAATATGTTCCATCACATATGATTATAGCCTTGGCTCTTGGATTAGTACCAAAAATGTGATTTGGTACCTCTCTGTTTCTTCTCGTGACTTCTTCAATTGATATATGGTCTAACCCCAAATGAAGAGGAACAAAATCACGCTCTAAGCATTCTCTAGTGACGCGTATTTTCCTTTCAAGATTTCGTCGTGACATCCCAAACACTGATGCCAGACGCACACCGGGCTCGCCTGTACGTATTTTACATAAAAACGCAGCTAAGTCAGTTTTGGGTGTGTTCGATGATTCACGAAGAGATGGTGTTTCATCAAGAATCATATTAAATTGTACATGATTCACTCCAGTCCAAAAATGAAGAGTTTCTTCATCAATTTCATTCAAATTCTCAAAGTCAAGTGACGATTTATCTTCAAGTGCTTGTCTGTATATTGCAATTATATCAAGCAGGTGATCACCGTTAAAGTCATTTAAACGGCGTGTCACATAAGATTCAAAATCTTGCCAAGTAGTGTTCCTCAAATGGTTTAGGCAGATTCGAGATAGTGGAGGTATATAAAGATTATAATAACTGAGAAGATATGACTTCAATGAGTTGGGTATTTGTCGGAGGTGCAAATCATTGCAGTTTTCAAACAAGCATCTTCTCGAAGAGTTGGGGGCACGTTGTATTCCAGCAACATTGATTGATTGTGTTGGTTGTCGAGCTGGTTGGGCTTCTTGTATTTCCGCTCGTCTTGCTGCGTATTCAATGCGTTGCCAACAAGGATGACAAATTGACCTCGTACCATCAAATGGAATCTGTAATAAACATGGTAGATATGAAATCCTATATGTGTAGCAAAAAACTATAGGTACGAAATCGGGGAAGTTCTAAGAAAGGGCCGATTCAACAGTAGAATATATGAAGCTAGAGATGAGCATGAAAGAGGCTATAGAGTTATGCAGGGGTCTTCGCAGTGGATATCTCTGATCTCGGACTACTCACCCGGGAATTTAAGGCGTAACGATATGTCAAGTTACTTTTTTTTTCCTAAATCTTACATCAGTGGAAAAGCGACAGCAACAATCGCTGTCTTGTCTTAGCTTTTGATGGAAAACTGCACGAAATAACAACCATTCGTACTATCTGAGAATCTAGGTAGTTGCATAGCCAATGTCTCTGTTACTGTAAAAGCCCGAAATACGGGGATTTAACGAGTTCGGACTTTTACAGTAACATCTCTATTAATAAATGAGGTAGAAATGTAGTACCGGTAAAATGAGGCAAACAAAATACTACCTTTGCTATAGCAGAAAAAATAGACAGCCAAACCTTTTATTTTTGCTTAGTTCCAATAAGCCCCTACAATTCCAATTAGCCCCATCTTACGTAGTGCTAACAATTATTATGATCTTCATTAGATGTATATTCAAACTGATAAATACCTCTTGTTGACTCTCGATTCCGCGAAACATATACTCCACAAAAGCTCGGCGTGTTTCTAACAAGTCCATTGAGAGGATGTGTAGCTGTCTACGAGCCAGTGATCGGGCACAAAGCACACAATGGTTGTTCACATCCATATTTAGTCCGTAATCACAGAGGCAAAACGATGTCCACAATACAAACGCCAGGTCACAGTAAGCAATCTCGGTATCCGGTAAGAAATGCAAGTGGTCGTGGTAAAAATAAAACGAATTGAGAGATTGAGCGGTAATACGGTTACAACGAAACCTTCCGAAGGACTGCGCTTGCGCAGCTATGCGCGCGGGGCAGGGTGAGTCACATAACCTTGATAGATAACAAAGCGCGCTATCTTCTATCTCTTTCAGTCTCCTAAATGGGTACGCTAATCAGTATTTTGCATTCCTGTCACACAGGACTAAAACATAATAAGAACCAGTTTGGCTCTAAACAAGCTAAAACATGTCTGCGCTGTGTGAGCCCGTGTGGCGTCCGGGGATGGTTTTACGGTAAACGAAATACGTTTTCGAGGCCTTGGATTTATGGACTAAATTACTGTATATATGATTATTTAATCGACTCTGGGTGTTTTTTGCCCATCCTCCTTTAAATTTTAATACACATATAGTAACTTTAAGTGCTAAAGTTCGAAAATTGATATATATATTTAAAAATCTACGACATATCACTAAAGCCTCTGTTCTTAAAAATATTTATTATGCTCTATGCGAATCCCTCTTACGCTATTGCATATCATGCTGGGGAGGAGCAAATAAATCTATTCTTATTACCTTAGAACGTGCTCAACGTGCAATCCTAAAGGTGTGTACCTTTAAACCCAGATTATTTCCAACGGAAGAACTATATAATTACTGTGAAGTCCTATCAGTTAGACAATTATTCATTCAGAGTATCCTTCTAAAGCAACACCAAACACTTTATTAAAAACCACTATCAAAACGTCGCAAAGATAAAGTATGCATAACCATCTCTTGCAAAACAAGTTTTATGCAACGATTTTTTAAATTTCTGGGCCCACATTTGTATAATAAAATCTGCCAATCTGAAGATATTTACTCAAAAAATACATATGAATTCAAAATAACTATTTACAATTGGTTGAGGTTAAATAATTATGATGCAACAGATAAATTTATAACCATCCTAAGTTAATATCTCTCATTAATTTCTTAGTAAACATGTAGGTGGTATTGTATATCAAATACATTATAACATTCATTACACACTACACTCTACATACATGCATTACACTTATCAACTTCTCTTTCATAACTCACACTACAAACACTCCAATAGCGATTAGATGCCTTTTCAAGTAAGTTTTGTGTCACATATGTAAAAATTAATCCCATTTTATCAAATTAACTTTTAACTATTATATAAGATCCTTAACTTTATAACTTTAAATGTTACTATAAATTTAAATTAAGTCAAATATTTTAACTGTATGTACATAATTAAATTACAGAACATTTTTCTTTTTTGTTAGACAATATTGTTGCATATAAGTAGGGAGGAGCGTATGTTACTTATCCCAAAACACAGGGGAAACTCTACTTTGGGGAGTAACGACTCTTATATTGTCTGTATCAATGTATGACAAAACTGTAGCAATTTTATTGAATAAACATGATTATTATTATTATTATTATTATTATAATCTATAATATTTTTATTATCTGGCCTCGGTACCAAAGTCCAGGTGTGGTTTTCGTGCAATTATTTTAATTCATCCTTAATGGCATCGTCCCATTTAGCCTTATCATCACGTATTTTTATTTCATCGTAACTCTTAGGTCCTACACACACTAACGATTGAGCACACATTAGATAATCTTCGGCCGTTTCATCATATGATATAGGTACACGACCTTTTAGTCTGTCACTACGCCTTAGCTCTGTATCATGTTCGGAATGTGAAGGCAAACAATCTAATCGTTCATTATTAGGAATTTTGGCAACTTTACATGGAAAACCATTATGACTATCAGATTTATTTGTACTTAATTTTGACGTATCTGATTGGCTATTGCAGGACTGACTGCGGCCAACAGGTAAATTAAATGGCAATTTATAGCACTTTATCTCCATTCATGGGTGGTATCTGTGGGAAGTAGTGGGGACTGTGGAGAGTGCCCTCGCAGTCACCATAAAGGAAAGAGCTCTAGGAAGAGGTCTTACGGATGCTATTAACCGAAGCAGAACACATGACTATAGAATTGACATTCAAGACCGCAAACCGATTCTTCGGACAGTCTTACCCCGAACCACTTCTTACTAGGTTCCCGAAGCGCGTCGATGCCGCCTCAAGTGAAACTGATGAAAGCGACCTAATCCAACCTTGAGATTGGCGAAAAGCAGTACGATTTGCGGATAAATTCTCCATGTTTCACGCTGTACACTAAATAAAACAAACCTACCTATTGACAAAAAAATACCAGAATTCGTACATAAATGTCACACAACAAAACGTCTAAGTGGCCAAACCACCAAAAACCATTGCGCCGCGCATGCGCTGTGATATGCTTATATCACAGCGCATGCGCGGCGCAATGGCCCAGTCATGAACTGTATAAAATCTCAGATTAATGAAACTCTTTGTTTTACTCTTCCTTCCTCCAAGTACACATGAAAAAATGGCTTCCTTCCTTAATATAAAATACTGGCTGTCAAATAGGTAGTAAAAAAAGTCCAGATTTCAAATGATCTTTTGGCGCGCGGTGATAGGTGGAACTAACGCTTGATGACCAATAAGGAGTAAAAAATCTGTGTTGATGACAGATTCGTTGCATTGAGTTGCGTAGAGCTGGCGCCCACCTGGTCAGCCAAAATATCCTTGGAAGACAGATGAAAGCAACTGTATCTTAATAAAAAATGTTATTTTATAACATTATTTTGTTTGATAAATAAACAACGTTGTTTCCGATCCCGATATTTTGAAACTACTCTCGCATTGTATCGGACTCCGATTTGCCTCACGACCGACTTGTGCTTGTGTTACAGACTTTGATTGCTTAGTGATTTTGTTGCGTTTGTGGAGCAAAATGAGTAATTTTACTCTAAGTCAGTACGCAGAAATGCACTATTACTATGGAGTGGCCAAAGAAAACGGTCGTTTAGCAGCAACGCTGTGTCGCCAACAACTGAACCTGCGACGAGAAATACTTTTTTATATTATTATATTATTAATACTCATAAAACGTTGATGGCCGGGCGTATCCCCGGTAGAAACCAAAGGCACGAAGGAGTACCCATTGTAGATCAGGACAGAAGAGATGAGATCGTGGCAGAAGTTGAAAGAGACCCTACTACGAGTTCCAGAGTAATCACCAGAACAACTGGAATACCACGGACCTCAGTTCTAAGGATATTGAAAAATGGTACGTTGTTTTTTTACTTTAAAGGCTTAGTACACCAACTTACGCGAGCCATTCTGATAATCGCAATTTCCACGCCAAGCCCCAGCGGTGTTCTGAGCGAAAGTATGTGACTTTTTCCAGCCCAGGTGGTGAGTAATCCTTTTTCTGAAGGATACCACGCTTACCACATTCAGCGCGTCCAGCAGCTAAAAGCTTCAGATTACCCTAGAAGAGTTGCTTTCTGCGAAACAATGTTAAGAAGGTCTCAGGAAGACCCAGATTTTTTTAATAATATTTTATGGACCGATGACTTCTGTTTTGAAAGGGCTGGAGTATTTAATATTCACAACTTTCACAGCTGGACCATTACAAAAACACACACCAAGCAAGAGCATCAAATTTTCAAGAGCGATACAGCGTTAACATGTGGTCTGGAATTGTAAATGGAGAACTGATTGGGCCTTTCGAGCTACCTTCTGCAATGAATGGAAATGCTTACTTAAACTTTTTGCAGAAGGACCTGTTCGAATTGCTGGAAGACGTGAACATGAAGATAAGAAGCAACATCATTTTGCAAAATGACGGTGCTCCTTGCCATAATGCAAGCCAAGTGAGGGCGCACCTTAATGAAACTTTCCCGGGTAGATGGATTCGCGGCCCAGTCAAATGGCCTGCACGTACACCGAAATAGAACCTAATTGTTTTTTTTATTTGGGGATACTATAAGGAAATAGTCTACGCTCGGGAGACAAGCTCCGAAGGGGAACTTAGAAAAAATTGAGAGAAGCAGCGACGAAAGTGAGAGAAAATACAAGCGCTTTCCAAAGACTAAAATTTATTTTTTTAAGACGTTGCCGATTGTGTATCGATGTTGAAGGGCGTCATTTTAAAAATTTACTGTAATAAACTAGTTGTACTCAATTAATGTCTTATTTTTTAATGATCCTGATAATAAATACGATTGTTTGTACAGCCATTTGATTAGTTTTAGGTCATCATAACACGTCAAGCAGTGTCCGCAAAAATGCCGAAGAAGAACAACAAAAAGGTCATCATAACACGGAATGTTTTTTTAAGTATAATTTATTAATGTGTCACTGATCGTTCAATTTGATTATTTGAATGCTTTTGATGATGCCTTACTAATGGTGGCCATAAAAAATCTAAAACAATGTTTTAGAACAACATTTTTGCCAGCTCATTTTCACCTAAATAAGTTTGGAAGCCGTTTTCATCGAAAAATTGCCGTTTAAGAACCTTTTTATTTTTATTATTGGGTAAGCTTCTAAAATTTTCCAAGTTTTTAAAAGTAGTTTGAACTTATGATACAGCCATTTTGTATTTTAAGAGAATTTAGAAAATGTAACTCCGTCCAACTCAAACCAAAAATTTCACTTTCGACCCTTTTTTCGGTAACTTATAATGAAGAATGACGTGTAATTGATTATAAAGTATCAAATAATGATTCAAGAAGATCATTTTAGAGAAAAATTGATACTAAATATCTCACTATTAAAAAAGTTATGATCTTTTTAAGTTGCTCCGATAGAAAGATAGCAAATCATTTTAAAAAAATCATAACTTCTAAACCGCTAAAAATCGCGGAACATATATGGGGTATTTTCGGATCCACCCAAGCATTAGGAACCTAAAAAAAATTTTGGACGTCACCTTTTGGACCTTCCTGTATAATTTATTTTATTTATTATTTCATATATTGTACACATAGGTCTACACCTGCTAAACCGTCAACTTTTCCCATGTTAACCTGGTTTGCTGGAAGAGATCTCTTATTAGAGATAAGCTCGCTTTTGTACACTTTTTTATGTAACTCTTGTTTTTAGTATGATTTGTGTGCAATAAAGAAATTATGAAATCATGAAAAAACACTAGAAAACTCTACGAACCTTCCTCAGTCAATCAAAGTCTTAACTACTATCAAAGAAGTAAAGGAAAAGTGGGAATTCGACGACCTACTCAAGAACTCAGAAGCACGGTGGACAACTATCGATAAACTTTATTAAGACATCGATAGCGAGCTCCATGGGGAAGAAAATGAATATTATGAGCAGACCTTCACCAAGTACGAGAAGAGCTACTGTGATATAAAAAGAGAGATCAATAACAAGCTGTGGTCAGTGGCTCACCGTGAAAAGTCCACACCAAAACTGGACATAGCTGTTTTTCATGGCAACTTTCAACAGTGGACATCCTTTAAAGATCTTTTCACGGAGGCCATTCACAACAATCCCTGCCTATCAAGTGCGCAGAAGATGCAGTTTCTAAAAAGCAAAATTAAGGGAGAACCTGAACGCCTCATCCAGCACCTACAGATAATCTCCGAAAATTACGTCACCTGCTGGGAAATCATCAACCATCGATACAATAACAAGAAGCTAATATTCACGACCCATATGAATACTATGATGTCCCTCCCCGTTCTGCAACAAGGCACATCGGGTCACCTCAAGGGACTGCATGACGTAATGGTAGAATGTCTGAATGGCATAAAAAATTTGGGTATCAACATTGATACATGGGATCCTATCATTATACATCTGTTATCATCAAAACTGGACTCGGAAACACTCAATGACTACATGTCTACACTAAAAGAACCGAGAGAGATACCGCGATTGGATGAATTTCTGAAATATCTGGAATTAAAATTTACTGCATTAGAAGCATCAAGGCGAAAACAGGAAAATGCAACTCAAAAGTCGTATAACAACCAAATTTCTGCATCATCGACCCCCACAACGGATCTCGTTTCAAACAGTACTAGTGACGGGTATTTTTTACAACTCAACGGAAATTTTCGAAGCATAAAATTATTGCTTCGCTTTACAAAGAATTTGTGGACGAATACCTATCGCTTGGACATATGAAGCGGGCAATTGATGACAAGAATCTCAAATATTTTTTGCCCCACCATTGCGTCTTACGAGAAGAATCTACTACAACGGTGTGGAAGAATCTACTACTACTAAATCTTCGTGGGGTATTCAATGGATCCGAAAAAACTTCAAATGGGATCAGTTTGAATAACCTGATGCACAAAGGACCCAAAAAAATATATTTTGATTCTTATACTAAAATGGAGACAACACAGAATCGTATTTGTGGCGGATATAGAAAAGATGTTTCGACAGTTGTCTGAACAACTCAACTGACAACTGACAACTGTCACCTACGGCACCAAGGCCGCCCCCTTTCTCGCCATGATGACGCTGAAGCAATTGGCGTGGGATGAAAGATTCAAGTACCCGGAAGCTGCCAAAATAGTTGAGGAATGTTTCTATATGGACGACCTGTTACATGGGTCAGATTCGGTGAGCGTCAGCCAAAAGATAACAAGAAGATCTAATTCAACTAATGAAAGCAGGCGGTTTCAATTTAAGAAAATGGAAGTCCAATCATCCCGTCTTAATGCAACAACTCACCAACAAGGTTGAAGGTGCGGATTGCACATATCAGTTCATACACCCAGAATCGATGAAAACATTTGGACTTAATTGGAACTCGACACAGGACGTCTTTAAATTTCGATCGAAGATTGAAACCACGACTGAAAACAATACAGTGTAGTGTTATGTTACTTACGTGCTATTTTCCGGTCTGTTCAGCTGGATACTTGCTGAGCTGTACAGCTTGATATTTGGTTTCACCTTTATTTTCATAGGACCCTGTAACGTTTTAAACCATAAGAACACATTAACAAATCATTTTCGCTTCGTATTTTCACACTATCAGCACTTCTAAATCGATAGCGAAGGGGTTTACCTTTGGTGACCTTGTATTTGGCTTTCTCCGAAACTCTGCAATCTCGGGCTTCGTGCGCGCTGGTGCGCTACCCTTTTATCTATCGCTTTTATGTAATTTTGGCTATGTGAACTTGTTGATTTTTCTATTACGAGCCTGAAACCAAAATCTGACATTTACTTTGTTGTTGTTTATCTGGTTGTCATGGCAATGTCCATTCAAACTAGTTAGCGGTCTGATATGTTTGCTTCAATACTTTTACAAAAATACTTTTTGTCTCTTGGCCACTCACAAAAATTGCTTTTAATTTAAATAATTTTTAGAACTCTCCAAAAAGGGTATAAGAGCGCGAGAGAGAGAACATTTCTGAAATTCTAGAGTCTCACTTCAGCTCTCAAGCAAGAAGCATCACCTAAAGGCCTTATCCCGGGGTCGCACTGCCCCGGAATCCTGCGAGCCTCTACTACTGCGCCTCCTGACTTGGCGAGCCTCTACCCTGACCGGCGCTTCGTTGGGTCTCCACTTCACCTGCCCGTTCTCTGCTACACCTGCCCGTCGGTGACTTCAGGCCGACACGTTGCGGGCCTCTACCCTGGCCGGCGCTTCACTACCAGGGCCCCTACTCTTGCTGCCCGTCGGGGTCTGATGACTGATTGGCCGCCGGCCACGCTCTCCATCTGCAAGTGCTACGTCGCCCACCAGTGCTTCCACTGACCGGTTCGCCAGACCGTTTCCACTGCTCCTTCTGCTCCTACTCTCCATGTCCTCCGCTTCCTTTTTTTTTTAAATCTGATACCTGTATTTTTTATAAAACCTGTCACATTTCATCCACCCTCATCTTCCTCTCATTTTTCTAAAATCATTGTATATATAAACTGTCATTTCTAAATTTTATCCTGGTTGTTTTCTGTTAGGTTCTGGTTAGGTTCATATCGTTACACGACAACAGTTTGTACGAAAAGACAGTTGCTCTCGGAAATCGCCCGATTATTTGACCCTCTTGGCTGGCTCACACCTATTTCTACAAAAATGAAATTACTTTTTCAATCCGTCTGGAATAGAAATCTTCAGTGGGATGAAAAGATACCCAAAGATATTCACAAAGAATGGATAAAAATAAAACAGCACATAGCAGCTATAAATAACCTAAACATACCAAGATGGTTAGAGAGAGACCTCAAGCGATATCGAGTTACACGGGTATTGTGACGCATCTCAAAAAGCGTACGCCTGCGTAATTTATTGTAAACTAAAAATAGATGGTCAATATCAAATCAGTCTCGTCGCTGCAAAATCAAGATTAGTACCACACAACAAAGAGATTACATTGCCAAAACTGGAGTTGTGCGGAGCCCATTTGCTGGCCACACTGATGGAAAAAGTACTAGAAAGTTTGAGCAACCATCGTATTAAGATGTATGGTTGGGTAGATTCGACTGCCGTCTTAGGCTGGCTTCAAGGTCAGCCCCAACGCTGGAAGCAGTTTGTTGGCAACAGGGTACAACAGATTACTCAAGTAATACCCGCGTCATGTTGGCGGTACGTCAAATCTGCCGAAAACCCCGCAGGTTGTGCTAGCAGAGGGCTCAACGCCACACAACTACAAGATCATCTTGGTGGCATGGACCGACTTGGCTAAAAGCCTTTGATGAAAAACAAAGATTGAGCAAGATTTATTCGACTGATGAAGAGGCCAAGCCAATGAAAGCGACTATACAGGCTGTAACAAGAAACAGCAATATTGTACTTGAGTTGTTAAACAAGTACAGCTCATTCATCAAGGTAGTACATGTGCTGTCGTGGATACGCCGATTCACAAGTCGGAAACAAGACAGAAAATATGAGCCCTACATTACACTGGCGGAAAGTAGACGAACTACTGAGATGATAATAATAATGTTCAAGGAAGGGAATTTCACGGAAAACTCAAAAAAAACTCAAAACTCAAAACGTTTATTCTGTAAATAGGCCACAAGGGCACTTTCACATGTCATTTCATTTCATTTTTTACAGAACATTTGGTATTATTATTTGTATCATATTATCAGAAAAAAAGTACTTAATTATTGTTTCTGAGAGATGTAAAAAGTCTCAAATGTCATAATAAAATAATTAAAATATAAATAACATAGATAAATAAAAATAACGGAGATAAATGACCTCAAAAACGGCAAACAAGTGTCACCCAAAAGCAAGATTTTGAGTCTCACACCTTTCCTCGATGAACAAGGCTTGCTCAGAGTTAAAGGAAGACTGAAACATGCACACATTAATCCAGATATTTTTAAGAATTAATTATCTTGCAAGCGCATGAACATTCCTACCACGGCGGTGCTCGGATTACATTGTCATTCATAAGACAAAAATATTGGATACTCAGTGGAAACAAGACCACTAAGCAGTTTATTCGTCGGTGTATTACTTGCAAGAAACACAACCCTAATAAAAATCATCAAATAATGGTAGACTTACCTGAATCAAGGATCAACCCATCTCGTCCTTTCCTGCATACCGGCGTTGACTACACGGGACATTTCTACATAAAATCCAACAAGGGACGTGGTACCAAGACCACCAAGGGATATGTCGCAGTCTTCGTAAGCATGGTGACCAAGGCGGTGCATCTAGAGCTGGTTTCCGACCTGACAACATCTTCATTCCTCGCCGCTGTAAGAAGAATGGCAGCGCGCAAAGGAAAACCAGGACATTTTTACAGTGATAATGGGACCACCTTTGTGGGAGCTAACAGATGCCTACAACAAGAATTTCAGGAGATACAAGAGCTCATCAACGATCAATTTCTGAGGGAGATAGCAGACATGGAGATAACATGGCACTTCAACGCCCTTTCCTGGCCGTCAGCAGGAGGTCTATGGGAGGCAGCGGTGAAAAGTTTCAAATTCCACCTGAAGCGAGTGATTGGCGAACAACGCCTTACTTATGAAGAATTCTCATCTCTCCTCGCTCAAATAGAGGGTTGCCTGAACTCTAGGCTCTCTCTAGAAGTCCTTTATCTGAAGATCCTGAAGACTTAAATTATCTCACACCCGCTCACTTCTTAACCAGTGGACCAACTCTCACCTTGATTGAGATAGAAAGATCAGCGCACAAGATTGTACCTAACACAAACAATATTACAAGATTTGTGGAAAATATGGGTATCAGAATATATGATACAACTAGCCGCCCGAAGCAAGTGGAAAAGTCCTCAGCGTAATATTCAAGTCGGCGACGTCGTCCTAATACATGATGACAATCTACCGCCAGGAAAGTGGGCGATGGGTCGTGTTATAAAATTGCACCAAGGCAAAGACGGATACGTGCGTGTCGTTACGTTGAAGACCAAGCATGGATATCTAAAACGGCCAATAGTAAAAATTTCAACCTTATTAGAAAACGACGAGAAGGTTAAACCACGTCATTCAAGTGACGTAGTTACGGCGACCGGACAGATGCCAACGTGAACTAGCGCAGTCAGTCCTATCAAGTGCAATCTCAGTGCAGTGGTAACAGCTTTATTTCTGCTGCTAGCACTCGTCTGCAATTCTCAATGCAATACAACCGTTACACAATTCAGGAAAGGACAAGCGATATATTTCGACAAGATCTCAGATATGACGCTGATTAAAGACGAGTGGAAAATCTTCGCCTATTACCACTTGGATCCTTATTGGGAAGGAATAATAGACGCGTTCAACAAATATACACAAACGCTCCAACAGACATGTAATATGATACGGGAACAAGCCCACTGTGCAGTCATACTACTTCAATTACGGCACCGATTCTCCGAACTAGAGTACTACGATCGGGTATTACTTACTCAGCACACGTTGAGCATGCGACTTGTCAGACAGCGCCGGCGCCGAGGTCTCAATAATGGTGTCGGATATCTCGCTAACGGATTGTTTGGAGTATTGGATGAAAATTTCGCCCAACAATACAGGAAAGACATAGCTCTAGTTCGAGACAATGAGAGACACATAGCATCACTTTGGAAAAATCAGACTTCAATCATAGAGGCAGAGTTCAATTTGTTAAAGGAAGCCGAAAATACTATGAAAAAGCAACGCAAGATGATGAACCAACATATGAACGCAATAGAAGAATCCGTAAAGCAACTGAACGATGAAGCCCAACGAAATCACATCATGAAGGAACTACCTTCACCATAGGAGCGACAACAGCAAGCAACATGCTACTCAGTCTACGGAATATTCAAAACATATTATTAGATACTATCACCGATCTACACCACGGTCGGTTCGATTACCATTTGTTAACTCCCGAGCAACTCATCAAGGAATTGACGACAATTGCAAGCCATTTACCCAAAGATGTATCGCTGCCGTTGCAGAACCTCCACACAGAAGTGTACAAAATTTATAAATTACTACAAGTAAAATCACGATTTTTGGACGACGTACTTCTCTTTAATATAACTGCCACTCATCAGTCGAGACAGTTACGAAATTCATAAAATGATACCGATATCTGAAGCGACAGGACAACAAGCAATCAGTGTTGTCCCAGTATCAGATTACATTGCGCTAAACATGAAAAAGGACATTTACATTCCTTTGACCGAGAGCGACATCAGTTCCTGTTTGGTTCTATATCAAACTCATGAAACCAGAGTATCACCTAAAAGACGACAAGAGCTTTTGTGACCTGGAAGCTGCAGAATGTACAATAATGAGCAAGATATGCAGAAATAAGTGGCAAGAAGTCAACAGCGTAAACACATACCTTTATTTTTGCTGTAATCGGTGTCAAGTCCGAACAATATGCGAAGATCAGGTGACATCGCATCAGCTGAGTAAAAGTGGTCTAATACATGTGAGTCCTAACTGCGTCATAAAAACGGATAGTTTCACCGTGACGCCACATAAACTTCAAACAAGTTAAGTGAAATTAAGACCAGATATATATGTACCTAAGATTCCTCAGATAAATAACATCATCAACATTACCATCCCTACCACTCCATCACAGGATGATTCACGCGACATGCAACAACAGTTATCCCTGCTAGGAGAGAGGATAAACAAGCTAAAGCAAGCAGAAGTAATATCAACAGACATCTCCTATCACAATATTCATCACTACACCATGATTTATGTGGTATGCGGAATCTTAGTCATTATTGGAGTAGTAACGATCATCAGAAAGCTGCAATGTGGATGGTTGGTGCACAGCACTGCGCCCCCTACACCACCGCCGGCACCAACGCAGTCCACGCCGCCGCCCGCGCTGCCGCCACCGACCGCCGGCTACGCCCGCACTGCACCACAACGCGCGCGGGCGCTGCCCGCAATCACAGCATCGAGATACCGACCATACACCCCCGTGCTGATAAGAACACACGGGTACAATTCAAAAGTACAGATTATTAGTGTTTTTATATACTTTGTTTATTTACTGAATTATGTTTTACAGATTAATATATTTTTGTGTAATTTTATTAAGTTACCTACTTTTGACATGTAATTATTTAAGATTTTTCTCATCTCAGGCCACGGAATATGTACGATTCCATCGTGCATCGTCAGATATTTTAACGTCAGCTTTAATGTATATTGCTGTTTTCATTATTTTGTAAGTTAGAATTGTCGATCAGTTCACATTCGTCTATCAATAAGTGCGCACCAATTGTAATCATTACAAATAAAGTGATTTATCAAGTTATCAATCTTCTTTCCTGTTCCACCAATCATCATCAGAATCAAGTTTAAGGTACCGCCAGCAAGGGCTCGTACAATAAGTCCAAACCACTTTTAAAAACTTGGAACAATTTATAAGCTTACCAAATAATAAAAATAAAAAGATTCTTAATGGGCAATTTTTCGATGAAAAGGGCTTCCAAACTTATTTAGGTGAAAATGAGCTAAGCAAAAATGTTGTTCGAAAACATTGTTTTAGCTCTTTTACGGCCACCAATGATTAGTAAGGCATGGTGATGATGATGGAAAAGCATTAAAATAATCTCAAATTGAACTATCAGTGATACATTTAAATAGTATTTTATGAAACTGTTGCATAATGAGGGGTATTACAAACCTACCTATTGACAAAAAAATACCAGAATTCGTACATACATGTCACACAACAAAACGTCTAAGTGGCCAAACCACCAAAAACAAGCATATCACAGCGTATGCGCGGCGCAATGGCCCACAGTCATGAACTGTATAAAATCTCAGATTAATGAAACTCTTTGTTTTACTCTTCCTTCCTCTAAGTACACATGAAAAAATGGCTTCCTTCCTTAATATAAAATACTGGCTGTCAAATAGGTAGTAAAAACAGTCCAGATTTCAAATGATCTTTTGGCGCGCGGTGATAGGTGGAACTAACGCTTGATGACCTATAAGGAGTAAAAAATCTGTGTTGATGACAGATTCGTTGCATTGAGTTGCGTAGAGCTGGCGCCCACCTGGTCAGCCAAAATATCCTTGGAAGACAGTTGAAAACAACTGTATCTTAATAAAAAAATGTTATTTTATAACATTATTTTGTTTGATAAATAAACAACGTTGTTTCCGATCCCGATATTTTGAAACAACTCTCGCATTGTATCGGACTCCGATTTGCCTCACGACCGACTTGTGCTTGTGTTACAGACCTTGATTGCTTAGTGATTTTGTTGCGTTTGTGGAGCAACAAGAGTAATTTTACTCTAAGTCAATACGCAGAAATGCACTATTACTATGGAGTGGCCAGTGGAGTAATTACCAGAACAACTGGAATACCACGGACCTCAGTTCTAAGGATATTGAAAAATGGTACGTTGTATTTTTACTTTAAAGCCTTAGTACACCAACTTACGCGAGCCATTCTGATAATCTCAATTTCCACGCCAAGCCCCAGCGGTGTTCTGAGCGAGAGTATGTGACTTTTTCCAGCCCAGGTGGTGAGTAATCCTTTTTTTTTTCAGAAGGATACCACGCTTACCACATTCAGCGCGTCCAGCAGCTAAAAGCTTCAGATTACCATAGAAGAGTTGCTTTCTGCGAAACAATGTTAAGAAGGTCTCAGGAAGACCCAGATTTTTTTAATAATATTTTATGGACCGATGAATCCTGTTTTGAAAGGGCTGGAGTATTTAATATTCACAACTTTCACAGCTGGACCATTATAAAAACACACACCAAGCAAGAGCATCAAATTTTCAAGAGCGATACAGCTTTAACATGTGGTCTGGAATTGTAAATGGAGAACTGATTGGGCCTTTCGAGCTACCTTCTAGGATGAATGGAAATGCTTACTTAAACTTTTTGCAGAATGACCTGTTCGAATTGCTGGAAGACGTGAACATGAAGATAAGAAGCAACATCATTTTGCAAAATGACGGTGCTCCTTGCCATAATGCAAGCCAAGTGAGGGCGCACCTTAATGAAACTTTCCCGGGTAGATGGATTCGCGGCCCAGTCAAATGGCCTGCACGTACACCGGAATAGAACCTAATTGTTTTTTTTATTTGGGGATACTATAAGGAAATAGTCTACGCTCGGGAGACAAGCTCCGAAGGGGAACTTAGAAAAAATTGAGAGAAGCAGCGACGAAAGTGAGAGAAAATACAAGCGCTTTCCAAAGACTAAAATTTATTTTTTTAAGACGTTGCCGATTGTGTATCGATGTTGAAGGGCGTCATTTTAAAAATTTACTGTAATAAACTAGTTGTACTCAATTAATGTCTTATTTTTTAATGATCCTGATAATAAATACGATTGTTTGTACAGCCATTTCATTAGTTTTAGGTCATCATAACACGTCAAGCAGTGTCCGCAAAAATGCCGAAGAAGAACAACAAAAAGGTCATCATAACACGGAATGTTTTTTTAAGTAAAATTTATTTTAATGTGTCACTGATCGTTCAATTTGATTATTTGAATGCTTTTGATGATGCCTTACTAATGGTGGCCATAAAAATCTAAAACAATGTTTTCGAACATTTTTGCTAGCTCATTTTCACCTAAATAAGTTTGGAAGCCGTTTTCATCGAAAAATTGCCTTTTAAGAACCTTTTTATTTTCATTATTGGGTAAGCTTATAAATTTTTCAAGTTTTTAAAAGTAGTTTGAACTTATGATACAGCCATTTTATATTTTTAAGAGAATTTAGAAAATGTAACTCCGTCCAACTCAAACCAAAAATTTCATTTTCGACCCTTTTTTCGGTAACTTGTAATGAAGAATGATGTGTAATTGATTATAAAGTATCAAATAATGATTCAAGAAGATCATTTTAGAGAAAAATTGATACTAAATATCTCACTATTAAAAAAGTTATGATCTTTTTAAGTTGCTCCGATAGAAAGATAGCAAATCAGTTTAAAAAAATCATAACTTCTAAACCGCTAAAAATCGCGGAACATACATGGGGTATTTTCGGATCCACCCAAGCATTGGGAACCTAAAAAAAATTTTGGACGTCACCTTTTGGACCTTCCTGTATAATTTATTTTATATATTGTACACATAGGTCTACACCTGCTCAACCATCAATTTTTCCCATGTTAACCTGGTTTGCTGGAAGAGATCTCTTATTAGAGATAAGCTCGCCTTTGTACACTTTTTTATGTAACTCTTGTTTTTTGTATGATTTGTGTGCAATAAAGAAATTATGAAATAATGAAAAAACACTAGAAAACTCTACGAACCTTCCTCAGTCAATTTTATTATTCTTAGTAATCGTATATTCCTTTAGACGAGAAACATTTAGTGAAAATACTCCCAAACAAGTTTTTCTCGACTAACATTTAAAAAAAATCCACTACAAACCTTCTTCAGACAATTCTAGCTTTTGTAGTAATCGTTAATATTTTTGAACTATAATTATTCAGTATAAATGACGACTTAACAAGTTTATTTTTACTTTATCACTTCTAATCTTATTTTTTTACAACTTCTATCAAAAATTCTTCCACTACAAACCTCTACGAACCTTCCTGAGTCAATTCTACCGTTTGTAGTAATCGTGCATCCCTTTAATCGAGATGTATTTAGTAAAAATAATCCCATAACATGTTTTTCTCGACTTTCTTTTCTAATCAACTTTTTTTTCAACTACCCACAAAATTTCTTCTACTACAAACCCTCCTCTGACCATTCTACCGTTTGTTGTAATCGTATAACAGTTTGAACGAGAATTATTCAGTAAAAATGACGCTAAAAATGTTTTTTTTTTACTTTATCACTTCTTATCTTATTTTTTTTACAACTACTATCAAAAATTCTTCTACTACAAACCTCTCCGAACCTTTCCCAGTCTCTACCATTTGTAATAATCGTGCATCCCTTTAAATGAGAATTATTTAGTAAAAATACTCCCATGACAAGTTTTTCTCGACATTATATCTTCTAATCCCCTTTTTTTAACTACTATAAAAATTTCTTCTACTATGATCCTCTACGTACCTTTCTCTGTCAATTCTACCGTTTGTTGTATTCGTATATTTTTTTGAACGAGAATTATTCAGTAAATATGACGACCAAACAAGTTTTTTCTACTTTATCACTTCTAATAAAAAAAACAACTACTATCAAAAATTCTTGCATTACAAACCTCTACGAACCTTCCTCAGTTAATTCTACCGTTTGTAGTAATAGTACCTTTAAAACGAGAAATATTTAATAAAAATGACGTCAAGACGTTTTTCTTAACTTCATCACGTCTAACCAACTCTATGAACCTTTCACAATCAATTCTACCATTAGAATCAATCGTTAGACCTTCGTAACAGAACTTAAGTCATAGAAATCGTTTTGGAAAAATCTCCAAAATATTTTAATATTTTATTTCTTGTTTGATAGTAACCAACGAATAAAATTGCACTATAATCCACAACTAACTTCTTATTCATAAGAAATAGATAAGAAAACTTGGTTTTTCCAATTTCGGGGCCTAAGATTATTTTTCTCATCATATTTTTTTTTAATTAGTACTAATGAAAATAGTTTTACTACTATCCACTACGAAATAATACAATCTAAGAAAGTAGAAATATAATTCTTCTTTCACAACTAGATTCCAAACAACAAAAAAAACTTCTTTTGTAACCGGTTACCAAACTTTGGTTGCGAAAATGGGCGAAGGGTTTCCCTTCGACTACCAAGTATTCCAGGTCTCTCACACTGGGTGTATATATGAGTATGACTGCCAGGCCCACAGAAATTAAAGGCTTCTTCCCGCAAGGTCTTGAGCGACCAAGCAACAGTGTAATAAAACAAAGAGAGAACCACCGTTTCAGTAATGTCACGAACATCCATAGTTCTTGACATTACAGATACGGTGACTAAGAGATATGTCCCAGCCGAGGTGAAGTGTGCGTAAGGAGCGTGTAATGAAGAAGATGAACGCCAGCCTATTCGGATCGATTACCCAGAGATCAGACTGTATCAAGTGGCGACCGAAAACAATATAAAGAACTTGTTCAAATATACTAAATTGGAGGATGGACTGAAGAAGCACCTCATAACAATGCCTGAGACATTTTATTAACTGTTTCCTAGGTTTATGGGAATGAAACGAATATCGTGCGTGGTTAGGGTGGAACCTCGTAACTCATTGCCTTTTAGGCAGTAAGGAAATTATTGTTTTTTATGTTTAATTCAATAGTCATATGCAAGAATTGGCTTGAATAATGAATATACGTATTGATCAGATTTTTGATGTTTAGATGTGTTTATTCAGATTTAATTTTTATGGGTTATCTTAATTTCAGACACCGTAAAAAAATGTAACACGTTTTACCCACATAGACTAAGTAGGTATTCTACATATTGCGCATATGTACTAAGGCGGTAAAATTTATATGTCAAATCTGAAAATCTCATACAAAATTTACTCGATAATGTTATAAAAATATACCTTCTATAGAATAGGGTGTTACCGGCTCAAATGAAATACCCATTTATCTCGTTTTCTCTAACATTTGATGCTGAACCATGTCAGGAAACATATCGGAATCATTGAAAGTTCCGTAACAAAATCTTCGCATAAATATATTTTTTTTAAAATATAATTTATTTGTTAGATAAAGATTTTAATTTTCTGGACTGAATTATTATAAGTAGACATTTTTTGAACTAATGATATTTGTCCAACCTGTACGGGCCTGTTTTATCAGAGTATCTCTCTTTATTCTACTTTATAGCTATATTAATATATTTTGGAACATCTACAATCCTTGATTCAACCAAGCCTCGGTGCAAACAAAATATTTTATCTAGTTTCATTTCACTCCTAATCTATGAACAAAAATCGGCCCATGTTGAGTTAAACCGTGAGTAAAAGTTAGAAACTGGGCGTAAATAAGGATTTGTAATCTCAATCAAAACTCAAGTGATGCAAAGAACAGAGTTCTGAAGAAAAAATCATCGTGGTACCCGAAGCAGGAGAACTCACTGTGCAATGTCGGGACATGACCCAGACAGATGTTTCAATCGACACTTGCAAGGGATTCCTCAAAAGAATGGGATATGGTTTTTACACAGCAAAAGAAAAGCCTTATCGACTGCCCTGCAAAAGAAGAAACGAGACTGTTGCCGATGAAGAAAAAAGCGTGGCCTATGGTAAGGACTGCATCAAGTGAAAAGTGAAGTTTTCAGCATCAGTAATTGTACGATTCCATCGTGCATCGTCAGATATTTTAACGTCAGCTTTAATGTATATTGCTGTTTTCATTATTTTGTAAGTTAGAATTATCGATCAGTTCACATTCGCCTATCAATAGGTGCGCACCAATTGTAATCATTACAAATAAAGTGATTTATCAAGTTATCACTCTTCTTTCCTGTTCCACCAATCATCATCAGAATCAAGTTTAAGGTACCGCCAGCAAGGACTCGTACATTAAGTGGTCCTTCGAACCTGTGTTTAGTGTAACTTTGTGTTTTAATCATGTGACTGCGAATCGGCTCTGCTGGCCTGCCACCAGCGGCAATCCCCGGTAGAGTTGAGAAGGCGCAAAAGGTTATACGTGAGGAATACAAAAGCATTAGACACGCACGACCAAGCGATCAAGGATTTAAGCCATAAGAAGGTTTTTATCAAGAGAACAAGCTCTCCTAAGTTTAACAAGAGATCAAGCTCTACAAGTTAATCAACTAACAAGGTTTATCAAGAAACCCGTAAAAAGCGAATGACAAGGAACTCAATTTCATCAAGGGAACAGGAACTATCAAACAATTTTATCAAGAAATTCATCAAGGAATTATCAAAACAAGTGATTTTATACTTATATCTAGCAATTGAGCCGTAATGGAGACAAGCCAAGAATTCGTCTACCTGTTGCAAAATCAGCAGCAAATTGTTGACGGAATAAATCAGCTGTGGTCAAATTACAAGAAAGATGGCCAATCTCGTAAGGCAGATTATATCAAAAGGAGGGTGGAGACTTTAGATAAGTATTGGGCTGAGTTTCAACGGAATCATGATGGCTGAAAATCAAGATATCGACTACTTTTACTGCCAATCAATACGAGCGTTCCCAATCCTTTTACCAAGAAATAAGGGAGTCGATCGTCAAGAGCCCCGCGTTTTCCCTAAAACCGTCTACGCCACTAGTAATTCCTAGGACGGTTGAAGTGGCGGGTGAAGATAAGTCAAGCGCTAAATCAAGTCAGCAGCATCCTAGGCAGAACAATCTACACGCCGAATCTGCCCAAAATACTCCCAGCAAGATAGAGGAAATGTTGCGTCAGCAAACAAGTAACTTCAAAGCCTTCTCCCGCACGCTGTCAAGCATCCACTTATCAGAAGTAAAGGAAAAGTGGGAATTCGACGACCTACTCAAGAACTTAGAAGCACGGTGGACAACTATCGATAAACTTCATTGGGACATCGATAGCGAGCTCCATGGGGAAGAAAATGAATATTATGAGCAGACCTTCACCAAGTACGAGAAGAGCTACTGTGATATAAAAAGAGAGATCAATAACAAGCTGTGGTCAGTGGCTCACTGTGAAAAGTCCACGCCAAAACTGGACATTCCTGTTTTCCATGGCAACTATCAACAGTGGACATCCTTTAAAGATCTTTTCACGGAGGCCATTCACAACAATCCCTGCCTATTAAGTGCGCAGAAGATGCAGTTTCTAAAAAGCAAAATTAAGGGAGAACCTGAACGCCTCATCCAGCACCTACTGATAAGCTCCGAAAATTACGTCACCTGCTGGGAAATCATCAACCATCGATACAATAACAAGAAGCTAATATTCACGACCTATATGAATACTATGATGTCCCTCGCCGTTCTGCAACAAGGCACATCGGGTCACCTCAAGAGACTGCATGACGTAACGGTAGAATGTCTGAATGGCATAAAAAAATTGGGTATCAACATTGATACATGGGATCCTATCATTATATATCTGTTATCATCAAAACTGGACTCGGAAACACACAATGACTACATGTCTACACTAAAAGAACCGAGAGAGATACCACGATTGTATGAATTTCTGAAATATCTGGAATTAAAATTTACTGCATTAGAAGCATCAAGGCGAAAACAGGAAAATGCAACTCAAAAGTCGTATAACAACCAAATTTCTGCATCATCGACCCCCAACAACGGATCACGTTTCAAACAGTACTAGTGATGGGTAACTCGGTTTACCAACTCGGTTCAAACCGGTTTGACGATCGAACGATTCAACTCGGTTCAAAGATTGGTACAAACCGATTTGTAGGTGCGATTCGTTCGCGCGCGAGTTTTGCTTGATGTACCTACTTGGTTGATTGATGTGTTGGTCAAGACTTTCGCGCGCGCTTAGAACCTGTTGCGACTTGTGTAGGCGACTAGAAGTTTTTGTGTGCAGTGAAGGAAATTTGAAAATAGAGTAAAAAATTGTTAAAAATATTAAAAGAGATAAGTGTTAGTGTTATTGTTGACTTTATTTCGTAATCTGTGTCTACGAGTATGTCCACAATGCCAGGGAACAGAAAAAAATCGATAGTTTGGGAACACTTTTCTGGACGGGAAAACGGTAGTGTTAAATGTAACATTTGTAGTCAATCTTAAAGGTTCGCCGGAAATACGAGTACAATAGTGGCACATTTGAAAAACAAACACCCGCAATCGCTAATAGAGGCCACAAAAGGTAAATACAAGACCATCTACATCTGAAATTAGAATACTTGCATCGGGCGATTCGGTGTTCGCTCTTTTGTATGTATTCGCCGGTTTGGCCCCAAATCGATTTGAACCGGTTTACAAACCGGTTTGCTTTGTTTTTCAAACCGATTTAACCGAGTTGCAATTTGGAGCGAGTTACCCATCACTACTAAATTCCTTTCCGAATGTGACGATAATCTAGCTGGCTGCACACTATCGAAATTATGAAACAAGGGAACCGAACTATCAGAGACACGTTTAGGATGCGAGGTTGGTATTTATTTTTTGGCGATATGATAATAGTGATCCGTGGGTTTACTGATATTATTTAGTGTTAGAGTAGCGGAGCGGCCGCAGCCGTGCGCGCGCTTGCCACAGGCTGCCTCCGTGGAATGATGTGGAACTCGGCGGCTTGGGGGCGCCTCTGTCGTGGCTGTGGTCTGGACTGTAGGGGCGAGGCAGGCCCCTCGGTCGGCTACACTCGAATACCACGACCAGCGTCAGTCGTCGACCCGAACCGAGAGAGACGAACAAAGGAACCACGGCAGAATCACATTCTAGTCCTGCCGTTTGCAACTTAGCAAAATGCCCACGCCATTGATCGTGTTCGTGCCTACAGTGACTAGTCGAATCGACTGAGAAACAATTATTGTAACTAGATAGCGATCTCAATAAAGGTTAGTTCAATTTAACGATTTGTCGCAAAGGATTTGGAAAGCCTTTTGATCAGCGCAATGGCGGCTTGCGTTGGGTGGGAGCGTGCACATATCAGTACTACTCAAGCAACAAGGCTATTTCGAATAATCAATCAAGAAATCAGGTAAAATGTCCGGTTTGCGCTCAAGATCACGGGGTCTTTTATTGCCCACAGCTCAGAGGAATGGATCCTGCGACGCAAAAAAAAAACAATTACGAAGTTTAACATGTGTAGTAACTGTCTCTATTCACATAAAGGGAAAGATTGTTCATCAACAAAGCGCTGCCGTGAATGTAATGGCTATCATAATACCATTCTTCACGAAGCTTTCAACAATCAAGCCCAAAGAAATAAGCCGCTCGGGACCCAACAGTGGACTAAAACCAGCGGTAATACGAATGTTTCGCAACAGTCATGCGAAACAACTCA